>CM028118.1:24565820-24575959 GCA_016170025.1 Anopheles vaneedeni | reverse complement strand
TGGATGCTCGGGTAGGCCTTTTGGGGTGTTTTTCCCTTTTCGCTTTGGAGTTGCGTTTCTTCCCGGTCCCTTCCAAGGGAGGGGGGAGGGGTACGGGGGTACCTTCCGGTTAGCTTGGTGCGAGGGATGAAATATGGAAATGTTTCATGTGTCACTTCCATTCACCACGTATACGGGCCTCTATTTTCTCCCCGGTGCGATGCAGTGAGACATCTTGGCAAAGACGCATACGACAAAGGACACCGTTTGGCGATTCGCTTGTACGGTACGGGATGGCCTATGGACATTGGAGAGCAAAAATTATGTTAAAGAACACTCCAACATGTGCACAACGTAGTGTGGTTTGTGGCCTTTTTTTTGGGCGATCATCATCGGTCGGATGTGGCTGAAGTCTGGAAAAATCATCCGACTTTTCACCGGTCGAAGATGAAGTGTGAAACAGTGCAACCGCTGGGAATGATAAGGATTGTTCGAGGGTGGTGGCAAGTGTTTAGGATTGAATGGGATGTCTGTGTAGAACATTAGATGATTTCTATTTCTAACGAGCGGATTAGACGTTGAAAAATTTGTTTAAATATTTTTGCTTTAACAAAAATTGTTTGCGTTTTTACTCTATCTGATCAAGTTGTGGTACAAAACATCACCATGAAGCCGTACGATGCGGTAAGAAATCCTTTAGATCCATTTAGAATTCGAATGGTGCAACAGATACGTATTTGTACGCGAAAACGTTTGCTGTCTGCTTGTTTTTTTTTCATCGTTTTCCCTACTCACTCCGAACGATGTACAACAAAATACGCTCTGGGACTGTCGCAGCCTAGAGTATTCTGGGACGTGGAGCTGAGCCGGTGTGTGGTATGAGCTCTGCTGCAGTAAATAAACTTCAGCGTCCCTTAAGCCGTAAGTCAGCCATCGGGGCCCAGGCAGCATGGTTTTTTGCTTTCGATGGATGATGCTGTCGCGTATCGCCGGTACGGCATGAGCAACAATTTATCCCGGCCATGTCCCACCGGTGGTCGGGAATTGGATTGCATCACGAATGGCGTGTTTTGCGAGTTATTTGCGGGAAACAAGTATGATCTACCCGTTGACAGTTTGCTGCAGCTTCGGGTGAGACTCGTACGAAAAAATTCNCGGCCATGTCCCACCGGTGGTCGGGAATTGGATTGCATCACGAATGGCGTGTTTTGCGAGTTATTTGCGGGAAACAAGTATGATCTACCCGTTGACAGTTTGCTGCAGCTTCGGGTGAGACTCGTACGAAAAAAATCAGACCGGATTTTCGAAAGCTTTTCACCGAATCCTCTGCTGGTCGGTGGGTAGTCGCCGGTACGCGCCTAAATGGGTTCCAGGGTGAGCAAAACCACGACACTACTGCGTACGTGCGTGTCTGGGAATTTTCGTTCTGGCTATCGTTTAGGTATTGCGATTAGGATTCCGTTTTCCATTTGCTCGTCCAGCTCTTCATGTCCAATGAACTGAGCACAAGTGAGACACAAACTTTGAGTATACAATCAACGTTTCACAGCTTGTCATTTATTAGGGAGAAAATTAAAACCCATTTAGAGTAGAACAATCTGAGGCTTTTCGAATGAATCTGTTTAATAAATTCATTGTGGATCACTGATATTTTAAAATCTAGTGAAAAATATGCTAGCAGATAGAATATTACTGAAGTAATTTATTGCAAGGTTTAAAAAAAAAGATTTTTCCTATTTTTATTATGATAATTGTGAAAATTTTGATCACAAATTTATTTACTCTTAATTTCAAGTCGTTGGTAAGCCTCGCACACCGATGAAAAAGCTAGGCGAAAATTTTGACACTTAAAAAGTAACGCTCTGTAACGCTGCTTTAAAGATTCTATTCAATTTTATTTCTATCAAACAGCGCAGTGAAAATCGAACGAAATCTGTGTTTGTTTACTTTATCGGTTATTTAATAACGGGAAAAAAATAAAAGTTAATAAAATATTTGAAACATTCAGTAATATAGCCGTTACAGGCGTTACTTTTTGAGTGTCAGTTTCGCTTTTCTTTCGATCGTTGTGCGTTACTCCTAGTCTGAGAAAAGCCAAATTTAAGAAAAGCGCTAGATTAATGAAATTGAAAACAACTTCTTTAACATGAAAGATCAATGAAGAATCAATAACATTGCTTTACCAGTAAAGTTCGTAATAAAATTGGCTAGTATAAATGAGATTGTATTTCTGCTTTGTCAGGCCTGCTGTGCCGGCGGCATTTCCTGGCTGCATTTTCATTCAGGGTGATAAATTTCCCAACCCGAATCGTAGTGCAAACGGATAAAAAGGTGAAAAAAGGAGACGAAAGCCGTAACAAAAAAAAGACGAACGAACGTTCAAAGAACCGTAATGTTGTCCCCGTTTGTTATTCGTCTGACGATTGGCTCAATTTCGGTGGGTCCTAATCAGCGCAATGTCGGGGCAATAGGATTAAGACTCCGATTTTTATTGAAAATTTACATTTTTATGAGATTTTTTTCTTCGACGGTTTCTTTCGTTACTGTTCACTTCCACCCGCGTCCAGGATGTGAATGAGGCTGGGTGTGTATCAAGTCGTTCGAGTAAATGGGATCATGGTTGGAGTGTCTTCCACCGTTCAGTGACGAGTTTTGAGGTAAATGTTAATTTTCTCGCTATTTGCCATAGATCGTGATACGATATTTACTCGGTATGTCATTTGTACTGGCCTTTAATTGAGGCAAGCGAATTGTGGCGGTAAGGGTCAATCAATTTATCAGACGTGCAAATTTTGATACGGGGCAGCGAGGTACATAAGAAAAGCAACTTATCGCAAAAGGGTTTTGATTGAAATTAAGCGAACTTTTCCAGCCGAATGGTAAATAGAATGACGTAGGATGGAATTTAATCTCGTTTGGTCGATTTATTGGTTCAGCAAACAAAAGGTTTTTTTTTTGTGCAGATGGTGAGGAGCGAAATTTTTCCAAGCATTAGCATATGTCTAGACTTATTGAAATTGTGAAAATAAAACGTCCAATTGAAAAGGGTGTGACATACAAAATATCAAATATTAGTGATTAAAAAATTAGTTTGATGTTTAAAAATCCTAAAATCCTTTGACATTGATTGTGAAAAAATTTCAAAAAGTGCTGGGTGTAAATTTTGTGGACTCTAATGAGTGTGTTAAGTTTATTTATCTGTAAAATTAACGAAAAGATCATTTTACCTTAAACCAATTATTTAATTACTTGAGATAACGCGTGTATATAACCTATGTATATCATTTCTTTTTCGTTTCGTCCGTGAATAAATTAATAAAAATAATTCATGTAGTTAGATACTGTAAGATACATCAATTCTAATAATGACGTAATGATATTATAATATGGAACTTATTGAAATTTTAATGGAAAATTATTAAATAATATCCACACAAAAGATAATTGAAATTGTTAAATAAATATTTTTAGATGAATATTCAACGTATCAAATGGTTTTGGAAGTGTTTTTACGGTACACTCTTCAGATTTGATTTTCGAGAAAAAGGATCTTTCCAATTTTAACATTCAATATTGGTTTTACAAATATGTTAGAGCATGTTTCCAACAATGGATTAAAATGAAACAGATCGTCTATGTTTGTTCCAACGAACACTACCCATCTACTAAACTCTGGCGGATTTATTCATTACTCGTATGGTGCAAACGGGTGAGTTATACGATTCCATTCCGTTTAATTAGTGCTCCACGGGTGGCATACGGAAACGTATCCCCTAGATGTCGATGACCGTCTCGCGAACAGATTCGACACTTGTCGCTACTACTGACTCAAACGATTACCGTTGGGCGATGCTTAGCCGTATTCTTAACACGAAATGTTTAGCGAAATCGGGTGTTGTGCGCGAGCAAGTTTCATTTTTCCACCTTAGCAAAGGGAGTGTGAGGATATCGTGACGGGTGTTTTTTTTTGGCCCCATCCCGATTGGTTTGTCTAACCGTTGGTGATAGAAATTTAGATGTTTGTTTTTATAGAAAAACACTCGAAGCTGTTAGGGAACGAACGATGCTGAGCCGGGATGAATGCTATTTTGTGCGGTACGTTCACCGAAGCTCATTGCATATTCATGTCGAGTGTTGCAGGAAATGCAGAGACATTTTCGAGCATCTCGGTGTGGAAGCTAAACGGTGGAATTGTGGGGGTAGTTTAGTTTTGTCAGCGAATGTTTATTACGTTCGGTTGAATGGTGGTACTTGGTAGTTTTTTTTTGTTGTTGCTGCTGTTTCTCGTATTATTGCACTCTTAAGCGATATTTTACGGTGCAGTTTTCGCTCGTTCGTCGGGGGCATAATAGATCATCTGCGAGTCACCTGAAGTCTGCCATTTCTTTTAGTGCAATGTGAGAAGAAAAGAAGTGCGAAATATATAAAAGTCTCATGAAAGCAAAGGTTTGTATAGTGGATGCGTTGTCTGCATATTAATTTATATCGTGCGGTAGTGAAAGTACAACCCTTGTTATTTTTGTATTTAAAAAAATTATATATTTTTTAGTTTAATTAAGGATAAAACAACAATTTACGCAATTTGCACTAAAACAATTGTATATCATAACATTTGTGTTTCTAAACTTCTTACTAATTATGTAGTGACAAGTAAACAATACTAATCGATAGATGGCGCTGTTTTGAAGAGTACCAGAGAGATTTTTTTAAAAAATATTTTAACGTTATGGTTTGTTCAAGATCAGTTAGGTAAATGTGAATGTAAATACTGTTGATTTGTGATTGCCATTAATTAGAAATAGGTATATGTAAGTTTCTATTGCTATGAAATAGTTGGTGAAACATTTATTTATAGTAAAACGTCGATTGACCGAGTGTCAACTATCAGTTTGAAAATGACATTTCTAAAGGTGAACTAGTAACTGCAAAAACGATAATAGAAAATAATATTAAAAGCCTCAGTTGTGAATGGTACAATTTACTCAACTTCGATCAAACATTACAGACTTCTTTTGTTAACGACGTTTATACGCCAAACGAGGTCCTTCAGTAATGAGTGCCGGTCCTAGTGGATAACGATCGTAATCCTAATGACGCGTGTAGGGATGGGTCAGGACGATATCTCTCTCTCTCTCTCTATCTCTCTCTCTCTCTATCTCTCTCTCTCTTTCTCTCTCTCTCTCTCTCTCTCTCTTTCTTTCTCTTTCTCTCTCTCTCTTTCTCTCTCTCTCGCTTTCTTCTTGCTATACCAAATCCGTTCCGAAATCGAATCCGTCAATAGTACCGTTGATCGTCGATTCACGCTATACGTCCATTAAAGTCCTATGTCTGGTTGGTGGTTTTCAAACGTCTGACAAAAATTCAGACGTCGGACACTTTACTATCGTTTGCCTATTTCGTTTGAAACACGTCATAAATCGACCTTTTGTTTCAAGTCCTAGCTAAATATTTAACTCTTCAATTACCAAAGTGTTAGTTAAATTGCTATAAACAACATGGAGAATATGATGATCGTGTAATTGTATTAAAAATATTTTTGTCATTTTAGCAAAAAAATTTAACAGTGATCGATTTGCCAGAATCGTAAACTTTTTTCTATTTAAAGACAATTAATATCAGAAGCTTCCGTTGTGTATAAGAAGATCGAGCCTCAAACCTTTCAAGATAGATGATACCGTCTTAAGTGTTAGCACTCTCTGTTGGCCACATCGGCCACTAGCTCTTACCATAAAAATAGTAATATCATTAAAATCATTTCAAAGCCATGAGTGCATAGTAAAAGGATAAAGCGTCGCAAAAATAACAAACGGAGAGAATAGACAAAGAAAATCTGACAGGGTCATAAGTTTGTGCTAACAAAATCCTTCCATTCATCCGTGAAACAAAACAAAAAAAAAACAATGAAGTTTTAAAAGAAACCTCTACAGTTGGGAGACAAAAGCAGAAACAACGTACAAAGTCACACATACCTGCCCGACATTAACCGAAAATGCAATCACAAAGCCAAGACACAAGTCTCAGGAGCATAAGTAAGCCGTTGTGACATCAAATTGGATTCAAAAGTGAAGATTGTGCACCTTCTGCCATGCTGCAGCCGTAGAGTAGAACTACTTAAAAAAATCGGAGGAGGAATTGTATTGAAAAAGTTTTTTTCTTGATTCCATTTCACATTTCCTGCTGTGTTTGTTGCAATCTCGCCGAGAATCATCTATCAGATGGTGGTGAATATTCGCGTAAAAATAGGAGATGTAGATAAAGGGTGAGGTTTTTTTTCGTTTTTGCGATACGAAGTTTGTTCCGGGCGAGAAGATGGCATAAAGGGAAAGATCTTCCGATCGAAATGGTGTGGCAAAAGTTTCCTAGTTTTCAATATGAATAATGCATCCTTTTGTTGCAAAAACCGCACAGCAGCGAACCGTTTTTCTAATCTTCGCGTAAGGACAGGTTGGCCACAAATCACGGTAGATGGTCAATTGAAGTGGAAAGTTTAAGCAATTGATTCCTATTGCTCCGAAAGGTGCTGGCCGAAAAAGGCTGCCAGCAGAACATGTGTTTTCTATATGCGCCGTATGCGTGCTAATGTTCGGTTTGGGGAGTTTATTTCCTGCCCCTTAAAACAATCGTTTACCGAGCAAACTTAACCTCCATTCATATCGAAATTGTGAAACTTCGGGAGGTAGTCGGTTTTTTTTGGGGGAAGGTGAGTATCCTTCATCCGAAGGAAAAACTCTTTCTCGCAATATTCGCTAATGGAAAAGTAAGTCCCTACAGCAAGACTACCATAAATCATGCCAGGCTTGCGTGCGTTGGTGTGCGCTCGATTCCCGACGTCTTGGCAGGAACTCTGGGTGTTTGGTGAAGCGTTGGGCGGTGAAGTTTGGACTCTTTCACCTCTACACACGCCGTAGGTGCTTTCACCCGGGGCACGTCACCAGGATACGCCGGCTAGTGTCCATAATAAATCCATCAGGCAAGCTTTTCCCAGATCATTACTCTCTTAACCGGTGGCCACTTGTACACGTACGATGTTGAGTTATATGCTTTGTCCGACGACTTGTCAGGCACAACGGTGCAAGCATGTTCGGAACCGCAAAGGCCCATCTCGCCCGGTGAGGTAAGGTGTACTGGTGTACTCAATGGGAGTTTTGTAATTTCTTTCCCACGAGCACTGCTCGAAGTGAGTTCTAGTACGGTTTTTTTTTGTGTTGCGCACTATTTCCGAGTGCGCCACCATTTGAAGGCGAGGATACTAAGCAATTGAACTTTCATTCCGTTCCGATCGGATGGAGGAAAAATCGGACAAACACCAAGGGTGGGAAACTTTCCCCACCGTCCCCAAAAGCTCTCAACCGATGCCAAGTGTCGGATGCGAAACCGCCGGTAATTGATATGGATGTATCACGCAAATGTGATTACTTTGTTGCTTGTCCTGCCGAGGTGAGCGAACGCTGCTGGTGGGTTATAAATTAAGCTTCCTTTACCTGGGTGAGCGTAAAAGTTAGCCCATCGGCAACCACACTATGGGTGGCTGGATCGACAATAGTCCAGTGAAGTCCAATTTAAATTGTCAGTAAACGTGTGGTTTGAGATTGGGTCAATGCGATAGTACTGCGGGAGTGTATGGTGCAATGGAATTTAGGCATTTGATATCATTCGCTTCGGCTGGAAGATTGGCCGTGATTGGAAACAAGAAAAATTGCTTTCCCTAGCTATCTGCAAGTTGATTTACTAACTAATCGTTAGGTGTCAAATTATGTGGAAAATTTAAAATAACCATTTTAAAGATAAGATAAAATAAGATTCAATGTGTGCTAAGGAGTATAATTTTTTAAAAATTTATGGCCGCTTATGGGTCCATTGGTTTTTTTTCAAATTGTTTTACTTTATTCGGTTCCACATCCATTTCAGCAAAGAAAATTTTAATTTCACATATTGAGAACTTCAAGTACTACATTATTTTGGCTTAAAAATGTCAAAATTCACCAATATTTAGTTCCTTATATGAAGTGTCAAATATATTGCTTTCTGAATAGTATTCTGATTAGAAGAAAGATTGGTACACTATGTTTTATAGAACTATGATTAATCATAGTCGTCCGGTTTGGACCTTGAATAGATAAGTTAATATGTAAAATATATTTAGAAATGTCATTTCAGAGCTGCACAAAATTATTTTCTTCTTCTTGGTTTAACAACCACTAAGATCGTGCCTGTCATGTCAGGCTAACTAAATTTATTTTACCACGTAGCCGGATACGGCTTGGTTTATTTAGAATTGGGGCATTTTGTTTTAATTATAGTGGCGCCCCCCGTTGGACAAAAATGGAAACTTTCTTTTACGTTTTGTTGACAATAGTAAACACTTCACTTAGTGAAAATTTCATTCAATTTGGTTATTCTTGCTAGAAGATATTCGATATGCAAGAGGAGAATCGAAATCTGATTGCGCACAATTAGCTGCATAATCCATAAGTGTCATCTCGGGTGCTGCCAAATCGTTAAGTTTGCCTAAGTCGACTGTTGCGTGAGGGGTTAAAAAGTACAAGGAGACACAGACGACTGTCCGTAAGGTGCAAACTAAGTGACGGAGTGGAACCGTGAATCCTCAACTGCGATTGAGAGTCATTTGGGAAGTCATGGTTAACCCAACCATCTTGGGATATCTTTGGGATTTGACCAAAAATCTTAACGCCGACCACTCTATTGTTCGACAAATCCGACTCCGAGAAGGTTTTAAGTGTTTTCCAGCATGTAAAAATTCCAATCGAAATTAGAACAACAAACAATGGTCAGAAACCGGGCTCTGAAGTTGTACGATCAGGTGCTGACCAAAACCGTGCGGTTGCATGGTTTGATGGCGATGAAACCTGCATGAAAGCCGTTTTTTAACAATTCCCGGGGATTAAATTTTATAAGGCTTATGCTCGCGGCAGATTCCCAAGATGATCAAAATTGTTTTTGCCAATAAATTCACTTAAAATTTTATAATTTGGCAAGGAATCTGCTCATGTGGAAAACAGACGACAGTGTTCGTGATGAATATCATCATGAATTCGCATTTGTATAAGAAGTAGTGACTTTAGAAACGATTTAACTGTTTATTATATATCGTAATGGTCCAGTCAAGTTTTGGCCTGATCTAGCAACCTGCCGGTATAGCAAGGACGTGCTATAATGGTGTGCAATTCATATTAAAAACATGAATCCATGAAATTGACCCCCGCTCAGGCCCGTAGAGCGATATTGGGCAGTAATGAAACAAAAATTAAAGAAAAAGAGGGCAGTAAGTAAAGACATAAGACAAATAAAGAATTGGTGGAAATTACTGGCCAGAAGAGTGACTGAAGCAGCTGTGCGCCGGTTGATGGGCGGTATCAACAGAAAAGTCCGAGAATTTCTTCGTAAAAGCAAATTTTTTTTTTATTTAAATATATTACATCAAAACCAATGATTCGTACCTACAAAGTATTTCAATCGGAATTAGTTGTTCCAATGCATCACGTGTGGCTATGCTTCGTAAGTAGACTAGGTAGTTTATCAAAAAACCTGGCACCTCCCGACGTCCTTGGTGAGCATTGGACGTCCTTGGTGAACATACTAAAAGTGTCGAATCATAATTTTTGTTTAAAAAAGGTCACTTAGAAGAATAAATATCTCCCTCAAAATGAGATTTTAAATATTGTTACACATTACAAGTTCTTCGAATGTTGGGTTCCAATTCTAACACTTGAACTGGGAAGCGCAAACGACATGCAAAGAATTCCTGATCACTCTTAAAAAAGGTCACTTAGAAGAGTAAATATCTGCCTCAAAATGAGAATTTAAATTTTGTTACACCTTACAAGTTCTTCCAATGTTGGGTTCCTCACTTGAGGTTCCTCAATTCTAACACTTGAGTTTGAAGCAAAAACGACATCCAAAGAATTCCTGATCACTCATCTGTACACTTATAGTCATGGATTAATGATGACTGACTTATGATTAGCTGCAGTTTTACTATAGCATCACAACCCAACAGTTTTAGTGCACCTCAAAGAGCTATTGCATATGTCCAATTTCACGGGAGTTGTCCAACTTCGATTGTCACGTAGACAAAGACATCCTAATAGAGACCTATACGTAGGCAACGTGTACTTAATAGGTCAATAAGTTAAATAGTA
>CM028118.1:24445566-24565789 GCA_016170025.1 Anopheles vaneedeni | reverse complement strand
TCACGGGAGTTGTCCAACTTCGATTGTCACGTAGACAAAGACATCCTAATAGAGACCTATACGTAGGCAACGTGTACTTAATAGGTCAATAAGTTAAATAGTATGAGCAAATTTAACGAAATAAAATGTAACTATTTTTAATAATTTAAATTGTTAACATAAGTTCTAACTCCTCGAAAGATCTTACTCAAACAGAACGATAACAAATCCCACAATTTGCGTGAAAAGTATTGTCAATGGTGGTTAAATTCTGGTGTCTTGATCGCAGTTAATATTTTACTCACACCGAACTTTGCATTTATAATTACGACACAAGATAATGCGCAAAGCAACAATGTTTCCGATGGCCACATCATAAATCCTATTGCAGAAATGGAAAAAAATGGATCTGATACGATTTCCGTAAACTGATTGACGTGCTGGACGCAATATTGCGGTTAGGTGGCACTATCAGTATTTCGCTGATGATTTGAAATGAAATATTGATTCATTTCAAGATGTTAAATCTTGTGCCTCAGATCCATTGCATTTAAGTCGCATTGTGATTTGAGTGTGACGATGATATCTTCGTTGCCCACCCATTGCCGGGGAGTCAATTAAATTAATTAACCTCGGTATGAATGTATGAAAACGTTCGGTTCCTTCTCGCTATCTGCCGATCGGTGATCTCCAGAGCAGTCTACAACATCGCTTTTGTATCAACCCAAAAACAATTCCATTGCTTTGTTTCTCGCACCTTGCGTTTGATGTATTCGAGTGGTTGGCGGATTTTATCACTCATCAGTGCCACCATTATTATCGCGGCACAATCGGCGCATCGCGCGAATCACCACCGAAGAAGTAATGGCAAACAAGTGAGGGGTCTGTCGCTCACTGCCCCCCCCACTGGTCTGCTGTCATTGGTCCAGGGTTTTGAAGGAGAATGTAGCATCCAGCGTGCTAGGTTGCTGAAAGCATGACAACCACCACGCACCACTATTGATGCCCGGGCCATGTCAACGAAGTGTGCGAGTGTGCATTCAAGTGCTTCAAGAAAACCAACCTTATCGGTCCAAATCCAAATCCGACTGGCTGGACGCGCGCGCACGCTCTCCGACTGCCGGTAGGGTCGTAAATTTTTTTCACAACATAAATTATGATAATTATGGGCCGTGCTTTGATTTATCGCCCACCGCGGGAGTTGGGTGACTTGATTTGTATTTGTCTTTCATCAGTTCGTTCGTGCGCTCTCCCGCTTTGTCTACCGTTGCGGACATGGTTGCGTTTTTAGGAAGTGCATAAAGATGCGCTTCGACAGTTCGCACACTGGTGAGTTGAGTACGGTTTGGTGTTTGCTTGGGGTCATTATAACGCACCGAAGCGACACAGTAGCTATGACAACCATTCTCCTCACCAAAAACCTACGAATAGCAAGAGGTCGAAAGGGCATTCTTTTCGTGGTGACTGGGGTGGTGTTTGCATAATGCATCTGATGCGGCTTTCCTGATGTGAGCTGGCGAGTAAGTAGGGAGCGTGAAAAGTAGGCAACGCGACACCCATCGGCGAGGTAAAGGGCCACGGTACCATTCCCCGTTTTTTTTTGTTTGTGCTTCGTACCTGCACAAAAGCTCATTACGGTGATGTAGTAGCGTTTGGATTTTGCAAGAAGATTTGTGGTAGCCCACCGTGTGCCACTTTTCGCGAAAACAACCAAATGCACATAACCCCTGGCAGGTGTTTTAGGGAGTTCTGGTTTCTGGTGGAAATGCTAAACCACTCGGATCGCTCCTCACCGTGCGGTACAGAAGTGTGACGAATGTCAGGGTCATGGTCTTGACTTTTGGCTGCTTTCATGACTCCGATACACACTGTTTGCAGCTCCCAGGTGAAGGTGAGGTCTCGTCAAAACTGCATACACCTGAGGCTTATGTGTGTGAAATGGAGATAGTAGCGTTTTCCAACTAACAACAAGAAAGACGAAGAAGAACTTTTATGAGAACGTCAATACAGGGTGATACAATTACTTGACAAGGTCATCCAACGACGAGGCACAAGTGTCCTCAATACCTTAGCGTTTCGGAAGTAATCGTCAAGGTAAAACAGTTAGACGAGAGCAAAAAGGAGAAATTGAAGGGTGTACCGTCTGTGTGGGTGTGTTAGCACTCTGGTTTATTAGCGTGTTTCGTTTTGTGGGCTCAAATAAATACTGAAATCGATAAAAGTACTCCCTGGCGCGGTTCTAGTAAGTGTATCCGGTGCTGGGGTTGAAACCCTGTTGCCGCTTGTTCGGTGGCAGATATTGGTTAGCTGGTGCCGACGGATAACCTTGGATCGCATTCGGGGAGCTCGAATGGAACTGGGGCGCCTGCTGCTGGTTGTACTGTGGTTGCTGCGGTTGCTGATACTGGGGCTGGGGCTGCTGATACTGGGGCTGAGGTTGCTGCTGCTGCTGCTGGGGCTGAGGATAGTACGAACCCTGCTGGGGTCCTCGCTGCTGGGGAGCACCGTACTGACGGTTTGGCGCTTGCGGTTCCTGGTAGGCCGGGTTCTGAGGTCTTGCGGCGGCTTCAGCGTGAAGACGGGCATGCAGATCGTATGCTCTGTTTTGTAAGTAAAAAAACAAGCATTGTCAAGCATTGTGAAGGAAAAAGAGGTCGTGCGCATATTTACTCCTGCAGTGCTGGTGGCAGTGGTGGTGGTGTCGGCAGATGATCTCCGACCGGTTGGAATCCGTTAGCGTCGGCCTTGTACTGAACACTGTAGAGTTGACCGTCGGGAGCGGTATAGGAATATCCGCCCGAGACGACTTGTTCCGATTTCTCCGGACCTAGATTACGCAGGAATCCTTCTTCTTGATGCTGAATACCATTGCCGGTAGCGTAACTATTCAGTAAAATAAAACATAAGAAGTATATCATTTACAGAGCATGTTGTTTGGGTTTAACATATTTCAAGAATTTAGAAACTGATTTAAAAAGAAAAAAAAAGCCGTAAGTTCCAGAAAGCTTGGAAAACTTAGAAGTATATGAATAAACCAAGGCAAAAGCTGGTAAACAAAGCCGATCTAGAAAATATAGACATGTCTCCAATTGTGATATGCGTCCAGACATGTCTCATATTAGATCAGTGTTCCAGATGACAGTTTTGATCACTTTTAATCTTACACTATTAAATAATGCGATTATCCTTTGTAAGGCTGTTAGTTTGACACCTCTGGTTGAGAACAGTGAAGAGAAATTCATTCAAGTTCCTCTAGCAAAACCAAATAAAAATATTGAAATGTATTACGAAGCAGATTATTATTGAAGTATAACATGTTTTTGAATGTTCATTTTTAATTGTGACCACTGAAGCTAGTTTGTAACAAGCCAAATATAAAAGAGCCTTAATCTGCTTTAATTAAAATATTTGTATCGTGCTGCAATTAGTCGTGGTTGCAACACTAATTCCTAAAGCACTTTAATATCGTTCCTCTATTACCAAGACCGAGTTGTTCCGTGCAAGAAGATTGACTCACTGTGTACGTGATCATATTTTTATACGATTTTTTCATTTGATCACAAATCACTGACTGCCACTATTAGCCAACTGCACGTTAATCCAAGTACCGCATTACATGGTTGAAACACTTAAACCGATAGCACACTGTACAACACTTTGCATCGCTTTGTAACAAACTTAGTGCGAAACACGTTGGTACACTCCTGAATCATGAGTTTCAGCGATGAGCTCATGAAGTGATTAATTAGTCATAATCAGTAGATACACGTGCTGATAAGTCTTAACCCTTTAACCTGCCGATCGATCACTGCACAACGCACATAAACATAAACACACACACACATAGGGTCTGGTAAGCATACGGAGCACGTCCAGGCAATACTCACTCGAATCGATAGCTGCCATCGCCGTTGTTAATGTTTTCGTAGCGAAGAATCGGAATGGGGGTGGTTTGCTGGAAGTTGCCCTGGAAGCTTCCGCCCGTTGGTCCACTCGGTTGAAGCGCATTGCTTGCACCACCGTACGAAGGTCCCGAGGATTGAGGATTGTATGTGTTGAAACCTTGTTGACCCTGTCCTAGGGGAGCTACCGATGGGTAGCCACCCTGCGATCCTTGAGGACCACCAGCCGTGGGTGGAAGATATTGATTAGCAGGAGCACCAAACTGACCATCGCGCCGTGGAGCATTGAGCAGGTTCCCGTCGCCGGCACCACCCTGATAGGATGCGGCAGGTGCCGGAGCACCGTAGAGGTTATCGAGCCGAGCGGCGCTCGTCAACCCTAGGAGCGCACAGAGCAGGACCTAACGGAACCGGAAGTAGAGAAATTGGATTAGGATCTCTCGTTGTTTTGTGGAAAGAAGGGGTTTTGGATAGGTTTTTTGCGCGTGCGACGTAACATTACCGTCTTGTGCACCATCGTAATTGTAGCGTCGGTGGTTCCGAGATATCGCAAGAAGGTATCGAATGTTTGCTAGTGAGCAATGTTTTGCACCTGTCTGCTACGGAGTAGCGAGTAGAAGCTTCAAGCTTCGAGGAATGGTCGAACTGAACTAATGCCGTAGAAGATGAGTTGCGGTTTTATATAAGCAAGCATCGCCGACGTCGTCGATTCTAACACCCGGATGGTGGTGATGAACATGATGATGGTGCTGACGATGATGACGATGATGGTACCGGTGATCGAGCAGTTCGGCCTGTACGGCAGAAGGCAGACAGCCAGTTTCGAGTGTCGTCGTACGCGCCGTGTCGTGTTGCCATTGCCAATGTTTGAAGACTCCCCCATCATAATCGAATGGCCCAAAAGCCGCCCCACAGTCGTCGTGCGTCGTCGCCCGGTTAGTTCGGATGACGCGAAGGTGAAGAGCCCAGCATGAAGTGAACGCATTCTACCGGGGCAACCTACGGCTCGATGTCCGTTCGTTTCATTCGTTGTGTCTTCTGCGTGGTGGTGGTAGCAGCACGTTACCCACACCGCCCAACAATGGCAGGTTGATTCTCAAGACGTCATTATCGATTGTGTTGGATCGGCCAGCGTCCCCCTCTGGTAGGATTCGTTGGATCACAGTGATGATCGTTCGTTGTAGTGATCGTTCCGGTTGAGCGTTCGCCCATGGTAACGCGCTCCAGCGAGAGGCTGGCGGCTAGAAATTTAGTTCGATCACCCAACCACCGGATCCTCTTTCTGGTGGCATCGCGGCAATAGCATTCGATACGTGCGATTTTACCTGTTTGCGTACGCGGGATGGCAGCGCCCCGTGTGCGCGAGTACATTCACTTTTGCCGAAGATGATACCGGNAGTTCGATCACCCAACCACCGGATCCTCTTTCTGGTGGCATCGCGGCAATAGCATTCGATACGTGCGATTTTACCTGTTTGCGTACGCGGGATGGCAGCGCCCCGTGTGCGCGAGTACATTCACTTTTGCCGAAGATGATACCGGCGACTCCGTTCAATTTCATGTCACTTTTTTTTGGTTGGTGCCGTATGATTGAACTACGCTGTGAAACTGCGCCCTTGCGGAATTAGGTTTTTGTTTTCGGTCGAGACGAGTTTTTCGTTCATCCAAATTCGATCCACCTTTCGAGATGCGGCTCTGTGTGATGGGATATAGCCAATGGCTGGGGAGTGTATGTGGTGAAATTAAGTGAAAAAATTACCTGATCAAATAAAGCAGGTGAATCGGGCTCCGTCGATCGCATGGGATTGGGTCTTGGGCAATAGAGGCTCGCGACCACTGGGAAGTGGTAACGCTTTTTTGAGGTTATTGATTCCATTAGTGGACGCGTGAAGGTTTTGAAGCCCCATTTTGCAAACGTAATAATCCCAAAAAGTACTAATCGATAAGGTCGCATTTTTTCACTCTGTTTTCTTTGCTGTGAAACGTTGCATAGAAGGATGTACCGTACGTTAATGTATAAGGATAGTACGTCCTGAGGCTTTTTATTGTTTTTGAGCGTAGCGAAGCTCATTATGTTTATATCACCACTTTGTTCATGAAATACTTTCACTCCTCGGTGGGTGAATGCCAAGGCCAATGCTGATGTATACCTCATAATCAGTGGTATTTGTAGTTCAGTGTTTGTTTTTTTTTGTTGTTTGCTCTTTATGTTGCATTTATAACAATATTCCTACTCCTACTGGTAATTAGCACACGAAGCTATGAACAATTATTGTCTAGGAAATTCAGTGGATTAGTTCATATTAATCAGGTGGAATTCATTGACTCATTTCCTGTAACAATAAAAAAAAAGAATTTACAATTATTCATGCAATTAACGTCTAATTATTATAGTTTTCAGGTTGAATTGAATTATTATGCAAGAATTAAAAAATTCTTCAATAATGGTTTAATTTTAATGAACGTATTTAAATAAAATAAAATAAATGGTGCAATGCGCCTGAGTTATTGAAATTGTGTGCCATTTATTTCATATTTTCCCCTTTATTAACTAATTTTATAGATTTGATTTTATCTTTTTTTTCATTCATTGATTAATATATGGCAAGAAATTTTAATATAAAACTGCCTTTTATGTCAAATTCATTTTTTTCTTGTTTTATTTCCTGTTCTAGTTAGTTACACAATGTGAAACTGAAATTCTCTTTATTTTTTATTTCTTTATATTTTATTTTTTATATTTTATTTTTTTATTGTTCTTCCTGTTCTTATATTTGTTTATTTTGTTTCTTCTAGTTTGTTTTTCATGTTTTTTACGAATGTTTTTATGTATTTTTATTCTATTTTTCTATGAATTTAATTACATTTTACTTATTTTAATTGATGTATTTAGTTTTCTTGATTTATTTTATTATTTAGCAATTTTCTGCATTATTTTTATAACACTTAAAAGTAATGAAATGATTTGTACGCTTTACGTTGCAAGTTAGACAAGTTTGTAAATATCAAATTATCATTTCACCGTGTCGTCATCCGAAGTACAATTTAAAATTTGTAAAAGACAGCAATAAATGCAAACAACATTTCTCCTTAACGAGGTATCAATTGCCAAACTGTTGCGCCGGCAATCGCGATGCGCACCGTTGCAGCCGTAAAGCAAATCAAAGCCAAGTTAGTATGAATAAATTTTCATTCGCTATGGCTTGCTGCGGAACCGAATCAAACGATGTAACCTTTCGATGTTGGCAAAGGTGTGCACCGAGATGTTGCACCGGGGGGGCCGATAGTGGTCATAAATTCGTGTACCTTTTTCCCCAAACCAAATCGGGAGAGTGAACGGTTAGCCGGATGCAAGGATTTCATTGATACAGCGTCGGGCATCGGTTTGCTTGAGGAAGCTGTTTTGTTTTTGGCGTTTGCCTTGATGCTGGAGCATGTTGAAAACTCGCACAACATATTGCCATCAGTCGGTGTCGCTTCTGTTTGGGGGAAGGAAAACAAATTCAGCACCAAACCAGACGTGATCCTTCGCCAAGTATCGAATTGCCGATAAATATTTATAAAATCGTATCCATTCAAAAAGGGGGGAATATTTTAAACTTATTTCAAGCATGTTCTTTTTAAGCGGTAGACCTCCGGGAAGAAGCAAGCGTCCAGCACTGTGTGTTTGTGCTGACGGTGGTCGACAGCTACAACGGTCGAAACCATTCCAAGATCGTTGTTCTGATGAGAATTTACAAACCATCTGCACACCTGCAGCACCGGGTGTATCATCCGAAAATGCGGTGTGAATACTTTGCACAGTTTTTCCACACCTTATTCCGTGTTTTTTGTTTGTGTGTGTGCGCGCCATTGCGCGAAAGGAAGGAAAAGCGTGAGCGTGTACGAGATAATGCAGGGAAATTTATGGCACAACACCCGGGGAACGAATCGTCTTAGGAACGAAGTGTGTTGGTAACGGTGAAAAAGATGAGTTTGAAACACATAGACACAATCCTGGTGGATTCTGGTTTTTCTTTTTTGGACGGTTGGATCAACAGCCAAACCATTTTGCAGCAGTGTACGGCAAACATGTGGCTCGTACACAAGCAGTACAGAAATTGTTTCTTCAAGCTCTCGTGTCTGTCTGTAGCCGTGTACAATCCATTCGGGTGCGTTAGTCGATGGGGAAAATCACTCGACAAGTGAAACGTCTGACGGGGGGGGGGGGGGGGGGGGGGGGGAAATTCTTGATGAAGAATTCAAAAAGCACACACAAGTGCTAAGGCAAAGGCAGAAGAGAAGTGTTTGTTGGGAAGATGAATTTCTGGGGGATTTAGTCTGGCCAGACATACGCGATCATTTCACCAAACAAAAATAATATTAAGAAAAATACGCGAAGTAACACGGTCGGTTAAATTATAACAATATTTCCTTTCGGGAATCGATTTGCCGAGACTTTATCATCGGAAACTAGTCAGTGTGAAGTGATATCAATAGAAAGATTCTCCTTCACTCGACAACATTTCAAGCTATTTCAGGCGAGAATCTCAAGCAAGGTGGAAAAAAGTGTATCATAAAGTTCTAATCGGAAAAACAAATTGAAATCTGTTTTTGCTACCGGCCAAACATCTGTTCAGAGGGAGTCTTTATTCTTTAGCCATCAATAATCTACCGGACGCGAGCTCCGGCGATCGAGGTCTATAGATTGCGCGTAAGATTAATGTCTCCAGGGTTCTATTTCTGGAGCCGTCGTCACGGTCAACTGGTGTTTGAGGTTTAATTTTTTTTTCTATGGGGGACGGTTTTTAGTGGGACGTTGATGTAGTCGAGCCTGTCGGTAAGTAGTTTAATCATTACCTCAGGGGTCGATTGTCGTAAAGCGACCGTCGATCCGTCACTGCCAACCTGGAGTGTCTAGGAAGCGAAACCTGTACACACTGTACACAATGTAATGTGATTCCATGCCTGCAATACGATGGTGGCAATTTACGGCCGGCCAGGCGATATCATCAGATGATTGAAGTTTATCCGAAAAATAAAATTCATCGTTGACATTTGCGACATTGGAGGGCTTTTGGTGGACATTCTATTAATAAAATCGTCATCCTCCATCTTTAAATTTTGCCGACGGTTACTTTCAGCATTAACCTTAGGCGTACGGCAGTGAACGGATCCTACGGATCGCCACTAAACCGATTCACCTTTCGCAATGCAAATAATTATTATTTACCGGCCAATGCACGCCATCCTTCGATCTAGATTTGAGGATGATGATGCCAATGATGCACAGCACCGCCATTTGATGGGTACGCCACTAGACGATTAAAACATACCTGAACACATTACGGCTGGAGGCGATTTCCGATAGTGGCATACCGTGTCAGTTCCCCGGGCTCATCAAGGGGGAAAGGTAACAACATTCACTGCGTTCGATTAAAATGCACCGGGTTGGATGGAGCAAACATTTACCGCATACAACTATCACCCCGGTGCTCTGGCACTGTGGAAAAGTGCGTCGGCATAGGTACGCATCTAGATCGGCAAAACTGATCCGTTTGGAGCGGTACAAAATGTCAAGGTTGTGCCGAATAATCGGCTCTGTGCGCTCTTTGCCTTGAAAGTGCGCATCCCCAATGTATGTAAATGTGAGCAAAAGTCGTCCTCAAACTTGTCCGCGGGACACTAGGGAGGGCGAAAAGGGAATACATTTTTGTTGTTGTTACTTGCGCTAACCCTGCCTTTCGAGGTGCACTTTGCCGTTGATGCGTTTATCATATGAAAAGCAACTTTCAACTGCGCGTGGGCCTTCACTCAGCGATGACTGATCTGCATCGATCACTCACAATCGTCACGATTCATCGGTGTGCCCATCGGTGGTTGAAGTGTCGATCCGGTCGAGTGCACTTGGGGGCCTGAAAGAGTATGTCTTCCATTGGCGTCGGCGAATTTTTGCGTGTGCTATGTTTTTGGCTAATTTTGAAGGCTTTCTGCGGCCACTCGATCGATTGTTGGGATGTTAGTTCCGGACAATTGGCCAAACGGACTGGGCGAAATGAAACATTTCATCTTACCGATATTGAAGGGTTTCTGACCTTTTTCGGCTAGAGTGGATTGAAGTTAATCGTAAGCACTGTTCATACGAGACTATTTTCCGGCTGATTGACTTCGTTGGGTTAAGTTTTTTGTGTGTGCTCTTTTCCGGTCTCAGAATAGCTACAGTGACCTACTTAACTATAGGAACGTCTGTCATATGCGAATAAATCAGATATTTGTTGTAGTATGATAAAAAGAATGTAAAATACTTTTATTTAATGATTTCTGGATACATGAAAAATATTTTTACGCTTACCCCAATTCGATTGTTTAAGAATTAGTAAGAATATTAGAATATATTTTTTAATTATTCAATTTAAGATGTTTTGAAATAAGTTTTGAGCCACTTATGGCATTTTAAATACTTGTTTAAACAATTTCTTCTAGTGATTCAAACACTTGTCATCAAAATATTCTTTGAATTCGTCCTCACTGGAGTAGTGATGGGTAAATTCGACAAAAAAAACGGAATCGCTTCCGAATGACTGCATAAATTTTGGAGAAGGCTCCGGAAGGTAGGTGCAATACTCCGAATATGAACCGTCCGGAACCGTCCGGAGCCGCTAGTCGGCACCCGGAGCCGTTCGGAGCCGTCGGAGCCGTGGGAGCCGCTAGTTGACAATGATATAACCTAGATTATTGCACTATCAGCAAATTTTATACATATAATCTGGTAAAAATAACGAGTTGAAATGAAACATTTGCTTATTTCAACTAGCGGCTCCGACGACTCCGACGGCTCCGGACGGCTCCGACGATTCCGACGGCTCCGACGGCTCCGGGCGGCTCCGGACGTCTCCAGGCGGAATCGTGGTTTTAACCTAGCCGGAATCGGAGCCGGAGTTGCTATGCTCGGAAGCGGTGCGGAGTCTTGGGTGCGATTCCGAGAACCCATCGCTACACTGAAGCCATTGGAACACCGTGCTGGTTTTTGGGTTTTTTTTTTATCTTTTGAAAAAATTGTGTTCTAAAAATATGGAATCAACAACGATAATATCGAACAAGAATTGAAATAAAATTATAAATGTTGAGAAATACTGGCCTATGTCCAATTTAAATAGCGTAAAATGTGTCATTTTCTTTCCTATCTCTTGTAATTTCTTCAAGTTTTAGTTTTGCTCTAAAACATATATTCCTATAGTTATGTAACGCACTGTAGTTGAAAAAAAGACAGTCCCAAAACGTGATGACAAATTATCCTTTGTATGCCAACGATCCTACTCATGGGAGGAAAATATTTGGCAAAATTCTAAACTTTACAAACAAACAAAGCATCAAAATAAAGGAAGAGGGTTTTTGGGCAAATTGAACAACGAAAAAACCCCTTACTCATAAGCGATAGGTTGACTGGTTGTGGCATATTATGCAAATTGTGCAAAAGGGTAAGGTTTACTGTCGATGGCAAACTGGGCACCGGTGTCAAAAGGATGCAGAATCAACCGAATAGAGTCTCGGTACGGTCAGTCGAAATTAAGATTCGAAAAGTTTTTCAATGACACCTAACAACAGCTCTGCACCCTCCCCTTAGAGCGCTCTAGTTCAATCAATTTTGCATTGCTTATGCAACAAACGACGAACCCTTTTTTTCGGCTTTGATGTATGAAGGATGATTTAATGTTGCGAAAGAGTTGCCAATCGTTTTCTCATCATTTGCATAGGGAATGTGTTTGATGTCTTTAGCGCCAACGTATGATTAAAGGTTGAAACAATTAAGCCACAACAAAGGTAGGTGACGCATTTCTACTGTCACACTCGTGCCGATTGGGTGTGAGTACACGCAGAAGTGAAAAAGCGATCTACTTCCGTATTACGACAGGGCGGACACTTAAACGCAAACATGTGATATGAAGTAAAAATGACTTTCACAAAGAACAGGACCGTCAGTTAATTTGAATACTTTGTCATACCTCCATATGGTTGGGGTATGGGTCCCCCTTTACCGATAAAGACTCTCACAACGCAAGCAACGAACCCGGTGACATCGAGGGAAAGAAAAACGATAATCTTTAAGGCCATTAAAATTTGTAGTGGGCCCTTTTTTTACTGTCCATAATTTTTTGCTAATGGAGTGTTTCCAACCTCTGTACGGATGTGTCGTGATGCCGGCGAAGAGGCATTTTTATATCCTGCAGGCACTTTGCCATCGCTGTACCAGGGGGAAATGGGACATTTCTGGGAGACCATTACACAAATTCTAGCAGCATGTTCCGTAACGTTTCCGCACGGTAGCCGATTCGAGTGTTGCCTTGTAAAACATCGCTCTGCAATGGTCGGTTGAACATAAGCACCTTTCTTCCTGCGTCGAAGATGCGCTTCAGTCTACAGGATTCGGAGCGCTTATAAGCCCCGAAGGTCGTACGGTGAAGCGTCATAATCTGGTGCCTAATTGAAGGCTCGTACGCAACGCGCGGGGATCATCAACGCTCGAGCGTAAATCATTACCCACCATGAAATATCCACCAATCTGCCCTGTACTGGGGTAGGATGGGTTAAGCACATGGCAACAACCATCACCCGATTCGGCGTCTTTATGTCTATGAAATAGCGTTGAAAATAATCCGACTGCTTGTTTTCGGGCGAATCTGTCCCTGCTTCCCGGAATCGTAAATAGGAGTTCTTTTTGGGGGATTTTTGCAACATGCACAAGGGATGATCCATATGGTCGGGATACGTGTATGGATGCTGTGACTAGCATCCCGGAACCGTCGCTAAAATTAAATCCATTGTTTTGTTGTTTCAAAAATAAAATAAAACTGATGCAAACCAACCCATCTGTGTTCCGCTCTGGGATATTTTAGGGTTGCAGGAAAAAAGTAAAAACAAAACATTCAGTTGCTATATTTGATCATGTTTCATCACCACTACACACACGTAAATTGCATTTGCACCAGTATAGCCCCGTTCGAAACAAACGAATTGATTAATCAATGGCGTCGTCGTGCGCGTCACTTCGTGGCTAAACAAAGAGCACCTATTGTTGTGCAAAAGTCGCCGATGAAGCTACAAAGCAAACGAGTACAATCGGACGGGAATAGAACGGTAGAAGGGTGCAAAACAAAATAATACACGCAAAATAGGATCACCGAGGGTGTACAATCTCAAGTAGATAATCACGCTCCGTCCACCTGCGATTGAAATGGTTTTAGTTTCTACATACACACACAAAAAAAGGGGTAAAGAAAATGGATGAATGGATGGATGATGGAAACGATGATGATGATGATGCGGTTCATGATGCTTTAGGAAGCCAAAAAGCGTTAAATGGAGGAAATGTGTATAAATGAATGAAGATGATTGAGCAATAATCATTTGTAGAGAAGATGGTGCTGTTTTTTTTTGTTACTGTGTGTTCTTTCTGTACACCCACGATTCTTGCAAAAGTTCCACGAGCTGGAAGTAAATCTGAACGAGATAAACCCCTTTTTTTGAATTATATCATGCGAATCAGCGAAACCAGCGGTGGAAGAATGAGAGAAAGCAGAGACTGGAAATAAAGTTCAGAAGAGGTGCAGATAATCAGATTTCCAGTTTACCATGAGTCTGGTGTGGAGTTCTCACTGTAAAGAATTCTTGGCGTTTTGGTGCTCCAGTCAAGACATCCAGGATTTAAGATATAATGTCTTCCATGTTCCCCGGGTATATCTCGCAAGAGACGCCAGCGTGATCCATGTTGAGAGGCGCTCAATTGACATGCAAGTCACCTTCAACCTTCGAGTGTGATGAAGTTGCATCCCCTTTGGTACGAATTGCTCATGCTAATGAAAAGTGGTACCAATAAAGTCCCGAGTGATTAGTGTAATCATGCTGTCTACGGTGCAGTGCCTTCTCGCTCATAAATGAAATTAGTCGATGAGTTTGAAACTCACAGCTCCGATGCAGGATAGGTGGTCGGGGCAAGTGTTGGCAAGTGTTAGATTACATTCCGGATGTTATTAATAAATCGCCGCTTACGTAGTACGAGTGTTGGTGATGTTATTGTTTCCCATGCCTTGTGACTTTGCTTCTCTTCCGTGCCGTACATTTACTGGGAAGTTACCAGAATCGCAAGATTTGACCGATAGTGTTCGGCTTTTTGGGTAAGGAAAGAGCTGAAAAGAATACATGTGCGAGAGATGCGAGTAGTAAAACGATCCGGCTAAAGATACACGCAAAGCAAATCGTGAGCTTTTGCAACCATTGGATACGTTTGCCGAGCGGGTGTGCGCGAGCATGAGGTCGTGAGGTGGCATATCTGTACAGCGCCCGGGCTCAGATCCTGGATCGTGCTATGTTTTTGGGGTTATTCCGGTTATTTGTAGCACAAAACAGCATACCCCGGTATGACCCGGATCCAGCACTGTGGATGCGAAACAACACAGGAAAAGGGTTTAAGGGTGGGTAGGAAATTCCAAAGACCCAGGGCATCGTGCGAGGGACGATATTAGGTTTTTCGGAAGACAAGCGCTGATACAGCTCATGAACGGTGACGTCTTTTCGTGCTGCAAGTCACGAAAAGGAAATGGGTTGATTAGCTGGAGGGGTGTTTTTTGCGGTCCAAAATAATTGTGTTGTTAGCAATCGATTGGCCATTGGCCCTGCCATTCCTCAGGCCTGTGCATCGATGAAGTGATGTTGGGTGTCGATATGGCGAACGTATAATAATAAGTGACGAGATACATTTTTTGCTGTTACTGTGTGGTGCAAAGATGTTGTAATGGACAATGCGTAATTTTTGATATCATGGCTGAGAGAAAAAGTTGAACTCTAAATCAAGAGTTGCTTAAGGATAAAATTTTTTAATTAATAAATTTGAATGATTTTCACAAAAAAAAATTGGATATTCAAGGTAATAGTCTTTAATTAGGAATCATGAAATTCAAGTTTTATTTTTTAAGACCTGGTACTAAAATAAATAAATACTTTAAATACAATTTTAATATTGTTAGACGTATTAAGAGTCCAACAAAGGTTGTGCCTTGTTTTTTAAAACATAAACATTCAACATTGACTTTTTTTAAATATTTATATTTTTCTATCAATAAACCCTAGTTTTGACACTTGTTTTTTGGTATTTTGGGAATTCTATAGGCGCATCTTCTTCTTCTTCTTCTTGGCTTAACGACCTTACAGGTCACGCCGGCCAATTCTGGCTTACTAGACTTATTTTACCACGTAGCCGGATAGTCAGTCCTTGCTACGGTCCGACGGTCCGGATGGGATTTGAACCCGGTCCGGCCGTGTGGACTGGCGCCGTTTATCACATGCACCACCGGGCCGCCCCATAGGCGCATCTACATTTGCCTATTATTAGGCCGATAAAAAAGCTTCGTCATGTAGATCTGCCCTTATGATTCTTTCGCTTTGTTGTAGTAGCTCATAATAGAGAACAAAAGGTGGGTTTCACCACAAGTAAATCAGATTGCCGTGAAAATAGGGCTTCCTTATCGATGATGATACACGGTAAGTGTATTCATACGATTCAAATTATCGTAATGGATCCTCTCTTCATGGAATTTTAGCTTGAGTTTATGGGTAAAATTTGTTAAATAATTATTAATTGTTAATATATTGAAATATTTTAAATGGTTGACGTAATTTTTTTGCATATTTTTTTAATAATATTATTTATGTTTTGTTCATAAAGAGCACCTTGAAATGTACTCTTCCATATGGGATGCACTAGCAATAATAAATCACAATTAAAATTTACGCATGTTTGTAATTGTTTTGTACCATATTTTTCCTAGCCACTAGAACACATAGCTGCCAATAGGCCCATACAAACAACAGTTGCTCGTTCACAATAAATAACTTACGTTTACAAGAGATGAAGCCTTCAAACTGTCGTTACACGCTAAGTAAAGCCACTTCATAAAGGTCTTAGGTTCTGATTACATCTTAATTATGGCATTGGCTACACGTATAGAGTAACACAATTTAATTATCGTCTCTGCTACAGATTTAATAGTCGTCTTTGTTTAATTTTTTTCCAAATGAACAGCCCTAGCGATGCACTGATGTTGGGGTGATATTATGCGACTTTAGTAGATAAATTTATTTTTGGCGTAAAAGTTTGATTAAATTGTGAATTGGGCAGGTATAGTTTACATTTAATACATATCGTTACCATATGTAGAAAATCGTTTTCTGTGAACTTGTGAACCATCCTCGAAACATTGTTGTCTTACATCACCTTAAAAGTATTAACCATGACATCACAGATTGCGTGAGACGAATAAATAATCACCAACTGAAAATCGTTCCGCGGTCTGCTTCTCGGTACGGTCCGGACATTTTTCAAGTGCATCGCAATAAGCTGCATTTTTATGACAACGCTCCTCCGACAAGACCGTAAATGCACTGAATGCATTTTTTTAAAGCGCCGCGACACAGAACGCATCGTGCGGTGTTGGCAGGTTGATTTTAGCAAACGCTCTACCCGGCCCTAGTGTGTGCGGTATTTTGAAAGTGGTCATAAAACTGGTCGCGGCTAGGTTGGCATTCTTTCATACGAGCACCACTCAAACACGTCACACGTCGCGACGCATCACATGCAAACGGGGGAGGGCACATATGCACTACGCCGGTCGTACATTAGCAAGCGTGGTAAAGGCAAAATAAAAACATTAACAAAAAAAACAAAACGGCACGAGTCGTATCTGCATACAAATATTTCTTAATAGCTATCATTATGGCACGAATAATCACAACCTAGCGAGAAGCGTTCCGGCAAGCTGATGTAGAACAACTCCATTTTAAGGTTCGCGTGTCCACAGTTCCGGGATGATTGGTGATCTCGGTGATATTTTTCCTCGCAACAGGAAGTCATCATCAGTGGCAGTTTTGTGTGTGTGTGTGTGCGTTGGCAGGATTCAAATGTAAATCATCCGGTAAAAATGCAATCACCCGGAGTGGCTTGTTCTTTATCTGGTTACGCCACGTTTCACCGACGGTTTTGACGGAACACCAGGCCAGGCAGCAAGTTGTAAATGAGTTTCTGTTTGTGTGCTTTTAATAATTCAGTGCAAGCAAATAAATTTAGTGTAAATATTTGATAAGAGATTGGACGCCCCGCACTGGTACAGTTCGATGATGGTAGCGTAAAGGGAGAAAGGAAAGCAATAATGATTTTCTTTTTTTTCCACCTTCACCTTCACCATGGTGTAGTGGTGCGGTGTGTGTACATCGGTGTAGAGAAAGATACAACATTGGGGAGGTTGGAAGAAAATGGACGAGAAAACTAAACACCGCCGGGAAGGAATACGGTGAAAGGTATCGCCTTAAAGTTAGGTGCGAATTCATCCGTTGATGTTGATATCACGCTACAAAGTAAACGATTGCCGGTGTGTGTACCCTTGGCCTGGTTGTGAGCCTGGTCCCCGCTTTGTGAATGGTACAAAACAAGCCGGAAAGGCGTAGAAGTCATGCTTGTCCTTGCTACCGTGTACTACACACATTTGAACCCGGGCAACCTGAGTAGCGCAAGGCATGAATCCAAAAATAGTCTTTCATTGCCGTTGGGAATACTTGGGCAGCAGGCAGAGTGACTGTTTACTTTAGACGCACGGGTTGTATTGGACCAACTGCTAAACAATTAGAGGAACAGGAACTTGGATGTCCTGCAGCAATGGGACGTGATTTACCATCGATGGCGTTTACTGCACTTGAAAGTTTTGTAATAACCTACTGAAAAGGTTTTCGTCGATTATATTGGATCATTAAAAGCATCGCCATTTATGGTCTGTTGGAAGTTGTTCCCTTTCTTGAGTTCTTTTTGAGAACTTTTATTGTAGACACAAGCTAAATTGAGAGTAGAGCTTAATGCAAAATAAACAAAAGAAAAAAAAACTGTGTTAAACTAAAAACCAGTTTAACACTGCATCCAATTTTGTAATCATAAGCAGATATTGCAAATGGATATATCAATTATTCAACACAAAACAAATGTTACCACTCAATCCCAATAAAAAACAAAAAAGTCATATTGATCGTCGTTTCATTCTAATTCACTTATAGTGATCTCACTTAAGTGGTTTTTATTGTGGTCCCATCCAAACCGTCGGGACATCGTAGTCTGGGACAACCATTCCGATGTCCTTGAACATGATCTTAAGAGGTTTTATGAGCCTAGTCGTTTGATGTCTCGCTGCCCATGTGACGAAACTTTGATGTATATTAGACTTGCAGTAAGGGTGGTCTGGTGTCAGATGTGGTAGCGGCGCCAGTGTCTACACGACAGGAACTGGTACCAAATCCCATCCGGGCTGAACCCTAGTACGCAATACTGACTAAGAAGAAGAAAAAGAAGAAGAAGAAGAAGAAGAAGAAGAAGAAGAAGAAGAAAAAGATTTGCAATAAGTGTCTCTGATGGTAACTAATATTGGTAATATTCGTTTTTTTTATTTTTAGGAACGTTCAAGCCGTATGTAATAACATACGGTTGAATAATCTAAAAATTTATGAAATACTCATCTACATTATTTTGTTTATTGCTCCCCTGTATATCATCGAAACTGTTGTAAAATTTAATATAAAATTGTATACTGTAAAATCATCCAACACAGTATATTATTTTTATTCTAAAGTTAGACTATACAGTAGGTAACACAAATTTATATTATTATTTATAGTAGGTAACACAACACTGTTTTTTTTTAATAAAAGTAAATTGGGAAGTTAAAATTTTTTTTGACAAGTTTAATGTAATATTAATTTTTTTTTGTATTTTTGATGTATTTTTTTTTATTTTATTTTTATGTATTTGTATTTTTATATAGTTGTTGTTGTTTTTTGCAGGGCTTCTAGAGGCTTTGGTTTCCAAGGAATTGTTTAGCTACAATTTTTTCAAATCACTCTAACAAATTGATATGAAGATGTAGGAAAAAATATTTTTTGATACCTTAGACACGTTTCCGAAAACCTTTTATCACCGCATCGATACACTTATCCTAGTTTTATTTAGGGATTTCCAGTGATTTTATGCATTGCTTGCTCAATATTTCATTTAAGAATCGAAAATAAGTTTTTATTGTTCATTAGAAATATACATTGTTCTAAATGAATTCAAATGCGATCTGGCATTAAGGCTGGTGGCAGTGCTTAGTAGTACACGACTTTAAAAAAAATGGTATGTAATTTGACAGATAAAATCGGATTACGATTTTGGCTGCTGTCAAATCCCAACTCCCAATCCCAATCCAATACAACTAAGCACTGCCACCAGCCTAAAACAATTAAAGTTTTCAATTATCTACCAATCACGCGTGCGGTGACATGTGTTAGTATCTGCACATCGTACGGCAGTGCTGCGTGCTCCATCGGCCAATCCCAACAAAACTGTCAGCGACCACAACTGACAGCATTGTTTACGTAATCAGCGCGGAGATTCTACGAGACACTAGCGATAAACCGTTCGTTCTTCATTTCTATGCGATTCTGAAGCGGATGCTGAAACTGACAGCATCGGCGCGATATGTTTGTCCGATAAGCAAATCGATAGCAAAAACCGAACCTTCGTGTTGATGTCGCACTTGCAACGTAAAGCATGCCTAGGTATGCCTTCGTATGTCTGCTAGCCTCACTGTACGGATGCGGTACTGTATGAGCGAAGTACCGCACGGCGAATTTTCCATACAGTGCGCAGAATCCTGACAGTGCCTTTCGTCGGGATTTTTTTTTTCACTCCAAAACAAGTTCTCCGATTTACGTCACATCAGTGCCACAGTGTTTTCCCTTCGGTAGACATTCTGAGTTCGGTGCTTCTTGGTGTTTTACAGTGCCGCTGAGTAATCCGGAAATGTTTCGGCTGAGTTCCAGTGTTTCTACCAATTTTCCCCAATGTTTGGCAAGTTAAAGCGTTGTTGATCCGGTGAGTGATTCGGCGGTACTCATGTTCAGCGGGCAAAGAGATAACTTCCACTCGTTATCCTCGTCGTCTGGACGAAGGTAAAGAGATACTACCGGAGATGATTGGCTCGAGGGGGGAGTATGTAGCTGTTTTTTTAAAAACTCCAGCCGCTCCTATGACATCATTTAGTTGCTCGCAACATTTTCACCGCGCTGGTCATGTCCTGGGTCGTGCTGGGTACGGGCTTCCAGGGAGGACTGTAAAGAATCTCGCGTACAAAATCCTTTAACCGTTATTGGCGTGCGACCAAGTACAACTTTTGGGTGCAAAGTTATAGCGTGTCGGTTTATAGTGTTTTATTGTAAAATTTACACGCGAGTTGGATGAAAACGGTACTACTCTCGCGAAACGGTGACGCAAAAGTGACATAGAATCCGCCAAAGATACGACCTTGCAGGAGACATCCGTTTTTTGGAGAGATGTTTTTATCGTGATACTGGGTTGTTTGAGATAAAGTTTTGGAGAAGTATTAACATATTAACGTCATTCAATCGTAGCCAAAGAAGCAAATCCCGATAAGGTTTGTAAAGTGTGGTGTTTAGTGTTTAGTGAAAACGAAAAACTTGGTTGCATTCAGCATCAGGCAGTAGCTCCGAATTGTCGGCCGCAGGCAAAACAAATCTAAGAAAATCTTCCATCTCTCCGAGATTTCCTCTAAAAACGGGAGAGAGAGAGAGATTTGTATAGGACATCGCTGTCACCACCCTTCACCCGTCCACGAATTGTCACCATTTCCCGTCCGGTTTTTCCCTTACCTACGTGGAAATGCTTCTCGCGCTGGCATGAGTTTTCCCCACGTATGCATGCTGTGACTGCGAGCGTAGAGAGTGAAACTACGGTATGAAGAAGCGACAACTGAGCATGCGATCGAACGGCACAGCCACAACGTTGTGAGCAAGAGAGCAACAGCAGCTGACGTACGCTTCGGGTGTGTGGGTGTGTGCGGTGGGAGGGAGGGGTGGGTTGTATGCGGTGGGACACGCTAACGTTCTCGGGATATCCTTCCGATGTGCGATGTTGCAAGGATGAATCATCAACCCTCGTGCCATCAGTGCCGCTAGCCGCGTACCAAGCATTGCCAAGGCAAATCGGGGCACACAGCACAACGTTGCACGGGAAAGCGTTGGAAAACACTGTTGGTGGAAAGCTATCTCTCTCTCCAAACAAGCACGTGGAAGAGGAAAACGGTTAAAAGTATACAGGAAAAGGGGACACGCTTCGGTGCGTATCGTTCACCCGGCCCCGGGAAAAATGTGTGGCGTGTCTAAATTGTGAGTTTAAGAGACCGGGTCAACAGTATGGTTTCTCGCGCGAACGGGTGAAAAATTGTCCCATAAAGCCCACATCAAGTGCAGTTGGAAAATTTGTGCCGTGTGACTCGCGGTGGTAGCCTAGTCATTGTGGGTCATTAAAACGGACAGTTTGCCTAGCTGTTAACCCCGCTCCGCCTGTGTTCGCTCGAAAGCGAACAGTGTGTGTCACGTCGCTGTTGGTGTAGAATTAGTGTCATCCACCATAGTACCCCAGGTCTCGCCCAGGCACCTTATCGGTAACGATCGTACCGGTTTTGTTGGAAGTCTCAAACGCACGGGGCAACCGTTGAGTCGTGGCGTGGAGAAGGTGAAAATCATAAAAATAACACAAGGTACGTACCGACCGACCTACCGACCTATGAGTCATCGGCAAGTCGTAGTTTGGGGCCAACGATGGGGCTTTCCCCGAAGTGTTTGTTGTTGTTTTTGTTTTGCGCTGCTTTTATTTTCGAGGGAAAATTTACTCCCCGTGTGATTGCGTATCAGGGCGAAATGAAGGTTTCTCTCGTCTTTCTCCCGTTTCGAAAGTGGCGCGCTCTGCAAGGACATCGACATCGACATTACCTTCCTTCGTCGCTGTAAGCAAGACGTAGTTCGTTGACAATATTGGTCTACCTGGAGATTCACGACTATCCAGAATTCCTGTACATCCATTATCCCTTCGTTCAAGGGAAAACATCTCCCAAACCCAATGCATTTAGAGAGCACTTTTGAAGCAAAAACAACAAAAAAACACATCTCATCTCGTACGGGAGAGTGTATCCTTGGAGCGTAAATGTGTGGCCGTTTTCGAGATAACTCTCACACCGTGGTACAGTATCGCAGCGTATCCTCTTTCGTAACAACGATTTCATGACTTTGGGAAATGTCAAAATTTTCCTACCGCCGAAGTTGCTCCATCCGCCATTACTTTGGCTAATGATTGACAGCACCGTTCCCTAATGGAATGGACTGGGGAATACGAGGTTATCTATGAACTCGTTCAGCACTATCAGGATCATTATCATTTGGCGAAGGCTCACGTACCTTTATGAAATCGACAAATTCGACGTCGCACGTGGTGACGGGGTCGCAAGATTTTTGGTCATGTTTTGTAGGTTAATGTTGGCAAGACATGCTATCGGCGGTATCTTGGCAGCTGCCGGTAGACGACATCCCAGCCCGCATCTTGCTTATCATCAGTTTTGGCCTATTTATTGCGTAGCACGTTCTCAACGAGCCTATTCACGAGAAGAAATCAAACCAGAGCTGGAGGGAGCAGAGAAAGAGAGACTCCATTCTTGTGCTGGAGATGTGCTTGATAAACACGTCGTCTGGGAGATACACATAGTGGAATACATTAATGTGTGTTTTGGAGCTAGAAAACTGTCTAAAGGGAACTGTTTTTCACACAGAACTTGTTTTCGTGTCTGTCGAAAGATTACAAATTGCAGGTGTAGAGGATAGATTATTGTGGGGAGCGTAACGAAACATTGATTATAGGCGTATCGTAGATGTGCAGATTATCAGGGATGTTAATACATGAAGTATTATGTTAATACCTAAGCTCTAGAATAACTTTGAGGACGTGAAGAAAATCTTGATTTGAGTGGAAAACTTCTACACTACATACATCATTGCTTTGTGTAGGTATAGTAAAGTAGTAGTGACGTCTGTCTCAACTAGGCGGAACTCACACTAAATCTCATCAGGATCGCTTTCCTTGCACAAGGATTAACGTAAAGCAAGACTATACGAAGTCTTTAAACCACGACAAATATAAAATATACATCAAAGCGTATATCACAGGTATTGGAGACATGAAATTTGGCCTTCAGATCTTTAGACACGTTTAGTGTGAAAAATTCAATAATTTTCCTCACTTTCAAGGACAGTTATACTCAACCTAATGCAACAACCTGATCGGTTCCTAATGGTGTAATTTGATGTTGTAAAAGCGTTTGTCGTACAAACCGGCGCTACGTCCGTCTGTGCGAGGCCAGAAAACGAGGGTAACTGTGTGTGCAATTCGACCAAATTGCTCTTCCAGCGGGACACAACCAGGCGTTCCTCATGGATCGGTGGGTCGCGAAATGAGATTGCCCATTTGATCTTGGTGACCAGCGAAGTGGATTGATGAACTCGTTTGATGTGGCTGGCGATGCGTGACTAAAGTGTAAGACGATACGTTGACACACTTGTATGCATGGGAAGGAGCGGGTTCCTTTAGTGCGTTAGTGGATGCCTAATGGTGGCAAGGGCTGTATGTCTATCGTGACGATGTTCGTTAAGGACCGACGGAGATGACTCGCAGGCTAGCGATGCTGGGAATGATGAAGTTGTTCAGGTTACTGGTAATGATACTCTAAGAAATTGACTTTAAATGGTCTGTTGAATTTAGCGTAAAACAGAAGAAAACTTAAAGATAAAGTACTTATATTTATTTGTGAAGTTCTTGAAGTTCATATGAATTTCTTCTGCTAAAATAGAAAAATCCTTCTCGTACTCTATTTAGTTTAACAATCTGGTTATGCCATCTGTTTTATAACAGCCACATAATCAATCCTTACAATGTGGGGTCGATCACCAAGACACGGGATAATAGGACCTTCCATGATGTCTATCAACATTCCTCATTTAAAGGGAGGAACTTGTTCAGGATGATCCGGGATGCTTAAAACATCAAAAAGTAAGATACTTCTTTACAGCGAACGTCCCGTGCATACAGAGTTGCCGGTTAAAGATTATTAAGGTTCGCGAGTATACAGCTTAAAGGATGTTCTTCAGCATTTGTGTAAAAAAAAACCTCCGTCCCATTATCATGAATGCACGGATTATGCGGAAGCATGGTTTCGTCAAATCATTAGCCAGGAACGCGTACCGCGCGCTCATCGAACGCGGGCACAAAGAAGCATTTGCTGTTTGTAGCCTTCGTTACAAGAAAAAGGAAACATTATCCCATTTTCTATTCCTAAGCAGCATTCCGGCGAGCACAAGATGTTGTCCGTGCGCATATTTTGCCACGGTTTCTTTTCCCATTGCTCTCGTGGGGTTAATTAATTATGTCGAAGACAGCAACACGATAGGTGGGGTGGGAGTTGTATGGCGAGTTTTNCCAACCTGCCAAACTGTCAGTATGGTGTGCGTAGCAAAACGGGACTGAAATGGCTAATGTGGAAAATTAGAATGCCTATGGTAACATTGGCAAAATGTGCCCTCACAGTGAGTGCGGCTTAGATGTTGTTGTTTTTTTTATTGCTGGTTTTGAGAAAAAGCCTAACGATCGTCTTAGCATAATTACCGAACGTCTACGATGAGCGGTGGTTGTGGGGATTATTTGAACAAGTTTCCCGTAACGAATGGTTGTGTTGTACAGGAAACAAACAGGAAGCGGACAGGTGTTTCCGGTAAAGTTGGTGAATGTTATCGAATGTAGCAATGTGTGGAGCGGATGTTTTTATGTTGCTAGCAAAATGTAAATGTAAATTAGCGGTACATCTTTTGGGATGTTTATAATTTTTTATTGCTTTTTGCAAGTTGCTAGCTCCAGGAGGATAATGTGTTAAGAAAAAGCATATGTATTTTCTTTTTTTTTTAAAAAGAGCTTACTGCTGCCGTTTCCCAAATTTTATGCGATCAGAAAAGGCCCTAGAATTGTTGCTTTGTAGGCTTAAATTCCGTGTGATTGATATGTATTTTGACAGATGCACAAATATCGTGTTACTTGACACCTGTCATCGGTTACTAGCTGTCAGTTCTAGCGCCATCTATACTGTTGGAACTAATCGCAAGGCCTAATAGTTTATCGTATTCTTAATCCACCACAAATAGCACTTGAAGCTGGGAACCATTTTCACATTAACTAACTTTATTGAAACACATCAAAGGGAACAGATTTAAGTGAGGATTTTTCGTTTGCCTTGAATGTATTTCATAGTGACACCTCTATAATCCTGTCAGGAACCTTAAACAAGCAAAAATAATGGCTCTCTATCGTTAGGAAAGTAAAAAAAACCAGAACAGATAGCAGTTTACCATCGTAGAGTTCCTCTTAAAAAGGTCGTCTATGTTTAGGGGTTTATTTATTTTTTTGCAATACACAGTGGGACTGGTCTGGTCTGCACCAAGATAGCAGACAACAAAACTACCCCCAGTGTCTGTCTATAAATCTCTATTAGGATCATTAAATTGACGGAAATTCAATTTCTTCGGTGGATACTTTCTGCTCACAGTGTCAGTGTAGATGTTACGATTCCACCATCAAAACGCCCAAGGATAGTAGTGTCTGCGAAGAAAATTATTTCCGTGTTGGTGCGGTTTGTTAGTAGACCATCCCGAAACGGGCAAACTACTCACTTACTTACGTCAAAAGCACGTTGGTTTTCGGTAGAAAGGATTAGTGAGAGCAAAAAGAGTACAAGGGTCGTTTTGAAAAATCGAACACTAGCGAAGGCCAGCAAAGGAGAGAGGGAACAAATTTGTAAATATCATATTTAATTAACATCGGGATAGACAGCGGCCGTCTTGGGTGATACGTTATGAATTCATTAAATTATGCTGCAACGCGAGAACAATGAACTTCAGCATATTTGGCGGTAAGTGGGTGTTCCTGGTCCATGCCTGACTACCGTTTTGTAAATGTCACGCAAGGGTCACGCAGCAAGTGAAAGTTTCTATCGTTAAATTTAACTAGCGAGAGGACCTTTCCGTACGTCTCTGTTACGGATGAGTTCGCTAGATGAGCGTTGTTGGGAACCATTTGAAGATGGGAGTGTGAGGATATTGTTTTCCATTTTTTTTTTCGTTCGCATGTGAACGAGAGTTTCACACCATTTTTGGGTGTCTTTGTTGTTCAATTTGAATGTACGAAGAAGTGTATTTTGGGGGATAATCTAATAGGGCGAGGATGAAACGACCCCAAAAGACTCGGTTGGTGGTAGCCGTACTAACAGGTACAGGTGTCAATTTGTTGGTTTGAAGTTAGTCGGTTCGAGTACGGTCGGGAGTATGGGACGTGTGTTCTATTTTTAATTAAAATTGATACTCCAACCAGCTCGATGGGTCTCGATGACTAACACTCGAATTGAGATTGGCACTTGGAAAGAGACGTCCGAATGGTCAGACGAGAAATGGACACTAGAAACCTCCTATTCTGGGAGGATAAATTACACACGCACACACACACACAGAGTCATTGTTGATCAGGATGTGTAAGTGTTCGGTTGAGTAGCTAGTAATTTGGAAAAAGTCTGACCATTTGGCAAACGAGCGTTACTGGTGAACGAGGAGTTGGTCGACATTTTTTTCTTTTGCAATTTGAACGTCACCCTTGTCGTCATCAGTGTTGTCGTAGCGCTCAGAATGTTAAAGTAAGTGCTACAAAAACGAACATTTCGATACAGTAACAACCGGTGTTATTCATTTGCATAAAACCAGAATAAAAGCGTCAACCGTTCTGTTGCTTTACAGGTAATTTTCATTCCTTTTGCAAAAGGTCACCCAGCAAAGTAGTTTGCGGTGTTTTATTTTTTTTTTTTGGGTAGGACTTTTGTTGTGCAGCGGACACAAATATAACGCCGTTGTGGTTTTTCAGGCAGTGATGGTGACGAATTTGCATAATATATTGTTACATAATCAAAACAAATGATAAACACTTTATCGTCCTTTATTTAAATGCGAATGTGAGAGTTTAAGCTCAGAACAAGGTGATTTGGTAGGGGGGAATTTTGTTGCTTGTAAATTAAGTAGAATTTATGAAGAAGTTTTCTGACTTATATATAAAAGAGTTTTCTGAAGAAATTGATCGAAGTTTATTTATTTGTTTAATTGTTTAATGTTTTAATACACGAAAATTTTAAATTAAGCTTATATATTTGATGTGTATAATACGTAACTCATAAAATAAATAAAACCCAGTATTCACTTCACTATTAAATCATTTCCAACTCTATCCGTACGATCACTTTTCAAATCTTTGGCCCATAGCACTGGTTGGCATTATGGGCTGGAGGCGTGAAATAAAATCCATTGATGCATGAATCATGAATAAATTGCATCTCTTTCAATTGGTCAGAGGGAGAATGCTGTGAATCATAGCCGACCGGATGCTGTCTGGGGCGATTTTGATTACTTGTATGAAAATGAACGATGATTGACGTATTGACAACATGGGTGACCCCTTTTTCCGGCCATTGCAGACTGACATGGGCATTGACCTATCGGAAACATGTGGCAAAGGTGTTTAAATGAAGATGCACCATGGATGTTTAATTTAATGATAAAGTCATGTGTCTTGTGTAGATTAATAAGTAATGAGAAAATTACAATTTTCCAACAGAAAATTTAATAAGCATAACGATAGAAAATTCGTAATGAATGGTTAATTGTTAAAGGGGGAAAATGATATAAGTTTTTAAATAATATAAGTTTGTAAATATCGAGATACCTTTATTAAAGTATTTAATTTCTAATCTGACAAGCGTTTATAATATTGTTTGTGTTCATTATTTATTTCTTTCCAGGTAAGCACCAACAGACGATGGGTATACAAAACAACAACAAAAGTATTGCGGGGTTATGCAAACACTCGGTACAACACTGAACCAAACCCCGCTCAAGGTTAGTTCGTAAATAATCGATTTCAGGAAGCGTTCAGGGCATTCGATTTTTGTACCATATTTAGCCATACTAGTGGAGTTGATTGATTTGATGCTATGGTTTTCAATTTTCAACCAAAAACCCATCATCAGAGCATCTCCATCAGGGTGGGTGAGATTAGGACGGGTGTAAAATTAAACCGTGAAGTCTCTAAGCTGCCTTCGACGCTGCCGTGCCTTGAATGTGGTACCCTAACGAACGCGGGGTCCGGGTTCGGTACGTCGACATTGCCGAAACGAAACGAAGATCCATTTCGCTTGGGGTCAACTATTGATATCATTAGCTTAGCAGCTGAACTTCGTGACGTACATCGTCCGGGAAGCACCGGGTGTAGTGACTTTGAGGCGTAATGATGCCCAACGATTGAATCATTAGTCGCGTGGAGAGCTACTGGCTGTGGTGGGTTGCGTACCAGCAAGAACAGGAAACAATTCGTGCAATTTAGACCGAATGGAATGATCCAGCCAGGGCACGGAATTAATTAGGCTCCACAACATTCGTGGCAGCATGCAGGGAGTGCCGCCGGACAACGGAAACGGATTCGCCGTTTGCGCAAGGATGCGCAACATAAGCATTACATTTAATGAACCACCAATGTCTCCCGTGCTGCTGCTGGTCCCTTTTGGGAGCCCTTCACTCCGTTCGCTTTTCGTCAGTTTTGGGCAGAACGAAATCGCAAATATCTTGTGGCGGTTCGTGTCAGTGGAGTGATGTCATCGCGTGGAATTGTTTCAAAACACGCTTGGAGACAGTAACTGGCGAAGGTCGGATCTTTGGTGTCCCATTCGAGCTGACGCTCACTTTTGCCGCTCAGGTGGTTGTTTTTTTTGCATCACGGCGCTGTGAAGTTCTGGATCCTATTCTTCACAGATCTTCACAAAAGATGGCTTGGCCGGATCAATCATCTTCGTATTGTGCGAATTGCTCACGCGCTTGGCTGTTTTGAATGATTTCGGTACTTAGTCGAGGCGCTAGGTATTATTACCGTACAATTTCACGTTTTGCCAACGACCTTGGTGGTCGGCGGTTGTCAAAGAACTCTCCCCGAAAGAGAACGGATGACGTGGTCGGGTTAGGATCAAAGCCCTTGGCGATAGGAATCGTCTTCAGATTACGGTGTTTCACAGGCACGAGTGCCCTTCATCAATCATGCCTTCACGCTTATCTGTGACCGATCAACGAACGATAGCTGGATAGCTTGCAACGTGGATTGGTCGTTATATCGCGCTAAAGAGATCTCGCTGTGCAACCCCAAACGAAGCGGAACGGAAGAATCACGGCTGTGATCACGAGGAAATAAAAAGAAACTACCGGAGCGAAATGTTTCGTTAACCTTTACAACCGGTAAGGAAATCGAAGTACCCTTCAAACCAAAATAAAAAAAAAACGAAGTACGCCAACTCTGTACGCAACAGTTATGCGAGTGATCGGAGAAGATGTACTAGTTTAACCTCAATCAGAAACTACTACTGTTTGATGTTTGCTAGAACCGTTTGTTGTTGCTGTTGTTGTTGTGCTCTTTGGGGGAGTACTGCTTCCTTGAATGTGAACGTTCTTCATATCTTCAGTCACCCAGTTTTTCCCCGAGCACATCATCATTATCTTAGGAATTGTAGATATCAACAAACAATTAGCTACCGTAGGGTAGAAGCGATGAAATCCTCTGCAATGCGCATCTTTTTCCTTTTGCTTCATCAAATTCAGATGTTTCTCTACCAAATTGCTCCTAATGATTGTTCCGACAACTGTCAGCTGACCTTTCTTCTTTTGCACAACCGGCAACCGTGGTGTAGGGCGCATGATGCTCCACTACCGTACGTCGTAAGATACGAAATCCATTAACCTAATGATAATGATCGTTTTTCGCTTTTCGGTACAAAGCACACTGCCAAATGGGATAAGGAAACTTTCTGCTGCGGAATGTGTCTGGGAGATGAAGCCTGTAGAACTGAAATCGTCAAGCATTGTTGTGTATCCTCTACTTGAGGAAATTCTTCACTACATATGAAAACTTGAGCTTCAGGTATTCTGTCTCGTACAGTAGTACAGTTGTCAAATGTTCTCGTCCCATCAACCTCTGGCAAATGGGGAAGAGGTTGTTTGTTGTCCGTAAAACTTTTGTGATGAAAGCAATATTTTTCCTACAATAGCTGAAAGACATCCCGGAAGACGATGTTGGTGTACTTCAGCTAGATCGTGGCACGGGTTTTGTTGTACCCGATGACCGCAGGATCTTTGTTGGGAAAGATATTTGGGATTTATGATTTTCCAACGGTTTTGCATCTGTTTTGCCTTGGGCAAATGTTTTGGCAAAGTAGTTGCGCTTCTTTCGGTAGTTTTGCATCCACTGAAAACTTCAAAGCAAACCATTTGTCATTGTCATTTGTCGTTGAATATAATTGAAATAATCCCTTCGGCTTTGCTTTCCCAATTTCTCACCATCTCGTGGAGTTTTCACAAAGGGGCAGACACACTCGCTCACTGTTGCTGGCAGCAAAAATATGAACACCAGTTTGCGTTCCCGATCCCAAAAGGGAAGAACATTCAAAACCGGCATTCTACTGGTAGACTCCTTGGGGGGATGAAAGCTCGTTGGTATAAAGTTTGTAAAAATAAGCAAGCCTTAAGAAAAGCCGAAACAAATCAGGCAATTCCACCAACCAGCATAGCCAGTTAACCCGATGGAGTGTTGTAGAATGGGTGGAATAATGATAAAAAAAGAACAAGTTGCGTTTAAAGAATTCACTCAACTTGCACAGTACACAATTCTGGCTGATGGCGCGATTGTTACCATCCGTCCCTGGTTATCATCTCGTCTAAGGTTGTTCCTACCCAGCCGGTAAAACTCTCGAGCCGACTGGTGCGGAAGACGTGTTTGTTAATGGGAAAAGAAATAAAACTCATTCCACTTAATATGCGACCGCGGCGCTTGCCGTGGACTCGTGTAGGGAACTGTCCTTCCGGTAGGCGGGAGCACACCAGCAAAACCAGGCCGGGATTGGGTAGAAAACATGCAAATTAGTTGAAAATTTCTTGAAGCTTCTTTTGTACGGTTTTTTTTGTGTAGAATGGGAAGGGAAAAAATGTCAAGAAAAACCTGCCCTTTTTTGGTTGGACAACTCAGAACAGTAAGAGATGACTTTGTCTCTCGAAACTGCGTCAATCGGTAGGGTGTTTTTTTTTGGTTCATTGTTGTATGTAGCTGTTATGCTGAAAACTTTAATACCGCAACACGGCAGCGCTATTCCTCCAAGCTACACTCCTCTATTCGGACATCCACAACAGGCTGACGAAGTGATGACGAGCGTTCCTCAGGGCGTAGATGATGATCTTGATGATGGTGGTGAAGGTTGGGAAGAATCCGGAAGAAGATTGTGTGGTCTTGGTGCTAAAATTCATTATAAATAATAATGTGCACTTCCTGCCGCATGCCAGCATCTGGTCGGGTTTCGTGCAGTGAGCGACAGAGCAGGTGGAGTCTGGTCCTTTGGGATATTTTTCGTTAAGTTGCAGATATTTAGAAAATCCTCACCATTTTATTCAGTTAGTTAAGTAGCTGTTGGTGGAGGGAAGCACTTGCAAAAAAACGCAAGTCAATAAAGACACACAGTGCATTGAAGTGGCCGTAGGACAGGTGAAGGTGTACCACTTGTACTTGCGTTGTTTTGCGGAAGTACCTCCGGCCATTAGTGAGATTGCACTTGAAGATTTTGATGTTGTGCAAAAGGTGAAAAGTTTGGTGTTGTGCGTTGGTGTAAGAGCAAAGTTTGGTGGTTTATGGTTGGGAAAGAGTTCCCCACCAAATGGTGGAAATTGAAATATCTTAATATCAGGGAGTAGACGAAACAAATAGGGTCTTAAAAAGTAGCTCTATGTGCTCTGTACCTGTAGTACTTTTCCTCTGAATTCTGCAATACGTCTCAACATGTACACATGTTAAGTTTTCCTCTAGGGACCCTTTCTGGAATAGGACAACTTCAATACGAGTAGAATACAACACGTGTTACGACAGCCTGATTCTGTGTCCAGATCCAGTCATCATGCGACCGTTCTAGACACCACCCAGAAGCTACTTCTTCCTTCGTGAATGCACCGCAAGTTTGTTTACTCTCGAGATGTGGCATCGACGGCTTGAGGGAATTGCTACCATTCCGGCCATCTGGAAGATGTCATCCAGCTGTCCTTTCGGGGCGGTTCCATACATCGTTGTAGGGGTGATTTGATGAATAGCTGTGTTTTTTTTTTGCTCGAAGAGGAATCTGCTTGCTTATCCTCAGAGTGCGCCCATTTGCGTGTAAACGTTACGGTTATCTTAGTCGAAAAAAGTATCCTCTTGAACGGTAAACCTTCGAACCAACAAACAACGACGAAGCGCAACAGTACTAAAGCAAAAACGCACCGGGATTTTAGGGGCGGCAGTGGCCGTTGTTCAATATTTAATCAGTTCTCTCACAATTGCTACATAAAGAGACGCTGGTTTGACAGTAAACATGCGTTTTTTCCCTTGCGATTAGCACCGCCGCTACGCTGAGGGAGTTTGTAAGCCAGACGACTGAAAGTCATCGGTCACAAAGGGGGAAGAAAAGGGAACTGGCGTGGAACTGATTTTTGCTTCCTCCGAAACATTGGGCACGGTACACACTGGAACGTTTGCAGCCGGAAAGGATCGATAGGATTTTAATTACGAGCCAATACGGCAGAACCCCATCGCCGGAAGGGAAAATTTATGTTCGTCTTAGTCAAACAGCGTGGCAATGTCCTCTAGGGGGTTAAGGGGGAAAGATTGGTATTAAGGTTGGTTGTCGCATTTTTTTCTGTTCCTTCCTGAAATCTGGCACTCAGGTACGGGGGAGTCGTGGAGTGGATTTTCCTGACGATATATGTACGTTGATGGGATTTCTGATAAAGCATTAAGTCAATAAAAGACAAATAGATTTTGGAGATGGGAAAAGATGCATGATGGTAACGAAAGAAGCAATTTGGAAACAGAAAAGCCAACTTAATTCAGGCTACGTTTGATGAGAATAAAGGGTTGTATCGGGAATGAAACAGTAAGCTTGAGTTGTCTTTTCCATTGTACGAGACTGTGATGAAAGAAGTGATTTATTTGTAATCAATGATTGACAGATTAGGATCAAATTTTAATTGTACGATGTATTATGATGTAGGTTCTTTTGGATGAACCTTTAAATTGAACTGGTACAATCCATGCTATAGCAGAGGTAAAAAAATACAGCTCGGCTTGATTAGGAGAAATTTTTGGCTGCGATAAGAAAAGTATATTCTTTACATCGCGTTTAGATCTGCTAAGAATAGTTCACTGTTTGACATAAGCCTTTGACAGTTACTGTTAAATGACAGGTATCTTTTTTAAAGCTACTTATCGTTCTCAGCTGTGATGTTCATTTGAGTTCATTTGTGTTCATTTTCGCATAAAATGGTACATTTTAAAGTTCTAGTAACATTGACAGTTGTAGGTAAATTTAATATAATTAATACACATATTTTGAAAAATTTAGTTTCGCTTAACTCTAAATAACGAACTCTAAATAACGATGCTGATAAAAAGGTTGAAAATGAAAATTTTCTATAAGCGTAATAAAATATTTCTCAAATAGGGAACATTTTAATAACACCCATGAAATAGTAGTACAGTGTAGTAACACCACCATACAGTTCTCTCCATAATACCTAAGCTCATTGTATCTCACCAATAGAAGTAATAGTATAGCTTTCCAATTCCGCCCCGATACATGCCGTTCGCTGTTGGAAAACTAAGATCATGGTACATTACATCTTTATGTAATGTGGCCTTCATAATGTGGTTACGATAATGTAACTACGATCGACAACAACGCCTGCCCGTCGTGTGATGATGTACGAAAAAAAAGGCAAAACAAAAAAAACACAACAACTGGAAAACTGGTAGTAAAACCATTCAAGTGCAATTCACTTTAACGTTCAAGTTGAGCGTGAGAGTTTTATGAGTGTTATAAATTTATGGTTTATTTACAAACTTAGCTTTTGCTCCCGGCCTGTCCACTCACGCTACGAACAGTAACCGGGCCCGGGTAGTTTCACGGTTTGTTTGTTCGCTTTCGGCATTGTGCTTCGTGGGGCGGTTTTGTGTGCACTTGACGGTTATGTTTCGTTGCGGTGAAAACCGATGGTGAGAATTCTATACCAAAATGGTGAGCGCTGGTCAGAGGACGCAGTAGCTACTGAGGGAGGAGAGAGGGAGGTAGGATTTTTATTTTATTTTGCAGGATAAACCGAAACACACGGTCCCCCGTTAGATTGGGTTGCTTTAAGTTGATTTTGTAGCTGCCTGTAGGAAGCAAACTCCGTTCAGCGAATTAAGAAGCATGAAGCTAATTTAACTCGTTTGTTTGGGTCTTGTGATGGAATGGTCCTTGTTGCTTATTTTGACAAAGAAAGACATGGCATGGTTAGGACAGTTTGTTATTCTTTTAATGCTTTTCAACCATTTTCGTATTTTTTTACAATTTTTTTAATAAAAAATTTAGAAGAATTGGAGTTTTTGCTACGAAATTTTAAAAACCAAAAGCTTTATTGAAAATGAAAATGTAAGAAGATGTGCTACGTTTCTACATAATTACATACATAACATAATACACAAAAACTGCTTGATTTGGAGTTGAATTATGGGGTATGGGGTTCGATTGTATAGTAAATTAAATGAAATAAAGCAAAGATCAAATTTGCTGAATAGTCTCGAAATAATATAGTACATCACACGTGAAGTAGATAGTTTAAACAGAAACACACTTAAACTTGAAATGAATTATAGCAAATGAATTATAGGAATGAATTAGAAGGACAGAAACTGCAGCAATTAGTAAGTGAGGTTGATTTGAAGAAAACAATTGAAAATTTTATCTTTTTGGTCTCTTTCACATTCAGAGGATGTTTATAAATTATTTATGTTGAAATATGAACTTTAAATTGAGTGGATTATGGTACTAATGGAGAAAATTCAGAATTAAATATGGCGTCTCCTTTGTTATTTGTAATAATTTTAGTTAAAATTTCATATAATGTTTAACGCTCAAATAAATAGTTTCTATAATTATTAGTTTTTAGCAGATATGATAAAATAGATACGTAGATATTTAGTAGAAGATATGAATGATGGCGACAGTTAACAATTTGACGAAATTTCAAATCATGATTCTATGAATGTTTATGTTACTGGTGTCAACAATGGAAGAACATGATAGATAATAGTAAAGCTTTATTTTCCGTAGCCTATATTGACCTCCCTCTTTACAATTCTTTCCCCATGATGATGAGAATAGGCCGTATCGGTCCAGTGAGTAATATAATTTAGGGATTTATCAAATCATAAAAATTGCAAGATGATTTGATGTGTCCAACAAATTGGGGGATTATTTTGATTTTTCCCGTAAGCAGAAACACAATAAACTAAACGCTCTGCTTTGGCTACGATGGTGAACGTTTATCTTACCGAACGTGAAACAAAAGAAACCGAAAATCATCGTTGGACGGGAAATTGCATAAGAATATTTTTCGCTCAATTTTTCACGAAGGGTCGAAAAGATTTGTCTACTAGTAGCTATAGGTTTTCCGCCCTGGTGCCATTCTAATAGACTTCCTTACGCTTCTTCCCACACAGCTATACTTACGGCAGGGTTGGTCGAACTGTAGCTTGTCAGCCTTGTAGGCTTTTTCTTTCTGTGTTGTGTTTTTTTTTCATTCTTCTACGAAGAACAGTATAAAATTTGACAAATGTCATTCAATTATGAGGTTTCTTTTTCATCCTCATTTTCTTTCAGTCTGATTCGATTGAAGCTTTCCAACGGAAAGTAGGTGAAGTCGTTTAATAATTCTAAAACAACATTTGATAAATGAATCTTCCCTAGCAATTGGTCCAGAAGGTTGAATGCGGCAGCAGCGCGTCCACACCGTAGATGAGTGATGAGTGTCAGCAGATAAAAGTTTTTTGTCATTTATTTTACGAAAGAAAGAACTGTCGTGGGCCAAGGAAAGAAAAAACGTTCTAAAAGATGTGATAAACTTGATTGTACATTCTGAAAACGATTGCCGATTCGCTTATTTCACTAATGGAAAAGATTTTGCTTGATAAATCTCGGTCAAACATGGCATTTTTTTTGTTGCTATTTCCTCTCTTCCGCACGAGAAGCATAATTTTACTGGAGTTTGAGTTTCCAGTGTTTACCAGGAGTTGGGCAGGGGCCAACAAAGTACCGGATTTAAGACATAGATATTGCAGGTATAGAGGGCAAAAGGCTCTAAAATATACTGCAGCATTCTTAATTTTATTAGACTTTTGCGCTTTGTTCTTACCTTCAGTCTTAAAACTGCTTGAAAAGCTTGGATTAGCAGCAATTATCGATCGGAGCCGTACTGCAGGCGAGCAGCTTGCCCGATTTGTAAATATTTGATATTGATGAGCGCTTATGAAGAGGATAATTAACTTTCTGGGCCATTCGTACAGTCACTCCCAACGTTGGCTAAGTAAACTTGACAATGTTTGGGAAACAATTCTTTCTGTAGGGGTATCAGGGTGACGAGAGAAAAGTTTTTAATGTTATATTCACGGTTGAATTTGTTTGCTGGTGAAGCCCATCCTAGTTATAGAGAAGTTTGTAAATAAAAACTTTTGGCTTGGCAGATTTGAAACTCCATCCGTTGATGGAGTGCCGTGCACGGCTACGGCGAAGTACTTTAACATTATTGAATGGTATAAGGAGAGAACCCGTCCATGTAGATGGTGGAATTTTTCAATTCCTCTTTACTGGGTGACGAATGGGCGCATGAAACTTTCTTAGACTCGGCTAACGGATAAAGGTTTTTCTTTTTACAATAGCCTCACCCACCCATCAAGGTCCAATGCCATTTGATTTCGCTGAACCAAAGTTGTCCCTTCCGTTTCTGGTTTCTTCGATTGCTTCGATCATTAAAAAATAGCTCAGAATGAAAAAGAGTACGAATGGAACCAAGTCATCCCACACCCAAAANTGTTGACGTGCAGCTTTTCCGGATCCTGCTTCAACCGACCGGGTCCCGTCAGTTTTGCTGACATTTCAACTGTCCCCGCCAGACCAGAAGCCCGGGGGCTGTCTGTACCATGTCGGGAGTGTCTTGCGTGTCACGCCTTTTCTCGGTCGCAGCAAGAAAAAAAACCCAGGAAAACCCGAAGATATTTCCGTCTTTCGGGTTGGTCTGGTGCTGCTGGTGGAACATGTTTTCATTATTCATGCATCGCACCCTTCTCGGTGCTGTGGAAATTCTTTCTGTCCAAGCGCTATGTACCAGCCCTTTTATCTCCGGTGCGAAAACGGAACGAATCAGTCAGTTCAGGGATCCTGCTTTGCTGCATTAGGGGTTTGGGTGGAAGATTCTTCGCCGATACAGGCTCCTACACAGGCTCGGGCTTTTATTTATGATAACTTATAAATTGCATATAAATATTGAATAAGAGCACTGCGCCGACTTGGCTGAAACGTTTACCGGGACACCATAAAAGACACCATTACACCCTTCTCGTGCCGGGGGTTTTTGGGGTTCGGGTTTTTGTTTACGAGTTTGTAGGAAAATGGAGTTCGTCCGCCCGATACCTTCATCTTACCGCAAGCACAGTACGCCGGCACCAGGGGTAGTGTGGTTTGCAAAAACCCGTAACAATAATGTAAAAAGCCACCAAACGCGGTACAGCTCGAAACCACCAAAGGGATATACTAAAACCAATACCTCCGTGTGAGTGGTTCTGTGCGTGTGTAAAAGATTCACGAAGAAAAACGGAGAGAGAAAAAAACCCAGATATATCCAAACGTGATCCCTTCAGATAAGACGCATAATCGTAAAATTACCTTTAGGCGAAATAAAATAGACACGGGCTAGACGGGAAGATGAACGGGGAAATGGTAAGGTGTAGGAATTGGCAAATCCATTAGGGCGAAATAGAATTCGGAGTCGCAAATTACTACAATAGTATATGGTTTTGCGAAAAGTTAGATCTAGAACATGGTGAGTACCTCAGGTACATCTCGGGGTAACCGGTGTATCAATGTGGTAGATTTGATTTCTAAATTCCGGAAAAATACCGTACCGTAACTTCTTCGGTGTCGGCCGATATTCGTATGGGTTGGATATAAGTGAATAAAATCATAAAATATGCAAGTGAACTTAAATCAAGCATATCGTATAGTTTGATCTTGAGAGACGCGGCGTGGAGGCAAGTTCTTCTTAGCACTTGCTCAGTATTTGCACTTTGGACATCAAACTAATTTGTTCGCCAGTGTCCAACAACTTCAACTGCTGCAAAAGTGTCATGAGGTCACGTAACTAATGGGATCGTAATTTTCCTCCAGACATTTGCGATGTCTTTTTCGTTGCTCATCGCATAACTCTTTTGCCCGCACCTAGTCAGTATCGATATGTGTTCTCTGGTGGGAAATGGAACCGATTGGAAAGCTGGAAAGAATTATTGCTGATAAGCGTAAGTCTGGCAAAGTTCATCTTTGCACACTGGCAGTACACGAGCAGAAAGCCTCACGCGGGAATTCTGTGCGAATTTCTGTGAAGAATTCCAAAGTGGTAAGGTTTTAATCGTTCACCAAAGTTTTATCGTCTTGTGGGTGGTGCTTTGCTAGCCAGGTTTTCAAAATTAATTAGTGACCATAGTAGTGGGAAGAAAATTAATTACATTCGATAAATTACACGATGGACAATATAGGAAAGAATGTCCAACAAATCGGTAGAAAAATGAGACTCTGGGGTTTTGCTGTTTAGACGAATTAACTGTGTGTCTTAACGCCTTTAACAAGATTTATTGGTAAATGTAGTTCAATTTGTTTTCATTGACATGTTTCGAAGAGAAAATAATGGGGTCAATGATGGCTTAAGTTTGGAAGTTTAAATTCTAAGATACCTTCTTCCCAAAAATCTAACCTAAATCGCAGAAAGATTGAAAGCTTAAAATCTTTCGATCTGTTGTTACATCGATATCGGCGTAATATCTTGAAGAATACCCATAAAAATATCAAGTGAAATACATTTTTTTTAAAGAAAATTGGTTTTTGCATCGTTTGGCACAGAGGTTTGTTAAATTCGAAATTCTAGAATATGCTAGATATGAGCTAACTTTGTCATATATGCCATATGTCAAATATGTCATAATATGAATAAGCTGTATTTTGATATTGGTCCAACAAGTGTTCGAAATTACTCTCAAACTTTGCGAGTTTTGGAAGGGAAATTTAAACCTTCTGTTCTCAATGTAATTTTCTATATCAGGTTGTTAGAAAAGGTAGCAATGTTTTAGCTTACAACCCTCAAATATTTTTGGGAAAAGATTGAGCGCCACTTTCTTATATTTAATTCTTCAAGCAGAAGGTAAAGGCAGATTCACTGAGGAAGTCTTCGCTCACTAGAAGTTGACATTATTAGGCATTACTTGATGGTGAGTTGTGTGACATGCCAATGGGATTTTTTACCTGGTCTGTCCTGTCAAAGATCGACACCAGTACCAGTAAGCCACCGAACCGTGTTGAGTAGTGGTAAACAAAAAGGTACATTCAAGCTGCATTTGTACAGCCATCAGCACAAGGTCCACGAGCTCATTTTCGTTAAGATGCAGCTGACAGCAGTGCCAGTAGTTTAGCACAATAATCTAGACAAATGAATGCAATTATCTAAATAGAAGATAATCAAATGGACCTCACTAATGTGCGACACATGCAGGCAATTTCTTACAAAACCGGAGCAAGACTTGTCCGGCCTAAGAGGAAAAGCAAAGCATTCACTCTCATCTCCATCCACACGCACGCTTCATGCACGTGCCGGGAAGAGGATGGTGTGGCAACTTGCTTTGCTTGAGCAACGAAAAAGAAAAAAAGGGGGAAAACTGGCTGGGAAAATGGATTGATACTCGTAAATGGGGGTAGCGTGACCGTTTCTTCAAACCAAAATTCAACGCGGATGAATCCTCGGCAAACTATTGTCGGACGGGCTCGTCGCAATGTGCAATACCCTAACACATGCCATTGGAATTGAATGATCCACCTCGCTTACCACATGTCGGAAGCGTGATAAAAGCACAAAGTGTGTAAGATTATTGCATCTCCCTTGTGTACACGATTGAACGAGGAATTGTCCGGAAGGGCAGGAAAGAAAGACGTTTCATCCCGGGTTATGAGGATATGCTGGTATTTTAGAGGCTGGAGCATAAAACTATTATGCGAAATTGTGCCTGGGATTACTGTACGGGAAGTGAGTTTTCGCAAACGCCGTGTGTCCTAACCGAGATGCGCTGAGTGTGATTGGATGGGATGATGATTTTTGCCACCAAAGAATCGCTTTTCTTCTACGTCTATTAGTAAAAGTGGCACTTGTTCGCTATGGATGGAAAGGGCGGGGGAAAAAAAGGATCGTTCCAGCGGCTAGACAAATAAAGCTAGCCATAAATAATATTTTCCCCATGCACGATTTGGTGTAAAGCGTGGCTTGCCATGCAGAATGGTGAATAAAAATGCGACAAAATGGATGCGGAAAGTTGGAATTGGAAGCTGCAGTAAGGCCGCAATCAAGGCGTTTAACGGGGTTTTTTTGTTGGTTATTATTATAAAACCAGAAAAGGATTCGACCTGTCGACGAAACCGAAAGCGCATGCTTCCGTCTTCATTCAATAACAATAAAAACCCTGACATTCGGATAATGCTCAACACTTAACGATGGCTCGATGGTCTCGGGAGAACCATCGTAAACGTTGTCTCGTGGAGTGTGCCACAAACCATTGTGCCTTAGTGTTACATTTCTTCGCGTTAGTTTTCTTTCTAGCGCAAGCCGAAACGACATGGTTCCATTTGTTGCCGTCGCACCGATGGAAATGGTTAGTTGCACGGGCATTAGAAACCTTAAAATTTCTCGCTTCCCATTCCGGCTGAATGGTTTGTAATTGAATTAAACCGCGCCAGGCGACGGAAGGTACGCTCGAGGGCCATCCGAACCGTCGAAATATGGGTGTAAAGATGTCGCCGTTGGTCGCGTCGTTCACGATTGCTGGCGCATTGCAGGGCAACTTGGGTATGGGCCGATACCGTGCAAAACCCCACTGTCCCGATATGTTGCTGCCCGTTGAAACGTTCGCGATCTAATTACAATGTGTTTTGCTAGGCTTAACGCCTAATGCCATTACGTTGTGAAAGACCCACGGCCAGAGCGTCACCCGGTTGATGTCACCGATGCAATCCTTTTGAGTGGTGTTTTGGACCGTAAAACGACGGAAAGCGAAGCATCGGCTATTATTACCTCACCGATGTACTTTTCGTGGCCTAATGTCTGTTTAAATATTAATTTTAATCATAATTATTGGCTCATAATGTTGTGCGTCGTATTAACGTGCGCGGATGGCGTGCCCGCTTAAGATGCGAGCAGACATGGGGGAGGCGTGTGTAAGGTGTTGGGTTGGATGTTCGAGCTGGGCGCAGCTGAAAACTTTGACAATGACGTCTCTGTTTATGGCGCTAAATGTTTTAATGAGTTACGGTAATGGGCAACTTTCCCAGCGGGAGGCTCCATTCGCGTGTATATCCCGAGGGAGAAATATTTTAACAGGTGCGTCTTGCACTACAGCTCCTGGTAGCACCCACTTAAGGTGGAAAAATAATGGCGCAACGTTTTTGGGGTGGCCTGTGCTGATGCGTCTTAACCATGTTTTGGAGGTTTTTATAGGAAAGGAAACAAAACCATTATGGTTGCATGAAGTAAAAAAAAGTAACCTTCTAGACGATGACGCAAAACAAATAAAAGAGCGTTAAATGATGAACATAAGTAATCATCATCGGCCTAATGAAATGACCAGCTGCGAGGTCCCTTAGGGTAGGAGATGTGCTTATAGGATGAATCAATTGTAAGTCTTAATTGTGTCTTTCATTATGCGACTTCTATTGATGCGTTTGAGATTATTTTAAGAAATGATTTAAAGATTGCTGAAAAACTTCCAAGGTTGCTCAAACTTAGATACAATAATCAAATTGTAAGCTGATTGTAAGATTATTGCAATTATGTGTAGTACTTTGAAGTAGATTAAAAAGTATAGTATAGTATGTTTATAGAAACCCATAACAAGACTTAATTAATATTATTTTTTGATATATTTTATAAAACAAGCACAAAACTAGATTCTCAGTTGAATGTAATATAATGTTCGTACATGGCGTAATTCTGTGGAGGATATGCGGGACTGAGTATCCTTGGAGGATAAGATTCTGAAGATCTTGATGATTTCTTGGCCTCAATATATTGCCGTTATAGAACATTCACTCCCGAACCCCGAGTGATAACAATAGATAATCTTATTCTTGGATCAATCATGATCATCAAACGTCTTACAAATAATCAGACGTTTGAGACGTTTGCATACTGAACGTTGTTTTTTTTTTGCATCACAATTATTCAGAATGTTTTAGATTAGAAGAAACTGTTATAAACATAAGCTTCTGCTATTCTGATAGGAGGAGTTGTTGGAAAAATGAAGATTAAATGAAATTTTAGCTACATTCTCCTAATACATACATTAGTCATTCTTTCTAATTAACTTTCTAAACGGTTTCTAATGCCGTTTTGTATTTTTCAAATGGTTTTTGATAATTCAGTTTTAGGTGTTTTGCATGACAAACATGACTTATAGATGTGTGTATTCTAACCTAAAAAATAAACTTGTTTTGTTCATCAATTAAGCAATACACTATTTACATGCTCATTCTCAGTAACAAACGGGAAACTTTCCGTCACAAACACTCTAACCAAACGGGAAGCAAATTTGCATTCCGCACACCCGTTAGAGTCGATCAAAGCTTCACCGACTTTTTTCCTCGATCAATCAATCTGTCAAGATGAAAACCATAAACAAAATTCAAAATAGCAGTTCGTTGAGCGAAGCAACTGTATGATTTTTTTAACAAAATTTGAGTTTTGAAGTCGCAAATCTCGTCACCACTGTTGTATTTCGTGTTAATAATGAGTTACAAAAGAACTGGACACCTCCGTATTCACTTTTTATAATCAATTCTCACGAAAATTGTACTTTCCGTTGCTTTCGGCTGACGGAAAATTTTCTGTCTAACGGGTTTTCCGTTTGGCACAGGTAATGCAAACTTTTTACTTTCCGTTTGACATCAAGTTATCATTGATTTTTGAAACGTCTGAATGTGCCAAACGGAGAGCCAAACGGAAAGTCATAATACCAAAATGACATTTTCGTGACGTTTGAGAAGACGTTTGATACTGAGAATAAGCACTTATTTAACCTGATAGACAATTAACGTCAAATGTTGAGATTTAATAAGAAGCTTTGTATGAGAGCTAAAAACCCGGCGGTGTATCTGATAAACGGCGCCGGTCCACATGGCAGGACTGGAGGTCGAATCCCATCCGGACCGTCTTCTCGTAGCAAGGGTTGACTATCCTGCAACGAGGTAAAATAAGTCTTGATACGGCCTGACCGTTCTTAAGAAGTAAAACAAAAGTGTTGGAAATATATCTGTTAAATCATCATTTCTCATTTATTTGTATACTCTTAATATCGTTGGATATGTTATTTACTATCCATGCAATAGTAGCTTAATAAATATTATCCCCCATGTTCAACGTAAACAATAGGAAGCGAAAGGTCATCCATCATAATTCATCACAATCATTTGGCGACCCCTTAGCACGGACTAAATTTGTTCCGCGTCAAATCAAACAAAGCCTATATGACGGTGGGCAAACAAAGTAACGATGAGATTAATAAGCCGTTGTATCTACATTGAAGAAAAAAAAAGCCGTTGTCCTTCATGGTATCACAGCTTCTTGTCTTTCGTTTCACAGCTTATCGATTATATTCTCTTTCGCAACGGAACGGTCGAGTATTGATCGGATTTGAATATCCTTTCCCACCGTCAACACACTTTCCAATCAATCGATCTTTGATTGCGAAAAGCGGATGTGGCGGAATGAAAAGTCAATGCGGACATTGGCTACATAATCGCTAAGAGATTGTAATTTTCTTGCTATTTATTTATTCATCCAAAAATCATATTTCCATAACCTTGTACTTTATCGCACGGACCACGACGCAATGTAGAAAAATGTTTCAACGCCGAAGATAAAAGCTGGGGATGAAATTTTCTGGAATCTACTTTATTATCTATTCCGGCTGTTCTGGATGAAACGCTGGAGCAGCTGGTTCATTGGTTGCCCAAGCAGCGGAACACAAGGATGTGCTATTTGCGCTGCATTTACCCTCGATTTATCGTTCGCACTTGCGTTATTGGCGAGCGCCAATGCAAACATACGCTCGTCACGCGAGTCATCTACCTCTTGCACGAAAGTTGGCAAAAAAAGATGAACAGGACGCAAAAGGAAATATCGCATGAACGTTACTTCTTTTGCCACACGGCGTTATGCTACACTCGTAACCAATGCGACTAGTATTTCCTGTCATCAACAGATGCCGACGATCCTGCTGGGTTTGCTGTGCGAAGGATGGTGGGTGTACGCATTAGTAAAGGTGCTGGGGGCTGTGTTGGAAAAATATTTTCCTTCGGCCAAAATTGATTGATGGCTTCCAGGCGAGTTGAACGCATTAACTTTCGCCAAGTGGTGCCATCGGCTTCTCGTGGTATAGTGGTCGAGAAGAGAGCCGTCTACAGGAGGGGGTCGTCATGATGATAGAAAGTTAATATTTGTATTTCCCACCAAACATTCCCCACACGAAATCACACACACGGAGGGGATGGCAAATAAAAGTTCGTGACGAAATATGTCCTTGCAATCACATCCGGCAAATGTTTTCCTTTCATCTCTTAGGTAAAGCTGAATTTAAAAAAAAAAACCGAAGCACGGCATATAACTAGTAAAACGCGTAATTAATTACACCGACTATAACACGCGCTTTCCCTTGTATTGGTTTGGTAGGTGCTTGATTTAAAATGAATTTCCCAAACCTACCAGCCGTTCATTCATGTTTCGACACGCAATAAACCAAACCATGCAAGGACAGGGTGAGAACATTGCTTCCCAAACCCCATCCGGGCGCGAATGTTATGAGCACGTTATCGTAAAAATTAACTATAATCCGCTATTTTAATTTAGTGGATTATGTTTTCGACCAGTTGGTGCGAAGCGAAATTATAGCGCTAACGCGGGTACGTATGAGAGGCTCTTCTTGGTAGCCTCCCGACAACGGATAACAGCCGGATCATATGAGGCGAGATAATAAATTGACTAGTCGGCTTTTCCCTCTGCTTTAATACGGGAAGCGAAATGGGGCTTTTAACATTGAATTGAACACAACACAAATTGAAGGGCCCGGTGTGTGCATTTCCGATTCGATGCGGTCTCTTATAATTCATACTCTAAAACCACATTCAATTTCCTCAATTAATTGTTTGCTTGTTTGGTAAGGTAAGGGTTACAGCTGTTTGGTCACCGTGTCTACAGCAACTGTGATGATTTACACCTTTGTCGACCACCATCGTTGTCGCCTTTCGGTATGGAGATGAACTGGCCACCAGGCTGGTTGAAAAATCAGTGGAAAATCCACAGGGTGCTATTGAACAAAAGCAATCACCATATACCGTTTTTTCTCTCCTGCCAATATAGCCGCAAGCTTTTCGGGCGTGTGTGTTTGTTCTGTGTTTGGTACCATTATTGGATCGGTTGTTCGATAGCAGGGGTTGCATGTTTACGACTCTTTGATAACGGCTATTAGAATTACTGACATTTTCGAGTTTATCAGCATTTTCATAAATATTTCGTAATGCGATTTTTTAGTACAATTGACGATTTATGTACAATTTTTATTTGTATCTAACGAAATGAAGGTACGCATTGTTACCGACAGTTGCTACTAAGCAGAAAAAAACAATTATTTTTGTTACTAAGCCCTCGCATAACTATCGACGTCATAGTATAAACGTCAGATAAACGCTATTGGTTGGCAGCACGGTTGCTTTAAGGAGGATAACGCATAACGGGCGGTCCGGTGGTGCATATGATAAACGGCGCCAGTCCACACGGCCGGACCGGGTTCAAATCCCATCCGGACCGTTCCCCCGTAGCAAGGACTGACTATCCGGCTACGTGATAAAAATAAGTCTAGTAAGCCAGAAATGGCCGGCGTGACCTGTAAGGTCGTTAAGCCAAGAAGAAGAAGAACGCATCACGTGAAGCGAACCGTTTTCTTTGTGTTAAACCTTCAATATGTACATTTGTGTTTTTTAGTGCGATTAATAAAACAACTTATTCGTTTTTTTATTTATTTTTACATTATAAATGTGAATTTACTTTCATTAAGAAAATAAGGTACTTCCAAAGTTTGACTTTTGTTACGTATCGATTTTTAATTTGTTTTAATACAGTTTTCGAATTACGTTCCACTACGTAGTCGGTCTTTGCTAAAACAAACTGCTTTAGATTAAAAACGAATCATTAGTAAAGTAGGAAACAATAGTAAAAGCTATATAATTACATTCATTCGTTTAGGTAACGTACGTTACTGTATTCATTTTTCCGTCAATTTCGAAAATCTGTTACTTGCTGTCAGTATTGTGCAAAATGAACTGGTTGTAACGATGGGTTTAATTTATACGGCAATAAATTCTCAAAAGCTTATTTAATATTTTGTTCTTTTATTTAATTTATTTATAAAAAGTATATAAGTTTTAAAAAAACATTTATTGATTACGAATGTTTCTTGAACAAAAACAATATTGATTAATTGATGATCGTTTGAAAGTGCGAATCCAAACAATCAAGATTGAAGTAAAATTTGGTTTTAAGAGTATTTATTGTTAATGTTACGAGAATTTAATCATGATCAAATTGTCCTATTGAACGCAATCAAATCCTCGATTAAAATTACTTTCTTCTACGCATATTAAGCTGCTGAAGTAAAACATCTCCTTGCAGAATATAGCTTTTTGTAAGGCTAATTTTGACTGCAATTGATACATTCCTAGATGCAACAGCAGTTTGTTTTATAAAACGATTTTTTCCATTGTGAAAATAGCTTTTTTCCCGCAGCTGTTAGCCTTTCGCTGCGCTGCGAAACAAAGTTTAGTCGTTGCCATTCTCAAGCGCTTTGCTTTCCACCGTTTGCTTTCTTTGTTAACACTTCATGCTGAAAATTGATAGAAAAGTTAAAGTGTTTTGGCATTGCACAGTTGTGTTTGCAGAAGCCATCGTAATCGACCGAACACATCTTTGCGTTGGAACTTTTCATGTTTGCAGTTTATTCGTTCACTTTTACGCTTTCCTGTGCTGCAACCAGGCTGCTAGGCGTTCGGGTTCCACCGATGCAAACTCGACATTGAGTTTTTGCCGTAAAAGTTAATTGATACATTAAAATCTTTCCTGTGTTTGTGGTTGTTGATACCGCACACAACAGGCCCCCAGGTCAATCGATAAGTGCGATCGTTTGCTCCGATAATCGTGGCGTTTTTTTTCAATCTCATCCAAAATCATCATCCTGTGTCGGCTTGCCAGCACTAGACAAACATTTGTTTCTATGATTATTGAAACCGAAAAATGTAAGCCGGTGAAAGTTGATGAGAAACACAGACACAAACACACAATGGAAATTGAATATTCTTTCTTTCACCCTCCATTTTCTATTTCCTTTCCTAATGTTTCCCTTGGCGTTGGGAAATGGTGAAATAAAAAAAAAACTCTTAAGCACGACCAAAAAGTTTCTATTTTATGTTTTTTGTTTTGCAGTCGTGTATTCCCGGCTGAAAGAGAATTCGGGAAGGAATGGGAAGATAATCGGGAGCTCTTCATATCGTCTGCCACAGCCTCTCAGTGCACTCGATAGAATGAAAAATTATGAAAAATAATTAAAGCCGGCTCACGGGATTCTTTTGGCACATTCATTCTTTTATCATATCGTTACGTGTGTCCCAAAAGGGGAGACAAAAAAGAAACAAAAAAAAAAACGCGCAGTAAAAAAAACTTCTATTGGGAGTGAATGGACGAATGAAGGATAAACAAAAGTAAACCCAGGTGGGTGGGTGAAGTTGATAGCGAGGGTGAGCAAATACTATGACGGAAAGTTTCTAAATTTTTCCTTTGTGAGTTTTGTTTTAATATCGAAAACTTTACGCTTTGTTTAATTTACGAAACAAGTCCGCAATTATATTCTGTAGCAGAATTTTGCACTCTTAATTCAAGCTTATGTTATATTTATGTTTCCTGCACAGTTTTAAGTTTCCATACACAGCGAAATGGAAGTAATAGGACGAGAAGAAAAGCATTTCTCTTCACCACTGCAGGGGTTGTCAAGTGCGCAGTGCTCCAACAAAAAAGACATTTACCAACCCGGTACACTAAAGTGCCGGTAATGTTTCCTGTTAATTTTCTGCAAAATGCATAAAGATTCGTAGCATATAATCTAAATGAAATGTAAGCACACGAGTATTTGTGTGCGTGCAAAAGAGAAAGCGTTTGATGGAGTTTTTGGGTAGATGTACCGGGAGGGTTGGACCGAATGCGCACATTCGCCATAAACATCGGTGGCCAGCAGCTGCCAAAGGTAAGTTGGTTCCTTATGGGTTTTAAGTGGTTTTTGTGGCTTATAGCAAACGGAGCGAAAACCGTACGACAGCCTCTTGATTTCGACCTTTGGCACATGTAGGTTGAAGGCTGAATTTATAAAGAAAAGGGTTCTTCAGCCCCGTGGTGATGGAATGGGGATGCTGCTTCTTTTTTTTCGCAAACACACAGGAGTGGTGACATGAAATGTCATCCGAAGGCCACATTTACTTTCATGTTTTTTTTTGTTGTAGAGGGGAGAAAGGCAATTGCTATTTTTCATCTGACGTTTGAAGGTGTTGCAGGATAGGAGATTGCAAAAAATAAACGACCGGAGAAGAAGATGTTTAATGCACATAAGAGGTATATTATGTTTTGTTTTACGTTTACGGTATTAAAGCTGAGATGGATGAGGGTTAAAGTTTTAAACAGTGTTTCGGTGTACAAAATGCAGTGCTTAATCTTTTTTTTTGGCTCGATGTGAAGCAACTCTGGTGAAGTGTATGGATTAATCTGGCGAACATGTTTATTTGTTGTTTAATACTCCAATACATAGTTATGCCATTGGAATTTTGGTGTATATTGTCTAGATTTTAATTTGTATTGCATTGTACATCTTTAAAATATGGTTAAATTTATATTATACTTCAATTCCCATTTAGACCAGACAAATGCAGTCGAATAAAAAAGGTTGCGATTTGCGGAACTTTTAAAGTAAGGAAAAGGAACGAACATGATCAAAAATAACCGAAAAGATATTAATAGGACCGAAAAGCAAAGAGAACATTCGAAAACAAATAAAAAAATGAATAGGAAAAGAAATCGAAAAGAACGAAGAAAAACGACGAAAATTAACAAAAAGGAACGATAGAATAATAAATGATACAGAAAGGAGTGGTAACTAAGTGATACAGAAAGGTGATACAGAAAAGAGTGGAAAAATTAAGAATGAAACGAAACAAAAGGAAAATGAAAGATAAGCAACGGAAAGGAAAAAAAGAAACAAACAAGAATAAAAAAATACGAAAAGAAAATAATAGAAATAAGAAAGAATAACAATAGAATAAAAAGGAATGAAAAAGAACGAAAAGAAGTTTAGTGCAAAAAAAAACAAGAGGAAGAACCCAAAGGTATGAAAAGGGATGAAAAGATCAGACTTATCTGTCGCATTCCGAGCATGAAAAAAGAAAATTAGTTCTGTAACGAATTTTCAATACTACTAAAATTCTGTCATTATTAACTTGATTCACTAATTGCTGTAAAATTGAACACCTAGTCTCTGATCGTCTGAACAGTACGCTCGGTCCAATTATGGTCTTTCGACTATCAACATTTTCGTGATTTGATGGTTAAAAGGTTCACCGGCACTTCAAATTTCTACCCAAAAAGTAAAGCATAAAACATCACTTAGTATCATTAACTTTTCGTGTGTATCTGGCGCATCCTCTTGTCGAAGGTTTGAATTGTTCATCAGTCCTAGAGTGTACGAAAAATGCCCTTTTTCATCGATCTCTCCGTTCTCCTGGGTTGTGGAGCCACTACCCTAACCGTTTCCAGGACAACGAAATGTCCGGTTTGAAATTCCCGCCATCGAGTAAAGTGATATCGGCTCAAGCGGAAATGCTTTGAAGGAACTGGGGACGCCATTTTAATGTGGGACGAAAGAGCTACAGAGAGAGAGAGAGAGATACCGAGGGGGTTTTGAACAAAATTAGAATTCCTGTTCGAATTCTGAAGGAACGAGATGAAGCGAATGAAAAAGATGCTTTATATGCTAAATGCCATCCAGAGTAGGGATTTGCATCCGGGAGCCACAAACGGACATGTGAAGTGCATTACAAATCAATAAATCAGACAATTCGGTTTTGGTATTGAATTCCTGCTTGGAAGATAGAATAGTGTACAGCCCTTTAGTGAAATTCCAGCCTTATCAAACCGTTCGATACGGATTCACTTTCCCGCACACACACACCAGTTGCTGCTGGGCCGATTCGTACGCTCTAATCACCCCTTGGAAATTGTTCGAGGATGGAAGTTTATCCGAGTCGGTTGTTTATTTGTTTATTTAACCGCTTTTCATCGTTTTGATAACACTTCATGCAAGGAGCGTAACAGAATTGTTCCTGCAGCCCATTTACTGACGGCCCTAGTCAACCTATGTCAAGTGGAGTTTTCAACAGCAGAACGAACGCACAATTAGCTTATGGGAAAATATGATTTATGGTTCTGTCTTTTCCCTTAAGGGAGTGCGGTCAGCACGCTTGACTTGTGTCCGTAAGTAAGGATGGCACAACGATGTGCTTTGTTTAGAAATAATTTTTTAAAAAAATTCTTCCAGGTAGAAGCAAAATTTGGAGGATAATAATATCGTAAAATAATAATAAAAATACCCAAAAACGATTTTTTATGTTAAACAAATTTTTAGTATCTTTGGTAATAGTGAAGTGTTTGACAATCATTTTGATTGATCCTTTTTACTACGTTCGTTTAAATTTATTTTCATTTCATCAAACACAAAGAACCCCAGCAGAATGAAGCGAACGATTGTTGATGTATTGTCTAAAAATCGTTGCAAAGTATTCGTTGTCTATCACCTTTTCCAGTGCTTTATTCTTGTATATCTTACAAAATGGAGTCGAATCAGTCAATGATTTGAAAGATGGAAAGGAAATAAAGCATGCGAAAGGATCAAAGTGAACAAAAAAGTTTTGCTTCTGAAAAGATTCCTTTCGGTTTTCCCGGGACGGCGAGATAATTCCGGTCGATATCGTAACTCTTTGGAGTAAGGAAAGCATCTGTACCGGTTCCCGTCGTGACATCGTTAATCTTTGTAATTGGGAAGTTGGAGTTGAAGAAAGTCTGAGGAAATGGTGCAGTTTTTTTTTCATTCGCCGTTTGTTTGTATCGATAGACAACTTTGATGGAATTGTATGGTACGGATTAAAAGGAGGGTTTTTTGTTTTCAACCCGCAGGCAGTACATTTTCCAAACGTTCGGTCTTCATTTTTTTCTGAGACAAGATCTCTGATTTTAGGGTTGTGAATGTTTTGAGCGTAGTATTATTTAAAAACGAGAAGTTTAACTTAATATTCAAAGTAGAAATAGAAATTGAATGAAAGAGCGCTTGTAGATGGGGATCAGTTATGAGTAGCTTGTACTGAGTGCTCCCCATTAACCCAAAGTGTAAACTAAATCAGCGAAAATCATATTACTCCGACAGTATAGAAAACGGGGGAACTCAATGTGAACGATGTGCAGTTTAGTGACGTCCATATGAAGTCTGACAAAGGATTATATTCCTGGTGATGAAAGCGCCATCATCATGTTGTATCCAAGGCAACGACATAGTAGAAACCATCGACACAGCATCGCCGTAACTGCCGCGGGGCACCCAATGTTCCAGAAATTTGGGTAAAGTTTGGAATTTGATTTAGAACCATTCTATCAAATGTCCAGCCCTCGAAGGTCTCTTCTCGAATTTCCGTGTTCGTTCATTATTCTGCCATGGACGGAGGAAAGTTGAACATTCTACAGATTGACTGGGGATGTTAATTTTTTCTTTTTGGTTTTAGCTCATTCCATCATTTTAAAAGTTGGAGAGATTGTTAAACATTGGTAGAGAATTTGTGTTCCAGTTCTGCTTCGTTAAGCTTTGGATCGATCGATAGCGTGATGAAGTACAAATTTCTGCTGCTTTAAGTGCATGATTGGTTCCCGAGGAAACAAGCTTTAGTGTAGCAACATTTAGTAAAACATCACTGTAGTTGCCATTCGAGCGATACACTTCCGTAAGAATGGCAAGCGGCTTGTTAGGATAAAAATGACGTAACTGTTCCGAAGACAGTTCCGCTCCATCTGCTATTGACGCATCGAGTGACAGGTCGGCGAAAAATTGACAAGCCGTGAAAATGGATGCGGCTTTCGCTGCTACTAAAGCTGTGTCGGGATGGTTTAATGCCTCCAACTGGAGAATGGTTGGCGAAATGTCGCCATTAGAGACTCCACAGGGGGTGTTATACTGTGAGTGATGAGTGTGGAAAAACATTTTTGAGGTCAAACATGGTGTTTGGTGGTCTGAGTCTAATGTAACGTGAAAGGATCTAAAAATAAGTTCCATCCCTTGGTAAGGTGGGCCCCTTTTTGTGATCCACCGGGAAAGATAAGAGAGCCCGATGATGTGGAGGATTGAAATCCAACAGCACCAAACGAGTGTTAAACTTTCCGGACCAACTTTCCTGCATGAGAACCTGCGACGGTTACCCGTTTATGCCGTCAATGCCACATTCGAGCCTACGTCCGGTTTGAATGAAGCAAAAGAAACCAAAAAAAAGAGAGCACAGCAAAAATACAGACCGATACAAGGCAGATGAGGGGATATTACTAACATAGTACCCTTGAAGAAGGGAGGAAAATGTTATCCCTAACGAACAAAAGCATCCCTGTGACGTTATCATCCGCTTTTTATGACTTGATTATGGCTTTGATGTAGGCCGTGATAGTATGTGGTGGAAAAAGTTGGTACTTTCTGCGCTCGTTGAATCATCTCCAGCTTTAGTGTACGTCCGGATGAGTACACGTCGTATTTCTGACCCGCCTCATCGACGGATACATGGACAACATGCTGGAACTGGGTTTGCAAATAAGTTGTTTACTTGTGGCCCAACATGGTTTATTTATTATTGATGAACAAATACAACTTCAACAAAAAGTAAATATCGTCCAGGGGATAAATGTCATCTATTTCCTAATATACAGAGAGCAATGTTCTAAAACTGTTCTACAATGTGTACTAAAGAACCTCAAACAATGTGGTGCAATATAAAACATTGAAGGTAGCTTTACAGACGTCTAAAATGCGATAATCTTCAATTTCGTTAAACTCCTTCTGCCGTGTAATGGGTAGCTGGGTACTGCAACAAATAAGGGACTAATTTCACATCACTTTTTCCTTAAGCAGTTAAAAATGGCTTACTGAAATTAATAATAATCTCATTTAAATACAACCCATCGCCATGCCCTGTGCGGTGTCGTCTAACTAGGGAAAGAGTTAGACGACACACGAAACAGTCAACTACCCTCACCCGGAAGTTTTAGTCTCGTTTATTGTCTGGGAACCTTGGCTGATTACCATTTTTCGTCAATTATACCCATCCCCAAGCGGAGTTGGTGTCTTTGTTCCTGGCGGTCGTGTGTGTGTTTGTGTATGCATGGTTGTGGGATAAAGCCGGAAGTTCCGGATGGAGTCGTCTACAAATAGGATCTATCTTGTGATAAACTTTTTCGTCTGGACCAATACAACGTATCCTGTTCGCGTGCGCGTTCCTCTCTGTGTACATCGTTCGTTCCAATGACTCTAAGACAAAAAAAAGATTCTCACCGAAAGTGATTTTAATGAACATCAGCGCCACTTACATATGGGTGGATTATGCAAATTTGACTTAGAGAAAATGTTTCACCACTGTTTTGTTCTTCCATTTCCCAGTCCCGGTACTATATCCGAATTGGATGACAATGTTTCTTCATATCCGGTAGTAGAACAATGTGCACTGAATGAACTGGTTACTAAAGGTGTTAGTAAAAGTCATCACTGTATATGGAGTAACAAAAACAAAAACATCAGGCAAGGGGGATGTCTGTATCATCTTTCGTGGTAACATGTGTTGCGAATGTTCGACACACACACACACACACGTGGACGCACAGATTACTTTCCCAACAATCCCTTGTGGTGTGACGTTGCGTGTCGTGCAGCGTTCCTTTTTTTTCATAACCTCAAAGACCTCAGGTAATGCTAGCGTAATGAATCTTAGTCTCCGGATTGGCTAACTGGCAGTTTAATAGAGTACACGAGACACGCCTGATGGTATGGATTGAGTGTGGTAAATCATCCATCTACCGGTTAATTATCTCAATCTGTGTAAACTGCCCCATTCCAGCTGGAGGTTCCGGTACTGGAGCGCTAGTTATGTTTTGCCTGGTACTTACACGTGTTGTATGGAAGGGGATTAATTTTTTTTGGGAGAATATTGAAGTGCTTTGTCTGTGTGTTTAGTTCATTGTAATATTCTACTACCAGCCACCAAACGCTCGAAACTGACCAATGCCAGTTGGCCAGAAAATCAAGGCCCATAATTGTGTAGTCTGGTGGACTCTAGTCTGGTCAGTGGTGCGTGAAATAAGATAATAATAGTTGGCCAACCGTTGCACCGTCACCTAACGCTTCAACCCAACCACCGAACGTTTATGAGCTGAGCTGAGCGGGGTTTTTGGTGATGGTGAGAACCGCGCACCTAATGCAATGCCAGTGTAGAGGAAGCCTGTTTCACGTGTTCAATTTTGCATGGTAATGGGAAGCGAAACACCAGCGCCGATACCGACGCATGGTGACGTGGCGAAGGAAATAGTAATCAGAACTGTAATACCATTTCTGAAACGATGTAATAGCGTGAAGTAGTTGGTGAGCGATGGCATTAAGGGTGCACGAAATCTGTTGCTTTCCGGCAGCCTGTTTGTTTTGTTGCTTTTTTTTTTGTATGTTTAACGATGTTTCCACATCGTTTACGGTCACGCCTCGTTTTGTTTGCTTGAAAACTGCACGAAATGTACGCATATGAGCGTGTACCATTATTTGAACAGTGTTAACGGTTGTCATTGTCGATTAGTATTGTTTGTAACCCCGTCTCTAAACGCTTAGCAATTGTCGCGTTTGCGAACGCGATTCCGAAAAATTTTGCGAAACTCCATATAAAAAAAATTGTGAAAAGTCGCTATACGTGTATTTTCAGCGAAAAATCGCGATTCGAAGCGCGACTTGACGCCATGACAGTTTTCTGTAATAACAAGGTAAACATGGCAATAACAAGGTAAACAAAATACAAATTAAAAAATTAAATATTTTGAGTGTTATTAAATATTGTAAATTAAATTAAAAAATCGAGTGCTATTTATTTATTAAAAGTACATACGTGTTGTACATAATTATTGTGAATGTCAATATTATTTTTAAAACAAAAAAATCGCTGTTAATTAAAAAAAATCCCATATTGTGGACAAATGCATGGCTGCATTGTTTATGAATTTATTACTTGTATGTTGAACTTGCTTGAACAAGATAAATTAATTAATAATTAATTAAATTAATTAATTAGAAAAAATATTAGAGTTAAAAAAAATAGAGTTAAAAAATATTAGATAGTCCACAGCACAGTGTTCGATCCCTTTTGGAAGCTGCACACATGTGTTGGAATCGTGGTTATGAATACCTGTATATTGANTGTTGACGTGCAGCTTTTCCGGATCCTGCTTCAACCGACCGGGTCCCGTCAGTTTTGCTGACATTTCAACTGTCCCCGCCAGACCAGAAGCCCGGGGGCTGTCTGTACCATGTCGGGTGTGTCTTGCGTGTCACGCCTTTTCTCGGTCGCAGCAAGAAAAGAAAAACCCTGGAAAACCCAAAGACATTTCCGTCTTTCGGGTTGGTCTGGTGCTGCTGGTGGAACATGTTTTCATTATTCATGCATCGCACCCTTCTCGGTGCTGTGGAAATTCTTTCTGTCCAAGCGCTATGTACCAGCCCTTTTATCTCCGGTGCGAAAACGAAACGAATCAGTCAGTTTAGGGATCCTGCTTTGCTGCATCAGGGGTTTGGGTGGAAGATTCTTCGCCGATACAGGCTCCTACACAGGCTCGGGCTTTTATTTATGATAACTTATAAATTGCATATAAATATTGAATAAGAGCACTGCGCCGACTTGGCTGAAACGTTTACCGGGACACCATAAAAGACACCATTACACCCTTCTCGTGCCGGGGTTTTTCGGGTTCGGGTTTTTGTTTACGAGTTTGTAGGAAAATGGAGTTCGTCCGCCCGGTACCTTCATCTTACCGCAAGCACAGTACGGCGGCACCAGGGGCAGTGTGGTTTGCAAAAACCCGTAACAATAATGTAAAAAGCCACCAAACGCGGTACAGCTCGAAACCACCAAAGGGATATACTAAAACCAATACCCCCGTGTGAGTGGTTCTGTGCGTGTGTAAAAGATTCACGAAGAAAAGCGGAGAGAGAAAAAAACCCAGATATATCCAAACGTGATCCCTTCAGATAAGACGCATAATCGTAAAATTACCTTTAGGCGAAATAAAATAGACACGGGCTAGACGGGAAGCTGAACGGGGAAATGGTAAGGTGTAGGAATTGGCAAATCCATTAGGGCGAAATAGAATTCGGAGTCGCAAATTACTACAATAGTATATGGTTTTGCGAAAAGTTAGATCTAGAACATGGTGAGTACCTCAGGTACATCTCGGGGTAACCGGTGTGTCAGTGTGGTAGATTTGATTTCTAAATTCCGGAAAAATACCGTACCGTAACTTCTTCGGTGTCGGCCGATATTCGTATGGGTTGGATATAAGTGAATAAAATCATAAAATATGCAAGTGAACTTAAATCAAGCATATCGTATAGTTTGATCTTGAGAGACGCGGCATGGAGGCAAGTGCTTCTTAGCACTTGCTCAGTATTTGCACTTTGGACATCAAACTAATTTGTTCGCCAGTGTCCAACAACTTCAACTGCTGCAAAAGTGTCGTGAGGTCACGTAACTAATGGGATCGTAATTTTCCTCCAGACATTTGCGATGTCTTTTTCGTTGCTCATCGCATAACTCTTTTGCCCGCACCTAGTCAGTATCGATATGTGTTCTCTGGTGGGAAATGGAACCGATTGGAAAGCTGGAAAGAATTATTGCTGATAAACGTAAGTCTGGCAAAGTTCATCTTTGCACACTGGCAGTACACGAGCAGAAAGCCTCACGCGGGTATTCTGTGCGAATTTCCCGTGAAGAATTCCAAAGTGGTAAGGTTTTAATCGTTCACCAAAGTTTTATCGTCTTGTGGGTGGTGCTTTGCTAGCCAGGTTTTCAAAATTAATTAGTGACCATAGAAGTGGCAAGAAAATTAATTACATTCGATAAATTACACGATGGACAATATAGGAAAGAATGTCCAACCAATCGGTAGAAAAATGAGACTCTGGGGTTTTCCTTTTTTAGACGAATTAACTGTGTGTCTTAACGCCTTTAACAAAATTTATTGGTAAATGTAGTTCAATTTGTTTTCATTGACAAGTTTCGAAGAGAAAATAATGGGGTCAATGATGGCTTAAGTTTGGAAGTTTAAATTCTAAGATACCTTCTTCAAAAAAATCTAACATAAATCGCTAAAAGATTGAAAGCTTAAAAACTTTTGATAACAGGTTGTTAGAAAAGGTAGCAATGTTTTAGCTTGGAAACCTTGGAAAAAGATTGAGCGCATCTTTCATATATTTAATTCTTCAAGCTGAAAGGAAGGGAAGGTTCACTGAGGAGGTCTTCGCTCACTAGAAGTTGATATTATTAGGCATTCCTTGATGGTGAGTTGTGTGACATGCCAATGGGATTTTTTACCTGTTCTGTCCTGTCAAAGATCTACACCAGTACCACTAAGCCACCGAACCATGTTGAGTAGTGGTAGACAAAAAGGTATATTTAAGCTGCATTTGTACAGCCATCAGCACAAGGTCCACGAGCTCATTTTCGTTAAGATGCAGCTGACAGCAGTGCCAGTAGTTTAGCACAATAATCTAGACAAATGAATGCAATTATCTAAATAGAAGATAATCAAATGGACCTCACTAATGTGCGACACATGCAGGCAATTTCTTACAAAACCGGAGCAAGACTTGTCCGGCCTCCGACGAAAAGCAAAGCATTCACTCTCATCTCCATCTACACGCACGCTTCATGCACGTGCCGGGAAGAGGATGGTTTGGCAACTTGCTTTGCTTGAGCAACGAAAAAGAAAAAAAAGGGGGAAAACTGGCTGGGAAAATGGATTGATACTCGTAAATGGGGGTAGCGTGACCGTTTCTTCAAACCAAAATTCAACGCGGATGAATCCTCGGCAAACTATTGTCGGACGGGCTCGTCGCAATGTGCAATACCCTAACACATGCCATTGGAATTGAATGATCCACCTCGCTTACCACATGTCGGCAGCGTGATAAAAGCACAAAGTGTGTAAGATTATTGCATCTCCCTTGTGTACACGATTGAACGAGGAATTGTCCGGAAGGGCAGGAAAGAAAGACGTTTCATCCCGGGATATGAGGATATGCGGGTATTTTAGAGGCTGGAGCATAAAACTATTATGCGAAATTGTGCCTGGGATTACTGTACGGGAAGTGAGTTTTCGCAAACGCCGTGCGTCCTAACCGAGATGCGCTGAGTGTGATTGGATGGGATGATGATTTTTGCCACCAAAGAATCGCTTTTCTTCTACGTCTATTAGTAAAAGTGGCACTTGTTCGCTATGGATGGAAAGGGCGGGAAAAAAAAGGATCGTTCCAGCGGCTAGACAAATAAAGCTAGCCATAAATAATATTTTCCCCATGCACGATTTGGTGTAAAGCGTGGCTTTCCGTGCAGAATGGTGAATAAAAATGCGACAAAATGGATGCGGAAAGTTGGAATTGGAAGCTGCAGTGAGGCCGCAATCAAGGCGTTTAACGGGTTTTTTTGTTGGTTATTATTATAAAACCAGAAAAGGATTCGACCTGTCGAAGAAACCGAAAGCGCATGCTTCCGTCTTCATTCAATAACAATAAAAACCATGACATTCGGATAATGCTCAACACTTAACGATGGCTCGATGGTCTCGGGAGAACCATCGTAAACGTTGTCTCGTAGAGTGTGCCACAAACCATTGTGCCTTAGTGTTACATTTCTTCGCGTTAGTTTTCTTTCTAGCGCAAGCCGAAACGACATGGTTCCATTTGTTGCCGTCGCACCGATGGAAATGGTTAGTTGCACGGGCATTAGAAACCTTAAAATTTCTCGCTTCCCATTCCGGCTGAATGGTTTGTAATTGAATTAAACCGCGCCAGGCGACGGAAGGTACGCTCGAGGGCCATCCGAACCGTCGAAATATGGGTGTAAAGATGTCGCCGTTGGTCGCGTCGTTCACGATTGCTGGCGCATTGCAGGGCAACTTGGGTATGGCCGATGCCGTGCAAAACCCCACTGTCCCGATATGTTGCTGCCCGTTGAAACGTTCGCGATCTAATTACAATGTGTTTTGCTAGGCTTAACGCCTAATGCCATTACGTTGTGAAAGACCCAGGGCCAGAGCGTCACCCGGTTGATGTCACCGATGCAATCCTTTTGAGTGGTGTTTTGGACCGTAAAACGACGGAAAGCGAAGCATCGGCTATTATTACCTCACCGATGTACTTTTCGTGGCCTAATGTCTGTTTAAATATTAATTTTAATCATAATTATTGGCTCATAATGTTGTGCGTCGTATTAACGTGCGCGGATGGCGTGCCCGCTTAAGATGCGAGCAGACATGGGGGAGGCGTGCGTAAGGTGTTGGGTTGGATGTTCGAGCTGGGCGCAGCTGAAAACTTTGACAATGACGTCTCTGTTTATGGCGCTAAATGTTTTAATGAGTTACGGTAATGGGCAACTTTCCCAGCGGGAGGCTCCATTCGCGTGTATATCCCGAGGGAGAAATATTTTAACAGGTGCGTCTTGCGCTACAGCTCCTGGTAGCACCCACTTAAGGTGGAAAAATAATGGCGCAATGTTTTTGGGGTGGCCTTTGCTGATGCGTCTTAACCATGTTTTGGAGGTTTTTATAGGAAAGGAAACAAAACCATTATGGTTGCATGAAGCAAAAAAAAGTAACCTTCTAGACGATGACGCAAAACAAATAAAAGAGCGTTAAATGATGAACATAAGTAATCATCATCGGCCTAATGAAATGACCAGCTGCGAGGTCCCTTAGGGTAGGAGATGTGCTTATACGATGAATCAATTGTAAGTCTTAATTGTGTCTTTCATTATGCGACTTCTATTGATGCGTTTGAGACTATTTTAAGAAATGATTTCAAGATTACTGAAAAACTGTCAAGGATGCTCAAACTTAGACACAATAATCAAATTGTAAACTGATTGTAAGGTTACTGCAACTATTTGTAGTAGTTTATAGTAGATTAAAAAGTATAGTATGTTTATAGAAACCCATAACAAGACTTAATTAATATTATTTTCTGGTATATTTTACAAAACAAGCACAAAACTAGATTCTCAGTTGAATGTAATATAGTATTCGTACATGGCGTAATTCTGTGGAGGATCCTTGGAGGATAAGATTCTAAAGATCTTGATGATTTCTTGGCCTCAAAATATTGCCGTTATAGAACATTCACTCCCGAGTCCCGAGTGATTACAATAGAGAATCTTATTCTTGGATCAATCATGATTCTCAAATGTCTTACAAATAATCAGACGTTTGAGACGTTTGCATACTGAACGTTGTTTTTTTGCATCACAATGAGTCAGAATGTTTTAGATTTGAAGAAACTGTTATAAAGATAAGCTTCTGCTATTTTGATAGGAGGAGTTGTTGGAAAAATGAAGATTTAATGAAATTTTAGCTACATTCTCCTAATACATTTATTTCGCCATTATTTCTGTTGCCGACGATTTCTAATGCCGTTTTGTATTTTTCGAAAGGTTTTTGATAATTCAGTTTTAGTTGTTGTGCATGACAAACATGACTTATAGATATGTGTATTCTAATCGAAAAAATATACTTGTTTTGTTCATCAATTAGACAATACACTATTTAACCTTATAGACGATTAACGTCAAATATTGAGATTTAATAAGCAGCCTTGTTTGAGAGCTAACAACGAAGAAAAAACAGAAAATTAAATTTATTATTTGCATATATTTGCGTATACCAAGTACGTGGAAATATATGTTTATGAAATGCTATAATGAAACTTGGAAACTTAAGAACCTTGTGTAGCGTAGAAGCATATTTTGTATGTTAAATATTTTAGTTATTAGTTTTATCAATCAATCTAGGGTTTGAAATACCTTTGTTAAATCATCATTTCTCATTTATTTGTATACTCTTAATATCGTTGGATATGTTATTTACTATCCATGCAATAGTAGCTTAATAAATATTATCCCCCCATATTCAACGAAAACAATAGGAAGCGAAAGGTCATCCATCATAATTCATCACAATCATTTGGCGACCCCTTAGCACGGACTAAATTTGTTCCGCGTCAAATCAAACAAAGCCTATATGACGGTGGGCAAACAAAGTAACGATGAGATTAATAAGCCGTTGTATCTACATTGAAGAAAAAAAAATCCGTTGTCCTTCGTGGTATCACAGCTTCTTGTCTTTCGTTTCACGGCTTATCGATTATATTCTCTTTCGCAACGGAACGGTCGAGTATTGATCGGATTTAAATATCCTTTCCCACCGTCAACACACTTTCCAATCAATCGATCTTTGATTGCGAAAAGCGGATGTGGCGGGATGAAAAGTCAATGCGGACATTGGCTACATAATCGCTAAGAGATTGTAATTTTCTTGCTATTTATTTATTCATCCAAAAATCATATTTCCATAACCTTGTACTTTATCGCACGGAACACGACACAACGTAGAAAAATGTTTCAACGCCGAAGATAAAAGCTGGGGATGAAATTTTCTGGAATCTACTTTATTATCTATTCCGGCTGTTATGGATGAAACGCTGGAGCAGCTGGTTCATTGGTTGCCCAAGCAGCGGAACGCAAGGATGTGCTATTTGCGCTGCATTTACCCTCGATTTATCGTTCGCACTTGCGTTATTGGTGAGCGCCAATGCAAACATACGCTCGTCACGCGAGTCATCTACCTCTTGCACGAAAGTTGGCAAAAAAGATGAACAGGACGCAAAAGGGAAATATCGCATGAACGTTACTTCTTTTGCCACACGGCGTTACGCTACACTCGTAGCCAATGCGACTAGTATTTCCTGTCATCAACAGATGACGACGATCCTGCTGGGTTTGCTGTGCGAAGGATGGTGAGTGTACGCATTAGTAAAGGTGCTGGGGGCTGTGTTGGAAAAATATTTTCCTTCGGCCAAAATTGATTGATGGCTTCCAGGCGAGTTGAACGCATTAACTTTCGCCAAGTGGTGCCATAGGCTTCTTGTGGTATAGTGGCCGAGAAGAGAGCCTTCTACAGGAGGGGGTCGTCATGATGATAGAAAGTTAATATTTGTATTTGCCACCAAACATTCCCCACACGAAATCACACACACGGAGGGGATGGCAAATAAAAGTTCGTGACGAAATATTTCCTTGCAATCACATCCGGCAAATGTTTTCCTTTCATCTGTTAGGTAAAACTGAATTAAAAAAAAAAACCGAAGCACGGCATATAACTAGTAAAACGCGTAATTAATTACACCGACTATAACACGCTCTTTCGCTTGTATTGGTTTGGTAGGTGCTTGATTTAAAATGAATTTCCCAAACCTACCAGCCGTTCATTCATGTTTCGACACGCAATAAACCAAACCATGCGCGGACAGGGTGAGAACATTGCTTCCCAAACCCCATCCTGGCGCGAATGTTACGAGCACGTTATCGTAAAAATTAACTATAATCCGCTATTTTAATTTAGTGGATTATGTTTTCGACCAGTTGGTGCGAAGCGAAATTATAGCGCTAACGCGGGTACGTATGAGAGGCTCTTGTTGGTAGCCTCCCGAAAATGGATAACAGCCGGATCATATGAGGCGAGATAATAAATTGACTAGTCGGCTTTTCCCTCTGCTTTAGTACGGGAAGCGAAATGGGGCTTTTAACATTAATTTCTATCCAAATTGAAGGGCCCGGTGTGTGCATGTGCATTTCCGATTCGATGCGGTCTCTTATAATTCATACTCTAAAACCACATTCAATTTCCTCAATTAATTGTTTGCTTGTTTGGTAAGGTAAGGGTTACAGCTGTTTGGTCACCGTGTCTACAGCCACTGTGATGATTTACACCTTTGTCGACCACCATCGTTGTCGCCTTTCGGTATGGAGATGAATTGGCCACCAAGCTGGTGGAAAAATCAGTGGAAAATCCACAGGGTGCTATTGAACAAAAGCAATCACCATATACCGTTTTTTCTCTCCTGCCAATATAGCCGCAAGCTTTTCGGGCGTGTGTGTTTGTTCTGTGTTTGGTACCATTATTGGATCGGTTGTTCGATAGCAGGGGTTGCATGTTTACGACTCTTTGATAACGGCTATTAGAATTACTGACATTTTCGAGTTTATCAGCATTTTAATAAATATTTCGTAATGCGATTTTTTAGTACAATTGACGATTTATGTACAATTTTTATTTGTATCTAACGAAATGAAGGTACGCATTGTTACCGACAGTTGCTACTAAGCAGGAAAAAAACAATTATATTTGTTACTAAGCCCTCGCATAACTATCGACGACATAGTATAAACGTCAGATAAACGCTATTGGTTGGCAGCACGGTTGCTTTAAGGAGGATAACGCATCACGTGAAGCGAACCGTTTCCTTTGTGTTAAACCTTCACTATGTACATTTGTGTTTTTTAGTGCGAATAATAAAACAACTTATTCGTTTTTTTTATTTATTTTTACATTATAAATGTTAATTTACTTTCATTAAGAAAATAAGGTACTTCATTCAGACAGAAATAAGAAAATGAGATTCTACTACATTTTCTACTACATAAACAAACTAGCTTTAGATTAAAAATGAATCATTAGGAAAGTAGGAAAAAATAGTAAAAGCTGTATAAATACATTCATTCGTTCAGGTAACGTACGTTACCGTATTCATTTCCCCTTCAATTTCGAAAATCTGTTACTTGCTGTCAGTATTGTGCAAAATGAACTGGTTGTAACGATGGGTTTAATTTATACGGCAATAAATTCTCAAAAACTTATTTAATATTTTGTTCTTTTTTTAATTAATTTATAAAAAGTATATAAGTTTAAAAAAAACATTTATTGATTACGAATGTTTTTTGAACAAAAACAATATTGATTCATTGATGATCGTTTGAAAGTGCGAATCCAAACAATCAAGATTGAAGTAAAATTTGGTTTTAAGAGTATTTATTGTTAATGTTACGAGAATTTAATCATGATCAAATTGTCCTATTGAACGCAATCAAATCCTCGATTAAAATTACTTCCTTCTACGCATATTAAGCTGTTGAAATAAAACATCTCCCTGCTGATTACTATTGTTTGTAAGGCTAATTTTGACTGCAATTGATACATTTCTAGATGCAACAGCAGTTTGTTCTGTAAAACGATTTTTGCCGTTGTGAAAATAGCTTTTTTCCCGCAGCTGTTAGCCTTTCGCTGCGCTGCGAAACAAAGTTTACTCGTTTGCCATTCTCAAGCGCTTTGCTTTCTACCGTTTGCTTTCTTTGTTAACACTTCATGCTGAAAATTGATAGAAAAGTTAAAGTGTTTTGGCATTGCACAGTTGTGTTTGCAGAAGCCATCGTAATCGACCGAACACATCTTTGCGTTGGAACTTTTCATGTTTGCAGTTTATTCGTTCACTTTTACGCTTTCCTGTGCTGCAACCAGGCTGCCAGGCGTCGGGTTCCACCGATGCAAACTCGACATTGAGTTTTTGCCGTAAAAGTTAATTGATACATTAAAATCTTTCCTGTGTTTGTGGTTGTTGATACCGCACACAACAGGCCCCCAGGTCAATCGATAAGTGCGATCGTTTGCTCCGATAATCGTGGCGTTTTTTCAATCTCATCCAAAATCATCATCCTTTGTCGGCTTGCCAGCACTAGACAAACATTTGTTTCTATGATTATTGAAACCGAAAAATGTAAGCCGGTGAAAGTTGATGAGAAACACAGACACAAACACACAATGGAAATTGAATATTCTTTCTTTCACCCTCCATTTTCTATTTCCTTTCCTAATGTTTCCCTTGGCGTTGGGAAATGGTGAAATAAAAAAAAACTCTTAAGGACGACCAAAAAGTTTCTATTTTATGTTTTTTGTTTTGCAGTCGTGTATTCCCGGCTGAAAGAGAATTCGGGAAGGAATGAGAAGATAATCGGGTGCTCTTCATATCGTCTGCCACAGCCTCTCAGTGCACTCGATAGAATGAAAAATTATGAAAAATAATTAAAGCCGGCTCACGGGATTCTTTTGGCACATTCATTCTTTTATCATATCGTTACGTGTGTCCCAAAAGGGGAGACAAAAAAGAAACAAAAAAAAACGCGCAGTAAAAAAAACTTCTATTGGGAGTGAATGGACGAATGAAGGATAAACAAAAGTAAACCCAGGTGGGTGGGTGAAGTTGATAGCGAGGGTGAGCAAATACTATGACGGAAAGTTTCTAAATTTTTCCTTTGTGAGTTTTGTTTTAATATCGAAAACTTTACGCTTTGTTTAATTTACGAAACAAGTCCGCAATTATATTCTGTAGCAGAATTTTGCACTCTTAATTCAAGCTTATGTTATATTTATGTTTCCTGTACAGTTTTAAGTTTCCATACACAGCGAATAGGACGAGAAGAAAAGCATTTCTTTTCACCACTGCAGGGGTTGTCAAGTGCGCAGTGCTCCAACAAAAAAGACATTTACCAACCCGGTACACTAAAGTGCCGGTAATGTTTCCTGTTAATTTTCTGCAAAATGCATAAAGATTCGTAGCATATAATCTAAATGAAATGTAAGCACACGAGTATTTATGTGCGTGCAAAAGAGAAAGAGTTTGATGGAGTTTTTGGGTAGATGTACCGGGAGGGTTGGACCGAATGCGCACATTCGCCATAAACATCGGCGGCCAGCAGCTGCCAAAGGTAAGCTGGTTCCTTATGGGTTTTAAGTGGTTTTTGTGGCTTATAGCAAACGGAGCGAAAACCGTACGACAGCCTCTTGATTTCGACCTTTGGCACATGTAGGTTGAAGGCTGAATTTATAAAGAAAAGGGTTCTTCAGCCCCGTGGTGATGGAATGGGGATGCTGCTTCTTTTTTTTTTTCGCAAACACACAGGAGTGGTGACATGAAATGTCATCCGAAGGCCACATTTACTTTCATGTTGTTTTTTGTTGTAGAGGGGTGAAAGGCAATTGCTATTTTTCATCTGACGTTTGAAGGTGTTGCAGGATAGGAGATTGCAAAAAATAAACGACCGGAGAAGAAGATGTTTAATGCACATAAGAGGTATATTATGTTTTGTTTTACGTTTACGGTATTAAAGCTGAGATGGATGAGGGTAAAAGTTTTAAACAATGTTTCGGTGTAGAAAATGCAGTACTTAATCTTTTTTTTTGGCTCGATGTGAAGCAACTCTGGTAAAGTGTATGGATTAATCTAGCGAACATGTTTATTTGTTGTTTAATACTCGCATACATAGTTATGCCATTGGAATTTTGGTGTATATTGTCTAGATTTTTATTTCAAAATGTATTGCATTGAACATCTTCAAAAAATGATAAAATTTATATTATACTTTAATTCCCATTTAGACCAGATAAATGCAGTCGAATAAAAAAGGTTCCATAATTCCTGATTTGCGGAACTTTTAAAGTAAGGAAAAGGAACAAACATGATCAAAAATAACCGAAAAGATATTAATAGGACCGAAAGGCAAAGAGAACAATCGAAAACAAATAAAAAAATGAATAGGAAAAGAAATCGAAAAGAACGAAGAAAAACGACGAAAACTAACAAAAAGGAACGATAGAATAATAAATGATACAGAAAGGAGTGGTAACTAAGTGATACAGAAAGGTGATACAGAAAAGAGTGGAAAAACTAAGAATGAAACGAAACCAATTGAAAATGAAAGATAAGCAACGGAAAGGAAAAAAAGGAACAAACAAGAATAAAAGAATACGAAGAGAAAATAATAGAAATAAGAAAGAATAACAATAGAATAAAAAGGAATGAAAAAGAACGAAAAGAAGTTTAATGCAAAAAAACAAGAGGAAGATCCCAAAGGTATGAAAAGGTATGAAAAGATCAGACTTATCTGTCGCATTCCGAGCAAGAAAAAAGAAAATTAGTTCCGTAACGAATTTTCAATAACACTAAAATTCTGTCATTACTTACTTGATTCACTAATTGCTGTAAAATTGAACACCTCTTATCTGTTCGTCTGAACAGTACGCTCGGTCCAATTATGGTCTTTCGACTATCAACATTTTCGTGATTTAATGGTTAAAAGGTTCACCGGCACTTCAAATTTCTACCCAAAAAGTAAAGCATAAAACATCACTTAGTATCATTAACATTTCGTGTGTATCTGGCGCATCCTCCTGTCGAGGGTTTGAATTGTTCATCAGCCTTAGAGTGTACGAAGAATGCCCTTTTTCATCGATCTCTCCGTTCTCCTGGATTGTGGAGCCACTGCCTTAACCGTTTCCAGGACAACGAAATGTCCGGTTTGAAATTCCCGCCATCGAGTAAAGTGATATCGGCTCGAGCGGAAATGCTTTGAAGGAACTGGGGACGCCATTTTACTGTGGGACGAAAGAGCTACACAGAGAGAGCGAGATACCGAGGGGGTTTTGAACAAAATTAGAATTCCTGTTGGAATTCTGAAGGAACGAGATGAAGCGAATGACAAAGATGCTTTATATGCTAAATGCCATCCAGAGTAGGGATTTGCATCCGGGAGCCACAAACGGACATGTGAAGTGCATTACAAATCAATAAATCAGACAATTCGGTTTTGGTATTGAATTCCTGCTTGAAAGATAGAATAGTGTACAGCCCTTTAGTGAAATTCCAGCCTTATCAAACCGTTCGATATGGATTTACTTTCCCGCACACACACCAGTTGCTGCTGGGCCGATTCGTACGGAGTTCTAATCACCCCTTGGAAACTGTTCGAGGATGGAAGTTTATCCGGGTCGGTTGTTTATTTGTTTATTTAACCGCTTTTCATCGTTTTGATAACACTTCATGCAAGGAGCGTAACAGAATTGTTCCTGCAGCCCATTTACTGACGGCCCTAGTCAACCTATGTCAAGTGGAGTTTTCAACAGCAGAACGAACGCACAATTAGCTTATGGGAAAATATGATTTATGGTTCTGTCTATTCCCTTAAGGGAGTGCGGTCAGCACGCTTGACTTGTGTCCGTAAGTAAGGACGGCACAACGATGTGCTTTGTTTAGAAATAATTTTTGAAAAAAAATGTACCAGGTAGAAGTAAAATTTTAAGGATAATAATATCGTAAAATTCCAGGCCGTTCTTTATGAATAAAAAAAAAAAAATATATCGTAAAATTATAATAAAAATCCCCAAAAACGATTTTTTATTGTAAACTAGTTTTTAGTATCTTTGGTAATAGTGAAGTGTTTGACAATCATTTTGATTGATCCGTTTTACTACGTTCGTTTAAATTTATTTTCATTTCATCAAACACAAAGAACCCCAGCAGAATGAAGCGAACGATTGTTGATGTATTGTCTAAAAATCGTTGCAAAGTATTCGTTGTCTATCACGTTTTCCAGTGCTATATTCTTGTATCTTACAAAATGGAGTCGAATCAGTCAACGATTTGAGAGATGGAAAGGAAATAAAGCATGCGAAAGGATCAAAGTGAACAAAAAAGTTTTGCTTCTGAAAAGATTCCTTTCGGTTTCCCCCGTACGGCGAGATAATTCCGGTCGATATCGTAACTCTTTGGAGTAAGGAAAGCATCTGTACCGGTTCCCGTCGTGACATCGTTAATCTTTGTAATTGGGAAGTTGGAGTTGAAGAAAGTGTGAGGAAATGGTGCAGTTTTTTTTCATTCGCCGTTTGTTTGTATCGATAGACAACTTTGATGGAATTGTATGGTACGGATTAAAAGGAGGGTTTTTTGTTTCCAACCCGCAGGCAGTACATTTTCCAAACGTTCGGTCTTCATTTTTTTCTGAGACAAGATCTCTGATTTTAGGGTTATGAAGGTTTGGGGTGTAGTATTATTTAAAAACGAGAAGTTTAACTTAATATTCAAAATAGAAATAGAAATTGAATGAAAGAGCGCTTGTAGATGGGGTTCAGTTATGAGTAGCTTGTACTGAGTGCTCCCCATTAACCCAAAGTGTAAACTAAATCAGCGAAAATCATATTACACCGACAGTATAGAAAATGGGGGAACTCAACGTGAACGATGTGCAGTATAGTGACGTCCATATGAAGTCTGACAAAGGATTATATTCCTGGTGATGAAAGCGCCATCATCATGTTGTATCCAAGGCAACGACATAGTAGAAACCATCGACACAGCATCGCCGTAACTGCCGCGGGGCACTCAATGTTCCAGAAATTTGGGTAAAGTTTGGAATTTGATTTAGAACCATTCTATCAAATGTCCAGCCCTCGGAGGTCTCTTCTCGAATTTCCGTGTTCGTTCATTATTCTGCCATGGACGGAGGAAAGTTGAACATTCTACAGATTGACTGGGGATGTTAATTTTTTCTTTTTGGTTTTAGCTCATTCCATCATTTTAAAAGTTGGAGAGATTGTTAAACATTGGTAGAGAATTTGTGTTCCAGTTCTGCTTCGTTAAGCTTTGGATCGATCGATAGCGTGATGAAGTACAAATTTCTGCTGCTTTAAGTGCATGATTGGTTCCCGAGGAAACAAGCTTTAGTGTAGCAACATTTAGTAAAACATCACTGTAGTTGCCATTCGAGCGATACACTTCCGTAAGAATGGCAAGCGGCTTGTTAGGATAAAAATGACGTAACTGTTCCGAAGACAGTTCCGCTCCATCTGCTACTGACGCATCGAGTGACAGGTCGGCGAAAAATTGACAAGCCGTGAAAATGGATGCGGCTTTCGCTGCTACTAAAGCTGTGTCGGGACGGTTTAATGCCTCCAACTGGAGAATGGTTGGCGAAATGTCGCCATTAGAGACTCCACCGGGGGTGTTATACTGTGAGTGATGAGTGTGGAAAAACATTTTTGAGGTCAAACATGGTGTTTGGTGGTCTGAGTCTAATGTAACGTGAAAGGATCTAAAAATAAGTTCCATCCCTTGGTAAGGTGGGCCCCTTTTTGTGATCCACCGGGAAAGATAAGAGAGCCCGATGATGTGGAGGATTGAAATCCAACAGCACCAAACGAGTGTTGAACTTTCCGGACCAACTTTCCTGCATGAGAACCAGCGACGGTTACCCGTTTATGCCGTCAATGCCACATACGAGCCTACGTCCGGTTTGAATGAAGCAAAAGAAACCAAAAAAAAAGAGAGCACAGCAAAAATACAGAACGATACAAGGCAGAAGAGGGGATATTACTAACATGGTTCCCGTGCAGAAGGGAGGAAAATGTTATCCCTAACGAACAAAAGCATCCCTGTGACGTTATCATCCGCTTTTTATGACTTGATTATGGCTTTGATGTAGGCCGTGATAGTATGTGGTGGAAAAAGTTGGTACTTTCTGCGCTCGTTGAATCATCTCCAGCTTTAGTGTACGTCCGGATGAGTACACGTCGTATTTCTGACCCGCCTCAGCCACGGATACATGGACAACATGCTGGAACTGGGTTTGCAAATAAGTTGTTTACTTGTGGCCCAACATGGTTTATTTATTATTGATGAACAAATACAACTTCAACAAAAAGTAAATATCGTCCAGGGGATAAATGTCATCTATTTCCTAATATGCAGAGAGCGCTGTTCTAAAACTGTTCTACAATGTGTACTAAAGAACCTCAAACAATGTGGTGCAATATAAAACATTGAAGGTAGCTTTACAGACGTCTAAAATGCGATAATCTTCAATTTCGTTAAACTCCTTCTGATGTGTAATGGGTAGCTGGGTACTGCAACAAATAAGGGACTAATTTCACATCACTTTTTCCTTAAGCAGTTAAAAATGGCTTACTGAAATTAATAATAATCTCATTTAAATACAACCCATCGCCATGCCCGGTGCGGTGTCGTCTAACTAGGGAAAGAGTTAGACGACACACGAAACAGTCAACTACCCTCACCCGGAAGTTTTAGCCTCGTTTATTGTCTGGGAACCTTGGCTGATTACCATTTTTCGTCAATTATACCCATACCCAAGCGGAGTTGGTGTCTTTGTTCCTGGCGGTCGTGTGTGTGTTTGTGTATGCATGGTTGTGGGATAAAGCCGGAAGTTCCGGATGGAGTCGTCTACAAATAGGATCTATCTTGTGATAAACTTTTTCGTCTGGACCAATACAACGTATCCTGTTCGCGTGCGCGTTCCTCTCTGTGTACATCGTTCGTTCCAATGACTCTAAGACAAAAAAAAGATTCTCACCGAAAGTGATTTTAATGAACATCAGCGCCACTTACATATGGGTGGATTATGCAAATTTGACTTAGAGAAAATGTTTCACCACTTTTTTGTTCTTCCATTTCCCAGTCCCGGTACTATATCCGAATTGGATGACAATGTTTCTTCATATCCGGTAGTAGAACAATGTGCACTGAATGAACTGGTTACTAAAGGTGTTAGTAAAAGTCATCACTGTATATGGAGTAACAAAAACAAAAACATCAGGCAAGGGGGATGTTTGTATCATCTTTCGTGGTAACATGTGTTGCGAATGTTCGACACACACACACACTTGGACGCACAGATTACTTTCCCAACAATCCCTTGTGGTGTGACGTTGCGTGTCGTGGAGCGTTCCTTTTTTTTCATAACCTCAAAGACCTCAGGTAATGCTAGCGTAATGAATCTTAGTCTCCGGATTGGCTAACTGGCAGTTTAATAGAGTACACGAGACACGCCTGATGGTATGGACTGAGTGTGGTAAATCATCCATCTACCGGTTAATTATCTCAATCTGTGTAAACTGCCCCATTCCAGCTGGAGGTTCCGGTACTGGAGCGCTAGTTATGTTTTGCCTGGTATGTACACGTGTCGTATGGAAGGGGATTATTTTTTTTGGAGAATATTGAAGTGCTTTGTCTGTGTGTTTAGTTCATTGTAATATTCTACTACCAGCCACCAAACGCTCGAAACTGACCAAAGCCAGTTGGCCAGAAAATCAAGGCCCATAATTGTGTAGTCTGGTGGACTCTAGTCTGGTCAGTGGTGCGTGAAATAAGATAATAATAGTTGGCCAACCGTTGCACCGTCACCTAACGCTTCAACCCAACCACCGAACGGTTATGAGCTGAGCTGAGCGGGGTTTTTGGTGATGGTGAGAACCGCGAGCCTAATGCAATGCGAGTGTCGAGGAAGCCTGTTTCACGTGTTCAATTTTGCATGGTAATGGGAAGCGAAACACCAGCGCCGATACCGACGCATGGTGACGTGGCGAAGGAAATAGTAATCAGAACTGTACTACCATTTCTGAAACGATGTAATAGCGTGAAGTAGTTGGTGAGCGATGGCATTAAGGGTGCACGAAATCTGTTGCTTTCCGGCAGCCTGTTTGTTTTGTTGCTTTTTTTTGTATGTTTAACGATGTTTCCACATCGTTTACGGTCACGCCTCGTTTTGTTAGCTTGAAAACTGCACGAAATGTACGCATATGAGCGTGTACCATTATTTGAACAGTGTTAACGGTTGTCATTGTCGATTAGTATTGTTTGTAAGGTATTACAAACAGGAAAGTTAAAGTGATTGCCCGATGTTTGCTCCATTAAAAAGGTGTTCAAACAGTGAGAATTGTTTTAGAGTGGCAGTAATTTGATACTAATTTTACTACAAATGTGACATAACACAGAAATTAAAATTTCATATCAGATATTATACGTTACACAAGTAAATCAAATAACCAAAATGGAGTTTGTACTTCGTGCGTCACTAGTATGATTTGTTGACTGCTGTTGCTACTAGTTTCAATTGTCATTGTTGTCGTAACTGTCAGATCAGTACTATAGAATTATGATAGAGGGCGCCACATAAAAATACTATTAATGAAGGAGATCTGAACCAATAGCCTCTTCTCGTAATGCCTCGAATGTTATAAACGTATATTAACGTTTCAATTTCTCAATAACAGAAGGATAGCATAGCATGGATTTCATTTGGATTGTTTTATATCTGTCATTTCTCTCAGTTTTTCCCAACTTCTGTCGTACTTGCATCGTAAAATAAAATTACAGCACCTTTGGATGCATCGTTCGCTTTCGACCATGCATCTTTAATTCTTAAATCCAGGAAAAAAAATACGTGGACCGAAAATGCATCAGTTGGTAATTTCTATGCAAATATCATCTCATAATGTTATGCAAATGCCCAAAAAAAAATGTTTCGCCTTAACACGACTGGACTAATCGTTCCTTTTGGGTTTTTTTATTCATGTACACTAAATCCTGTCCGAAACAAAAACACCTGCAATTCATTATGTGGTGCAAAGCGAAAAGGTAGTGACGACGCTTATTCCTTTAACGTTCATTTAGCCGGACACACACGAGCTCATCCGTGTGGCCATGCTAAAGAGAGAAAAAAATGCCCCAGCAACGGTAGACGCTTAAGTGCAGACAATTTCACTGCTTGTTGGAAATTTATAAAATATGTTGTGCAGAATTTATGTAACGACGAAAGAGCACGCTTCAAGCTGAGTAGCGCCGTTTCGAAATTTTACACCAGCAGGAAGATCCGGGAAGACAATGATGGCAGCGGGATGTTCAACTTTAGCCCGTCAGGCCGGTAGGGATTCGGGAAAAAGGATATTAAAATTGGGCCCAGCTGCTGGACGTTGAATTTCTCCCATCTGCGGCTCAAAACTCGTTGTGCGGAAAGTCCATCGACATTGCTATAGCACCGGTGCATAATGGGTTTTTCACTCCCAGTTATTCCATACCGCGCCGGACAATGGACCATTTTTTCGTTCGATATTTCGCACTGGCCACTGACGGTGGCCGAATGGATGATGCGGATCACTTCAAGAAGCAAAAGGCTCGGTTCGAATGCGTGCGGTTGCAACCATTTCCGGCGCAATCACTCTCCACTTTAACGCGTACGAATGAAATTTAAATGCCTGTTTCTACTAGCTCTGTTTTGTTCATGGTGCACATGATGCCACAATGTTAGAATGTGAAAACAAAAACGGGAGAAACCGAGTGAAGTTTTCAGTGCCATAAAGATTCCCTTCGCTTTTAGTACATCATTTAGGTAATGTGTAATATTTACTTCTCAACTCAACGCTTAGTCCTACACGATTCGGCATGATGGGTCGGATATAAATATCGTCTTAATTCGATTTTTAAGCAACAGCAAGGGTGTTGCCCGACCCGTACGGGCCGGAAACGGGATTTAATGGGGTTCATCTCAAGTTGACGTGTCTGTCTGCGGGATGATGGAGTCATTAATCATTCATTTTTCCGAGCTCTTACCCGCCCATAATCGTATTTATGCACATCGCGTACGAGAGTTCCTGGTAGCTTTCCCTGGGCCCCTTGGCTTGTTGCATGGTGTTACTACCGCGTAAATCTTTATGGGTAGAAACTTGAAGGAAAAACCCGGTGAATTAGCGCGTAAATGTGGGAGGTGAAATATTTTAATCTGGCTCGGGAAAATATTCACCCAAAATGCTCGTAAACCACTGGCCCGCGAAGATGCCGCAAGGGCCGAAAGATTAATGATAATTACGTTCGCTCTGTTTAGTTGTGATTTTGGACGATTTTAACTGTTCACAGAAATCACCAAGCGCTGTTCGGCTGGATTCATGGAAAATGTTTCCACCTGAACGCCCGAAGGTGTTAAATATTCCATTTTTCAGATTTAATGTTTTCTCTCCTCCGTCCAACGAACCTCGCCTCGAGCAAATCGCTTCCCGTACGTTCAACGTCCTGATTTGATGTTGAATGCTTCATTTTGCGTATGTTATGGCAATTGCAATTTGAAAAGTATGAAAATTGGGCTCCATCGAATGGGAATGCTCGAAGCATGCTCAATTTTTCGGACGGCATACCATCTGGAAGCCTTTCAAAATCATATCCGCGCATACCATTAGCAACGGTGTTAAGCGCGCGAATAGGACGAACGTAAATGGGGCTTGAAGATGGTTAAATTTTATTTTATCGCGACAGTTTATTCGCCATATGGGTGAAATTTTCATCTTGCCGCACGAATGTGTGACGAATAGACGAATCAAGCGAATTCTTGTGTGTCTATCAGTGGCAGCAAGTTTTGTAAAAATGGTACTATGTGTTATCCGCCGTGTTAAACATTATTTTCGTGCTAAAGTTATATTGAAGATGTTAATGTTTTGTCCTATACCTTTCCGAATATAAAAGATAACAAATGATTTGGGTCATCTCACAATCAATAAAATAGAAAAAAACACTTAAATTAGTTTAAAATGTCTCAATCTGTTTTATGACGAATGTGCCGAAATAATTTAATAAAAAATACATATAGAAATAAATTAAACCGCTTGAATAAGAAATGAATTTCATAGTTTAAACGCATTTAAAGATGAAAGACTAAGAAATGAAGAATTGAATCAGTCAATCGTTTAGTCTGTACTAAACTAAACTGTACTAATGTATAAAATGTAGCAAAGCGTTAATCAAGCGAAAAAGTTAATTTTACAGAAATCACATTGATTTAATCTGTATTAGAATCAGTAAAATTTACACATTTGTTGAATGAAGAAAAAAAATAGAAGATGGGAATAAATTGCTCAAAAATACATTATTGTTCATCAATGTTTTGAAATTCAAGTTTTAGCTTTAAATGATAATATATTTCATATTACATGGAAAACTTATTCAAAACTGAATGATTGTTTGAAAAGCATTGAAATTGCTTTAAATTCCAAAATATGTATTTCTACACCTCCATTTGAACCGTTTGACTTTACGTGTTTCACTTTCGCTGCCGGAATGTAGCAACTTCCTTTACTCTTTTTTTGTAGCAAAACTTTCGTATCCCCACCGTCGTAAAACAGAATATCCACCCACTGAGAGTGAGCTGTAAAATTATATTTTTATTACAAAACCTGCGTGTGGCGTTCTTTCACTTGCTGCTATCACAACCATCTACATCTCGGCACGCAGCCGAAAGGGAGATCCGCAAAAAGAAGAAGAGATTTTGTTTTTGGAAACAATAAAAATCCATTCCACGCTTCACTGATGGTTGTTCAATCCGCGATACAACCTCCCGTTTATGTAGCGATAAGGTAAAAAATCACAAAGCAAGGGTAAGAGATTGGGAACAATCTTTTGAGATAAAAAGGCAAACCTGCTATACTGCGTACTACGAGCGACGGTGGAGTATTACACTTTTGTTGTGGTTGATTTATTGTTCTAACACACTTTTTCACACCGCGTTTCGGTCACATGAGTTTGGGTGGATAAATATGGAATGAATATTGTTGCTTTTTGTTGCCGTATTACTCGGAGGTTTGCAACTTTAAGGTGACGGTAAACATGAATGCTCTTTATTTCTTCTGGTCTGGGGCGTATCGAGAAAGGAATGTGCGCAAAATAATCTAGCCCGAAAGGCCAATTTAAGCTGTGTGCGATAGTAACGATACTGGGTGCAACAATATTTGTGGTTTGTTGCGGAGTTAAGGAGCTACGTCCTTGTTGGACAGTACTTGACGACAAACCCCCCATTTTCCCAATGTTGGATTTGAGGTTCCCTACAACCACAGAAACGGTTTTGGAAACAATGTTAATTTTCTTTTCGCCTAGGAAAACCTCTTCCCAGTGGCATGTGGTCGAATACGAAAGAACGGGACTTTCGCGAAATGCTTTTCGGATAAGTGCCGGAAATTCCTCAAATTCCAACGTACCTTCATTTTGATTTTTATGGTTATGTAACATATGCGCAGCAGGAATGTTGTTTTTCAAAACCAGCAACCGAGCAAAAGGCACGGTGGCTACATTCATTCCTCTATATGGATCGCTTTTGCTAAACCTATCCACACCGGGACATGGTTCCTAAGGAACGTTGAAGAAGTCTCTGACGGATACTACTGGCTCTGTAAACTGCTACATTCGCTTGATATGATTGTGCCTGGGACCCACTTACCTTCTGCAGACGGTACACCTGTAAAAGGAAAAGAAATAGATCGAGCTATAGAGCGTGAAACATGAAGAAACGAAAAAATAACAAGATACAGAAAATGCCAAAAAAAAGGTAACTCCACTTCTTGCTGTTCGCAGCACGGCCCGTAACAGATTGTTTATCTGCGGTGAAAGGAAAGTTTGCCCATAAAATTGTTTATGTTTCGATGTCTTCACATCCACACACGGTGTCTGGTGGCCCGTTCTTCCACCAAACGTAACCGTAACGGGCCACATAAAGATGGTAAAAAATGACTCACTAAAGGCCCTTGAAGAGGGACGTTACTAGCCGAAGTCAAACGGAAGGGGAAAGATACATCCGGGGAAAATAGTTTCGGTCTCCACTGCCAAAAAAAGGACATTCCCGTACAAAAAAGGGGAAAAAATCTAACACGCAAACAAAATAGGTCCCTCGGTGGTGGTCCCAAAGGGGTTCCGGTTTGGGATACCTTGAAAACCAACCTCAGGATAGTTAGAGGTGTTCTCGGTAGCTTATGAATTTTACATTTTTTCCCCGACTCTTCCTCTATCACTCTTTTGGTCTCTACCTCGCAGCAAAGGAATTCACCTATTGAGGTTAGAATTTCGCATAGGTTTTTTTTGGCACGGAAGCAAACAAAGTTAGACATCCATTTGCCGGGGAGCTCATGGTTTTGTTGGGTGCTACTCTGTTTTTTGGGGCTTCATTCTCTCGACTGACCGACATCCATTTTGGTGAAATATTGATTTTTAATATTGTTCTCTATTTTTCTTTTCTTTTGCTACGTTCGTTTCAGGTTAGTATCACTTCGGCGGTAAAACAGGACAGCGTAGATATAGCCGGGACGTGCTCAAATTTCGGCTAGTGTCGATTGCTGCTTGCTCGATGCTTCATTAGCGCTGATTGCGGTCACGAAAGGTTGCTCGCAACGGTATTCCAGCTTCCCACACTAACCACCGCGCGATAGATGAATCATTAGTTTCAATTTGTCAGCAAAATTGTTCACCATATCCACCATATCCGACTCAGTTCCTGGCGTCAGCCAAAAAAAAACGAAAGTCCAAACAAAACCTTCTAGAGCATGGTGTGAATTATTCGAAAATTTAATATTTATGATGTATCGCTGGGTTCACGATGAGGTGGATTTGGAGGCAGGAGAAAGGTAAATTGAGAGTGGTACATAACATCTACGCCGAACCTGATCCTAATTGATGCTAACTGAACCGCAGCTGTCAAAACATCTCATCATTATGCCGCCCTGTTTTCCATCACGCGAACAACAATCACCTCTATTGACATTTACGTCTCGCTGGACTTTATGCATCCTTTTTCCCTTTTGTTTCCCCCATTGTTGTTAGCTCCCTATCCATCTTCTGGGGCACGAAGGATATAAAGTTTCACTTCGTACACATCTTAATTTATCACACCCCGGTTTGCTGGTACATATACACCTCTCGGCTCTACTGCTCCATCACTAGCGCAGCATCACAAAAGTGTCCTTTTCCATTTCCTTGATTGAGAGGACGAATTATGCGCGATGGGGGACTAAATGAAACCGAATCCTTGCCCCGGTACTTATACCCTGTCCCTTGTATGGGGTGTTAGAATGAAGTAGGTGTTTGCTCTTTTTGTGTGGGAGCTACTAGAACCTTGGTGTACTTTTTTTTGGTGTAGAGTGAGTTGATGCAGAAGGTCTTGACGTGGCGACTTTTTGCCGACAAAGGATATGCGTATACGTATTGTGTTTTTTTTCTCCTTTGCTTCTCTTGCGATTGCTTCAGGCATTCACTGGCAGTGGCTTGGAACCGAGGTCTATTGTTTTTGGCTGGGAAAGCTTGAGAGGTTCATGAATATTTGACGAATCGTGGAAAGTGCATACAGCTCCCGGTAGTCTGACGAGTAGAGCGAATTCGAGACTGAGGCTATTTCCCCGAGAAATTCGAACCGTTCGGGTCGGGTACAGGTGTAGAAGTGATATGGTGGTGAGATGAGTTTGAAGAGTTGCAGGTGTTGGATATCATTTATTTCTACATCCTAAAGTGCAGGTTGAGGAATTTTTACATTTTTCTTCACATATTCTCCGGACTTCTGAAGAACGAAGCATCATGTCTTGTTTTTCCTTTTGCATCGGAAGGCACTCTAGTATCGATCCATCTCAGAAGGTGGGTGAGTATAGCGTATTCAAAAAAATTATGCAGTACCCTCTAAACCATCTCGATGCTGGAATGTAGCTCGTATACATGACTGCGGTTGGGATTTACGCTATTCTATGAATACGAAATTTTAGTTGGGCACACTTTATCAAAGTTGCGAGTTGAAAAGAAAATCTGTCCAGCAAAATCTGTGACTCTAGGAGGGCTTTTTTCATGTGAACCATACCGGAAACTGAGAACCTGTCCCCCCGGGGTTATCCCAAACGGGGATAATGGGAACTCTACGGCGGGACCTGTTTCAGTGGTTTAGAAAGGATCAGATTATTTCTTGCCTATTACGACTTCCGCTCAACAAATCTGCCAAAACTTCGGACCATATCACTGCGTCAACAGATAAGCCGCCCAATAAATCTTATCGAGCTCGGTCGGCAAGCTGTTAAGGGGAAAAACTTCAAACAGAGCTCTCAGCCAAGCTGCTCAGAACGAATGGTGGAGGTCGTGGTACAAATCCTTCTCGGATTATAATCATGTACGAACCGGTCATGTTAGCCTGGTAAGCTCAGGTACCAGACATCTTGACGTGCAAGCACGTGGGTTGGGTGTATACGTTTTGTCAATAACATTACCGGGTCTTGTTCTCGGCTATTACTACAGTTGGCGCTTGTGTACCTTCGGGTATGGGGAAAAAGGTAATCAAAACCCACGATTGTATGTATGTCTTAGGTTTTTTGGGGCAAGAATTCGTCTGGTACGTCAAAGGCCTATGAAGTATCCCATTTTTTCCCTCCATCGTAATGCTGCACCGTCAATCTCATAACGTGAACGGATGGACATATCGTCCAATCCATCGTATCAGTATCATCGGTAGGGGGCCTTCATTTTTTTCCATTTCCGTTCCGACAACAACTTGAGCTTTGCAAGGATCAACGGAAATGTTTTGAGAGCTAAACACAACCAACTAAAAACGAAAAAAAAAAATCATGCAGAAAACCACACGTTTCACTGGGGATAAAGAAGAATATTGGAGATAGCAAAAGTAGAAGGAGGACCAACTGTCATAACCAAAAACTCAAACGAAATATGTTTGAGATGCTGGCCCTGGCAGGTTGTTTGGGGCGTGCGTGCGTTGTCCGGAGCTGGTAAGCGACTTCAATAAATAGTTACGATTGTAGTTTTCGGAAATCAGAAGTAGTTTCGTTGACGTTGTAGGTACCGTGCAGGATAGTGGGCCTTTTTGGACCAAAGCCAGCAGTTAGGGTGTGGTCCAATATCCAATATGTTTCGGTAAGGAACGTCCTTGAAGATAACTCCATTCCCCATTGTCATTCTTCATACCGGTTCTCACCAACGTCTCAACGGCACAGCGTCGACGAAAGTTAAATATCTGGAAACCATCCATTTTCACAGAACCACCGATCAGCAGAACCCAGAGACAAAAGTGCCTGATGACAAAGAAAATTATGATTATTATTGAATCATTCTCTCGCAATGTCCTATTCGCTGGGAGAAGATTGGATAGTAAATCCTTTTGGGCAGTGTTTATGTTGATTCGATTTGGTTCTCTCCCCGCAGTTTCTTTTACGTCGGTGATTCTTTTCTGCGTGGTGTGGAGATGGCACAGTGAAAGCAGGAAGAGCATTTTTCCAACAAACGCAACGACAACGGCAAACGGCCTTGAAGGCGTTTGAGGGTGTGTGCGCTAGGATTTATGTAAATAGGAAGAAGGAAAAGATTTTACCATACTTATTGGTTAGGCCGAGTGATAAAAACGCTGCCAGCTGGACAACCCGCCCGTTTGTTGGCGCGATAATCGAGGTGATAAGAATGGCGTCACGGTGTCTGCTTTGTGGTTAACGTCTTTACGGAAACTTTTTGCCCCCTTTTTTTCTTCTTCGTGTTTTGCAGCAGCAACAACTTCACTGGCCGCTGGAGGAACGATTGGGTGGGTGGTGTAATACCGAAAAGCAACTCTGCCTTTATTTGGTAGCTCCATGGATTTGGAGCCCTGGAGTTCCGGAGATACATTAAGCATAATTTATCGCTGTTGGTCAGTGGAACGAGGGTGCACTCAAAACCCGGGACTCTACCAACCTTTCAACGTGCGCGGGTGTGGTGAAAAGTTGAGTGATTTCAAAACGTTTCCCAGATCGCGGCGGAATCTCCTTTATTCGCTCGGTTGGCTAAAGTGAAGCAGCAATTTATGTAATAATAAGAGCAATAACTTGCAGAACCTGTCGCGTCTGAGATTTATCTGGCGTGCTAGGCAGGAGACGCGGTAGTTCTTTATTTCTCTGACAACGGCATTGGTAGTGGAAAAGAGTGGAATTATGAGTGGCGGGCCTGTTTCGTTTCGGTGACAACGATTGTTTGGTGCAAGAATAATGATGCACCATTTTTCAACACATTGATTTTTCGGTGCGTATGTAATGGTACATGAATGTCGGAAGCAATGTATACATTTTTTATTCGCTACCTTCTTCCTCACCAGATGTGACGGTGAACAGCTGGCGATGGAACGCTGGATGGAGTCAGTTGTCTAGTGTTCGCTTCAAGTAGCAGTCAGGCATTTAAGCAAGAAAATTATTTTCTCCTTATGTGAGTGTTTGGTGAGCTTGAAGAAAAAATAAAACTCCTCTCGGAAAATGTGATAAATCGAAGCAAAAAAAAAGGACGGGAAACAGGATCATGTTTGTCGAAATCACGACTCGTTTCGTCGGCAGATTTACCGTCTTTACGTGACGAGGTTTACTGAAACATGCTAAATACGTGAAAAGTCTGCAGTTTGTCTGCAGTTTAACGGTGGAGATAAATATAGAAATTCGATTCGGTGAAATTTAATATTTATTTAAGGTGTGCAAATTGTGTTCGCTTGTTGGGTAAAGATCTCATATAATTTTTGAGAAATGGTTTTTTTTACTAATGGTTGAAGGTTTTTTGATTTTTTATTATTGAATTTTTCAATGTGTTTAATTCAGACTTTTTTTACAAATACATAAAATTTAAAAAACAGTTAATGAAATGAAATATATGAACTAATAATTCACACTTTTTATTTAAATTCTACTCTACTTGCTTTGTAGTAATCAACTTGGAATTTAAAACAATATAATTTTAAAATATACGTTGGTTACTCGTATCAATGACTTACCATTGTCCTGTGAATACTATGACCACAATCGTCAATTTCTTGACCAGGGTTTATAAACTATTAAGAATATTTGGGGTTTGTGTGTGAGCCTGTCACCTGTGTGGTAAAACGCGCCGGATTTTCGTTGTCCTTCTAGTTCACGGCTCTTCCTGCGGCCTGATCAAGCTGATGGTGTAGTGTTCATTTTACCGCAACACTTTTAAATGAAACTTTACAGCTAAGCACTTCCACTTTCGCTTTGCTTTGTTGACATGAACGCTCACCATAACACCGCGGTAATGTCACAGCTGTGGTGAAAAAACTTCGTTTGATACATCAATTCACCATAGAGTTGTAGAATAGAGGTGAAAAGTTGTATTCGAACTTATCGAACACCCTGTACTTCCGGTTGGGTTTATGAGTGGGTAGTTTATTTATATCTGTTGTGACATGCAATGTCCAAACGTATATGTACGAACCTTTTGCAGAAATGTCAAAGTTAGAATGGTGTGCGCACCCGGTTGATAAGCGTGTAAGCTTGATTAGTCTTGTCTGATCAAAAANGTGTACTTGAAAAGCTGCAAAGCTAAAAAGTTGTCACGTTTCATCGGTTCTCCAACCTTCACGGTGGTTCCTTGTTCGGTGGATCCATCAGCTCGACCCAGCCCCGTAAACGGGACGGATGATTTGATGCATGGAGCGTAATGCTTGCGTAGAAAGTTCTCCGCACTCCGTTCAAAATCGCTTCTTCACCCACACGCCCCGTGGAAAGGTATTGTCGCCTTTATTTCGCCTTTATCTCGGCTTTATCTCGACAGTAGAAGCTGTTGCATCTCGCAGAGCGCAAGGGAGAAAGCTGTACCGCTCCGGTAGCATTGATGAAAAACCGTACCGGTAAATGATTCTAATTTTAAGTTTCGCAAACTAGACCACACTTCCGAACAAGGTTAATTTCACAGCGCAACATGGTTGATATCGATCCGTCCGTACCCGTATTGGCTAAAACCCATTGGCACGGGAACCATCGAACCAAATAAGAGGTGGATGAGTGAAATGACAACCTTTCCGTACATGCTATCATCTAACACCGGCTCTAAACGCTTAGCAATTGTCGCGTTTGCGAACGCGATTCAGAAACATTTTGCGAAACTCCATATAAAAAAAAATTGTGAAAAGTCGCTACACGTGTATTTTCAGCGAAAAATCGCGATTCGAAGCGCGACTTGACGCCATGACAGTTTATTGTAATCACAAGGTAAACATATCAATAACAAGGTAAACAAATACAAATTAAAAAATTAAATCTTTTGAGTGTTATTAAATATTGTAAATTAAATTAAAAAATCGAGTGTTATTTATTTATTAAAAGTACGTACGTGTTGTATATAATTATTATGAATGTCAATATTATTTTTAAAACAGAAGAATCGCTGTTAATTCGAGAAAAAAAATCCCACACCTATCGTGGACAAATGCATGGCTGCATTGTTTATGAATTTATTACTAGTATGTTGAACTTGCTTTAACAAGATAAATATTAGCTTACATAAATTAATTAAATTAGTTAATTAGAAAAAATGTTAGAGTTTAAAAAAATATTAGATAGTTCACAGCACAGTGTTCGATCCCTTTTGGAAGCAGTGTTGGAATCGTGTTTATGAATACCTGTATATTGATGGTAGTTTGGAAGCTCTGTTGGAATCGTGTTTATGAATATTTATCTTGTTACAATTTCTTCTGGCTACCGAAAAAAATATGACAAGATTTTCCAGCGCCAAACACACAAGAAAACAAAACCGACAAATCTGCCGTTCTATTAGCAGCATACATTGTTTGTATCACAGGAGTCAGCAGCATCCTGCCACGAGCTTTCTTGATGGTTAAAAAACTTGCCTTTCTCATCAACTTCATCGAAACAATAAATTTACCACTTATTATAATTTTCTTTGTTTAAATTAATTTAATTTAATTTCGAAATTAATTTCCCGCTATCGGCCAGATTGAAAACATAAAAACAAACCTTGCACGAGAAAACTTAAACAACCTTGAAGTCGCGCCGAAAGTCGCAAAATTTTTTGGGAAAACTGTGCTACGATTGTCGCGTTCGCAAACGCGACAATTGCTAAGCATGTAGGCACGGGGTAAGGTATTACAAACAGGAAAGTTAAAGTGATTGCCCGATGTTTACTCTATTGAAAAGGTGTTCAAAGAGTGAGAATTGTTTTAGAGTGGCAGTAATTTGATACTAATTTTATTACAAATGTGATATAACACAGAAATTAAAATTTCATATCAGATATTATACCTTACACAAGTAAATCAAATAACCAAAATTGAGTTTGTACTTCGTGCGTCACTAGTATGATTTGTTGACTGCTGTTGCTACTAGTTTCAATTGCCATTGTTGTCGTAACTGTCAGATCAGTACTATAGAATTCGGATAGAGGGCGCCACATAAAAATACTATAATTGAAGGAGATCTGAACCAATAGCCTCTTCTCGCAGTGTCTCGAACGTTATAAACGTTAATATATTTAAATTCCTCAATAACAGAAGGATAGTATAGGATAAATTTCATTTGGATTGTTTATATTTGTCATTTCTCTCAGTTTTTCCCAACTGTGTCGTACTTCCATTGTAAAATAAAATTACAGCCCCTATGGATGCATCGTTCGCTTTCGACCATGCATCTTTAATTCTTAAAAAAACAGGAAAAAATACGTGGACCGAAAATGCATCAGTTGGTAATTTCTATGCAAATATCATCTCATAATGTTATGCAAATGCCCAAAAAAAATGTTTCGCTTTAACGCGACTGGACTAATCGTTCTTGTTGTGTTTGTTTTTTTATTCATGTACACTAAATCCTGTCCGAAACAAAAACACCTGCAATTCATTATGTGGTGCAAAGCGAAAAGGTAGTGGCGACGCTTATTCCTTTAACGTTCATTTAGCCGGACACACACGAGCTCATCCGTGTGGCCATGCTAAAGAGAGAAAAAATGCCCCAGCAACGGTAGACGCTTAAGTGCAGACAATTTCACTGCTTGTTGGAAATTTATAAAATATGTTGTGCAGAATTTATGTAACGACGAAAGAGCACGCTTCAAGCTGAGTAGCGCCGTTTCGAAATTTTACACCAGCAGGAAGATCTGGGAAGATAATGTTGGCGGCGGGATGTTCAACTTTAGCCCGTCAGGCCGGTAGGGATTCGAGAAAAAGGATATTAAAATTGGGCCCAGCTGCTGGACGTTGAATTTCTCCCATCTGCGGCTCAAAACTCGTTGTGCGGAAAGTCCATCGACATTGCTATAGCACCGGTGCATAATGGGTTTTTCACTCCCAGTTATTCCATACCGCGCCGGACAATGGACCATTTTTTCGTTCGATATTTCGCACTGCCCACTGACGGTGGCCGAATGGATGATGCGGATCACTTCAAGAAGCAAAAGGTTCGGTTCGAATGCGTGCGGTTGCAACCATTTCCGGCGCAATCACTCTCCACTTTAACGCGTACGAATGAAATTTAAATGCCTGTTTCTACTAGCTCTGTGTTGTTCATGGTGCACATGATGCCACAATGTTAGAATGTGAAAACAAAAACGGGAGAAATCGAGTGAAGTTTTCAGTGCCTTAAAAATTCCCTTCGCTTTTAGTACATCATTTAGGTAATGTGTAATATTTACTTCTCAACTCAACGCTTAGTTCTACACGATTCGGCATGATGGGTCGGATATAAATATCGTCTTAATTCGATTTTTAAGCAACAGCAAGGGTGTTGCCCGACCCGTACGGGCCGGAAACGGGATTTAATGGGGTTCATCTCAAGTTGACGTGTCTGTCTGCGGGATGATGGAGTCATTAATCATTCATTTTTCCGAGCTCTTACCCGCCCATAATCGTATTTATGCACATCGCGTACGAGAGTTCCTGGTAGCTTTCCCTGGGCCCCTTGGCTTGTTGCATGGTGTTACTACCGCGTAAATCTTTATGGCTAGAAACTTGAAGGAAAAACCCGGTGAATTAGCGCGTAAATGTGGGAGGTGAAATATTTTAATCTGGCTCGGGAAAATATTCACCCAAAATGCTCGTAAACCACTGGCCCGCGAAGATGCCGCAAGGGCCGAAAGATTAATGATAATTACGTTCGCTCTGTTTAGTTGTGATTTTGGACGATTTTAACTGTTCACAGAAATCACCAAGTGCTGTTCGGCTGGATTCATGGAAACTGTTTCCACCTGAACGCCCGAAGGTGTTAAATATTCCATTTTTCAGATTTAATGTTTTCTCTCCTCCGTCCAACGATCCTCGCCTCGAGCAAATCGCTTCCCGTACGTTCCACGTCCTGATTTGATGTAAAATGCTTCATTTTCCGTATGTTATGGCAATTGCAATTTGAAAAATATGAAAATTGGGCTCCATCGAATGGGACTGCTCGAAGCATGCTCAATTTTTCGGACGGCATACCATCTGGAAGCCTTTCAAAATCATATCCGCGCATACCATTAGCAACGGTGTTAAGCGCGCGAATAGGACGAACGTAAATGGGGCTTGAAGATGGTTAAATTTTATTTTATCGCGACAGTTTATTCGCCATATGGGTGAAATTTTCATCTTGCCGCACGAATGTGTGACGAATAGACGAATCAAGCGAATTCTTGTGTGTCTATCAGTGGCAGCAAGTTTTGTAAAAATGGTACTATGTGTTATTCGCCGTGTTAAACATTATTTTCGTGCTAAAGATATATTGAAGATGTTAATGTTTTGTCCTATACCTTTTCGAATATAAAAGATAACAAATGATTTGGGTCATCTCACAATCAATAAAATAGAAAAAAAAACATTTAAATTAGTTTATTATGCCGAGATAATTTAATAAAAAATACATATAGAAATAAATTAAACCGCTTGAATAAGAAATGAATTTCATAGTTTAAACGCATTTAAAGATGAATGACTAAGAAATGAAGAATTGAATCAGTCAATCGTTTAGTCTGTACTAAACTAAACTGTACTAATGTATAAAATGTAGCAAAGCGTTAATCAAGCGAAAAAGTTAATTTTACAGAAATCACATTGACTTAATCTGTATCAGAATCAGTAAAATTTACACATTTGTTGAATGAAGAAAAAAGAAATAGCAGATGGGAATAAATTGCTCAAAATTATATTATTGTTCATCAATGTTTTGAAATTTTAACTTTAAATGATAATATATTCAAAACTGAATGATTGTTTTAAAAGCATTGAAATTGCTTTAAATTCCAGAATATGTATTTCTACACCTCCATTTGAACCGTTTGACTTTACGTGTTTTACTTTCGCTGCTGGAATGTAGCAACTTCCTTTAATCTTTTTTTGTAGCAAAACTTTCGTATCCCCACCGTCATAAAACAGAATATCCACCCACTGAGAGTGAGCTGTAAAATTATATTTTTATTACAAAACCTGCGTGTGGCGTTCTTTCACTTGCTGCTATCACAACCATCTACATCTCGGCACGCAGCCGAAAGGGAGATCCGCAAAAAGAAGAAGAGATTTTGTTTTTGGAAACAATAAAAATCCATTCCACGCTTCACTGATGGTTGTTCAATCCGCGATACAACGTGCCGTTTATGTAGCGATAAGGTTAAAAATCACAAAGCAAGGGTAAGAGATTGGGAACAATCTTCTGAGATAAAAAGGCAAACCTGCTATACTGCGTACTACGAGCGACGGTGGAGTATTACACTTTTGTTGTGGTTGATTTATTGTTCTAACACAGTTTTTCACACCGCGTTTCGATCACATGCGTTTGGGTGGATAAATAAGGAATGAATATTGTTGCTTTTTGTTCCCGTATTACTCGGAGGTTTGCAACTTAAAGGTGACTGTAAACATGAATGCTCTTTATTTCTTCTGGTCTGGGACGTATCGAGAAAGGAATGTGCGCAAAATAATCTAGCCCGAAAGGCCAATTTAAGCTGTGTGCGATAGTAACGATACCGGGTGCAACAATATTTGTGGTTTGTTGCGGAGTTAAGGAGCTACGTCCTTGTTGGACAGTACTTGACAAAAACCCCACTCTCCCAATGTTGGATTTGAGGTTCCCTACAACCACAGAAACGGTTTTGGAAACAATGTTAATTTTCTTTTCGCCTAGGAAAACCTCTTCCCAGTGGCATGTGGTCGAATACGAAAGAACGGGACTTTCGCGAAATGCTTTTCGGATAAGTGCCGGAAATTCCTCAAATTCCAACGTACCTTCATTTTGATTTTTATGGTTATGTAACATATGCGCAGCAGGAATGTTGTTTTTCAAAACCAGCAACCGAGCAAAAGGCACTTTGCTAAACCTATCCACACCGGGACATGGTTCCTAAGGAACGTTGAAGAAGTCTCTGACGGCTACTACTGGCTCTGTAAACTGCTACATTCGCTTGATATGATTGTGCCTGGGACCCACTTACCTTCTACAGACGGTACACCTGTAAAAGGAAAAGAAATAGATCGAGCTATAGAGCGTGAAACATGAAGAAACGAAAAAATAACAAGATACAGAAAATGCCAAAAAAAAGGTAACTCCACTTCTTGCTGTTCGCAGCACGGCCCGTAACAGATTGTTTATCTGCGGTGAAAGGAAAGTTTGCCCATAAAATTGTTTATGTTTCGATGTCTTCACATCCACACACGGTGTCTGGTGGCCCGTTCTTCCACCAAACGTAACCGTAACGGGCCACATAAAGATGGTAAAAAATGACTCACTAAAGGCCCTTGAAGAGGGACGTTACTAGCCGAAGTCAAACGGAAGGGGAAAGATACATCCGGGGAAAATAGTTTCGGTCTCCACTGCCAAAAAAAGGACATTCCCGTACAAAAAAAGGGGAAAAAAATCTAACACGCAAACAAAATAGGTCCCTCGCTGGTGGTCCCAAAGGGGTTCCGGTTTGGGATACCTTGAAAACCAACCTTTGGATAGTTAGAGGTGTTCTCGGTAGCTTATGAATTTTACATTTTTTCCCGACTCTTCCTCTATCACTCTTTTGGTCTCTACCTCGCAGCAAAGGAATTCACCAATTGAGGTTAGAATTTCGCATAGGTTTTTTTTGGCACGGAAGCAAACAAAGTTAGACATCCATTTTCCGGGGAGCTCATGGTTTTGTTGGGTGCTACTCTGTTTTTTTGGGGCTTCATTCTCTCGACTGACCGACATCCATTTTGGTGAAATATTGATTTTTAATATTGTTCTCTATTTTTCTTTTCTTTTGCTACGTTCGTTTCAGGTTAGTATCACTTCGGCGGTAAAACAGGACAGCGTAGATATAGCCGGGACGTGCTCAAATTTCGGCTAGTGTCGATTGCTGCTTGCTCGATGCTTCATTAGCGCTGATTGCGGTCACGAAAGGTTGCTCGCAACGGTATTCCAGCTTCCCACACTAACCACCGCGCGATAGATGAATCATTAGTTTCAATTTGTCAGCAAAATTGTTCACCATATCCACCATATCCGACTCAGTTCCTGGCGTGAGCCAAAAAAAAACGAAAGTCCAAACAAAACCTTCTAGAGCATGGTGTGAATTGTTCGAAAATTTAATATTTATGATGTATCGCTGGGTTCACGATGAGGTAGATTTGGAGGCAGGAGAAAGGTAAATTGAGAGTGGTACATAACATCTACGCCGAACCTGATCCTAATTGATGCTAACTGAACCGCAGCTGTCAAAACATCTCATCATTATGCCGCCCTGTTTTCCATCACGCGAACAACAATCACCTCTATTGACATTTACGTCTCGCTGGACTTTATGCATCCTTTTTCCCTTTTGTTTCCCCCATTGTTGTTAGCTCCCTATCCATCTTCTGGGGCACGAAGGATATAAAGTTTCACTTCGTACACATCTTAATTTATCACACCCCGGTTTGCTGGTACATATACACCGCTCGGCTCTACTGCTCCATCACTAGCGCAGCATCACAAAAGTGTCCTTTTCCATTTCCTTGATTGAGAGGACGAATTATGCGCGATGGGGGACTAAATGAAACCGAATCCTTGCCCCGGTACCTATACCCTGTCCCTTGTATGGGGTGTTAGAATGAAGTAGGTGTTTGCTCTTTTTGTGTGTGAGCTACTAGAACGTTGGTGTATTTTTTTTGGTGTACAGTGAGTTGATGCAGAAGCTCTTGACGTGGCGACTTTTTGCCGACAAAGGATATGCGTATGCGTATTGTGTTTTTTTTCCTTTGCTTCTCTTGCGATTGCTTCAGGCATTCACTGGCAGTGGCTTGGAACCGAGGTCTATTGTTTTTGGCTGGGAAAGCTTGAGAGGTTCATGAATATTTGACGAGTCGTGGAAAGTGCATACAGCTCCCGGTAGTCTGACGAGTAGAGCGAATTCGAGACTGAGGCTATTTCCCCGAGAAATTCGAACCGTTCGGGTCGGGTACAGGTGTAGAAGTGATATGGTGGTGAGATGAGTTTGAAGAGTTGCAGGTGTTGGATATCATTTATTTCCACATCCTAAAGTGCAGGTTGAGGAATTTTTACATTTTTCTTCACTTATTCTCCGGACTTCTGAAGAACGAAGCATCATGTCTTGTTTTTTCCTTTTGCATCGGAAGGCACTCTACTATCGATCCATCTCAGAAGGTGGGTGAGTATAGCGTATTCAACAAAATTATGCAGTACCCTCTAAACCATCTCGATGCGGGAATGTAGCTCGTATACATGACTGCGGTTGGGATTTACGCTATTCTATGAATACGAAATTTTAGTTGGGCACACTTTATCAAAGTTGCGAGTTGAAAAGAAAATCTGTCCAGCGAAATCTGTGACTCTAGGAGGGCTTTTTTCATGTGAACCATACCGGAAACTGAGAACCTGTCCCCCGGGGTTATCCCAAACGGGGATAATGGGAACACTATGGCGGGACCTGTTTCAGTGGTTTAGAAAGGATCAGATTATTTCTTGCCTATTACGACTTCCGCTCAACAAATCTGCCAAAACTTCGGACCATATCACTGCGTCAACAGATAAGTCGCCCAATAAATCTTATCGAGCTCGGTCGGCAAGCTGTTAAGGGGAAAAACTTCAAACAGAGCTCTCAGCCAAGCTGCTCAGAACGAATGGTGGTGGTCGTGGTACAAATCCTTCTCGGATTATAATCATGTACGAACCGGTCATGTTAGCCTGGTAAGCTCAGGTACCAGACATCTTGACGTGGAAGCACGTGGGTTGGGTGTATACGTTTTGTCAATAACATTACCGGGTCTTGTTCTCGGCTATTACTACAGTTGGCGCTTGTGTACCTTCGGGTATGGGGAAAAAGGTAATCAAAACCCACGATAGTAAGTATATCTTAGGTTTTTTGGGGCAAGAATTCGTCTGGTACGTCAAAGGTCTATGAAGTATCCCATTTTTTTCCCTCCATCGTAATGCTGCACCGTCAATCTCATAACGTGAACGGATGGACATATCGTCCAATCCATCGTATCAGTATCATCGGTAGGGGGTCTTCATTTTTTTCCATTTCCGTTTCGACAACAACTTGAGCTTTGCAAGGATCAACGGAAATGTTTCGAGAGCTAAACACAACCAACTAAAAACGAAAAAAACGCGTTTCACTGGGGATAAAGAAGAATATTGGAGATAGCAAAAGTAGAAGGAGGAGGACCAACTGTCATAACCAAAAACTCAAACGAAATATGTTTGAGATGCTGGCCCTGGCAGGTTGTTTGGGGCGTGCGTGCGTTGTCCGGAGCTGGTAAGCGACTTCAATAAATAGTTACGATTGTAGTTTTCGGAAATCAGAAGTAGTTTCGCTGGCGTTGTAGGTACCGTGCAGGATAGTGGGCCTGTTTGGACCAAAGCCAGCAGTTAGGGTGTGGTCCAATATCCAATATGTTTCGGTAAGGAACGTCCTTGAAGATAACTCCATTCCCCATTGTCATTCTTCATGCCGGTTCTCACCAACGTCTCAACGGCACAGCGTCGTCGAAAGTTAAATATCTGGAAACCATCCATTTTCACAGAACCACCGAACAGCAGAACCCAGAGACAAAAGTGCCTGATGACAAAGAAAATTATGATTATTATTGAATCATTCTCTCGCAACGTCCTACCCGCTGGGAGAAGATTGGATAGTAAATCCTTTTGGGCAGTGTTTATGTTGATTCGATTTGGTTCTCTCCCCGCAGTTTCTTTTTCGTCGGTGATTCTTTTCTGCGTGGTGTGGAGATGGCACAGTGAAAGCAGGAAGAGCATTTTTCCAGCAAACCCAACGACAACGGCAAACGGCCTTGAAGGCGTTTGAGGGTGTGTGCGCTAGGATTTATGTAAATAGGAAGAAGGAAAAGATTTTACCATACTTATTGGTTAGGCCGAGTGATAAAAACGCTGCCAGCTGGACAACCCGCCCGTTTGCTGGCGCGATAATCGAGGTGATAAGAATGGCGTCACGGTGTCTGCTTTGTGGTTAACGTCTTTACGGAAACTTTTTGCCCCCTTTTTTTCTTCTTCGTGTTTTGCAGCAGCAACAACTTCACTGGCCGCTGGAGGAACGATTGGGTGGGTGGTGTAATACCGAAAAGCAACTCTGCCTTTATTTGGCAGCTCCATGGATTTGGAGCCCTGGAGTTCCGGAGATACATTAAGCATAATTTATCGCTCTTGGTCAGTGGAACGAGGGTGCACTCAAAACCCGGGACTCTAGCAACCTTTCAACGTGCGCGGGTGTGGTGAAAAGTTGAGTGATTTCAAAACGTTTCCCAGATCGCGGCAGAATCTCCTTTATTCGCTCGGTTGGCTAAAGTGAAGCAGCAATTTATGTAATAATAAGAGCAATAACTTGCAGAACCTGTCGCGTCTGAGATTTATCTGGCGTGCTAGGTAGGAGACGCGGTAGTTCTTTATTTCTCTGACAACGGAATTGGTAGTGGAAAAGAGTGGAATTATGAGTGGCGGGCCTGTTTCGTTTCGGTGACAACAATTGTTTGGTGCAAGAATAATGATGCACCATTTTTCAACACATTGATTTTTCGGTGCGTATGTAATGGTACATGAATGTCGGAAGCGATGTATACATTTTTTATTCGCTACCTTCTTCCTCACCAGATGTGACGGTGAACAGCTGGCGATGGAACGCTGGATGGAGTCAGTTGTCTAGTGTTCGCTTCAAATAGCAGTCAGGCATTTAAGCAAGAAAATTATTTTCTCCTTATGTGAGTGTTTGGTGAGCTTGAAGAAAAAAGTAAAACTCCTCTCGGAAAATGTGATAAATCGAAGCAAAAAAAAAGGATGGGAAACAGGATCATGTTTGTCGAAATCACGACTCGTTTCGTCGGCAGATTTACCGTCTTTACGTGACGAGGTTTACTGAAAGATGCTAAATACGTGAAAAGTCTGCAGTTTGTCTGCAGTTTAACGGTGGAGATAAATATAGAAATTCGATTTGGTGAAATTTAATATTTATTTAAGGTGTGCGAATTGTGTTCGCTTGTTGGGTAAAGATCTCATATAATTTTTGAGAAATGGTTTTTTTTACTAATGGTTGAATGTTTTTTGTTATTTTTTATTAAAGAATTTTTCAATGTGCTTAATTCAGACTTTTTTTACGAATACAACAAAATTTAAGAAACGGGTAATGAAATGAACTAATAATTCACACTTTTTATTTAAATTGTACTCTACTTGTTTTGTAATAATCAACTTGGAATTTAAAACAATATAATTTTAAAATATACGTTGGTTACTCGTATGAATGACTTACCATTGTCCTGTGAATACTATGACCACAATCGTCAATTTCTTGACCAGGGTTTATAAACTAGTAAGAATATATGGGGTTTGTGTGTGAGCCTGTGCTCTTCTACTTCGCTAAACCAACAAGATAAATCTAAAATATTATTAATTGCATAATTAAAGGCGTTGTGCCTCGAAAACACGTGAAAAGCAAATGAATTATCGTAGATATTTACTCTTATTTTAATCAAATTATAATTTACTTTTTTGACAGCAAATTTGTAGAATATTATAAAAACAAATTTTGACATTTGACATTATACAGATTTTATCTGTTCTTTATCCTACTGATTGTAGAAAGGATTTTTATTATCACGGTCCAGCAATATCATCAAAATCGCGTTCATTCGATAAAATGTTGTTCGTGATATCATCATATATGGATTCCAACATTGCTTACAGTCATGTCTGACCATTTTCCGCTGTAATATGGGGTGTGTTTACAACTTACAGAACAAAAGAGCAAATAATCACCCAAAAAACCGACGGAACACTTTACACGTTCCAGACACCGGTAAAATTACACGGTTGCAATACCCACCAACATCCTATTGATATCGCACACATTCCCACGATAAAATAACCATTTGTCAGGTGCCGGAGACTACCGGCGTATAGCGGCCTCTACCCGTGTGACAATAAAAGTTAACCCATTCGATCCCCGGGGCCATTCGAGCCGTTGTTGGCACGCACCTTGGAAGAAATAAAAGCTCACCGCAGAACCACCATTACCGTGAACCACGAATGGGGTTCCGTTTGCTTGCTTAGCAGCGGATGGCCATTGCCCGAGACGGTACGACCCACGTCCGACAAACACACGAAAGCAAATGTACCGCAAGAGGGCAGTTATCGTCGGGACAAATATGTTAATGACTGTCAGTGCGTTAAATTGATCGTCTATAAAAGTCTATTTTAATGAATTTTTACCGTCCGCCACAGTGCTCCCGGTGGACGTTTTGTGTGATGTGTGTAAAGGATGCCGTGTGTTGGGTAGTTACTGCAGTTTTACACCTGCCCAACCTAACGACCGGTTGGAAGCGACATCCTTTTACGTAACGGGATGGTGATCATCAAACATTACAGATGAAATATCGGGAAAGGAAATCGAAAGAACGGGAAATGGGATAACAATCTCATCCGTACAATGGGAAGTGAATTAAATTTTATGTTCCACTATTAATCTCGGCATGTTGTTTGTTACGATTACAGGAGGGTTTTGAAGTATCTATTTGGGTGTTGGAATTATTTTTTTTACAACCACCATTGCTCACTAATGGATAAGTAATTGAATCTGTTTTGTAGCAACATGTTGCCGGTGATTGGGTGTAAAATGCAAATTTTCTCCCATTTTACCGAACCAGTGTGGGTTGTAATTAAAGTTGTGCCATTTTGAAGTTTGCTCACGAATTCCCCAGGCAGTCTGGGAGTGAGTGGCACCATTATGTTTCACTTCTCGCTGAATTCTCGCAAGTCGTTTGATTGGAAGATGGAAAGCAGCGTTACAAATGGTGCGTAATAATGGTACAACTCGTGTAAATGGAATCAATTTCGGTACGATATTGCATTCCCGCGGACAAGCAGATCAATGAGTAGCCGTTAGCGTTTGCTGTACCCATGTGGGAAATACGGATTCCAAGGAAATGAGTATCCATTTGTTGCGTTTGCGTTGGGGATCGTACCGTGTTGGTAACGTGACTAGTTTTGTGCAAAAGGTGCCGTGATTGTAGTGCCTTTCATCAACCTTACGGCACTTCCATTCCGCAATTCGAGTGAGTGTAAGGAAGGGCGTGGAAAATCTAATCAGTGAAATGCGGGAGGCTCTCCCACCACCTCGTTAACCAGAGCTGAAGATGCCTGAAGGGAGAGAATCCTTATATATCTTGAGTACCAGAAGACGGGTTGCTACACCTTGAATACATTGTCTGCAATCCGTCACCAACCTTGGCTGCTGTGTGTGAATATGCTCGAATCTCCGTCTATTTGCGCAGGAGAATTGTTGGAGAAAAAGAAAAAGAAAACACAAAAAATGTACAAAAGAAAAAGCCATGCATATTAGATGTTATAAATATAAAATGTAAATAGTGTTTTCAATAAATAAAACCCTCTTTACATTCCACACAACAGACAAAAGGAATTTGCGTTCGTTCGTGTGGACATGCGAGTGGATGCATCCATGCGCCCTTCTCAGATATCGAACCATTTACACTAGCATTCAAATGAGATGCCATAAATCTTCACCACCTTCAACACGTAGCCACGTTTGTGAAAGCGGAAAGCGAAAGCATTGATCGTTTGCAAGCTGATGGTGAATGTCGCCGGTGAAAGATCAACGGATGGTACGGATAGAATCCCTTTTTGCAATTGCGTGCGCTGATGAAACGAGCAATTTCCTGCCAAAGGCGGCAGTGTATAAGAGCAATAGTGTGGCTCCTAGTTGAAGAAGCCTGTGTCTTTATGGTGAACCGGGGTTTTTTGTAACTGTTACACGTGTGTCGTCCGGTTGTACTCCGCTGGAATAGCTGGGATTTTCCTATTCGCCATTGGAGTTCTCTTGGCGTTCCGCCACTCCGTTCCGAATCTCTGGGGACCGCGAATGTACGATCCTTACAAATAGTCAGCGGTGGCCTATTACGCCGATCAGTCAGAAACGGTACTACGTCGCATCGGATAAGCTCCCATTCTTTGACAAAAGTACGGCAAAGGTTGAACCCCGGAGAAAGGACAGATATTGGAATCATCTCTCCCCGGCCGTACCTTTGATTTATAGCCGGAAATTGATTTGATTTGGTTCTTCCGGTTTCCTTGTTTTCCTTCATCTCCACAGCATGTGTGTGTGGCTTGTCTTGAATCGAAAGATTTGAAGCAGTACCGTGTGGAAGGATTTTTTTCGACAAATCTTCAACGAGTCTCATGTGCCGCATGTCTCAAGACGTTGCATGTGTGTGTGGGGTGGTTCGGTTTTTTTTTCCTTCCTCCACCCCATTTAGGCTACCGTAATTTGTCGAATTTATGCGCCATGTTGTAGCGAAAGGGTGGCGAAACAAATTGTAGTACCTGTTCGGAATGGCTGTGGTGCGGTGAGCAACACAGTGGTTTCTATTGAATTTTCACCCGCTACCCGTTTACGAATTGGATGCTAAATTTTTTTTCTTGTTCACTTCTCTCATACGACTTCTAAACTTTTGCTAGTGGTTTAGTAGGGCAGAAGAGTTACCTTTAGAATGAACCGTAAGTGAAATCTATGTCCGCTCGTTCTGGGACGGTTTCGGTGTAAAGGTGTGAATATTTTTATTTGTACATTGCTTTTCTTTTGCGCGGGTTTTTTTTCCACCTCAAATAGCAAAAGATACAATATATCTGTGTTATGTATGAAAATTTAATGGTATACCGGGTATTACTGCCAACCCGAGGTGATTGTATTGCATTTGTTTTGGTGGAATCTTCATAGATCTGCTCGTGCAGGAATAAATCACGCAAGATGCTTTCCAGCTTGATGAATTTTAACGGACGCATGGCGTTTTATGTTGATTTCCTTTTGTTTTATGTAGAAATAGAGTATGTTTTTGGGGATTTAGTAGAAATTTAGTTTTATCTTTCGTTTAGTGTGTGGGGTTACGTTTTTTTTAATAAGTGAAATTTGACGCTAAAATCATATAAACTTGGAGATGAATTTTAAAATTATTTTGATCAAAAAAAAAAAAGATCTACGACAGGAGAACTAAAAACCATCTTTCTTTCTAATATCGTATAAAGTTATCCTGATTTCCTAATTTATTAGTAATTCATGGTGGAGTAATTCATTAGGCGCGTCTACACGATGCCAATCTTTGATCGCCAATCTCACACATACAGTCATAGGAGCCTGTAACAAAAAGATTGGTGTGTTCTCGTGTTTTCACGATACCAATCTTTACCAGGCCTGCTTTCTTCTTCGTACTTCCAGCACAAATAAAAAGTGTCTGAAAAGATATGTTTTTCCATCAAAGTAACCGTTTATTACAAAAGATTACAAGCTAAAGATTCGAAGCATCCACCAAAGTTGGTTAATCTTTTCAGGCGAAAAAGATTGCCCAACTTTGCTCGAACGCACCAATACATACAAAAAAGATTCGCCGAATGTGAAAAATCGAGCAGGAATCGTATCGTGTAGACGCGCCTATTGGGGCACGATGGTGCATGTGATAAACGGCGCCGGTCCAAACGGCAGGACCGGGTTCAAATCCCATCCGGACCGTCTCCCCGTATCAAGGACTGACTATACGACTACGCGGTAAAAACCAGTCTAGTAAGCCAGAAATGGCCGGCGTAACCTTAGAGGTCGTTAAAGAGCCAACAAGAGAGTCATGGTGGAAGATCTTCCACTATTACAAGTATCATATACTATAAAACTTCAGATTAGATCTTAGTAATAAGCTATGATGAGTGAATCAGATGATGTAACTCTGAAATATACTATTTTCATCATTTCAATTGTTAATCAAATCAAATCAAATCAGTTAATCAAATACAGTGCTTGGTATAGCTATATAAACACTGGCTTTTTTATGATAACTTGAAACGACGGATAAAAATAATTAATTATTATAAGAATTAAAAAAAATTACCTTACAAAAACTTTGATCTTAAAAAAATGATCTTAAATTAGCTCGCGACAGATGAGCTTGGGCTCAAGAGCTAGTTGCATGAAAGTTCTTCTATGTCTGAGCTCGTGAATTAATCTGTCGCTGTGTTGTGAGAGCTAAGGTATTTGCTTCTCATAGCTAACGCTCGCTTGCTAAATTTAATTGTTTAAAGAATTTATTAAACAAAAGTACATTTTTAAACTTCATATCCAGTGTCTGGTTGGTATAAAAAGAGTATTAAATACACTCCAAATCCAACATAAAAAACGTCGTTTGTTTCACAGATCTCTTACGATAATTATCGCATCCTTGTAATTAATGGCCGGTAATAAAATGCAGCCATCATCAAAAGCAACAAATACAGGCATAATTGAAATTGATACGAAATCATTTTGGAATGAATTATTCTTTCAATAAGCCACCCCTTAACGAATGACCAACATTTCATTTTCCGTATCTATTTTTTTGTTTGTCCGTTGCTTGCCACGAGAAGAAAAACATGCCCGTCTCATCCTCCCCCTTTCCACCCCATTGTGTTGGTTCGCGAAAAAGCTGTCCGGGAAATGAAAACCAAACATTATGATACTGGCTGGTATATGTCGATGGTTTCTCACTCGACGTCTGGCGTACAGGGGGACACGGTCAAGCAGGCAAGGGTTGTGCATGGAGTCGGTGTATTGTTTGCTATGATTACGGCTTAATAAATTTCACTTCATTGGGATGGGAGTACCGGCAGGATCCAATATGTGAATCCCCGCTTGGGGTTGGGGTTTTGCCTAGCTAGCCCACAGCGAAAGAACATGACGCTGAACCTGAACGTGTTCAACGCATCCGTACGTATTTAAGGTTAATGCGACCGTAAATCATGAATATGAATAATATGCAGTGGGTGTGGGTGTGCGGACAAAACTTGTGCATTCCATAGACGGGCATGTTGGCCGATCACCAGTCACTTCCGGTAACCGGGGTTCACTGTACCGAGCGAACAAGGGAACTTCAACGTTGGTTTGATTTTTGCTCCAAATGTGTGATTGCACTATGAGTCAGGAATGTTTGAGTAAAAAACAATATTTTAATAATATTTGTTGACATAAAGTTAAAATTAATCCATTAATGAAAATTAAGTGAATTCTGCAAATAAAAATTCGTGACGAAAATAAAAAAACATTAAATTATTACTTAAAAACTTTTCGAGATAAATATAAAAAAATCATGTAAATAATTTATTACTTTTCAACCACATTTTGGACCACATTGTAGTGCTTGCATAATGCCGCCCTCGAATTACCGAATGGATGAAGTTGGGCAGGTCCATAAATAAGGGTTGATTTTGAAGTGGATGCATGTGAGTATTTAAACAAAACGCAACGACGCAAACACTTGTCGATACGTCGTCGATCTGGTCTCTGTCGCACATCGAGCACCACCAGTCCGTGGTATTAATCGTCGTATCATTACCACTACATTCCCTGTACAAACAGTTTTTCCCCCAATATTCATTAAAGAGTGAAACCGGATTGCAGCAATTCAGGGGGCATGGGCATTCGTTACCTCAAAAACCTCCGCCCCGTAATGTGTGGTCACCGCTCTAACGCCATGCAGCAAAATTGAATTTAATGTAAACGCTGAAATCATACGAAGGATCCCTTTTACTTACCACCCGACTACAAACGCTGGAGGCATTGCGAAATCTGTACCCTAAACTGCAGGGGTTCTCAGATTGAACTCCCTTCGCCTTTAGCGGCCAACCTGTCTGCGTATCTATTTCGATACGTGCCGGTACGATATGAATTATGTAACAAAAACAATAGAATTTTGAAATTTATGCATACTTGAAGGAGGTCCGAATATATTCACCGCTCCCTTTTTAGGAAAACAGGGTGACAAACTTAAAAGGCGTTATAGCGTACATGGAGTGGGGGGATCTATAAGCCGTGGAATTTCCGTTGACAGCGCTGGTTACAATATGGAAATTGTTGTGCGAGAAAATCTTTTGCGAAAGTTCAAAAGCTGCCAGCAAACGCACGGGCAGGATTATTTATGGTGCTGGAGAGCAAAAGAGCAGAGGAGGGTTTTGTGCGCCCCGAGAAGAAAAGCCAATAAACCATTGCACTATTTTAAGTTTGCTAGTATAACCGTAACACTGTATTGTAAGCATTTTAATCATGTATTGCGCTTTGTGTTTTCCTCTGTTTCAGATATCTGTCTGTGATGACTACAGCTTACCGATTGACTTTGTAAAGAAACGACCGTCCAGTTTTGATCCCTGCCTCGTACAGCATATACCAACCAATTGGGCCTCTCCAAGTCCACAATCAGATCACGTAAGTAGTTGGTGTGAAACTGTTAAGATTTTATTTTTTTAATTATTAGAAGCGAATTTTTTTAACTTTAAAGAAGTAAATATATTGTGTTGGAAGCGCCTAAAGGTATGCAATACGAAGTAAAAATCGCTTGTAAATAACACAACGAGAAAAATAACGACTGCATACTTTTAGGCGCTTAGAAACCAAGCCACACAGAAGTATTATACTTAATAGTTATTATTAATTAGTTCGTTTGATCATCAAAGAATCAAAATTAATTGAGAACACATTCTTTAAGTTTACATTAAAATGGTGTTTTTACTCCTGCTATTTACAATCCTTTTTATAATGCGGCACAGCAAAGTTATGGTAAACGTAGGGCAAAACGATCACTAATTCATAGATACAACTCACGAATGGTGTCGTTTTTCTACTAGCTGCCTGTTAAAAATGTAATCATCGCTTGGTTGGTTAAACAAGTTTTCTTTTTTGCGTGTCCCGATTGCCTCAACCACTTGTAGAAGATACCGTTTAATCATAAACACTCCACATTTTATCGTTCCCCGCACTTTGAAGAAGTCTTTAGCTTGCTGATTGCTGCTTCTTGCAGTGCGATCCCGTGCATCCGACCACACGACGGTACGGCGGCCTCCGAAATCGCCCGTGGTGCAAATAATTACTTTTTAAATGGACAAAAAATTGAACTACCATAATTTAATTGAATTAGAATTTAATTAAAACGCAAATAAATTACTTTCCCAGTCGGATGCAGTGGCGGTGTTATTGTTGTGCGTTGCGTCGTTGTTGTGCGATGAACAGACCGACGTTGGAGACCGACCGACGTTCGTACACCTGAAGGCTATTGGAGTTTGGAGCGTTCGTGTGTATCCGTTGTTGGTTGTGTGGTGTTTTGGTACATGTTTCTGTCCAGATTCGACCATTGGTTGGGGTCGAGTCGATACATTTCTTCGAGTGGTGGAGCCTTTGGTGGGCAGGGCACATTGGTGGCAAATACGCAATGGATGAAGGTGATTGTAAATAAATTATGAGACGATGGGTCTAGGAGTGTTGGAATGTCGATTGTGTAGAGCAACAGTACGATAGTACAGTATGGAATTGATGAATTATTCAAAAGCAGTGTTTCCAAATGCATGTGAACGGTAGTTACAAAAAAGATGTCTGTAAAAGGAAAGCTTTATTATAACTGTTTCCATTAAAACTGAGCATAAAATGTATTTTCTTTACTATTCTATAAACTACTTAATTCACAACACCAAATGCGCTCGTAGAAATATTTCACTCGACACTACGAGCTCTCAAGCAACGGAACGACGTAATCACTCGAGTCGCTTGGAATGTTTTCAACTTGAACAAACAATAAGGACACGTTAAAGTATGAGCACAACTTTTCCTATCCAACCCGATTAAACCGGTGGTTTTCTTCGCGGCTTTACTTCAATCCACACCCGCGCGGGAAGAAATTAAAGCTGTTAATTGGATGTCAGCTAGATTATGCCCTGTATCACCTGGTAAATGTGTACGACGGTGTGTACGACGCACCTTGACAACGATGAGCTTGGACCGTGTTAATCGCTTCCGACAGACTCCATTCTACCCGTGCAGCACTCTATTACAGACGCAGGCAAAATCTCGAAATTAGCGATAGGAAAAGTTTTTTCCCCACTCAAACCCGAAACTCATTAGAGTTCGTTGTTGATAATGTTGTGCCGGTCGGTGTATGTTGATGCACAAAAAAAAGAACGAAGGTGGCCAGCCAAAATCCGACTAATAATCGTAAAAATCAATATTCATTGTATTCGTTAGATGCCAATGATACAATGTTAATGGTTGAATTTTTGCCACGGGTCGATGAAAGGTTCAAAGTATAAGCTTTGATAAGCTTGTAGGATTAACATGCTTCGCGGTTTTACAGGATTTGGTGATGAGAGTTTTTTTAAAATGATGTAAAAATTAAATAAAGCTATTGATTCCAACGGTTTTACGGCAGTGGATGTTTGTGGGTTTAATTTTGTTTTGTATCTCACAAGCATAAAACTTACATACTTAGACTTTTGTGGCACATTCTAATTAAATGTATTCTAGTTTTACTGCGCCTTTTCTTAACTACACCGAATGTCCAGGATATTGTTAATGTTTAGGATTTCCATGGTTTCGTGCTTTAGCGTTGGGGTAATGCACTGAAGGTCGAGAAACGATCTTCAACAAAACGGATTAAAAGAACTTTACCGGTTAGGTCGTCAGGTACCATTTGAATGACATGACCAGCCCTCCGAAGTCTGGCGAGTGTAATTCGCTGTACGATAGTGACTTCATCGTACATCTCATATCTCATCTCCTCCATTGTCTTTCCACCGATACAGGGCCCAAAAGCCTTCGATAGTCGTGACAGGTGTTTTGAGTGGAGCTCAAGCTTCCTCAAAATACAGAAAGAAGCCAGTTTTTCAGTCTTAGCGCGTATCTCAACATCAAGGTTCTTGTCGGTGATGCCAAGTAATCCAATATTTGTGAAGTTTTGGACGACTTCAAAAGTGCAGTTACCTATCTGCACGTCGCCCCTGCTTTAGGTAGGATTTGTTAGTAGGGGCGTTGGTGTTGCAACCATCAATTTGGTTTTTGCCTCGTTAATCTTTATTCTAAGATTTTCTGCCGTTTGCTTGATCCTTTGATAATCGTCCGCCGCATAGGAGAGCTGTAAACCAATGTATGCGTCGATGTCTATGTCATCCACGTATGCCAAGATCTGAATTGATTCAAAGAAGATTCCCCGAATCGCTGAATCGCGGATGGGCCTCTCTACCACTAGAAGAATAGGCAAACTATCCCATATCTTTGGAGCATAGCCTTGGTGAGAGTAAAATGGTCCTTATTCTGGTTTCGTATCTGGTCAGCTTGGACAGGATTCTCAATGGGAAATATCTCATTGCGTCTTACAGTTTTACCCTGGCTATGCTGTCATACGCGGCCATTAATTCTATGAAGAGATGAAAGAAGTAGAGTTGTTGCTCCATCACCTTCTCCGAAAGTTGAAATAGAATAGATAAATAATGTTTTTCTTACATGTGAGAAATATGTTGAGTCCATTAAACTCTGCTGTATAGAATTAGCATAACTTTAGGCGTTTACTAAATCTTAAGAGGTAAACCTCCAGCAATTCGTAGAGAGATATAATTGGTTTAAAAGGACCATACTTTACAATAAGATTCAGTTATTCTATAACTATAAGATATTACACAACATATTACGGATGATCTGTATTGCTGTAAAAAATATTAGTATTTCAAAGTCATTTTCGAAAACAATCAAGACAAAATTCGTAATGCAGCTCATACAAAACAAAAGTTTAAGCAATTTTCTTATGACGCAAATGTGTGTTTAGCGTTTAGCAAAATCGATAAATTTCAAAGACAACACATGCAGGTAAGTGGCAAAGTGTCTAAAATGCCCTTATCAACCTGCACTTGGCACTCATCGTTATGCATCATCGGACTTCACAATGTTTCCACCGGTTATGTTCTTTCGCAGTTCATGCCAGTGTGTATGGGTTTTTTTTCCGTTTCGCTAAATATAGCGACCAGAAGTTGCAGAGAGACCTTGGAGTGTCTTGTCCAAAAGGTTTCGGTGCAGTGAAGTGATTTTTTGCTGTTGTTGTTGCTAGAAATAACCAAACATGGCAAGGTAGCATAACCATGTGCAATCTTCTGTGTTTTTTGCGCTCCGACTGGTAATATGTGCTATCCAACGTTTACCCATCGAAGAAAATGTGTGCGCTCACCACCTCGATGCCCGTTGTTTGTGAAAATGGGCGAGAAAAATTGTTGTCGGAAGAGTCAGCATACAGACCAGGTATTGGATGATATCCGGTACTGGAGCTGAACTCTCACTCCCCCATGTGAATTGGAAAGCCTAGGCAACCGACCATCAACGATAGAGTGCCTGCGCCTGGAGTGATTTCACAACTGCTAGATGTGGGTATGGATCGGAGCGCGTGAAAACAACCTTCCAGTGGCTTCCGCGCAATAGAAGTCGCTAATGACGGTTCAGTCTCGTATTGCGAACGCACCATTCCGATTCCAAATCGAATCGGCCGGAAGCAACAACAAAAGGTATTTCTCGTTTGGAATGTTACGAGTTTTTTTTGCTTTTGCTTGTGTTGCTATCAAGAAGCCACGTTCAGTTTGTTGGAGGGTCCTGGTAGTGGTAAGAGTTCGGTAGCGAAGTTATTTCTCTTTTTGCATTGTTATTGGTTTCGTCTGATATCGTAGAATCGAATCCGAATCTGGAGCTGAAGGACTGCCGGGATGTGCACATTGTTGCTATTTGCTAAATGGGACTGAAAGTCGATTTTGATTTTTTTCCCCTTCTAGAAGCACTACCAACGTATTCAGCGGACATTTTCATGAACCAGGCTTTTCGGCAGCGGAGTGAATGTTCGGTATTTGGACGGTATTTTGTTAGCGCAAAAATTTATAATCGTTCAATATTGGGTTTTAAATATTTTACACACGATTGGGCCCATGTCCCGCCGAAAATCCAATCCGGAAAAAAGAATATCTAGATAGTTACAATAGAAGGGAGATTTTCAAATGAAACCGATGTCTCTCTTCCCTCGATTGCCATTAGACGTCTGCTTGGGGGATATTTTTTTTTCTTCTCTCTTGTCCAAATTTGTCCCCTAGCGAGATGCCCTTATCGAGATGTAGAGTATATACATTTTTTTATCCTCCCTTCCGTTTGCTTTGTTGTTATACCGACGCTGAATATTAAATAGGATGCGCCTTCGAAACTGTCCGCCCACGGGACGGGAAAGTCATGCGAAATAATGTTCGATAAATATTTCATAATGAGAACTGCGAGGTTTTGCATTCCTCGGACCATTGGAACGTGGGAAGCTAATTTGAATGAGTCTTTTGTACCGCATCTTTTTACCCACACCGATATCATCCGACACTTTCCCGACACTCGGGGTTTAAAGAATTTCCGTCTACACTGAATTTTGGAGGAAATTTAATTAAATAAAAGATTAAATAATTCCTCCCATATGCGTTGTGCTCTCTCTCTCTCTCTTCTGACCTGGGAAATTTTTAACGCGCACACGTAATAATACACACCTTAATGGTCTATTTTGGTGTCGTAAATAGGGGCAGACCACATCGGTAGAGGATTAACTTTATACCAGAGTTTCAATTTAAATTTATGTAAATTGTGTTAGTGACAGTGTGCGGATTTGAGCTACAGGCTCACCATAGTGACCAGTTTTTTCTTTGCGTTTACTATGCCATCACTTTTCGCGAACTCTAACCCTGATCGGGTGATAATATCGGAAAACTTTTGGTCCTGAAAAATATTGTAGCCCCCCCGCGCCGCGTCTTCATACCGGTTGTGATCGGTATCTAAATATTCATGAACCTAATCGAATTAACCTGATGTAACGTGAAGAAATTTATTCAATTTCCCGTTGCGCACGCACAACTCTGATCGTGTGACACAGCCGTAACAAGGGCAGATCTGCCAACACACTTGGCGGTGGTGAGGAGTTTAAAAATTGCAAGCTTTTGGCAAAATACCCGTCAACCACGTGGTGCACGCTAACACGCAATGGAAATCGTATGGCTCACAAGTGCCCTTACCTTGGGTGACGACTATGATATTCGCGCCTGGTGTGTTTGGCGGATTGCATGTTTTGTGTTTACACCATAAATTAAAATTGTCATAAATTATGCCCCACCCCCAGCCTTGTTTGGGGCGCTTGCTGCTCCCCTACCCCCAGGGGATCAAAATGTCACCTTCATGTACGCTTGGCGTGCTTTCAAGTCGAGTGGAAAGTATAAAAAATACACTCCCAGAATTCACTTCTGTTTGGTGTTGGGACTTTAACAGAAGGTGCATGCACAATTCCATTGGTTGTCACCTTCCGTTTGGCAAAACATTGGGCGAAGGATTTGCACTATTGGCATTACACGGAGCAACGGTTCAACGTTTGCGTGAATGAAGCCCCCAACGGATTCATCAATTCACACATGTGGGACCACGACACGGTACGGGATATCTATACGGTTACGAGCCTCCGGGTGTTGTGTACCGCATCCGTGTACGTACGTCTATCCGCTCCTTTCTCGCATTTCACATTTGAGGTTCGGTATCGACAGAGGATGGGTAGGATTATGAGCGAGAGATATTCCACGAACCTCTAAATGGTTCCCCTGGGGAGACCTATAGTGTGTGTCCCATTCGAGGGGTTAGGAGATAATCGATTTTTGAAATGTTTATGGTTGGGTAAACTGGGATTCAATACAGCGGAAAGGTGCCTACGTATCTTACCTTTGGGGATGTACAGCGTTTTTTTACTAGTTTAACTGCCGAGTACTTTAGGAATATCTTTGGAATTGTTTTTTTTTGCGAGAAGAAAATATAAACAAAAGTTGCTATAAAATGCTATAAAAATACTAACACTTTTCTTACTTAACGTTCTATTTTCCTCAACGATTTATTTAGGTTTCATTTCTAGAACCATTAATACTGCAACAACCCTTGTCAGCGGTTCCGACCATCGTCAACAATAATCTACCGACAAGCGCTACAATAACATCCGGCATTCCGGCAGCTGGTACCATCGGTCGTCCATCGCTAGCTTTAGTGCCATCCGCTTCCGGTCCATCGCTGTGTCAGCCACAAACGGTAGTACCGGATGCAGCGGCCACTGCAGCCGCAAACACTGTCGCCATCAAGACATTGGAAGAGATCTTCGATACACGTCGTAGCTACAAAGCCACCGGAAGACACCGTGCACGGAGCCGTACCCGACGTCCGGACAGCTGTTCGGAGGTGAAGTATATAAATCAAAACTTTAGTTCCGGTAAGTAGCTGTTGTTGTTGTGTAACGATTTATAATGAACGATATGTCTCAAAGCATTCTTCTTGGTAAATTTCCAAAATTGCAGGATCATCTGCACCAGTATCTTCCGAGGAGGAAGACAACGACGAAGAAGAGGACGAGCTAAGTAAGATACCGGAGCTTAACTCACCAGACAGCATCTCGGACGATTTGGTGCAAGCGCTTCCAATTCGGCAGAGTCCAGTTAAGACGACTGGGCCCGATACGGCCAAACGGAATCCATCACCGTACTACTATTCAGATTTACTAAAGAATAAGCAACGAGAAAAGGAAGCAACTGATCGTGAAGTAACTCAGGAAGGTGTAGGTCGGGAAGAAGCTACACCAAAGCCCACTACATCGCAAACACCCGGTGACGGTGGGAGTGTACGTCCAGGGCGTGAAGTGGGTGTGCGGTATAAGAAGAGTAGCAGCTTAGACACACCGGGAGCGGAGAAGGAAGTTTGTCTACCGAAGCGTTACTCCATCACAGAGGAAGGTGTGCGTATTATCCGGTGCGATTCACCGTCCACGACTACCTCGGACGATTCGGACTGTTCCGAATGTTGCAAGCGTCGGGCCTGGCATGCGCAAGCATTAGCCATTACACGTGCAAGCTGTAACCTTGGTCCACTGGTCGATGCTAGTTCGATGCCACCGCACCGTTTGCTAGGACCAGCGGCAGTCTGTGCCTGTGCGACGCCTGCCTTCGGCGATGATAACGATGAACTCTTCCGTCCGCGAAGTATTTTCTACGTGCACCAACCGGGCGCAGAAGATTGCGCTGACTGTGCCCTGAGCGACCCTGCAGCCCTAGTCCCGAGTGCCGCCGTACCGGACGAGATGGCGAATGTGCGCACGCGCCAGATTTACGAGACGGCGTTCGATTCGAAGATCACCCGTTCGGACGATGATCTGGATGAGGTCGATCGTATCACCAATCAGAGTGTGCTGTTGCAGTTGACCAAGAGCAACAGCAGTAGTGCCAGCAATATGGTTTCGGGCCAAAATCGCAGCAAGCGGTTAGAATCGAAACGGAGCAAAGCTGCCACGAGTAAAACGCCTTCCACCGGCCAGCCTGTACCGATCGGTGGGCCGGATGTTGAAGGTGCGGATGAGGTCGGCAAGGCGGACCAGCTGCTGGCACAGGACCTGCAGGAGAAGCTACAGATCGACAAACAAATGGACAATATCGCAAACGCAAACTCATCGTCTTCCTCACAGCTTCCCCTGCGGGGATACACCCCATCACCGCCGTCAACTGCGCCCCTTCCCATGAAGTTCCCCGGCAAGCATGATCGGTTCTTCATCAACAGCATCAAAAGTGCACCGAATCTTCCCTCCTCGAACGCGGTTGCCCAGCATCCACGGCTCAAGGATCTCCGGTTGGACATACAGAACGTGCGCAACAATGACGTTCCGANCCCATGAAGTTCCCCGGCAAGCATGATCGGTTCTTCATCAACAGCATCAAAAGTGCACCGAATCTTCCCTCCTCGAACGCGGTTGCCCAGCATCCACGGCTCAAGGATCTCCGGTTGGACATACAGAACGTGCGCAACAATGACGTCCCGTCGGGTAGTTGCGACGGTAGCATCAACGATGGTGCCCCATTCAGCCATGGCAGTAAGGTGGGCGAACGGCCCCGATCAACGCTGTGCCTGGAGCCCGAACGGGTGCTCGAACTGAAGCGAGGACACCGAACGTCGCACCATCATCACGGTAAGCAGTCGGCACATCAGCAACGTGGGCGTAATTTTTCTTCCACGGAAAGTATGGCCACATCTAGTAGTGGTGGTAGCATGGAGTCGTTAAAATCCAGCACCAGCGAAGGTAACCGAAGTACGTCCAGTTCGGATTCGCGCCATTCGTCATCACTTAGCTCGCACAGTTCCGATTCGGGACCTTCGTTGGCGTTCCCGCTGCGTGTACCGGTAGCCGTGCACAACAAGCTAAACATACTAAGTCCAATATCGGACAAATCGTCCCAGGAGCCGGGATCGGAGACGTCCGACATTAACAATCGGAACAACAACTCGCAGAAACAGTCACCGGTGGACGGGACGGGCGTGAACGTAGTGAGCACTACTACTGCTGGAGGTACTTTGACCTCAGTAAGCAAGAAGGAGAGTGATGAGAACGCTGGTGGATGTGCCGTAGGTACGGAGGCTGTGAAAACGAGCGTCACAAAGAGACGTTCTGCACCGAATAAGGCTTTGCTGTTAATAACGGGTAAGTGTGTAAGATGGGTATGGGGTTTTTCTTTTGCGAGGAAAAAGTTTCCATGTCTTCAACTTTTCCATTTCTTCCAGGTCCGGAAATACAAGGCTCCGACAGTGGAATATCACTGCACTCACGCGAGGACCTAAAGTCTCGAACGAACTTTTTGAACATGGGCATTCAGCGTGCATCGCTAAGCGGGCAGGAAAAACAAGGTGACCATAACAAGGGACAGGCTGGACTTCCACAGGACCTAAACGATCTTCCTTTCGACATGCCAAAGTTACGACGAAGAAGGGCACACTTGCAGCAGGTAAGTGGGTGAAAAGCATTCGCTCAACTCTGCACCGAACATTCATCGTACGTTACGAAATTTGATGCATTTCGTGCGTTTGTCCGCTTCGTCCCCAGGAACCATGCACATCTGGCAGTGTCACGTCGGTGGACGTGGGTGAACTACCCTTCGATATGCCGAAGCTGAGGCGTCGTTTGCGAATGTCGCAAAATCAGCAACATCAGCAGCAGCAACAGCAGCTGCTGCAGCATCAGTTGCAGCACCCATTCCCAGGCACTGCGTCTACATCGGGCGGCATGTTGCTGCAGACGAGCACCGAATCGAGCGGCCTGTCACAAGCGTCATCCAGTCTGTCGATGCGAGACTCCGATAGCAAGCTGGCACTAGCTGGAGGTAAGCAACCCATCCATTTGCTATCCGATTGCGGTTAGTTTAGTGATGTTTCAATCACCCCACGCCGGTGATCACACACACACACACACATACACACGCACATGTTGCCATGAGCCGTACGCATCGTGTACATTCATTTTAATAATTAATTTCCAGTCGAGGGATATCGGATAACATCGATTTCATCTTGTAACACTTGGGATTGAGTACGTGTCGTTGTTGGTTGAGGTATGGAAAACGATGGACATTACACAACGGCTTCGTTGCGTGAGGGAAGGGGGCCTGTCGAATCTTTGTAATGACCATTTCATTGCAGTTAGATAAATGGATGATGTATGTTTACTTGCAACATTCGTCACGTTCGTTTCGGGAAGAATCGCATTTGTAAAGGATTCGGTTCGAGACGGGAAGAGCTATAGCATACAACGCAGTAGAACAGTAATTGATTTATGGTGCAGAAGGACACACCTGCCGCCTATGATGGGATGATAGGGAGAGAAACCGCGGCAAAGGGCTCCATTAGCAGATAAAGAACATGCTAGCGGATTAAAAACGTGGTGGAATATTTAATGGGGAGGAAATACTGGTTAATTTGCATGTAAACAATTTTGGCTGGTGTATTTCCAATAGAAGAATTTAGTTGAATTTTTTTGTAGAAGATTACTTTTCTGATAACATTTTTGTATGAACAATTTTTAGGTTATAAAAAAGTAAAATATGTTTTATTAATCGTTCTTAAACCAAACTTGGATATGAAATAACACATAAAAACAAGGAACAAAGTAGAGAGCAATCCGAAGAATGAAGAGGTATTCCCATTGCTTGGGTAAATGCTAATATACGTTGGATTTTGTAGACTCAACCATACGCATTGTTTAACAATATATTTTCAACGCCTGAAGGTAGGCAAATTAACTTCAAATTATTGCTATTTTAGAAAGCTTAAACGGCTAACGATGTTAAAAGGATTTATTGGAGAAAAATAGTCCTAAGAAATCTTGTGTGTTCCACTTTCAGACAATAAGGACATTAGGATTGATTATCAGCATAGAAACACCATTCTTCATATGCAAGAATGAGTCTATACGGCTTTGAGTTAAGAAGTGAATTACTAACAAGGAAATAGACAAATTCAAACAATGCAACGACCACAATCATGCAACTCAATACGTTCTACTTTTGCAATACTTTCTTTTTTAATAATGTGAAATTTATTACACTTTCCGCAAAAAGTCTTTTTAGAGCACTTAGTTTTTTGCACATAAACTAAGCAATACTGCTGATCAAGCACGGTAATAGAATTCTACTGCACCATAATAGCACAATGAAATGAATTCCGATTACGATTCCCGCCCTGATAGAAAAGCCCTGACGCAAGCAGAACTAGAAAGGCAACAACTTAATTAAGGCTTCCGCACAGCAGGGAATGGTAGACAACACGTTACGCATCCTTTGGAATTGAGAGATTTCGTTTAGCTTTTGTGTCCTAAACATGGGGCCACATCGTCATGCGATTCACAACGGTACGGGGCGCAAGCACAATGAAAACGCACTGTGTACAGAAGTCGCAACCGAAGGGAATGCTATAAATAATGCATCGAACCGCCTATATCCGTGTTCCGGCAGGCAAACCTAATCGCAACAGCCTAGATAGAAGCTGGTTGGGTCAAAAAAAGGAATTAATTCAACGTACCACCAACACATGAAGTTGGAGGAAAAGTTTTGTCGATCCCCTGTGCGCTTTTCTCGCGAAGTTGACAAAGATTTGACAGTTTGCTTTGAAAGTGACCAATACACCGTACCCTTCGTAACCTTTGGGGTGGGCCTGGGACGATATTCATCCGATCTCTGGGATGTACAGTCAGTGCACGTTAAAGTACACTTCCCTGTTACTGCTTCCCTATCCACGTTTTGTGATAAACAATCGTTTAGCACGTTGTTTGCAGACATGTTTGAGCTGACCCTTCTGGGGTTTTCAGGAGCTCCAAACGGTAAACAGCGAGGTCATTTAGTATTCCACGACAGCAACTGCACAAGTTTTGTGGTTTTTACACCACACCGGTTGGTGACTCTGTTGTGTCCTCTGCTGGGCATCACACAGGTTTTGTGAGTGAAAAATGTTGTAAACATTATCGCTGTTTGCTATCGTCCCTGTGTCACCAAACGTTCCAACATAAGCACCACAGGGATATTGGTGTTGGGTGGTAATTGTTCAGCAAAGGGTGAGCGAAGTGCCTGACGTGATGTATTTAGCTCGATGCGTGGGTTTTTTTTGTCTAATTTTCCTCCATTTATTGCTACTTCCTCATTGTAGATTGTAGATGCAGCCGGTTTCGGTTTTTGCTACAGAACTGGGGAGAATACTGTTTTAAAGTAAGAAACCTAACCATGAATCCCAACGGATGAATTGCAAAAAACCGCGTGAGCTAGCGAGTGACCACGCTGCCCAAATTGCCAACCAGTACAAGTAATTACCGTTCCACGAAACAAGCAATTGTTAATGTTTAATGTATTGCCACCAGCGACCCCAGTTTGAGATCCATTGGGCGACATGTTGTTGCAGCCCTGGTTTTCGCGAACCTGATGCTCTTACCCTCGCGAGAGGGTGCAATGCGAGATATTTAAATCATGCCATCGAGCCACGTCGGCCACATATGTGTGGGGAATAAATAATGAATTAATCAGTTAGAAAGTAATTGGTGGCGGTATTCGGGAAGCGTTACAAACCCTCGGATGGAGACTGCGTAACGCCGATGTTTGGAAAAGTGTTTTGTGCATTCCAGGCACGTTCCATGTTGGGGAGCATTTTTTTGTTGTTGTTCCTCAAACGACAACAACGGTTGGAATATTTGAACACGAATGTTACGGTTGGGATGGAGGCTGCCCGGGTCCAACTGTTACCGGTGCTGGATGTCAAACAATAACAATCACGCATTAGTACCGATAATAGTGAACGCGGAACTTTGGGACAAATGCTGGATGGCATTGAGACGTCGGCTGATAACGAGCCACCGTGCCCTGTAGAAAGGGGTCAGCTTTTTGCGCAAAAAGGGCCGTAGACAATTGCACGGATTATGCTAACCGAAGCATTAACGAGACAATGGCGTTTTCGTGGCGCCTGGTCTCCGCTGTTTTGATGGCAATCAACGATGAGTTGTAGGACAATTCATGCCGCCGATGCATTGTATTCTAATTGGAAAGCTGATGCTAGTGTCTGCGTCTTGATCGTGTGTTTATTGTGTGTCTAGTGCATGAAACGAGTTTTTCAAACAAAATTTTCTCTGTCACTTTACTTCAATGTTTCAATCGTTTTGTGGTTTCTTATTGCAGGTTTCTTCAAGCAAAGCTTAACGCTTAATTTAAACGAATGTGGCAGTCGGCCACCGAAGAAGTTTGGTACGCTTGATCTCGGTCTTAATCTTGGGTCAAATCGGCCCAATGTGGACCTTATCGATGCATCCATTCCACTTGATCGGCAAGGGTAAGCTTTTATTTTATTAATAATTATTTTTTATTTCTTAGTGAAGCCCCAGACAAACTGCCATTTTCCAGTAAGCAACGAAGGTATCCCAAAAGGACAAATTTAAGCATACCGCTTAACAACAATTTGTATAAGCCTTTAAAGTTGTTAGTTTAATAGCGATTTTTTGTGACCAATTCTATGCATAAACAGTCAAACTTTCAAATTATTAGAATTTATTTAATTTTTCTCACTGTTTTCACTTATAGCCCTAGGTAAAGAAAAATACCGAATGACTACTAAACGCTCAAAATAATGTTCTTTTTATGAACTGTTTACTACTGTTCAACGGCTGTAATGCGATACTATGGCATTACAGCCGTTCGGTTTAGTACGCCGCTCACGAGGCCAAAGTAGCTCATAGTATAGAATTCTGAGGTGGTCCCATCCCATGTGTAGCGTATGCAAATACACTCCTTGCGTGTCGTAATAGTGAAAATTTGTTTTTTTTAGGGTTTAGGGTTAAAAAGGGTTAAAAATAATTTTTAGGGTTAATTGTTTCTTAAAATGCAGGTGTAATAATAAACTCACCTTTGTCTCTTTTTTTCTCTCCAATTATTTAAGCTGGTACCATGGTTCCATCAGCCGAATCGATGCGGAAAAAATCCTTCGACCACTGTCGGAGGGAAGTTTTCTGGTGCGCAACAGCGAATCAACCCGTCAGGATTATTCTCTCACACTGAAGTACGTATTGCTATCATACACTCTAGCGCACCACTTTGTGCTAATACTTCTTCCGAATTTAATTTCAGGAGCGCCAAAGGCTTCATGCACATGCGGATACAGCGCGACACCGATACGGGCCAATTCATTCTCGGACAGTTTAGCCGACCGTTTCCAACGATACCGGACATGATAAGGCACTTCTGTTTGAATCGCTTGCCGGTTCGTGGGGCCGAGCACATGTGTCTTCTCGAACCGGTCATTGCGCAAATCCTCTGAGCTGCGTACCTATAAGGACAGCGTGATTTGTCGCGGGACCGAAAACTTAAAGTTTTCTTTTTTGCGAGAACACACAATGATCGAAAGCGAGTCTTGTTAGAAATTAAGTCACAAGTCAATGAAATCATAAAACAAAACAAAGCAACTTTTTGTTAGAAAGATTGCATAAATGTAGGCGCGCCAAACTGTGTAGGTGCATTTTGCATTCCGGTGTGTGATGTTGCTTTGCGGATGGTGTTGTTTTCAAATTGAGAGCCACGCCAGCGAAAAGGACACAGTTTTTAACACATATTTGCCCATCCACAATGGTAGCAGCCTTAGCCGCTGAATGCAACTAGACGCGTAAACCTCAAACCAAATTCTCCACAGTCTCTTCCATCAATAAGGTATCACCATTGTTTTTTTTTTGCCATAATTTAGATGAGACCTTCGTGCAGAAGGTAACACACACACACAAACACTCACAGAAAGAGTAACAGAAGGCAGAACGGTAGCAGGTTTTATGGACTAGCCGCAGGAACGCTTTTACTAGCGATATTGTGTACACAAAAAGCCCAATCGTTTCGAGGATTAGGATTGCGCATGTTTCGTTTGCAGGGCTTTTCGGGATTCGGTTTACTTTATTTACTCCATTGGTGACAATAATTGTTTTGTTCGCGCAAAGCAACGGAAGGAACTAGTTATGGATAGAATACATTGCGGCAAACAGCATTATAAGTAGAGATTTAAATAGACCTTCTTTCTCTTTCTCTATGTATGTGAAGGTATAGGCGTGGTGGAGAGATAGTGGTATAAACGATGTAGAGACAGGTGTGTAGAAATGTCGTTTCAAATGTTGTGATACAAGAGCGCGGTACTCGTTTTGTTGACAAAAGAAAAGAAAAAAAAAACTCACTGGTTTCCTTCACTTTCACCGTTAATAGTATAGGTTTCCTTTTCACCTTCCCTTATATCAGTTCCGCATAAATGTGTAAGCGGGCGAAGAAACATGGGACGTGCGCTGATTGGGGAAGTGAGAGAAGAGAGAAGGCAAAGATTTAATCCAAAATAATCATTAACGAAAGCTGTAAATGTAAATGTAAACCAAAGCAAAAAGCTCCTCACACCCCTCTTCCCGCTGAATAATGGTTGTCAGGCAGACATTTTAATAACACATTTGCATGTAAGTGGGATTGGAAAAATGCACCAAAAAACTGAATGCCAAAATGAACGGTGAACTCTCTAAGTGAACTGTCGGGTGGAGTGGGTAGCAACACTTTTCTTCCATCAAGCTGTTGTGTACTAATAATTCCAATACACGCACTTTCTTCGTACGTTTTAACCTTTTAGTTTTATTACGGTACATTATTTTGTACGTTGAATAGTCTCTATCGTTAGTCTGCAATACTTATCGAGTGCAATACCAAAGTGTGCAATACTAAGTTAAACCCATCGCAATGCGGCACAAACGGGGCCGTAAAAGGGCGGGCTTTGCTGACGACTATAGCTGGTAGCGATAGACGGTACTTTTGTGTATTAAACCCGGATAGCCATCCCTACTTGTAGCGTGTGGAAGTTTGAACGTTCGAACTAGCGATCGATACTGTAATGGCCATAGAGAGGGCTAATCATTCGTTTCGATTTGATTCCGATAATTGAAGCACAAAGCAACGTATTATATTATTTCCAAAAAAATAAACAAAGAATAAAAAAAAACCGTGTGCATGAGAATGGTGAAAACTATTACAAAGGCAACGTATATACTTCCGTTTAGCAATTTTAGTAATGAATAGTTTTTTCAGTAACCGTTAACAAAACGTAAAACGGAATAAAAACAACCCCAATACTATTCTAGATGCTGTAAAAGAATGTATTCCTACCGTAATAGACATTATCGTAAGGAAGAAGAAAACAAAAACAGTAATATAATTTACCTACCTTAATAAGCATTAGGTTCGTTAGTGCTGCAACCGAATAAGAGAATAAAATAAAAACATTGCCGCTGTTCTCATTACACGGAAGTCTCATGGACACAAACACTCCAACACAAACACATACACATTCTCTCTATCTCATTTCACATATTAACAATCACGTAGTGATGAAAAAGGCTATTATAGACATTGATACAATATATTATGAAAATATTTAAACATTGAAACAAAAAGAATGGTGTTTTCTTTCCTTTCTTTTTTGCCCGCAGACTAACTATCCGATATACTTCTATTGTTTTCTATATTAGTTTTATTTTAAAATGGACAAACTTAGGTTTTGCACACTATTCGTCCGTTCTCAACTGGAACAGGAAAGGTAATTGCATTTGTGTACGGAAAAACTTCTAATGGAGGCGCCTAATACGTCATACTGGTAATTGAATGATCGTATTATTCCAGCATATGAGTCAAATTTTAATTTTTTTATGGTTCAGTGAACAATTGAATGTGTGGCGAAATGAACACAATACAACAGGCCACACCATCAAAGCAATAGTTTTTCAAGAACTATTGCAGCTTATGCAATAGTCGTCCATACACACAGCGTACAATAGGACACAATTTCCTGGATCACCTGGATCATCCTTGGTATTGAAAAACGGGTACTTTTTTAATTTAAAACAACAAGAGAGCATCCATTAAAAGAGGTAACGCTAACTGCCGCAAAGGACCGGTAAAAACCAAAATCAAAAACGATTTTTCAACACCAAGAGAACACCCAACGAAGGAGGTTACTTCTCTTCTCTAGCTGCTACTCTAACGCTTCCGCTAGTCTTCACAATAGTACAAATAGCGCTAAAAGCATTTTTCCATTGCTGCTTTCGCTAGTCTCCACAACGGTACACATGGCGCTGATTAGTTTTACCATCCTTTAGCGCCACTTCTACCATTGTGGAGACTAGCGGAAGCAGTTAATTAAAAATGCTTTTAGCGCCATTTGTACTATTGTGAAGACTAGCGGAAGCTTTACAGTACCAGCTAGAGGACAGATGTTATCTCCTCCGTTGGATGCTCTCTTGGTGTTGAAATTCGTTTTTGGTTTTCGCTTTCGTTTTGTACCGGTTGCTGCGAATTAAATAGCAGTTAATGTTACCTTTTTTGATGGATGCTCCCTTGGTGTTTTAACTTTTGTTTTTCGTTATAACAGCATTGCATCCATCAAAAGAGGTGATAATAATCGTCGTTCAATTTTGTCCTCCGGTAAACATAACAAAAAAACATTAAAACAAAACAAAAAACGCCGGTCACGGTTGCCTGCGTCGCCGGTTTTGTCACCGGCACGGTTTGGGTGATCCATGATGCTGCAATATAAAACAACGTCTCGTTTTTACAACTTAGCAAACGTTGTATTTATTGAAAAAACAGTAGAAATACTTTGCCAACAACCATCCAGCGCGTCCCTTGGAGAAAAATATCTTGACATTGATGACAGCGCTGAGAGTTCGTGCTGTCGTCGCTGCTAGCGCCAATCGGTCCATTCTGGACACGAGCGAAAGCTTGTGTTCTCTAAAAGATACAAAGAATTATTAATTAATATTATCATAAAACTAATGTGGAAAATGAACATGAAAAGTAATTGTTAGAACAGGATTGCAGGAGTTAACGAATGTTTTGAATTTTTTTGACAGTTTAGAATCAGCTGAAGAAAAGTAGGTTTGGCAGCACGGTTGCTAGGAGCGTTGAGCGGGACAGTCGCAGTCAAGAATTAGAGCCAAAGGCAGACAGACGTAAAGATAGCGCGAGCGAAATTAGCGAAAGTGTCGAGATTCTTAAAATAATAATTACACAACGTAGGGCGAAATACTTACATGAAATACAAACGCATCATTGGTGCCGTGACCAGGATTGGTTTTAGAAAAGTGCGTTTATGTGGTATTTCTAGTGAATAAAAGACACTTGAAGTGGAACTATTTGGGATTTCTGTTTGGTAAAAATCGCATACAACGCGTGTGAAATCTTGTTCCTGTGCATCGCTATTTGAGATTTCTGTTTTTGTAAAAATCGCATAACGCGTGTGAAATTTTGTTCTTGCGCATCGCTATATTGGGATTTCAGAGTGATAAAATCGCATAACGCGTGTGAAATCTTGTTTTGTGCCTTGGTTTGGTAGTTTGGCTCTAAAAGCTTTAAGCGTGTAAAATCATAGCTTGCTCATTTATTACGTGAAAGTGTAATCCCATCGTTGCAAAGATGTCTACTAATGAGGAAGAGGTCTTCGAAGGTTTTTCGGACGCATCGGAGTCTGAAAATACAATGCGTCATGTGATTCCAATGGATTTCAAAATGGAAGCCCTAAAGCGCGAGCGCAGTCGCATTGTGAAATCGTTAGCAAGAATCGACTTGTTTATGTCGCAGTATACGGACAGCGATTTCGCAGAATTGGCACCTCGTGTTGAGCTGTTGAGTGATCGTTGGAAGCAGTTTCAGGAAGTGACTCGAAAGATCGATGCGAAAGAAGACAGTGCAGAAAACGAAGAACTATATGGAACGATGGAGGACAAAGTAATGAATTTGAAAGGACAATTGCTGAGAAAGCTGAAGGAAAGAGACGACAAACCAAAAGTGAAGCGTGAGCAGGAGGGCGGAGAGAACAATGGTTTACGATTGCCTCGGTTGACGCTGCCTGAATTCTCGGGAAAATACGAAGAATGGCTCCCGTATCACGATATGTTTTTGGTAACAGTTCACGAGAACGAAAAACTATCTCTCGTCGAGAAAATGCTGTATTTGAAAAGATCTCTAAAAGGAGATGCGCTTAAGGTTGTTGATGCTTTACAAGCATG
>CM028118.1:24414739-24432771 GCA_016170025.1 Anopheles vaneedeni | reverse complement strand
GGATTAAAAACGTGGTGGAATATTTAATGGGGAGGAAATACTGGTTAATTTGCATGTAAACAATTTTGGCTGGTGTATTTCCAATAGAAGAATTTAGTTGAATTTTTTTGTAGAAGAAGTGATGATGTTATCAGAAAAGTGATAACATTTTTGTATGAACAATTTTTAGGTTATAAAAAAGTAAAATATGTTTTATTAATCGTTCTTAAACCAAACTTGGATATGAAATAACACATAAAAACAAGGAACAAAGTAGAAAGCAATCCGAAGAATGAAGAGGTATTCCCATTGCTTGGGTAAATGCTAATATACGTTGGATTTTGTAGACTCAACCATGCGCATTGTTTAACAATATATTTTCAACGCCTGAAGGTAGGCAAATTAACTTCAAATTATTGCTATTTTAGAAAGCTTAAACGGCTAACGATGTTAGAAGGATTTATTGGTAAAAAATAGTCCTAAGAAATGTTGTGTGTTCCACTTTCTGACAATAAGGACATTAGGATTGATTATCAGCATAGAAACACAATCCTTTGTATGCAAAAAAATGAATCTATACGATTTTGAGTAAAGCGGTAAATATCCAACAAGGAAATAGACAACTTCAGACAATGCAACGACCACAATCATGCAACTCAATACGTTCTACTTTTGCAATACTTTCTTTTTTAATAATGTGAAATTTATTACACTTTCCGCAAAAAGTCTTTTTAGAGCACTTAGTTTTTTGCACATAAACTAAGCAATACTGCTGATCAAGCATGGTAATAGAATTTTACTGTATCATAATAGCACAATGAAATGAATTCCGATTACGATTCCCGCCCTGATAGAAAAGCCCTGACGCAAGCAGAACTAGAAAGGCAACAACTTAATTAAGGCTTCCGCACAGCAGGGAATGGTAGACAACACGTTACGCATCCTTTGGAATTGAGAGATTTCGTTTAGCTTTTGTGTCCTAAACATGGGGCCACATCGTCATGCGATTCACAACGGTACGGGGCGCAAGCACAATGAAAACGCACTGTGTACAGAAGTCGAAACCGAAGGGAATGCTATAAATAATGCATCGAACCGCCTATATCCGTGTTCCGGCAGGCAAACCTAATCGCAACAGCCTAGATAGAAGCTGGTTGGGTCAAAAAAAGGAATTAATTCAACGTACCACCAACACATGAAGTTGGAGGAAAAGTTTTGTCGATCCCCTGTGCGCTTTTCTCGCGAAGTTGACAAAGATTTGACAGTTTGCTTTGAAAGTGACCAATACACCGTACCCTTCGTAACCTTTGGGGTGGGCCTGGGACGATATTCATCCGATCTCTGGGATGTACAGTCAGTGCACGTTAAAGTACACTTCCCTGTTACTGCTTCCCTATCCACGTTTTGTGATAAACAATCGTTTAGCACGTTGTTTGCAGACATGTTTGAGCTGACCCTTCTGGGTTTTTCAGGAGCTCCAAACGGTAAACAGCGAGGTCATTTAGTATTCCACGACAGCAACTGCACAAGTTTTGTGGTTTTTACACCACTCCGGTTGGTGACTCTGTTGTGTCCTCTGCTGGGCATCACACAGGTTTTGTGAGTGAAAAATGTTGTAAACATTATCGCTGTTTGCTATCGTCCCTGTGTCACCAAACGTTCCAACATAAGCACCACAGGGATATTGGTGTTGGGTGGTAATTGTTCAGCAAAGGGTGAGCGAAGTGCCTGACGTGATGTATTTAGCTCGATGCGTGGGTTTTTTTTGTCTAATTTTCCTCCATTTATTGCTACTTCCTCATTGTAGATTGTAGATGCAGCCGGTTTCAGGTTTTGCTACAGTGGTGGATCCCTATATCCTAGCACGTAAAACTGGGGAGAATACTGTTTTAAAGTAAGAAACCTAACCATGAATCCCAACGGATGAATCGCAAAAAACCGCGTGAGCTAGCGAGTGACCACGCTGTCCAAATTGCCAACCAGTACAAGTAATTACCGTTCCACGAAACAAGCAATTGTTAATGTTTAATGTATTGCCACCAGCGACCCCAGTTTGAGATCCAATGGGCGACATGTTGTTGCAGCCCTGATGCTCGCGAACCTGATGCTCTTACCATCGCGAGAGGGTGCAATGTGAGATATTTAAATCATGCCATCGAGCCACGTCGGCCACATATGTGTGGGGAATAAATAATGAATTAATCAGTTAGAAAGTAATTGGTGGCGGTATTCGGGAAGCGTTACAAACCCTCGGATGGAGACTGCGTAACGCCGATGTTTGGAAAAGTGTTTTGTGCATTCCAGGCACGTTCCATGTTGGGGAGCATTTTTTTGTTGTTGTTCCTCAAACGACAACAACGGTTGGAATATTTGAACACGCATGTTACGGTTGGGATGGAGGCTGCCCGGGTCCAACTGTTACCGGTGCTGGATGTCAAACAATAACAATCACGCATTAGTACCGATAATAGTGAACGCGGAACTTTGGGACAAATGCTGGATGGCATTGAGACGTCGGCTGATAACGAGCCACCGTGCCCTGTAGAAAGGGGTCAGCTTTTTGCGCAAAAAGGGCCGTAGACAATTGCACGGATTATGCTAACCGAAGCATTAACGAGACAATGGCGTTTTCGTGGCGCCTGGTCTCCGCTGTTTTGATGGCAATCAACGATGAGTTGTAGGACATTTCATGCCGCCGATGCATTGTATTCTAATTGGAAAGCTGATGCTAGTGTCTGCGACTTGATCGTGTGTTTATTGTGTGTCTAGTGCATAAAACGAGTTTTTCAAACAAAATTTTCTCTGTCACTTTAATTCAATATTTCAATCGTTTTGTGGTTTCTTATTGCAGGTTTCTTCAAGCAAAGCTTAACGCTTAATTTAAACGAATGTGGCAGTCGGCCACCGAAGAAGTTTGGCACGCTTGATCTCGGTCTTAATCTTGGGTCGAATCGGCCGAATGTGGACCTTATCGATGCATCCATTCCACTCGATCGGCAAGGGTAAGTTTTTATTTTATTAATAATTATTATTTATTTCTTAGTTAAGCCCCAGACAAACTGCCATTTTCAAGTAAGCAACGAAGGTATCCCAAAAGGACGAATTTAAGCATACCGCTTAACAACAATTTGTATAAGCCTTTAAAGTTGTTAGTTGATAAGCGATTTTTTGTGACCAATTCTATGCATAAACAGTCAAAATTTCAAATTAATAGAATTTATTTAATTTTCTCACTGTTTTCACTGTTTCAGCCCTAAGTAAACGCTCATAATAATGTTCTTTTATGAACTGTTTAAACTGTTATATTTAATCAAGTTACTATACACGATTCATTGTTCAGATAAAGAGGCGATACTATGGCATTACAGCCGGTCGGTTTAGTACGCCGCTCACGAGGCCAAAGTAGCTCATAGTATAGAATTCTGAGGTGGTCCCATCCCATGTGTAGCGCATGCAAATACACTCCTTGCGTGTCGTAATAGTGGAAATTTGTTATAATTTTTAGGGTTAATTGTTTCTTAAGATGCAGGTGTAATAATAAACTCACCTTTGTCTCTTTTTCTCTCTCCAATTATTTCAGCTGGTATCATGGTTCCATCAGCCGGATCGATGCCGAAAAAATCCTTCGACCACTGTCGGAGGGAAGTTTTCTGGTGCGCAACAGTGAATCAACCCGTCAGGATTATTCTCTCACACTGAAGTACGTATTGCTATCATACACTCTAGCGCACCACTTTGTACTAATAATTCTTCCGAATTTAATTTCAGGAGCGCCAAAGGCTTCATGCACATGCGGATACAGCGCGACACCGATACGGGCCAATTCATTCTCGGACAGTTTAGCCGACCGTTTCCAACGATACCGGACATGATAAGGCACTTCTGTTTGAATCGCTTGCCGGTTCGTGGGGCCGAGCACATGTGTCTTCTCGAACCGGTCATTGCGCAAATCCTCTGAGCTGCGTACCTATAAGGACAGCGTGATTTGTCGCGAGACCGAAAACTTAAAGTTTTCTTTTTTGCGAGAACACACAATGATCGAAAGCGAGTCTTGTTAGAAATTAAGTCACAAGTCAATGAAATCATAAAACAAAACAAAGCAACTTTTTGTTAGAAAGATTGCATAAATGTAGGCGCGCCAAACTGTGTAGGTGCATTTTGCATTCCGGTGTGTGATGTTGCTTTGCGGATGGCGTTGTTTTCAAATTGAGAGCCACGCCAGCGAAAAGGACACAGTTTTTAACACATATTTGCCCATCCACAATGGTAGCAGCCTTAGCCGCTGAATGCAACTAGACGCGTAAACCTCAAACCAAATTCTCCACAGTCTCTTCCATCAATAAGGTATCACCATTGTTTTTTTTGGCCATAATTTAGATGAGACCTTCGTGCAGAAGGTAACACACACACACAAACACTCACAGAAGGAGTAACAGAAGGCAGAACGGTAGCAGGTTTTATGGACTAGCCGCAGGAACGCTTTCACTAGCGATATTGTGTACACAAAAAGCCCAATCGTTTCGAGGATTAGGATTGCGCATGTTTCGTTTGCAGGGCTTTTTGGGATTCGGTTTACTTTATTTACTCCATTGGTGACAATAATTGTTTTGTTCGCGCAAAGCAACGGAAGGAACTAGTTATGGATAGAATACATTGCGGCAAACAGCATTATAAGTAGAGATTTAAATAGACCTTCTCTCTCTTTCTCTATGTATGTGGAGGTATGGGCGTGGTGGAGAGATAGTGGTAAAACGATGTAGAGACAGGTGTGTAGAAATGTCGTTTCAAATGTTGTGATACAAGAGCGCGGTACTCGTTTTGTTGACAAAAGAAAAGAAAAAAACTCACTGGTTTCCTTCACTTTCACCGTTAATAGTATAGGTTTCCTTTTCACCTTCCCTTATATCAGTTCCGCATAAATGTGTAAGCGGGCGAAGAAACATGGGACGTGCGCTGATTGGGGAAGTGAGAGAAGAGAGAAGGCAAAGATTTAATCCAAAATAATCATTAACGAAAGCTGTAAATGTAAATGTAAACCAAAGCAAAAAGCTCCTCACACCCCTCTTCCCGCTGAATAATGGTTGTCAGGCAGACATTTTAATAACACATTTGCATGTAAGTGGGATTGGAAAAATGCACCAAAAAACTGAATGCCAAAATGAACGGTGAACTCTCTATGTGAACTGTCGGGTGGAGTGGGTAGCAACACTTTTCTTCCATCAAGCTGTTGTGTACTTATAATTCCAATACACGCACTTTCTCCGTACGTTTTAACCTTTTATTTCATTACGGTACATTATTTTGTACGTTGAATAGTCTCTATCGTTAGTCTGCAATACTTATCGAGTGCAATACCAAAGTGTGCAATACTAAGTTAAACCCATCACAATGCGGCACAAACGGGGCCGTAAAAGGGCGGGCTTTGCTGACGACTATAGCTGGTAGCGATAGACGGTACTTTTGTGTATTAAACCCGGATAGCCATCCCTACTTGTAGCGTGTGGAAGTTTGAACTTTCGAACTAGCGATCGATACTGTAATGGCCATAGAGAGGGCTAATCATTGATTTCGATTTGATTCCGATAATTGAAGCACAAAGCAACGTATTATATTATTTCCAAAAAAATAAACAAAGAATAAAAAAAACCGTGTGCATGAGAATGGTGAAAACTATTACAAAGGCAACGTATATACTTCCGTTTAGCAATTTTAGTAATGAATAGTTTTTCAGTAACCGTTAACAAAACGTAAAACGAAAAAAAAACAACCCCAATACTATTCTAGATGCTGTAAAAGAATGTATTCCTACCGTAATAGACATTATCGTAAGGAAGAAGAAAACAAAAACAGTAATATAATTTACCTACCTTAATAAGCATTAGGTTCGTTAGTGCTGCAACCGAATAAGAGAATAAAATAAAAACATTGCCGCTGTTCTCATTACACGGAAGTCTCATGGACACAAACACTCCAACACAAACACATACACATTCTCTCTATCTCATTTCACATATTAACAATCACGTAGTGATGAAAAAGGCTATTATAGACATTGATACAATATATTATGAAAATATTTAAACATTGAAACAAAAAGAATGGTGTTTTATTTCCTTTCTTTTTTGTCCGCAGACTAACTATCCGATATACTTCTATTGTTTTCTATATTAGTTTTATTTTAAAATAAATAATTTTAAGTTTTGCACACTATTCGTCCGTTCTCAACTGGAACAGGAAAAGTAATTGCATTTGTGTACGGAAAAACTTCTAATGGAGGCGCCTAATACGTCATACTGGTAATTGAATGATCGTATTTTTCCAGCATATGAGTCAAATTTTAATTTTTTTATGGTTCAGTGAACAATTGAATGTGTGGCGAAATGAACACAATACAACAGGCAACAGGCAACACCATCAAAGCAATAGTTTCTCAAGAACTATTGCAGCTTATGCAATAGTCGTCCATACACACAGCCTACAATAGGACACAATTTCCTGGATCACCTGGATCATCCTTGGGATTGAAAAACGGGTACTTTTTTAATTTAAAACAACAAGAGAGCGTCCATTAAAAGAGGTAACGCTAACTGCCGCAAAGGACCGGTAAAAACCAAAATCAAAAACGATTTTTCAACACCAAGAGAGCATCCAACGAAAGAGGTTACTTCTCTTCTCTAGCTGCTACTCTAACGCTTCCGCTAGTCTTCACAATAGTACAAATAGCGCTAAAAGCATTTTTCCATTGCTGCTTTCGCTAGTCTCCACAACGGTACACATGGCGCTGATTAGTTTTACCACCCTTTAGCGCCACTTCTACCATTGTGGAGACTAGCGGAAGCAGTTAATTAAAAATGCTTTTAGCGTCATTTGTACTATTGTGAAGACTAGCGGAAGCTTTACAGTGCCAACAACCATCCAGCGCGTCCCTTAGAGAAAAATATCTTGACATTGATGACAGTGCTGACAGTTCGCGCTGTCGTCGCTGCTAGCGAAAATCGTTCCATTCTGGACACGAGCGAAAACTTGTGTTCTCTAAAAGATACAAAGAATTATTAATTAATATTATCATAAAACTAATGTGGAAAATGAACATGAAAAGTAATAATAATGCAATAGATGTTGTTGGGACGAACTTTTTCCGCTCGATGCGTGGTTTTTCCGGTTGTATAACCCACGATCCTTCCTTACCATGACGAGCCAGATTAACCTGATGCAGAATAAAAAATAATAAAAAGATGAAATAAATTACACAAATTTGAAAATTTCTTAAAGCTATAGCATTAGCTTTTTTCTCACTACTTTTGCAAAACTTTCCAAATCGATTAATTTTAATGCGAATTTCTTTTCACTCAAATAATGCTTTAAATTAAAAAAAGGATAAAAAATCAGAAAAAAAATTTAAAAAAATTAAAAATTTTAAAATTTCATAAGGCTCATTTTTGCACCAACTTTTGCCTATAACTCGGTCGGTATCCAACGGATCGCCAATCTTTAACCTGTGGTCGATAGATGGCACCAATGGCTACATTTTCTTCTTGCACGGCCTTGCCCTCAGATGTCTATGTCAGAAGTTATTCGAGGAACCAACTTCCTTACCCTGTTTTTGAACAATTTAGCAAAATTGAAAAATGTGATATATTTTAATGGGAATTTGTTGCAATATGTTTCTTTTCACTCAAATAATGCTTTAAACTAAAAAAAGAATAAAAAATCGAAAAAAAAATTTCAAAAAAATTTCCACTCGAAAATTTCATAAGGGGTACCCCTTACGTTTTTTTTGAGAAATTTTGCAAAAAAAATAAAATTGTTTTATTTTAATGCCAATTGGTTGCAATGAGTTTCTTTTCACTCAAATAATGATTGAAATAAAAAAAAGAGTGAAAAATAATGAAAAAATCAAAAAATTCAAAAAAATGAAAATTTACTAAGGGTCATTTTTGCACCAAATTTTGCCTATAACTCGGTCGGTATCCAACGGATCGCCAATCTTTAACTTGTGGTCGATAGATGGCATCAATGGCTACATTTTCTTCTTGGACGGCCATGCCCTCAGATGTCTGTGCCAGAAGTTANACCCGGACATGCTCGAAGGATACCCAACGAAGGATGGGAGCTAAAAACAAGGCAACGAGGAGAAAAAAGGAGACACCCAGAAGGTGAAGATATTGTTCAATTCTTCATAGTTCGCTTCCCTACCAGTGTTTCGGCCTTGCGGATCTGGATCATTTCCTGACCCTTATTTGTTGCCGTAGCCGGTGAACAGCGAACAGCCGAAAGAATGGCCGTACCGTCCAATTTTGCTTACATTTGCATGCAACTACTGAGCGCGCGGACAAATTCATTCCAAACTGACCGACCGGCTGCAATGATGAAGAGCTATTACGATGTCCGTGGCTTTGCCAACTCCTGTTCGTCTTGCGCGCCTTGTGAACCTTTTCTCCCCCGCGACCCTACCGATGACTTCCTCGCTGCCCGGATCGGGAAGTTTGTCTGCTATTCTTTCGTTGTCCACGGGTTTTTTTTGCTTCTTCTGCTGGTGTTTTGTTGTTATTTCTGTTTTGTTTTCGGTTAATTATTTTCCCTCCCCCTGTTACGGGGTTTTCCTGTTTTCTCCGCTGCTGTTATTTGAATGTTCGTTTCGCGCTTTCCTTGTTTTATGTCGTTTTTCACATTTTTATTTGTACCATTTGTGCTCAATTTGCTTTACACGCTACTCATTTCGTTTCGGGTGAGTGCTGTAATGGTGCTTCGGCGGGGGGTTTTTTTTTGTTGACTTGGTTGTTCTGCCTTTCCACTAAGACACCGGAATTACGATGCTAACAAGCGTAAGAAAATTGTTGTCATTAATTTGCTTCGAAAACAATTCGAAAAGTTTTTGCGCAAAGGCGTAACACGAATGGTGGCGGTGGGAGATGGCCGCGTGGATGTAAAATGGTGATGGAACCGTTTTGCAGTATGTGAAAAATGAGGAGAAAATTAGTCAAAAGTGTGCAAGGTAGTACGGGGGCACAGAATGTTTTTTAATCATCCAGTTCGAGTAGCTTAAGCGATGATGTGGTACAAGTAAGGAAGGCAAAGTGCAAAGTGATTTAAAGAGCACCGTTAAATGTGAACAGCGTTTGGTAAATGGAGATAAAACTGGAAACGATTAATTTGCTGAATGCATGCGCTATCCATTGGTGTAATGACTGTTAATTGTTGAAAGATCAGTGGTTGGAGGCTTTAAATTAATTCAACTTTTCTTGTGTAGTGATTTTTTTTCCCTAATGGTATTTAATTTATTTATTTAATAGAATTTACTTGATCATATGTACAGGAGGAAAGGTGGACTGTTTTGAAGATACGCGGCATAAGGATCGAACAATTCGAGATAAATCATTCAGCTAAAATGATACAATCCTTTTTGTGTTGTGAATTGCATAAATCCAGGTAACATACGTCATAATGCAATGCAAATTGGGGTAAATATTGTGAAACAAATCATTACATTTAAAATAACGAAGTTACAAATTAATTGCATGCAGAATGAGCATGAACTGAAGCATGATCATAGAAAGCACTGATTGGTTTTATCATTACCGTAATAGATCGTATGCCATCAAATTCTACCCACAAATTGACGTTTGACGACATCCAAATTCATTCCACCAATTCCACAAATATGTTGTACGGGTGTACCAAAGGCACCTGCCTCGGTTACCCACTTCCATCCAGCGTATCGTGTGCTAAAGCTTCAATAAGCGTGCGTATGCGTGGAACGGCGTTGGGTACCTTATAGCGTACGTGTTACCGATTGGCCAAAGGCGGTAATTTAGAAACTACTAATTATCGCTGCTGGGCCGTGCGCATATTGAGATCGGCGAAAACAAACAAAACCCAAAGTTCGAGCCGCTACTCGATGGTGGAAAGTTATAATTAATGGTTACAATGTGCCCGGTTGCTGTAGCCGGTAGGAAATGCACGGTCGCCGGTACGGTGGTGAAGGATAGTGGCCATGAGAGCAATATTATCCTGCAGCTGTTCCCGAGCTCTGCAGCTCGGTTGCAGCTAATTAGCTAGTGTTAAGTTTACACTCCTGTGGTTGAGTCCGGGAATTGGTGCTTAGTCGCATGGTGACCAAGAGTGAAAAGTTCTGTTCAGGCAATGGCACTACAGTGAACCAGTTCGGAAACGTACGATATAGAGTTTTGTTCATACAGTAGATAAGGTTAATGAAAACATTTAATTTATTAGTAACATAGTTTATTTTTCATTGTGTTGCATTCTCTAGGAACCTAATTGATTTAATAGAAATGGCAATAATCTGTTGTTTATTTGCTGCAGCTCCATCTTGCGATACTAATGGCTACGTAAACAAGTCGGCTTATAGTCGGCAAGCAATGATTTCAAGTGGTTTGTTTTGACGTAATGAGTAGTAAATATTTTAATGATCGCTATTTCACTAGATAATGATGAGAACTGCTTCCTGGAAGTCATTGAAGAGTTTTACGATTAGATGTATATCTTGTTTATGATGCTTCTGTGATGCGTTGCAAAACTATTACTGTGTTTACTAACGTATATTTCCTATAAATAATTGAAATATTTCATTTTAATTTATAACAAAAAGAATTTTTATACGTTGGGTAACGCTATTTATTTAAGATGGCGTTATGGTCGTAACGCCTAGAAGTATGCAATGGATAGAAGATTTAGGTTTATATATAAAAAAAAATTTTTTGAACAATTTTTAATTTGTTTTAAGAAATGAACTGTTTGAAAGGAACATTTAGTTGCATTTAGTTAATACTTTTTAAAAATTCTTCACTTCAATCTATCATAGGTTTGGTTATGACTAAAATATGAAAATTTTATTTACACATTAAACACAAAATTCATTGTCAATGCTACCTTTTCACTACCTCTGTTGACACTTCATTTTCCACTTTGCGTGCTGGTGAAACGTTTAATATCTAAGTATCGTAAATTTGTTTCACTATTATCGAACATTGCATTCTTCTGTACTGCGTAGCTTAAGTTTGGTGATGAAGTTAAAATTTGTAATTCCTACTTCTTGTCCACCTATACCAGCACGGTTGCCACCGGCCAGCAGCAGGCTAGGTTCGGTCGTATCAGATTCTCACGGTACTTTGCGCAAGCGGCATTTTATTGTCGCATTACTTTGGGCTTTATGGTTGGCATACTTCGATGCTGGGTAGCCGTAAGTCTACCCAGCGCTGGGTGACCGAAAACAAATTGTGTAAAGCAAAGCCCAGCCTCAATACACAGCGGGAAGTTAAGGTTGCAGGAAATTTACTAAACGTCGCCAAAATGTGTTGCCGTAGCGTTTTGTACGTTTAGCTTGTTTCCTTAGGGTAGCGTGGAATGAAAGAAAGTAGGAACAACGGCGCAAACACACACACACACCATTTGCAATTAAAAACGTCAATAAGCATAAAAATCTCCATCGTCTGGTGACGGTGCCGGTGGACGAAAAAGGAAAATTGGATTACGTAAATTTTATCGACTTCTAGATTGACCATACCTTTTAATGGCGTCGAGTCACACCTACTTTACCTGGCCGGTGGTGGTGTTTGGTCAGGCAGTGAAAGAATGCGATGGTTAGTGGTCGGTCGCTGTTACCATCGTCTTTGGCGGATAGCAGCCGTGTTTAGGATTTACAACGTACGTCCTTTCCACCTGTTCGCCTACCGTTTTTTCCGGAAGTATCGAGCTAAAGGTTGTGAGCCTAAAGTGTCAGTTACCGACCTCAGGTACAGCTGCTTTCCTTAAAAAGTCGTAATTTTTGTCCATGTTTTAGCCTTCCCTATCCGCATCATTTTCAGCGATGGCTGGATGTTTATCCGTCCAGCCTCCTGGGTTGATGGGTTTGCCCCAAACCACGCTCCAATGTGTCCAGCAGGCGGTAAATTGGGGAGAGAGCTCGGAAGTGGTACGTAAATTTGCAACAACTCTTTCGACGGTAACCATCCAAACCACCTTGTCAGAAAAAAAAATCACCCCATCTTGCATGAGGCTGGCAGGCTCGACTGATGCGACCATAAAATGAAGGAAATTCCTCCATTCGTTACACTTAAACGAAATAACAAAATTTAATATTTTATTAAATACCCGTTTTTCGCCGACTACGACAGTTTTACGATACGGAACGACATAAAAGCGGACGATTTCGCGTACTGCTGAAGGGGTTACGGTACAGTTGCTGCTGTTGTTGTTTTGTGTGTGTGTGTATGAGGATTTTTCCTTCCATGGTTGCCTTTTGCTTACCTTAAATCGTTTCACTTGCTGGTGAATTTTAAGCACGTTATTATGGCTACCGGAAACGTAAGATTCACCTTCAATTTTATCTCTTTCGTTCCACTACCCATTGCGGGTGGGTAGATTTAATTCAACCGGGAAAAGGGAAAGTATCTTAAGAATGCAGAGCGAAAAAAAAGAAGGGAGTAATGTTGATAATGTTAACGAAAAAAAAAGAAACCGACAAAACGAGAAAAACGTTGCAGCGTGTGCTTGCAAGTAAAGCACCTGCTGTAAGCGGTTAAAGAAATTGTTGTCATTTTTCACCTGTTGGTACGTCGGGGACTTTGGAAAGTAAAGAATTTTGCTTTATCCATGAGCGTTAGCGATGAGAGAAGATTTTGCACAACAATGTCTCTTGTGTTATGCGACGGATGGTGTCACGAATATTGTTGAATATTAAACGTGTACAACTGGAAAAAGAATATTTTGAAAGTACTTTTAAAATAATAAACAATAATAATGGGATTAATTGACAATATTTTATGATTAATTTTATTCACATGTATTAACTTTTCTCAAAAATTGCAAAATACAACAGTAGATTTACAAATATTCACAATATGGCAAAAAAAATTCAGATTTTGTAAATATTAATCAAACGGAAATCGTTTTAGTTTCGAAATTTATATGTTTAAATAGGCAAAACATTTTATAAAATTAAAACCATTGCCGTTACTGCTACAATATCACCTTTGCTGTATATTCTTTTTTACAACTGTCTTAACAAATATGAACCGAAATCATCCCAAAAACCATACAAAACCCAACAACCAGAATAGCATTATAAAACTGCCCACCCGGTAGTACGATGTATAATCAAGCTGATTTGTGTTTAATCGATTTGCAATCAACCCATCCGTTGGGGCCGATCGACAGCAATAGAAAGACACTGGAAATTGGACGATTATATTGCGTACTCAAAACCCCGTGAACAATTGCACCGGAACGAAGCGGGCATTATCGGAAAAGAAAATCGACCATTTGGCGAACCATCTGCGTGTGGATCATTAGCCCTTTTACGAGCCGGTTGTCCTTTTCTGGGGTACCGTGCTTATCATGAAAGGACATTGCCTTATTTTCCAGTTCAGCAAGTACGTTAACGAGCAGATCGAGAAGCTCGTTCCGTTTTGGGATTATAACGAAGAATCTGCATTCGTCGTGGCTGTTTTGGGTTTGTTTTGGTTTTTTGACAAATATTCTTCTTTGTTCACTCTAAATGTTGAAGTATTCAGCCATTGTGGCGTGAAAAAAAGGAGGTCAGTCATTGTTTATTATTCGCGATCGGTCAATCTATCGGTCATTTGATGGTGAAGTCCGATTAGCATATGATGGATCTGATTGGTGACTGATTAGTGTGGAATGCAGCGATGGGTTTGGAATATATTGAATCACACGCTGACATGGCAGCTGCGTCATTTGGTGAACCAAATTGATTGCAAATGAGACGGGTACAGCGTACACGCGTATGCTTTTAGCTGACGGAATGTGGAAAAGCTTTTTATGCCGGAAAAGCATGTTGATTTGATTTCCTCTCCATTACGGGAAACAATTTTGTTTTTATTATGGAGTTAGGTGTTGCTCGTTCGAGTGCTATTTATCGACTGACTCTTTATTCTTAGTCTAATACATACATACATATACTTACATCTAACACTTACACTATACGCTTATACGCTAACCTACACTTACGACACTACATTCTCCCCCTTAAACGAAGTTTACTTTCTATCTAGGATACTTTAATCTTGGTTGTCCTTCCAGTCTTTTCGATCGTCTTAACGGTGGAGGACTTGATTCACTCCTTTTCCTTTTATGTGAAATATTTACATTTGTTGGTACTACAATTACATTCTTACTCATCCTACTATCCTTTTTCCTTATTTGGTTTTTATGCACCATGCGTATTACTCCATTCAGACTTATTAAGTATCTTAGACCACTTATTTTCTTTTTGACTATTGCTGGAATCCATCTCATATGTTCCTTAAAGTGATTTTTGTAATACACTTCTTCCTCTTCTTCATACTGATCATGATTTGTTATCATTGGAACTTGCCTTCTTGATTCTACCTTAGTTAAGATTTGTCTTTCGTGTCCTTTTATAGGATTTACTTTTGTTATTAATGTGTGTGGTACGTAGCAAAATACTCTCTCCGACGGCGTGACTTTAGTTACAGTACATGGACTATTTCTATAACTGATTAGAAAGTGATTCAGCTTCCTTTGTAGACTTAATGGTTTTAATCTTGTATCCAACAAATACTTTTTTAGACTATCTTTTACTGTCCTAACCGCTCTCTCGGCCAACCCGTTTGACTGTGGGTGGTACGGCGGGGACTTACTCACTTTTATACCTTTTGCTCTTAAGAACGACAAAAACTTTTCTGAACTAAATGGAGGACCATTATCTGACACGATTTCCTCTGGTAACCCAAAATATGCAAAAAATATTTCTAGCATCTCTATAACATTTTCTGCCTTAGTACTTTTCATAATTTTTACTTCCATGAACTTGGAAAAACTATCGACTATTATAAATAACGTACTATTTTCAAAAAAGAAAAAATCTATATGCACTCTTTGAAACGGACGCGTACATTGCAACCATTTGGTTGCGACTATTTCTTTTGGTACGATTTGTCTACACTGACAGACTTGACATGCTTTTATATACTGCTCAAAATCTCTATCCATATTTTTCCACCACACGAGTTTCCTAGCTGACATTTTCATTCTTACCAAACCATCATGGTTTTCATGGAATAGACTGACTATTTTCTCTTTCAGCTTATCTGGTATTACTACTCGATCGTTAAAAAATAATACTCCATCTTCTATTGCTAAACTGTTACTAACTTTAGCATAATCTTTCAACTCCCATTTCACATTGTTCGACCATCCATACTTAACATTTTTGTAGACTTTTTGCAAAATACTATCTGACTTTTGGAATTGTTTGACCAACTCAATATCGATAATTGAGGAAGACGAAATCGCATTTAATTGTGTGAACTCCTCATCTATCTCTAAAATTTCTGCCAAAGGTAATCTACTTAACCCATCCACGTGACCCATACATTTTCCTGGCCTATGCTCTATCACATATTCATAATTGGCTAATAACAATGCCCATCGGCTCAGCCTAGCTACTGCTATAGACGAAGTTGTTCTTGACGGTTTGAATATTTCTTTGACGCCTGAGTTATCTGTTACCAGTTTGAATTTGATTCCGTAAATGTATTTATGAAACTTTTGGACACCGAAAACAACGGCTAATGCTTCCTTATGAACCTGTGCGTAATTTCTCTGTGCTTGAGAAAGAGTTGTTGAAGCAAAATATATAGGTTTTTCTACCCCTCCAATTTCATGAGACAAAACTGCACCTAAACCGTAAGGACTTGCATCTACTGCTAAAATAACAGGTTTTTTAGGATCAAATGGTACTAAAACGTTGTTATCTACTAACATTGATTTCGCTTTTTCGAATGATTCCTGACATTCCTTTGACCATACATATTTTTTGTCTTTGCGTAGAAGTTCATACATCGGACTCAATATTGTTGCTAGATTTGGCAAAAACCTGCTGTAATAATTTATCATGCCTAGATACGCTTGTAATTGCATCACATCTGATGGTACCGGTGCTTCAATAATCGCTTTTACTTTTGACTCATTTGGTGTTATTCCGTTCTTTGATATTTTGTAGCCTAGGTACTCTATTTCTGTTTTAAAAAATTCCGACTTCTTTTCGTTTATCTTTACTTTATGCAATTCCAGCCTTTTTAAAACTTCGCATACATTCTCCATGCATTGTTTTTCATTTTCTCCGCCAACGAGTATGTCGTCCATATACGCAATGCCTTTAGTCTTTAACAATATTTGATCTACTATTGTTTGAAATATTGCAGGCGCAGACTGTACTCCAAATGGCATCCTAGTGTACTTGTATAGCCCTTTATGCGTATTTATAGTACAAATATTTTGCGAATTTTCTGATAACTTTACTTGCAAGTACGCTCCTGTTAGGTCTATTTTGCAAAAAACTGTCCAATTTGCAATTTTCGCCAAAATATCATCAATCCTCGGTAATGGGTAATGTTCTACCGTAAGATATTTATTTATCGTAGCTTTTCCATCCAAACAGATACGTACTGAGCCATCACTTTTTCCTACAACCACTATAGGGCTCGCCCACGCTGATGTACGTATTGGTACTAGTATACCGTCATTCACTAATTTATCTAGGTTGGCTTCAACTTTTTCTATTAATGCGAACGGCACTGAATACGCTTTATGGAAAATTGGGGTAAAATTAGGTTTTAACACTAAACTGGCTTCAAACCCTTCTATCGTTTCCTTGTTATTTCCGTTTGTTAGATTCGGAAACATTTTTTTCATGTCTCCAAGCCATTTGTCCGCTTCGATTTGATTTAATTTAAAACCTTTTCGCCAATCCGGAAATAATATATCCAACGCATCACGACCTAGTAAAGGATTACCGTTATTTTCTGTTTTAATTACGTTGACTTCTAGACGGACCGTTTTACTTTTTATCGCTACGTTTACGCATATTTTTCCTAACGGTGTCAGACGTTGACCCGATGCCGTAATAAAACGCAAATGTGTTTGTTCTAATTCGACATTAGCAAACTCTTTCCGATACACACTCTCCGGTATTACCGTATTACACGCACCACAGTCTATCTCAAACGCAATGTCTACACCGTTGATATTTAAAACGCACACTTCTGGATTACTGATCGTATTCTCTTCTAATATGCGTGTTAGCGACACATCCTTCGGTTCCGCTCGCAAACTATGCACGTTCGTACTTCGGCAACACGACGACACATGACCATACTTCTTACAGTTGAAACACTGCCACATACGCGCAGGACATGTCTGTGGATTATGCGATCTTCCACATCTGTAACACTGCTGCTGCTGCTGCTGCTGCTGCTGCTGCTTGCTCTCCTGCTTATGCGTGTAGCTCTGTTGATGTAAAGGTGTACTGTTCCCACGGTGGTAGTGCACTTTTGGACCGACGCTTCGTTTTGGCGCACACTTAATCACCGCCATTTCCCTCGGTTTCTCTTTCGATGTAAATGTTTCGTTTTGTTCATCCGCAGCTTCCCATGTTCTGGCGATATTTTCTGCACTCTCGAATGTTAACTCGGACTCTCGAAGAAGACGTTTCCTTAGTCCTTCATCCCGGACACCAACTACTAATTGATCTCGCAAGCTTTCCTTTAGACAGCACGTGAATTTACACGATTGTGCGAGCGATTTCAGTTCCACGATGTACTCCGCAACAGAACTATCTTTTTGTAGACAGTTTCTAAAGTTGAACCGTTCCGCCACTACGTTGACTTTCTGTTCCAATTGCTCTTGCAGCTTAATGCACAGCTTCTCGTAGTTTAGCGTCTTTGGCTGTTCAGGCAACACCATCTTTGATATGAGGCTATACAGCGATGCTCCTCCCAACGTTAACAACATCACTGTTTTCTTTGAATCTTCCACCTCGTTAACTTGGAAAAAAATATCAATACGTTCCAAGTACTCCCTGATGCTTTCGCCCATGACAAATGGTTCAATTTCTCCGATTAACGACATGACTAATATTTGACTTTTCGTTTGCTTTTTCCTCGTCGCCAACTATTATGGAGTTAGGTGTTGCTCGTTCGAGTGCTATTTATCGACTGACTCTTTATTCTTAGTCTAATACATACATACATATACTTACATCTAACGCT
>CM028118.1:24328937-24371919 GCA_016170025.1 Anopheles vaneedeni | reverse complement strand
TCATTTTTGCACCAAATTTTGCCTATAACTCGGTCGGTATCCAACGGATCGCCAATCTTTAACTTGTGGTCGATAGATAGCATCAATGGCTACATTTTCTTCTTGGACGGCCATACCGTCAGATGTCTGTGCCAGAAGTTATTCGAGGAACCAACTTCCTTACCCTGTTTTTGAACAATTTAGCAAAATTGAAAAATGTGATATATTTTAATGGGAATTTGTTGCAATATGTTTCTTTTCACTCAAATAATGCTTTAAACTAAAAAAAGAATAAAAAATCGAAAAAAAAATTTCAAAAAAATTTCCACTCGAAAATTTCATAAGGGGTACCCCTTACGTTTTTTTTGAGAAATTTTGCAAAAAAAATAAAATTGTTTTATTTTAATGCCAATTGGTTGCAATGAGTTTCTTTTCACTCAAATAATGATTGAAATAAAAAAAAGAGTGAAAAATAATGAAAAAATCAAAAAATTCAAAAAAATGAAAATTGACTAAGGGTCATTTTTGCACCAAATTTTGCCTATAACTCGGTCGGTATCCAACGGATCGCCAATCTTTAACTTGTGGTCGATAGATGGCATCAATGGCTACATTTTCTTCTTGGGCGGCCATGCCCTCAGATGTCTGTGCCAGAAGTTACTCGAGGAACCAAGTTCGTTACCCTGTTTGAGAAAATGTAAAATTTTTCTCATTTTTGCACCAAATTTTGCCTATAACTCGGTCGGTATCCAACGGATCGCCAATCTTTAACTTGTGGTCGATAGATAGCATCAATGGCTACATTTTCTTCTTGGACGGCCATACCGTCAGATGTCTGTGCCAGAAGTTATTCGAGGAACCAACTTCCTTACCCTGTTTTTGAACAATTTAGCAAAATTGAAAAATGTGATATATTTTAATGGGAATTTGTTGCAATATGTTTCTTTTCACTCAAATAATGCTTTAAACTAAAAAAAGAATAAAAAATCGAAAAAAAAATTTCAAAAAAATTTCCACTCGAAAATTTCATAAGGGGTACCCCTTACGTTTTTTTTGAGAAATTTTGCAAAAAAAATAAAATTGTTTTATTTTAATGCCAATTGGTTGCAATGAGTTTCTTTTCACTCAAATAATGATTGAAGTAAAAAAAAGAGTGAAAAATAATGAAAAAATCAAAAAATTCAAAAAAATAAAAATTGACTAAGGGTCATTTTTGCACCAAATTTTGCCTATAACTCGGTCGGTATCCAACGGATCGCCAATCTTTAACTTGTGGTCGATAGATAGCATCAATGGCTACATTTTCTTCTTGGACGGCCATGCCCTCAGAGATTTATTTTAATTGTCATAAATTTTTTATTATTTTTTTTACTTAAAGCATTATTTGAATGAAAAGAAACTTATTGCAACAAATTCGCATTAAAATACATAAATTTATAAATTTTGCTCTCAAATTACTCTAAAAAATCGAATTTCGAATCGAATCGAATTCGAATAGCGATTTTTTGCTGAAAATACACGTATTGCGACTATTTGCGATTCGGATATATTATACGTGGTTTTGCAAGAATTTTCTGTATCGCGTTCGCAAACGCGACAATTGCTAAGCGTTTAGTGACGGGGTGACAGTTTTCCTTTTCCTTTATATGCCATTATCAATCAAGGGAAGATGATCGAAAATGCTTGTGAGCGTAAGGTGCGAAATGAAATATTAGTTTCCATATTTCCATCCGTTTCTTTCGATAGAACAAACACACACTACTTTTAGCTAAAATTTCGATACGAAAAAAAGATTAAAGATTTTTTTAAAAATATTTGTTCAATAGCTAATAGAAAAAAATTGAGTTTTCAAACACATTTTACTGTCGGTTACAAACCAACGTGAACCAACGCGTTGCGGGGGGATTGGATTCATAACTCTCCCACCAGCACCCACCGACTGTTATCAGTTAATAACTTGATTGTAAACAATGCTCACTATCATTGCGCCAGCTTCCTTCATACGCATGAAACCTGCAAAGTCACTTTTATTCACTCAAACGACAAACAGTTCCGTCTGGTCAACCGAACCGTTCAGACGTGTCTATCTCGCTATCAACCTCACAAAGGCGGACCTCCTATCAATCTGCCCAAGCCATGGCACTGGTGTCGGTGCGTGATTACGAGCAACGGGCGCACGAAATTATCCCCCGGAATGCACTCGACTACTATCGGAGTGGTGCTGGGGACGAGCTGTCGCTCCAATTGAATCGGACCGGTTTCGATCGCATACGCATCCGACCACGGATGCTGCAGGGTGGCGCCACCCGGGACCTTACCTGTACCGTGTTCGGTGAGCGTTTCGCACTGCCAATCGCCATTTCGCCCACGGCCATGCAACGGATGGCCCATCCCGAGGGTGAGGTGGCAAATGCGAAGGCAGCCGCGAGCAGACAGGTGCTCTTCACACTAAGCACGATCAGTACAAGTTCGCTCGAGGAAGTGGCCAATGCGACACCGAACGCACCGAAGTGGTTCCAGCTGTACATCTACCGTGATCGGCAGCTGACGGAAGGTTTGGTACGCCGGGCGGAAAGGGCCGGTTATCGTGCGATCGTGCTGACGGTGGATGCGCCACTGTTTGGTTTACGGCGGGCAGATATGCGCAACAAATTTTCACTACCGCCTCATCTGACGTAAGTGCCATTTGTGTACTTGTTACAGTGATGACGATACTTTGGAATTAGTGCGAATTAGATAAATTCAATCCTTTTTCGGATTGTCTGATTTGGGTCCAATATGCAACGTTTTGTTCTATAATTTTGTTACCATTTTATAGGTACCTTCATAATGCCATAATGCTTTCTCATTGAAATTGTAATGAGTGAAACATTTTAGTGCTTGATTTACTATCTTCATAATCTTGATTACTCATTTCTGTTTAACGGTAGACTTCAAATGTCCCAGGCAGTTGACAGAAGAGATCTGAATTTCGTGCTTGACCATACGGAAGCAACTCACAATAAATGATTCCCTTCCAGTCCCACCAAATACACATCTATCCGGGCATTGTGTGACCACCATTTGATCCTCTTTAACAAAGCACTTGAAAGGATCGTTTGAGACTCGGAGATAGAACATTCGGAGAATATCCATTGTTCAATTTAGATCTTTATAGACGCTGATGATATAGACATCATTATCATTGAATAACTCCTGAGTGACTTCTAACAGATGGAGACAAGTGGTGATCGAATTGATGAATTGTTTAAATTCATTCTAATCTTTAGCTAACTTCAAAGTATTAAAGTCATTTGAATATTAAAGAATATATATATTTATTGCTCCGTTGAGGATCAATGGACAAGCCTCTACAATCATCTGGAGCTCTGTGAGTATTATCATGACTTCACCTTCATACACGTTTTACTTCCAGGATGGCGAACTTCGTTGGAAAAGCCTCCAGCATTCGCAGCCAGGGTGGATCAGGCATCAACGAGTACATTGCCGAACAGCTCGATCCTACCCTGTCCTGGGACGACGTAAAATGGCTGCTCGGATTCACCAAACTGCCCGTCATCGTAAAGGGCATACTGACGCGCGAAGACGCCATCATTGCGGCCGATCTCGGCGTACACGGCATATTCGTTTCGAATCATGGCGCTCGGCAACTGGATTCCGTTCCCGCTTCGGTGGGTCATAGTCAATCTTGTTGACGCTGGTTTGCTATCTTCCTACGTTTATTGACGTCTTCTTTTCAGATTGAAGCTTTACCGGAAATTGTATCAGCCGTTGGAAACCGTGTGGAAATATTTCTTGACGGCGGCATTACTCAGGGAACGGATGTCTTTAAAGCGCTAGCCCTTGGCGCACGGATGGTATTCTTCGGACGTCCAGCAGTATGGGGATTGGCCGTTAATGGACAAGCAGGCGTAGAGCACGTTTTGGATTTATTGCGAAACGAGCTAGACCTGACGATGGCCCTTGCCGGTTGCAAAACACTCGCAGACATTACGAAGGACTATGTGGTTCATGAGAACTATTACAGTAAGCTTTAAATCTAGGAGAGAAGCAACCTTGTGAGATTACAGGCACGATGCTTCAATAAAGTGGTGGTATTAGACGTGTTTAGTCAAAACATACACAATTAGTGTAATTGTAATGATTTGTATCCAAGTGATGCCTACTTTTGTAGGAATCGAAGAGCAAGGAAGTCCGAAACAATCTACAATGAAGCGGTATTGTCCGATGATTCGTTTATCCGACATCTTCTAGCGGGCGAAATTCCAGCTCTCATTTCTCGCATAGTATATTAGTATAATTGTAAGGATGAATTGCGTAAACTGTTAGCCAACTACTTCCCTAAAGCTTGGTAGAATAGTCAATACCACATCGGAACGACGACATTGTATTGCACTTAATTAATTTAATTATCAGAACGAATAAGATAGAAACGAGTAAAACAAATGTGCAACTGATCCTGCTGCCAGGAATTCAGAAATTGAAGGAAATGAACGTATGCTTTTCGTCATTCCCCATGCGTTGAAATCCCCACCGGTTTAAACAATTTCAAGATGAAGATGGATATGATGAATAGTAGAGCATAATTCGTCTCTTTCATTTCGTAAACTTCCTTTTCGTCGTCCGGTAAAAAGCACTAAAATCATTTTTCTACACTAAAAGAGCATCCAACGAAGGAGGTAACACTCACTTTTACCTGAAGATGATCTGGTATTGGTGATCGATAGTATGAGAGCGTCCGATGATGGGGAAATTATCTTCGGTCTCTTTCAATCCAGTCAAGCAATAGTAAAGGATCTCGAATGACTATCAATGAATGATAACAAGCGGGAAAGAGACCGCTATATGAAGTACTCAGCTGGTGAACGGTGATAAGTGCTACCTCTTTTGATGTATCCTCTCTTGTTGCTTCGGCAAAAAGCACCTAAAATGAATCTTCAACGCCAAGAGAGCATCCAAAGGCGGAGGTTACTTCTATCCTCTGACCATCATTCTAGCGCATCATACGATGCTGGTCTCTTTTCGCACGTTATCATTGATCATGACCTAAGATCTTTTAGTATTGGTGATCGATGGGTACATCGGATGAAGGGGAGATAATCCTTCATCTCTTTCGTGCTCATTGGATATCTCGCGTTACTATCAATGATAACAGGTAGGAAAGGGACCGCTATATCAAGCACTCAGCTTGTGAACGGTAGTTTGTGGTACCTCCTTTCATGGATACTCTCTTGTTGTTTTAAATTTTAAAAGTGCCAGTTTTTCAATCCCAAAAACCAAGTCAAGTCAAAGTAATTTTTCAAGCCGGTTTGACCACGAAACGGTCATCTTTTCTGTATTTTGGAAACTATAAGTATTGAAGAACATATCTGTTAAATGATCTTTTTTTAATTTTTGTGAGGAGTTGACCAAATTATAAAAGAGATAATTAAAGATAAATAATAGAGGTGGTATGCTTCCAGCGTTACGTTTTGTACCGATAGGGAAAGAGAGGGTCAAAAATACACAAGTTTTAGGTTACATAATAGTTGAATCATTCCTGATTTTAAAAGAACTCTGCAAGCACTGCAACTGCGAAAGTTCGAATGTTTCATTCTAATTAAAAACATTCCTCTTTTGTTTATTTTACTATTTTTATTTCGATTTTTGGTTGTTTTTGTTTTGTTTTGTCTGGTAATAATTTGAGTAGTTCTGAAAATTCTGTATAGTTTGCATTATTTTGCTTTTGAATAGTTTCGTGATGCAATGTTTCGTATGCTGTCTGTTAGTAGTTGATTTTGGCTGCATGTTTCTGATTCTTTTGTTTCATTAGTTAGCTTACTTACGTTTCTAGTATTATTTAAATTTAAAGAGTATATGCTCATTAGTGAAGTTTACGTTTTGCGTTTCTTTTCGTTCTTGTTTTTGTTTTTTGTTTTCTTTTCTTTTCTGCAATTACTAGAGCCACCGAATGGGTCCGGGGATTCGGTACAGTTGTTCNCAATTGGTTGCAATGAGTTTCTTTTCACTCAAATAATGATTGAAATAAAAAAATAAGTGAAAAATAATGAAAAAATCAAAAAAAAATAAAAATAAAAATTGACTAAGGGTCATTTTTGCACCAAATTTTGCCTATAACTCGGTCGGTTTCCAACGGATCGCCAATCTTTAACTTGTGGTCGATAGATAGCATCAATGGCTACATTTTCTTCTTGGACGGCCATGCCCTCAGAGATTTATTTTAATTGTCATAAATTTTTTATTATTTTTTTATTTAAAGCATTATTTGAATGAAAAGAAACTTTTTGCAACAAATTCGCATTAAAATACTTAAATTTATAAATTTTGCTCTCAAATTACTCTAAAAAATCGAATTTCGAATCGAATCGAATTCGAATAGCGATTTTTTGCTGAAAATACATGTATTGCGACTATTTGCGATTCGGATATATTATACGTAGTTTTGCAAGAATTTTCTGTATCGCGTTCGCAAACGCGACAATTGCTAAGCGTTTAGTGACGGGGTGACAGTTTTCCTTTTCCTTTATATGCCGTTATCAATCAAGGGAAGATGATCGAAAATGCTAGTGAGCGTAAGGTGCGAAATGAAATATTAGTTTCCATATTTCCATCCGTTTCTTTCGATAGAACAAACACACACTACTTTTAGCTAAAATTTCGATACGAAAAAAAGATTAAAGATTTTTTTAAAAATATTTGTACAATAGGTAACAGAAAAAAACAAACCAACGTGAACCAACGCGTTGAGGGGGGATTGGATTCATAACTCTCCCACCAGCACCCACCGACTGTTATCAGTTAATAACTTGATTGTAAACAATGCTCACTATCATTGCGCCAGCTTCCTTCATACGCATGAAACCTGCAAAGTCACTTTTATTCACTCAAACGACAAACAGTTCCGTCTGGTCATCCGAACCGTCCAGACGTGTCTATCTCGCTATCAACCTCACAAAGGCGGACCTCCTATCAATCTGTCCAAGTCATGGCACTGGTGTCGGTGCGTGATTACGAGCAACGGGCGCACGAAATTATCCCCCGGAATGCACTCGACTACTATCGGAGTGGTGCTGGGGACGAGCTGTCGCTCCAATTGAATCGGACCGGTTTCGATCGCATACGCATCCGACCACGGATGCTGCAGGGTGGCGCCACCCGGGACCTTACCTGTACCGTGTTCGGTGAGCGCTTCGCACTGCCAATCGCCATTTCGCCCACGGCCATGCAACGGATGGCCCATCCCGAGGGTGAGGTGGCAAATGCGAAGGCAGCCGCGAGCAGACAGGTGCTCTTCACACTAAGCACGATCAGTACAAGTTCGCTCGAGGAAGTGGCCAATGCGACACCGAACGCACCGAAGTGGTTCCAGCTGTACATCTACCGTGATCGGCAGCTGACGGAAGGTTTGGTACGCCGGGCAGAAAGGGCCGGTTATCGTGCGATCGTGCTGACGGTGGATGCGCCACTGTTTGGTTTACGGCGGGCAGATATGCGCAACAAATTTTCACTACCGCCTCATCTGACGTAAGTGCCGTTTGTGAACTTGTTTTCTCCGGAACTGGTTTCAGTGATGACGGTACTTTAGAATTAGTGCGAATTAGACAACTCTTCTATCCGCCATCTGCTACCATTTATGACGTTGATAAATGTTGATAAATTCAATCCTTTTTCGGATTGTCTGATTTGGGTCCAATATGCAACGTTTTGTTCTATAATTTTGTTACCATTTTATAGATATACCTTCATAATGCCATAATGCTTTCTCATTGAAATTGTAATGAGTGAAACATTTTAGTGCTTGATTTACTATCTTCATGATCTTGATCACTTATTTCTGTTTAATGGTAAACTTCAAAAGTTCTAAGCAGTTGACAGAAGAGTTCTGAATTTCGTGTTTGACCATACGGAAGCAACTCACAATAAATGATTCCCTTCCAGTCCCACCAAATACACATCTATCCGGGCATTGTGTGACCACCATTTGATCCTCTTCAACAAAGCACTTGAAAGGATTTTTTGAGACTCGGAGATAGAACATTCCGAGAATATCCATTGTTCAATTTAGATCTTTATAGACGCTGATGATATAGATATCATTATCATCGAATAACTCCTGAGTGACTTCTACACGTTTTTCGATTACTTCCAGCATGGCGAACTTCGTTGGAAAAGCCTCCAGCATTCGCAGCCAGGGTGGATCAGGCATCAACGAGTACATTGCCGAACAGCTCGATCCTACCCTGTCCTGGGACGACGTAAAATGGCTGCTCGGATTCACCAAACTGCCCGTCATCGTAAAGGGCATACTGACGCGCGAAGACGCCATCATTGCGGCCGATCTCGGCGTACACGGCATATTCGTTTCGAATCATGGCGCTCGGCAACTGGATTCCGTTCCCGCTTCGGTGGGTCATAGTCAATCTTGTTGACGCTGGTTTGCTATATTCCTGCGTTTATTGACGTTTTATTTTCAGATTGAAGCTTTACCGGAAATTGTATCAGCCGTTGGAAACCGTGTGGAAATATTTCTTGACGGCGGCATTACTCAGGGAACGGATGTCTTCAAAGCGCTAGCACTTGGCGCACGGATGGTATTCTTCGGACGTCCAGCAGTATGGGGATTGGCCGTTAATGGACAAGCAGGCGTAGAGCACGTTTTGGATTTATTGCGAAACGAGCTAGACCTGACGATGGCCCTTGCCGGTTGCAAAACACTCGCAGACATTACGAAGGACTATGTGGTTCATGAGTACTATTACAGTAAGCTTTAAATCGAGGAGAGAAGCAACATTATGAGATTACAGGCACGATGCTTCAATAAAGTGGTGATATTAGACGTGTTTAGTCAAAACATACACAATTAGTGTAATTGTAATAATTTGCATCCAAGTGATGCTCACTTTTGCAAGGAAGTCCGAAACAATCAACAATGAAGCGGCATTGCCCGATGATTCTTCTAGCGGGCGAAATTCTAGCTTTCATTTCTTGAATAGTTTATTAGTATAATTGTAAGGATGAATTGCGTAAACTGTTAGCCAACTACTTTCCTAAAGCTTGGTAGAATAGTCAATACCACATCGGAACGACGACATTGTATTGCACTTAATTAATTTAATTATCAGAACGAATAAGATAGAAACGAGTAAAACAAATGTGCAACTGATCCTGCTGCCAGGAATTCAGGAATTGAAGGAAATGAACGTATGCTTTTCGTCATTCCCCATGCGTTGAAATCCCCACCGGTTTAAACAATTTCAAGATGAAGATGAATATGATGAATAGTAGAGCATAGTTCGTCTCTTTCCTTTCGTAAATTTCCCTTTCGTCATCCGGTAAAAAGCACCAAAATCATTTTTCTACACTAAAAGAGCATCCAGCGAAGGAGGTAACACTCACTTTTACCTGAAGAAGATCTGGTATTGGTGATCGAAAGTATGAGAGCGTCCGATGATGGGTAAATAATCTTCGACCTCTTTTTTAATCCAGTCAAGCAATAGTAAAGGATATCGAATGACTATCAATGAATGATAACAAGCGGGAAAGAGACCGCTATATGAAGTACTCAGCTGGTGAACGGTGATAAGTGCTACCTCTTTTAATGTATCCTCTCTTGTTGCTTCGGCAAAAAGCACCAAAAAATGAATCTTCAACACCAAGAGAGCATCCAAAGGTGGAGGTTACTTCTATCCTCTGACCATCATTCTAGCGCATCATACGATGCTGGTCTCTTTTCGCACGTTATCATTGATCATGACCTAAGATCTTTTAGTATTGGTGATCGATGGGTACATCGGATGAAAGGGAAATAATCCTTCATCTCTTTCATGCTCATTGGATATCTCGCGTTAACGAAGGATATAACGACTGATCATAACTGTTAAAGAACATATCTGTTAAATCATTCCTGAATCATTCCTGATTTTAAAAGAGCTCTGTTCGAATGTTTCATTCTAATTAAAAACATTCCTCTTTTGTTTATTTTACTATTTTTATTTCGATTTTTGGGTGTTTTTGTTTTGTTTTGTCTGGTAATAATTTGAGTAGTTCTGAAAATTCTGTATAGTTTGCATTATTTTGCTTTTGAATAGTTTCGTGATGCAATGTTTCGTATGCTGTCTGTTAGTAGTTGATTTTGGCTGCATGTTTCTGATTCTTTTGTTTCATTAGTTAGCTTACTTACGTTTCTAGTATTATTTAAATTTAAAGAGTATATGCTCATTAGTGAAGTTTACGTTTTGCGTTTCTTTTCGTTCTTGTTTTTGTTTTTTGTTTTCTTTTCTTTTCTGCAATTACTAGAGCCACCGAATGGATCCGGGGATTCGGTACAGTTGTTCGTACGAATCGTCTTATCATTTTTTGTTTGCATTTACCCTTCAATAACCCCATCCGCCTTACGGTGGATTTGGTACTTCACGTTCTGATCTAAGCTTTTCCTGTTTGACAATATTCAAGCAAGCAATTTATCAATCACTACATTTAATGGGTAATGTTACTGAAATTTGTTATTTTCTTTTTTCTTTGCTTTTCTCTCGGTCTATCTTTCTCGCTAATGGAACAGTGATTGTTCGCGTATGCATTTTCATTTAATTCGCTCTCCGTTTTGGTTTGCTTTTCTGCAAATCGAATGCAACGGTTTGAATCAGCTTATCAATTTCTTAAACATAGTTTCACACACCTTTTCCATAAGTGATTACATTGATTACATGTTTTGCGAGCTTATCATAGGGATTATACTACAGAGCTTGTTATTTCTTTTGTTGTTTTTTTTCAAAGAATTACTTTTGTTTGATAACTTTCGGTAAAGAATGCTGCACGTCTAATAAGTAGAATAAGAAGTATTCGGTACGTTTATATGAAGCGTATGAAACGAAAACTCATGAAAAAAGACGGCAATTTGTTACGAACACAAAATCATAATTAGTTTTCTGCAAAGCAAAACATAATCGCACCCTAATTGTGATTCATTTGCCAAACAGTGTAAATAAATGCATTGGTTTTTTTGTCTCACCTACTACCTATTACATCCGCTAAATATTATTATATGTTACGAAGCAGTTATTTCGTATCCATGCTCTATTATTTGGTTTGTACAACAATTGTTGCATAATTTTGATTAAATTTCTTTTGTCCGTTGAATTTGTTCAGTTGAAAGATTGGTATAATAACTATCGATACATTAATTCAAACGGCATGTATGATTGTAGAACGTATTAAAAAAAAAGCTCCAGACACAAATTATGGCACTTGACTTAGCTTTAAACACTGAATCACACACAGCAAAACAAAAATAAAAAAAGATACTGGAAACACAGTTTTAGGGCTAATTTTGAACAATGCTGGAAGAAAATGACTAGAAGCTGATTTCAATTTTCATTGTTCAATAAACTGATTGTGAACAGAATTAATTTAAAAGAAATCATTCCGCTTTCTCTTTCGCATGAATAACGACAAAGAAAGCGTACTTATGTTAGTAAACAGAAAGAAAAAAAGAGAACGGATTCGTTTCGCTCAACCAATGTACCAATCAATCTCATTCGTTTGTTTGTGTGTATGTTTTTACTTTGTTTTCGAACATTTATGCACCTGTACCTTTGTGTTGATTATAATTTACTTACTACCACTAATTTGGTTTAAATTTCCTTAATCGATTTATCATTTCGTTATGTTTTTTTTTTGTTGTTGTTTGTTTTGTTTTGGGTGAAAGGGTGGAGTAGTAATGACTATAAGTTGCTATTTTCTCTTTAACTGCATTATTTACGTTCACACTGATACGGTTTAGTAGTTTTATAAGTTGAGGAAAACACGACATGTACTGGTAAGTTACACTTTTCTAACCTTTCTGTTTTTTTCTTCTTCTCATTTTTGCCTAAAAAAAACTTTCCCAAAGTGTAAGCCATACCCCGCTTCACATCGAACCTGTCACAGAACTGTGCCACATACGACCCCCCATATACGACGAAAAAAATGTTCGTTTAGCGACTATTTTTAGGTGGTTTCGTATTACTTTCTGGCTTGTTGCTGCTTCCTTACAATGAATGTTCATCAGTTGCGCAAGAGCGTACCAACAAAGGTATATTATTTGGAAGAAATTTTTTAAATCATAATTGCATTTGTGTTCTTGGTTTGCGTTTTACATAAACACACTTACACAGCGAGAGAGACAATAAGATGGCAAAGAGCCAATACTTTACAGAATTCTACCGGGCGACCGAAGCAAACCGTCTGTCAGCTATAAACTTGCTTCACCAAAAAAAAGGGCGTACTTACTCGTAGCACCCGTCTTCATCAACTCTACTAGATTACCTCTGGATATAAAAGAGTACGTTTTTAATTACTTGACACATTTGAAACACAAAACCTACTTCATTCGAACGTTACAAATAGGCCTAGGAAAAAAAACCCAATAAGTCATTCGCAATAGATTGAGCAAACATCGTCGCGTTGCAGTGAGTTTTCGTGAATGTTAACAACAACTTAACAATCCGAAAGCGACCGGAACGAGCGTCCAATTTGTTTAAAAACCTAGCTACCAGTTGGATTTTTTGTTTGGTGTATACTGCTCATTATGCAAGCTTTACGAAAGCTTTCGCTAAAAAAAATATCAAAATGCAAACAATTATTCCCGCTTCTACTCACGTAAATTGTACGAGTGGGAAACCACGGAAGAGGAAACTCATACACTAAACTAAGGTTAGAGGTTCTCCACTCTGTGTTGCGTATTATTGCTACTATCACGCATGAAAACTCTCTTACGATTCCGCCATCCCGGTAGATGTGCTAGTAGTACGCGTGAAATGAACAAACAAATGGTTGGCAGCCTTTTTTTTAACAATGGTTTCTCGCTAGGACAAAAGTTGTTCGTCACAAATGTCGCCTATCTGTGAGTGCTATCATTTTCGTTTACTCATTTGTTTTTTTTTTGCTTTCTTTTCTCCCATCACATTCTATTACGCACAGTACTTCAGACTCTTAATACATTACAAATTACTCTGTAGCCTAAACACTATTATCCCTGGACAGTGATGATGACAACAGTTGACATGTTGTTACCGCATTTCACACAATTACGGTGAAAGTATTAAAAAGGAGATAAGTTTAAGCAAGTGTGCATTTAATTAAAGCTTCCCCGGTCTTCTGGATTGCTAGCATTGTTTACTGTAGTTCATTGTTGTTTGCTTTCGGTGCACTAACTTATATGAGAGCTTCATCGAAAAACCAGCATTGGAAGAAATCTCTCCACACATTCACACAAAATGGTTTACTCACAGTTGCTTGTATACTATTACATTACTGGTTGGACAATTACTGATTCTCAGCAAGGCTAACGTATTAGTTATTTGCAGTGAATTTTTTAACCTGTAGTCAAAGTGAACGATTTGTATAATAGTCTATCGCATATGGTTGTGTTTGCTTCTTTTTTTTTCATTACTGCACAATGTTTCACAGAGCTGACCAGGGTATAGTTTATATAAGGGATTAAATACTAGTTGCTATATATATATAGTCGTAAAAGTGTTAGACTCACACAGTTTCTCTGCTATCGTTTGGTGACTAAAAAAGTGTGCGCACTGTTCTGTTACATAAGCTAACTTATTGAAATTTTGCTTGCCGTTTTGTTTTTGGTTCGCTTGCTTAACTCAATTCATATTAATATCAATGCGAAGTAAAATCGGTTTAATAATATTAGTCATATCACTAAAATATGCACAATAAAACGTAAGAACCACTGCAGTCAAGATACATTCGTCAGCAGTATCAGTAACGAAGGGTTAGGTGATCATGCTGGTGATCATCCCATCGACGAGGATGTGTTGGACAATGGACACGAATACACACGCAGCTACTGCAGAGTTATAAGAACTTATTTCCAAGGAGTGTTGTCTGGCGTTGGTCGAGCATGGTTAATTTGTTGCAGAAACAAATAATGCGCTAATATCGTGCGTTGTTGCTAATCGTCCTGCTGCAAACACACCGATGTCCACCCGTCACCGACCCGTGGCAAAATCATACCCCGTACATACTGATGCCGGCATCATACTCTACTTGGGAGGGTACAACAACAACCGCTACATTCATCGTATTTTCCTTTGATCAACAATTACCAGTTGATGAAGGATTGAAGAGTGCTACTTGCACGGTTGAACTTCGTGGCTTACAGATTACACTGCCATAGTATCGTAGGCTGTGAGTCCTGTGCTACCGGAGGCTGCTGTTTGTTTGGTGTACTTGGGTTTGACTTCGTTTCTGTTGTCGATGTAACGAGAGCGGGGAATAAAAAATGTGAAACAGATTTATGTTAGTATATCTTAGACAGATAATTAATTTTACGTCTCCAAAATAGTGTACTGCAAAAAAAAGGTTAAGATTTTTTCCATTTGCAAATTTTTTTTTTACAACTTACAATGTGCTCATTATGAACGATCACATTTTATTTGATCGTTATATTTTTACAATGCTGTACTATATTAATCCTATTAAAAACAGCATCCTTGTATAAAAGAGGCATCTCATTCACATATTATTTACTTATGTGCATTTTATAGGAGGGTTCTTGGTCATTCGAATATATTACATTTTTTTAACCAACCATAATAAAACATGAATTGGTGCTCAAGCAATCGCACACATGTTTTTTTTGTTTCTTTTACACTATTAATAAGTGTGTCATTCGATACATCAGACAGTTGATATTTACACTAAAACGTAAATAAAACAGAGCAACAAAAACACGATAAAAATACTTCATAACAAAAATATGGGAAGGAACAAACACAAAACGAATTATTTATGTAAATTAACCGTTCGCCACACACAATTAACCGTTCTTTTTCTTTGGCGTTTTAAATATCCTTCTAATACTTACGCAATTAGTGACAAATGAAGGACCACTAAAATGTGTGCCCAATGTAGTATCTTTCATTAATCTGTACATTATCAATTACCAGAACAAGCTAAAAAAAATAAAACCTTCCTTTTTGAAAACAGAATCATTAACAGTATGGCCATGCACTGTAAAAGCACTAATAAATCCATATCCCATTATTTAAAATAATAAAACTAGTATTCTAACTACACATACATATACACACATACACGCAACCCAAGACCCGTCCCAAAAAACATAAAACACATAATTACCTTTTCAATAATTTCTCTGTTTCGTCACCATTAATAGCATCGTTGGATTTCGATGAAGCTGTTTTGATTTAATAACAGTTTGTGTTTACAAAGAGACGAATACAATTGGACGTGGACAGAATACAAAAAAAAGAAAGAAAGAAAAATCATAAAATATGAAGAGATTGGAAAACCATAAGTTTTGTTAAAATTTGATAGTCATATTATGAACGGCACAGCACAGATACTTTCGCGATATGATGTGAACTATAATGCCATACAATGGTTAGGGTGGCTAAGGACAATAACAAATAATCTTTTTTTGTTTTCAATGAAATTCAGCGTAGGAGTTATTACAGAATAAAACTAGCTTCTAAAACACACATTATTATGCAGTATTGCTACACATGAAACGCAAATGCATGCAAGAAAGGGGGATGCAATTAAAACATAATCTCTTATCGGAGGAATGTTAACACGCAAACATGGATATTAGGTAAACATGAGCACACATATGAAGAGATGATAAAATGACAGTATAACGTCCCTAAATTATAACTTCGTACGTATTCATTCGTAACCATTTAAGTTCACTAGATAAATATTGAATTGTTATTACGGATTCACATAAAACAGTTCATTTGAATAAGACCATTTAAATATTACGTAAAATATAAAATTTTGTATAGTGGCGGCTGTTCTTCTTTTTTTGTATGTAAAATTATATTAAATGTTTAATGTTAAATGTAGCATTTTCTTCTTTAAGAAAGAATAATGCTTATGGAACAACTTCTTCAGCTGCTCATTTTAAAGGCATCACTAACAAACTAGTTTAAGTATCTTCGAACAAATATCTTCAAAATACTTTCCAAAGAAGTGATTGATACACGTAACAAAACGATAATGACATGAGATGAGTATGATTGCGTAGCGGATATGATGATACTCGGTTGATTCGTAAAAGGACGAACGAGAATGAGTTGCTATTAGGTTTGTATGCTAATTGCTAAGAATGATTGTAGGTAAGTGACAACAGATGCAACCATGTGTGAGCACAAAATGTTATGAACGATCGGTTGTTCATGAGATCATGAGGGAAAATGCATATACTGAACTGGTGAAGTAATATTGCAGGCACAACTAATACGCCGGCAACTCACCCTCAGATGGTTCTGCATAGATGCATATCGATATCGAGATAGCAATTACAAGTCGATTGGAAATGTAAGATCATTGGTCATTTTTGTTGCACAAAACCGGGCCAAAAAAGATATAAAAATAGGGAAACAGAGCTAGCGTTAGATGGGAGCGATATTGAGCTGAATGCTAACTGTCGAAGATAATGTGTATGTTGTTGTACATTGTGTAACGTTTCATCTTTGGGAATGTAAAAAAATCTCCCGTTCGATTCCTAAAATTCACATCCATTTGCTACTTACCTCCATAGTTCCCACGTGGACCATTGTCGCGGTCACATTCAGCTTCGGAAATTTCGTTGCTCTCTTTGGAATCGTTAAAGGACGAGTTGCTCGTATCGTGGTTGCGTGGTGGCGGTGGTGGTGGTTCCGGCGAACCAACGCTACGACGTCCAACAGATCCTCGGGAGCCATAATGCTCATAAGGTGTACCATAGTTGCCACCATACTGCGAACCGTACTGATCATCTTCCGGAGCACAATTGGCTGGATCATCGTACTCAGGTCCTGGGCCACAGTAGAGCGAACCGCCCTGAGAGTTAATGCGTGTGTAACGTCGCTAAAAGAAACAATAAAACATTATTATTTCCGTGCAAAGGGAGCGTTGAAGTCGTGCTTACATATTGATCTTCCTCAGCACAGTTGGCCGGATCGTCATATTCCGGTGCCGGTGTGTAGATGCTGCTCTGACCTCCTTGGCTGTTTTTGCGAGCATAACGATTCTGTCGGGGCTAAAAACATTAGGGACTCATTATTCTAGCATGGAGCAACGAGTCGTTTGGACCCCACAGGCTATACATTACCATTGACTGCGAACCGGATCGTGAATGTACGTGGCTGGGTACCTGCATGGCCATGCTTGATCCCATCGTTCCCATGTGCCCTGGACCACCCATACCATTCTGATGCGGGAATGTTTGGAAGTTCATTGCCTTTGTCGGGTCCATTTCTTCCCGGAATCCAAGCAGATGGAACGTTGCGTACGGGCAAATCTCATCCTCCATGCCTAGTGTAACGCAATAACGAAAAGCAAACGAGCCGTCATTTAACATGTAACGCTGCGTAACGCTTTAGCCAAACATATGGTGGTTAGTATCACAAAAAATCCCAACTATACTGTCTTACAATATATATCGTTAGTATCTGGTAAAATCACACAATAGACCAATAGTTTTGTACGCCTTACCCTTGTCTTTATTACGCCCGGTAGAAGGTTAGTGGATAGTTTACGTGGTAGTTTACGAACGGTGTAATTAAGGTTTGCAAATAATTTTCCAATCGATTAGACGTGTTTACATAGTGAACATTTAGGAAAGAGATAGAAAGATAGATTTTTTTTTAAAACGTGTAATCTAAAACATATTTATAAAGTCACAGTGTTGCAGCAAGCATATTCAAACAATGGAGAAACTATAGAATGAAACAATCGAACTAAAATGCCAATGGTTACACCTACATAAACAAACATTCATATATCTTGTGATCGAAGATCTTGCACGTGATTAAAACCAGAAGGACAATTGTAAAACTTTACCATAACACGCCGGCGGATGGTTGAAACGTCTTGGCAATGGTGGTGGTGCCTTCTTCAGTTCTTCGTACAACGGACGTCGCGGATCCCAAGTGGTATGGTTGGATTTTATGGAAGGATTATGGCCTAATTTGACACAATACAAATTATATTCAAATTTATGACGATGAAAACTTATAATTCGTAATGCTAAACAATATGTTGATGATTTTTATAAAAGAAAAAAAAAACAGTAGTAGCAGTAATAATATTACCATAATGCAACCACTTAACATAACGATTTAGGATAGCAATACATAAAAAGCAACCGGTTCCCCTTAACATTGAAAACCAATTTTGGAGACTCTGATAATAACCAGTAAAAACACGTTCTCATCACATTTATAATGATTCATGGTTAAAGTATAATAAATACGAAGTATATCAATGCAGCAATAAACACATGTTGAGATTCACATTTGAAGCAAAAATACAAACAAATAAAGAACATGTTTTTTTTTTGTCTGACAATCGGAACATTGAAAAAAAGTCGCAACAAGCGTCACATCTAAACATATAAATGGCAATATACTACGAGAGTTCGTTTTGTTACATTTTCAGACTTTACCATACTTACAATTACGATGATGATAACAGTATGTTTTGAACAGGTTTTAGAAGCAAGGCAGCAATGAAATGACCTAACCTCAACCAAACGAGCCCCACCAATAAGGTCACCAACGAGGGTTATACTCACTTATTACAGTTCCCCGCTTCACTCGATCGCATGTATTGTAGTTGGATCCTGGTACCGGTGGTAGCTTACGGTTCGGTGGTGCAATGTATCCCAGCTCGTCACGTATGTCCGGTCGCCTCTTGTCAAGTGTAGCAGCACCCGCCGGTCCCATTGACTGATTGTACACGACATCGTCTTGATGATGTAATTTGGCGGTGAAGTAAAATAAAACATATTATTCGATAATAGTTGTACCTATCTAAACATCTACAACTGGGTTGAATTCTGTCACTGTTGTGCTGACTGGCCTGGCAAAGTGCGTGTAACATCTTTTTTTATGCAACACTTTACAAAACCCAGCAACACACCCAACGGTACAAACAATAATAACTAATAGAAACCTACAGTATACATCCTTCGGTCCACATCGGGGATCGTCATCTCGGCGTCGGGAGATTGCTACACAAATTACTAATACACCTACCGCCACCACGATCACGGTTGCGATCAGTGGTACCATTACGTTCAGGTCAATCCAGTGCGGAATCCACGGTGGGTAGATCGTACCTGGTTGCACAGAGCCAAAGCTGGGCGCAACCGTTCCTGCGTCGATATATTATTGTTTGGTTCGTTGGTTTTTACAATTCGGATAAATGTTCCAACAATGTATGATAGCACAACAAGATACATCAATGAAAATAAGTTTCATATCCATCAATGGTTCCATTTAACGTAGATAGCACGAGTAATAACATTCCCAATTGCATGTACAGTGACAGAATCGCCCCAAAATAGATAATTAGATAACGATGCAATAAATTCCGAGGAAAAGAAGAAAGAGAAAAGAGAGAAAAAACAGATTTTCTAAAATCAGTATACCTTTGCTAGTGTTGCCTTTGCTACGCAGTATACATATAACAATAATCGCAATTATAATAACAAGTAAAGCGGCTACGACTGGCACTACTAAGTTCAAATTGGAAAGGATGATACGGATCGTGTCCTCAGCCGTTAGCTCGGGTATATCGCGTGTGGGTGCGATTGTCCCTGAAACAACCAATCAGAAAGAGAAGAAGAAAGAGAGATTGAGGGGATACATTAATAGTTAGTTTTCTTCTATAAAAAAAACAACTTGGATTTGACGGGCAAAACTGAACACAATTGCTTTTGTTTAATTAAAACGATTTTACACATCATCATCATCACACTACAGAGAGGTTCGGAATAATAAACTGAATAATCGGAAGAAAACAACGATCACCTGTCGTCTTTTCGACGATTCTGTGTACATCAGTTTCCATCAATCTTTGTTCGGTCGAATCAAAGTTTACAAAATTTTTTGAAACATATTAAGAGCTTTAAGTGAGGTTGCCTGAACGTAAGGCTACAGATATGTAGCGCGATTTAGAGCACGTGTGCCTTTAAGGAAAAGAAAACTATTGACATAACATACAAGTAACGACAGCAACAAATAAATGGTAAGTTATAGTAACATTGTCTAATTTAANCCCAAAATAGATAATTAGATAACGATGCAATAAATTCCGAGAAAAAGAAGAAAGAGAAAAGAGAGAAAAAACAGATTTTCTAAAATCAGTATACCTTTGCTAGTGTTGCCTTTGCTACGCAGTATACATATAACAATAATCGCAATTATAATAACAAGTAAAGCGGCTACGACTGGCACTACTAAGTTCAAATTGGAAAGGATGATACGGATCGTGTCCTCAGCCGTTAGCTCGGGTATATCGCGTGTGGGTGCGATTGTCCCTGAAACAACCAATCAGAAAGAGAAGAAGAAAGAGAGATTGAGGGGATACATTAATAGTTAGTTTTCTTCTATAAAAAAAACAACTTGGATTTGACGGGCAAAACTGAACACAATTGCTTTTGTTTAATTAAAACGATTTTACACATCATCATCATCACACTACAGAGAGGTTCGGAATAATAAACTGAATAATCGGAAGAAAACAACGATCACCTGTCGTCTTTTCGACGATTCTGTGTGCATCAGTTTCCATCAATCTTTGTTCAGTCGAATCAAAGTTTAAATTTTTTTTAAACATATTAAGAGCTTTAAGTGAGGTTGCCTGAACATAAGGCTACAGATATGTAGCGCGATTTAGAGCACGTGTGCCTTTAAGGAAAAGAAAACTATTGACATAACATACAAGTAACGACAGCAACAAATAAATGGTAAGTTATAGTAACATTGTCTAATTTAATACTAGTAACAACTACAACGGAGCTAAGAGAAATAAAACATTTAAGGAAACATGGCAAGCTTTATGGAAAGTGTGCATAGAACTGGTAATGTAACGAGTAAACCGTGCCTATTTGTAACATACATAGCATTAACTGTTTGGAACGTTTGAAAGTTTGATTGAAAAATGTTGAAAACTACAACCAAAAATCATTTACATGTGGCTTATGCACACATTGTTCCCTAGAATGTGTATGGGATAAGATGAAGATGACAATAGCAAATGGATTAAATAAAAAACCGAAAAATAAATTAGTTCTTAACCTTTTTTATTACTCTTTGCATTAACTATTTTGGTTTCTAATTTACAACAAACATGAATGTTGATGTGAATTGTAATCACAAAATATGGTTTTATGGGAAAAGTATATTCACTATATTCAGCTCTGGTCGAGGAACCGATGTTTAATAATTGATATGAATTTTAAGTAAACAAAATTTGTCTTAATCCTTATGTGGAATCGTGTGTTCGTGTGTGTTCTGATTATATTACAGAGTAATTTGGAGTTTCAAATTTGAGATAAACGTTTTTCTTTCCAATAATTTCATTGTAAGGTAAGTGATCCCTTGGATTTGTTTTAAAATACAGATTGCCGTTCCGGGTGACGTTTTCGACTGATTTTTTTTATACACGACATATTGTTCAATATTGATTATCATTTTCTATTGCTTCATATTTTTGTGGGAACAATGTGATCGTAAAATAACTAGTGTATTGGGTTTGTTTTGTAAAAATGGATTATCTCTCTTGAGGACAAAACAGAAAACTATCTCGACTTGCTCCAGTTGCTTTCTGATGGTTGTTTCAGAGATATTTCATATAAATGTCGATTAAATTTAATTAAATCTAAAGTACAATGATTGAAATCATAATTATAAGCTTAAATGACGATTAATGTAAAACGAAAGAAATAATTTTAACTTTAATTTGCCTAAACTGTATCTTAACTAACCAATCAGTTATAGGTTTAGTAAAATCTTGGCAAATTTTAAGAAATAAAAAAAAAAAGCTATTTGAAAATTAACGAAACAAAACGGAACATTTGAATATTGGCAAATTATAAAAATTATGAAAAACCCAAAGACATAACATATAAAACGATTAGTTTTTTTAATAGTTTTGATGATTATCTAAGTGATCGATTCGAAACTAAACCGAATCGTGAAATGTGATGTATTTGACAGTCAAATACTGTATTTAAGCTTGTTTATTGAAAATTGTATGACCGATCTTATAAGCATTTATGGAAAATATAAAATAATAATCCTATTAAAATGTTAATTACCGTCACATAACAAAGCGCTACTATTGTAATATTGAAATCTTACCTCCCGTGATGGTGAGAGTAGCGAATTCATATTCTGCAACAGTAAATCCAGCATTGTTGTGAGCAGTCACGCGAAGATTGTACCAGGTAGCAGGTTCAAGATCCAACACTACAAAGTTTCCACCCGGTTTGACATTGTTCGAAATCTGGTTCCAATCAATTTGATCCCTAAAACAAATATAAACATCCAGTTAGAATAAAGCACATTACGTGCACGCATATTAATTCTTCGTACTTACTTCTTCTTGTGCTCAACAACAAAGTGAGACATCCGACAACCGCCATCCTTCCATGCGGGAAGATGCAACGTGATCGAGTTCGATGAAACTTCGATGAATCGTGACTTTTCCGGTAGGAGTGGTTTCGAACCTTTTGTGCGTGTGTTCAAAATATCCGATGGCTCTCCAGCTCCAATTGTATTGTAAGCCGTTGCATACACCTGATAGCGTGATCCGCAGTACAGTTTTTCGATTGTGTATTTCGGTGCTTCCAGCGCAACATCGATTGTTTCCCATTCGCCGAACTCGGGTTTGTAATGCAACGTATAACCCTGCAGAGGAGCGGTATCCGATTCATGAGGTTTCAGCTTAACCGAGAGCGAATCCGTTGTTGTTGCCGTTAGTGTAAGCTGTGGAGATTGTGGTGGTGCCAGCACGATCAGTCGGTGTGTGATCGAATCTTTGGCGATCGAGTTTTCCGCGGTACAGGTATAGTCACCAGCATCCTGTCGAATAACGTCCTTGATGAACAGTGAACCTTCTGGCAGCTGACGGATGCGTTCGTTCGGTACAAACTCTACACCCTTGATCTTCCAGGTAATGTCCGGCGTCGGCGATCCCACGGCCAAGCACGGTAGTTTAGCATCTTCCTTGAAAGTAGCCGTAAACTTATCATCAAACGAAGCAATCTTGGCTGGAACCTTATCACTCGGCATGGCAGACAGTGTTTTGGAGGATTGACCCTCTCCGATGGTAGTCGAGGCCGTTACCCAGAATTCGTACTTTTGATTTTTTTCCAATCCCGATGCTTCATAGTTGATTTGGAAGGATGGAACTTTGTAGCTTTTTGGTTCTTGTTCTCCACTCTTGATGTACACGGTGTACTGCAAAATCAAACCGTTGGGCTGTGCCGGTGGTTGCCAGGAAACAAGAATTGATCCCTCGGACATTACCAAAGCCTTCACTGCAGTCGGTGCTTCCGGGACGTCCTGTTCTGTTTGACAGTGAATCGGCGCACTGCGCACTCCATCACCACCTGAAGTCGTGGCCAGCACCTGCATCGTGTAGTTGGTGTATTTCTTCAAACCATGCAGTACCGTATCACTGGAGGCCGTTTTCTTGTAATCCTTGTTCTTATCGTTATTCCACAGATCGCTGGGTGCGTACACCACCTTGTAACCCTTGATGACACCGTTCGCCGATTCCAGGGGTGGGCTTACCCAAGATACACGAATCGTCTGTGACGTTAGCGTTGTGCACATCGTATCACTTGGTGGCTGATCAGGTGTACCCTCGGCCGTGTATTGCTTTTCTTCGTCGCTCATTGGACCAGCCCCAACTTTATTGAACGCTTGGATTACAATCGAATACTGCGTGTACGTCTTCAGGTTATTGATCTCTAGACTGTGCTCCTTGCCTTCTCCACCCTCGGGCGAATAGTTTACGGTTTCATACACGTACAGAGTGTTAATGGAGGTCTGTTTGTATCCTACATAGTATCCCAAAATATCACCATTCCATTCTGCCCGAGCCGGAGCTTTCCAGCTGACGCGCAGTGTCGACTGGTTAATTGCCTCAACCTTGATCGCCTGTGGTTTACCAGATGGTGCCTCTTCCGCCGTTATGATCGTTACCACATCCGAAGGATCCGATACACCAATATCATTCTCAGCCACAATGCGAATATTGTAAGTTGTTGCGGGGCTTAGCTTCTGGACTTGTGCCTCATTCGTGTCTCCCGGTACAATCACTCGATCAATATCATTTTCCCAAGATCCCCGCGATCGTTTGAACTCAATAATATAACGCTTCAACGGAGAGTTACCATCGTACGGTTTAGCCCAGCTCAGCTGCACAGTTCGGCCAGATTTGTCCAACACCTTCAGCGCGTACGGCATCTCTGGTGGTTCCTGAATGATCATGTTGATGCTAGTGTCATCACTACCGAATGCGTTCGTTGCCATGCAGGTGAACAATGCCGAATCACTTCGTTCCGTACGCTTAATGGAAAGGCTTGAGGTAACACCGTTGGGAAGAATTTCCTCACGAATCGTGTACCGATTATCCGACTTCGGGTCCAGCCGAATGTTGTTCATATTCCACAAGATGCCAATGGGTTTCTCACCCTTTGCTTCACACTGCAATACGGATGGTTCACCACGGCGGGCAGTTTGATTGCGAAGCTTCTCTACAAATTCTGGTGGTGCTTGAACGGTGATCAGCGTAACCGCACTCAATCCAGATCCGATGCCGTTAATGGCTTCGCACAAATAGTATCCTTCGTTCGATTTCTGAATGTTTTGAATGAATAGAGATCCTTCTTCCACACGAATGCTTGAATCATTTGAGCGCAGATCCTTATATTCGCCGGGAGTGTCTCCTGCAAGGAAATTGGGACGGTTAAAACATTTTCTTTCTTTGGACGCCAGTTCCAGCATACATACCAACAGCCTTCTTCCAGGTGACTTGTGGCTTGGGGAAACCATCTGCTTTACATTCTACTTTGGCGTTCGAACCCTGAGCAAAGGCCTTATCAGTTGGTTCAAGAATCCACCTTGGAGGTACTGTTTACATCGAGTACAGATAATCAGCCGACGACACCGAGTTGGAGATTTAGAAAAAGGATAGTTAGAAAACATTCTATTTCTCTTCCCACGTTTATTAGTTTGGTCCACTGGGAACATTCACGATGCTGATTTTGTTTCAGCAATTGCTTTTCTTTGTCGATGCGCCATAGCGAAAAAAAAAGCAAATGGTGTTTAATGGCTTTTCTATTATACTAAAATAATTGAAATGCCAGAAACAAAATTACTCCGGACGTGTTTCAACACATACCGTCATCATGAATAAACCAAACCGAACTAATAATACAGTGGGTCACATTAATCATAAGAAAGCAATAAATGGGACAACTAAAAAATGGGAGGGAATTGTAAGGATATGCATGCACTACATGGCGCTATTGCGAATGAGTATTCTCGTATGGTACAGGCGCGAAATTACGGAAACACATTCGAAATGCACTCTTTTCTACAACCAAAAAAGGGAAAGGGATGTGGAATAGTTTGAGGGTAAAAGGATTCGCCCCAAGTTCGCCCTATAGACAGACATTGAACAGCGAAGAGAAGTGCTTTCTGTTGAGGAAAGGAGTAGGAATTTATTGGGATCATTTGCAGGGACGTCGAAAGCACTTGTTGCAGCAAAGAAAACAGATCAACGATGCAGTATGGGTGATGTTCCTAACACTTGTTTGTGCCATCGTACAGCGGTAGTTTATTATAACGGTTGGGCTCTGCATCATCAACGTCCTCGGATGCTGCAATTGCGTTTCTATTATTCAGTCTCAGAAGATATCAGGAAGTGGACGTAATAGGATGCCTCATACACGATACCGCCGCCATTACACGTATGAGTCAAAGAGTAAAAGAAATAATCCCACTAACCCTTTACAATCAGTTCGACGGTAGCTACGGTCGCAGCTGCTTCATTAATAGCCTGGCAGCTGTAATTTCCCGCATGGGCCCCACGTACAGCCTCGATGCTCAGCGTACTGCCACGTTTTCTCGTTTCGATCCGTACACCCGGGATGTGCTTCGAATGAAGATTCACTTCACCATCGTACAACCATACAAATTCCACGGGCAGATCACCATGGACAACGGTGCAGATAAGCTGAAAGAACTCATCGACAAACGTCGGATTCTCTCCTGTATTTATAAGCGATATTTTAGGTGGAACTAAAACGGGGAAGGGAAAATAACAATGAGAGATTAGAGAGTGATCAACATCTAAGTACCGTTCACAATCAGTTGCTCTGTATGCTCAGCAACACCGGCAGCATTGGTGGCACGGCAGGTGTAGTTGCCCGCGTGACTTGCCGTAATTCCTTCAATGCTTAGCGCTTTGGCACGCTTCCCGAACGCAAGGGCCGTGATGCCGTGCAAACTGTCAATCGTACTGATCGCATGCCCATCATACAGCCAATCAATCGTCATGGGAAAATCTCCCGATATTACACTGCACTGTATTGATGCCGATTCACCATAGTTCATGGGATCAGCTCCAAAGCTGAATGGTAAAATTTTGGGCGGAACTTTTACCAACGAAGGTAGAATTTAGACAGGATGCAAGGGAAGAAACGAAAGATTGGAAACCCAATGTTACTATTGGAAAATACACAAACCATTAACGATAAGCTCTGCCGTGTGGTATGCCGAGCTGGCCCTATTTGTAGCTCTGCAAGTGTAGTTGCCCGCATATCGTTCATCGACGCCGTCTATCGCTAGGGCTTTAGTGCGCTTGCCAAAGTCGGCTATGTTTACGCTATCGCTAAAGGATGCTTTCGAAATTGAAGCATTGTTAAACAACCATTCTATCATTATCGGCATATCGCCCGAGATGACACTACACTGGACGGATGCGGAATCACCGTAATTAAGCGCGTCTTCACCGAACACAAATGGAGCTATCTTTGGAGGAGCTTTTTTGGAAGATAAGAACATCATACCATACGGAATTTAATGCCAGTGAAAATCTAGGACATGGACAGGAAGATCTTAAACAATACATTATAAAGCACAACCCCAACAAGAAGTTTCCTAACCATTCACGTTTAGTATCGCTGAAAAGGTTGCCACCTCTGCCTGATTTGTTGCACGGCATGTATAGTTGCCGACATGCCGTTCGTTGACACCGTCAATTGATAGTGCTTTGGCTTTCTTTCCAAAATCTGCCTGATTTATGTTATAGAATGGATCCAACTGATCTACAGCGACTTCATTCAGATACCATTCAATTTTGATTGGAAAATCGCCAGACGTAATGCTACAGTAGATCAATGCCGAATCACCATAATTTAAGGGTTCATCACCGAAGGTAAAAGGAGCTATTTTTGGAGGAACTGAAATGTACCAAATGTTTTGAGTGTACATTTGTTAATGGAAATTGAATGAAGTTTAACACGATTCTTCTAGAATATTGGATTGTATAGAATGGAAAGTTATATTCGTTAACTATGGCGTACTTGGGGACACATTCCAAACATTCAGATACAACCAGAATACTTCAGAATATCCGAACATGTTTATTAGGCACAGGAGTGGAGGACCAAAGAAAGATTAATGAGAGCAATAAATAAAAATATAGTTACGAATAACTAAGTTATGTTCAAACCATTCACTAGCAACTCCGTCGTAAAGGACACTGTGTCCGCCTGGTTTTGTGCCTCACACGTATAGTTGCCCGCGTGTCGTCCATGCACGGAATCAATGTTCAGCACACTCAGCCGCTTGCCAATGCTCGTGATCGTGACAGTATGATCGTCAATCAAATACCCATTGAAATACCACCTAATCGAAAGTGGAAAGTCACCCGAAAGCACATTACACTGAACCGATCCCGAATCTCCAGAGTTCATCGTCTCTTCGCCGAAACTGAAGGGAACTATTTTGGGCGGAACTGGAACGTGGAGGTGGATGAAAAATCAAAGACACGTTAAGTTGAAAGCTTTTCCGTACCATTAACTACCAAAGAAGCACTGAAATGTACTACGTCCGCAAGATTTGACGCCTCGCAGGTATAGTTACCCGCGTGGCGTGCGGCCACAGAATCTATCGTCAGGACCTTTGCTCTTTTGCCGATGTTTGTGATTGTAGTGGCAAGATCCTCGATCACAGCCCCATTGAAGTACCATTTAATACCGATCGGCAAATCACCCGAAGGTACGTTACACTGCACCGAACCAGAATCACCCTCATTCATTGGATCTTCACCGAAACTGAAGGGGAATATTTTGGGCGGAACTAACGCCAAGGAGTTACGGAAGCGAGCGACCAAAGAAGTCGTGAGAAGGTAGTAGAGAAAGAGAATGGGAAAATACTTGATATGTAGTTGCATTTTTTGCAATATCACAAACCATTTATTATCAGCTGAGTACTTTGCTCGACCGTGCCAGCCTGATTCCGGGCACGGCAGGTGTAGTTACCGGCATGATGGTCTCGAATCGATTCGATCGTCAGCGTACTGACACGCCGACCAGAGTGCACTATCGACATACCGTAATCGTTCGATTTCGATACGAGTTTACCATCGTGCAGCCATTCGATAACGATCGGCAAATCGCCAATCGTCGCCGCACACTGCACCGTCACGAAGCTGTCGATGTAGGATGGGTCCTCGCCGAAGGAGAACGGAAATATTTTCGGAAGAACTGCACCGTAACACGGCGGAGTGTGGGAATAATGTAAGTGTGTATCGTTTAATATCAATGGAAACAAATGCATGCATTAATGGGACAGAGTAAACGAAAGAGTAAACCTTCGCAATACACATGCATACTTATGCGGTTAGCACTATTCCACCATACGCAATCTACACCATACCCTTAACGAACAGCTCAGCCGACTGGTTGCGGCTCCCGGCAACATTCTTTGCAGTGCACGTGTACACCCCGGAATGATCTGCTCCGACAGAAGGTATGCTTAACGAACTAGATCTTTTACCGATCGAAGTGATTTCAATGTTCGAACTAATACGAATGGGTTTGCCATTGAACAGCCAGGTAATTTCGATCGGTAGATCGCCCTTCGATGCATGACAGGTAACCTGGACGCTTTCCTCCGAATCGACATGATCCTCAAAGTGGAACGGATTAATTACCGGCAGAGCTTCACCACAAAAGTAGGAGTTTTCGTTTTATTGGAGAGGGAAAACAACAAATAATCTTTTAATTACTACTACCAAAAAAGACAAACCGTTAATGATCAACTCCGCATTTGAAGACGATTCACCCGCTTTGTTTTTAACGCGACACTCGTAAAACCCACGATGCTGTGGCTCGATCGCATTGATGCTTAGAGAGCTAAGCTTTTCCGAAAGTTTTACCACCACAATGCCTTCGTTTTCTGACGATATTGGAACATTATTCAAATACCAACGAATCTCGAGTGGCGAATCGCCTTTCACTACCATACAATTGACGGCAACACTGTCTCCAGTGTTGAGGATTTCTTCGCCGAAACTAAACTGCATGATTGTGGGAACCACTACGAGGGACAATTGTGTTTAAAGGCGGGAAAATAAGGATGGAAATATTAATTGAAAAACGTAAACAAATGGTATACCATTTATAACTAGCTCGGCAGATTGAAAAGCTTCCCCGGCACGATTTTTTACCCGACACTCATAGGTGCCTCGGTTGAAGTAGCCTATTGGATCGATACTAAGCGAACTTAGTCGCTCCGAAACACGTCCTATGATTACACCGTTCTCATTCGTAGGCAGCTGATTGCCGTTCATGTACCAGCGAATCTCCAATGGTGCATCACCCTTAAAAACCATACATTGGACGGCAGTACTTTCACCCGAATTTAGTGGCTCCTCTCCAAAGAAAAACGGTGTAATTGAGGGTGGAACTGAGTGTAAAAGGACAAACAAAGGAAGGAAAAATAACATTTAACAGCAAGCAATTATTTAAAGCCAACCTAACACTTTCAGCTGGGAGATATGACGCACTTCACCGGCCTTATTACGCGCCAGACAGGTGTAGTTACCGGCGTGCTGTGAGCCAACTGATTCGATCGTCAGCATACTGACACGGTGGCCGCTCTTCGTAATGATGACTCCATTGTCATCGCCCGTATACAATGGCTGTCCATTAAATGACCAAACAATTTCAATCGGCATATCACCCTTGGTCACCGCACAGCTAACAGTTGTCATCGCAGAGGTGTCAAACGGTTCATCACCAAACTCGAATGGCATGATGTACGGGACCACTATAGATCAGACAGACCAGATTTTCGATTGTGTGAAGTAAATGTACAGGGATGCCAGGAGTATAAACGAATCAGGAAAGCGTAATGGGAATGTAACTTAGCAAAGGTATCAACCTATTACGACCAGCTCGGAACTATGTTCGACAGTTCCAGCTGCATTACGAGCGGCACATGTATAGTTTCCTGCGTGCCACGGATGAACTGATTCTATCGAAAGTAGACTGCTGCGTTGGCCACTTTTGGTGATGGAAATACCATCACCAGACAACATCGCTTCCTTGTTGAATGTCCAGTTAATGTTGATCGGTAGATCACCTTTGGTAACAGTGCAACTGATCGTAACCGCGCTGTAGATATCGAACGGTTCCTCTCCAAACTCGAACGGATGTATTATGGGCAGGACTTGTTAGGAATATGGAGTATGATAATATTATGTGTGTTGTGGAGTGGGAATACAATAGCACGAGTATTAATAGCACTATAAATAGTTGAAGTAGTATGAACTAACCCATCACATTTAAGATGGATGAGTACTCGGCAGCACCCGCCTTATTGTTAGCCACACAACTGTAGTTTCCTGCATGTCGTGGTTGAACCGACTCGATAGACAGTATGCTGATTCTATGTCCACTGTTTGTAATCAACACACCATCGCCACTATGAATTTGACGATCGTTGAACAACCAAGCAATTGTTATAGGAAGATCACCCTTCGTTACGGCGCAACTGACCGTGGTAGCGCTGTAGATATCGAACGGTTCCTCGCCAAATTCAAATGGCAATATAATCGGCAAAACTGATGAGAGATACATGGACAATCACAAGTAGCATCTAATTCTTATACTTATCACCCTATCAGCAGAATGGGTTGGTTTGTGATGTGGAAGGAATCAATGGAAAATATTTTTAAAGCACGTCATGCGTTTAGAGTCCTACGCTCATACCCATAACCATCAGCTCAGCTGAATGGTGCGAAGATCCAGCAGGATTTTTAGCGATACAGGTGTAGTTGCCGGCATGTCTAGGTTGTACGGATTCTATCGACAGCATACTAACTCTCTGTCCACCCGGTGTGATCAGTACGCCATCGTTGGTACGCAAACGGTACGAGTTGAAGTACCAGCTAATTTCTATCGGCGAATCACCCTTCGTTACAGCACAAGTTACGGTAGCGGTGGAGTATATATCGAACGGATCCTCACCAAAGTCGAATGGCATGATAATGGGAATAACTAGGATTTGCAAGGGATGGACATTAAAAAAACCAGCGAAAGTAAACTAACTTAAAAGAAGGTATCATTATAGCTCTCAAAAACCAACTAACCCATAACCTTCAATTCTGAGGAATGCTGTGCTTCGCCGGCACGATTTTTTGCAATGCAGGTGTAGTTGCCGGCGTGACGTGGTTGTACAGATTCGATCGATAGGAAACTTATTTTCTGCCCATTAGTTGTTATAAGTACCCCATCGCTAGTTCGCAGTCGATAGTCATTGAATAACCAAATAATCTCAATCGGAGAGTCACCTTTAGTGACAGCACACGTTACGGTGGTAGTACTGTAGATATCGAACGGTTCGTCCCCAAACTCAAATGGCATAATTATTGGTGTGACTTTAGAGACGGAGAAAACCAATACCGGTCGAATATAGAAGAAGGGGAAGAAATCGTTACGGGAGAGCTTTAACAGGAAAGGTAAAGATAAAAGGATTTAAAACATTTTGCAAATTGAGCTGTCGTTTTCTCCTACCAATTACTTTCAGCTCCGACGTGTGCTCAACAAACCCAGCCTTATTACGTGCGACGCAGGTATAGTTTCCCGAATGGCGTGCTTGTACTGATTCGATATAAAGAAGGCTCATCTTCTGGCCACTTTTAGTGATCGTTATACCGTCGTTAGAGAAAATTTTGCTACCATTAAACATCCAGTTGATCTCGATCGGCGTATCACCCTTCGCCACAGCACAGCTAACCGTCGTGGTGCTGTGTATGTCCGATGGTTCGTCACCGAACTCGAACGGCAGAAGTATCGGGGGCACTTTAAGACATAACATTTCGTATGGGATATAAAGGATGTTGTTGGAGTTCTAACAAAAATAACAAATCATTAAATGTTGCAAACGAAAACAAACCCATTACCAATGACTTTCAGTTCCGACGTATGCTCTACTAAACCGGCCCTGTTTCTAGCGATGCACGTATAATTTCCTGCATGGCGCGGTTGAGCGGATTCTATCGAGAGGATACTAATTTTCTGACCACTCTTTGATATTAATATACCATCATTTGAGAATATCATGTCACCGTTAAACATCCAATTGATATCGATTGGCGTATCGCCTTTCGCAACGGCACAACTGACGGTGGTTGTACTAGCCATATCTGAAGGTTCATCACCAAACTCGAAAGGAAGCAGAATTGGGGGTACTTGGGAAAAGGGTTTGAACAATAATAAACATATTACACTATATGAAAAAATGCATTTACCAATCACTTTCAACTCTGAGGTATGCTCAGCAAAACCAGCACGATTTCTAGCAACACAGGTGTAGTTCCCGGCATGACGTGCCTGAACTGATTCTATCGAAAGGAAACTAATCTTCTGGCCACTCTTCGTGATAAGGATACCGTCAGATGTGAACAGTTTGCTACCGTTGAACATCCAGTTAATTTCTATTGGCGGATCTCCCTTTGCTACGGCACAGCTAACCGTCGTAGTACTCTGGACATCCACAGGCTCTTCTCCAAAATCGAACGGCAACAGTATGGGTGGAACTTATGAGAAGTAGGTGTAACATTTGAGGAAGATAAGGGTTATACGTAAATGGTTGCACCAGTCATATCATCACCAAACTCGAACTGGAGTAGAATTGGAAGTACTTGGAACAAGGAGTTAAAAAACAACAAATATATTGTACTGCTTGAAAGCATTTAATTTACCAATAACTTTTAGCTCTGAGGTATGTTCAGCAAAACCAGCACGATTTTTAGCGACACAGGTGTAGTTCCCGGCATGACGTGCCTGAACCGACTCTATCGAAAGGAAACTAATCTTCTGGCCACTCTTCGTGATGAGAATACCATCAGATGTGAACAGTTTGCTACCGTTGAACATCCAGTTGATTTCTATCGGTGGGTCTCCCTTTGCTACAGCGCAGTTAACAGATGTGGTACTCTGGACATCCGCAGGCTCTTCTCCAAAATCGAACGGCAACAGTATGGGCGGAACTTATGTGGAGTATGTGTGACATATATGGAAAATTAGGGAAGTTCTGAGGGTTTTTGGGATGGGGCACACAATTAAATTCCGCAACACGCAATAGCTTTTCCCCCATTAATTACCAATAACTTTTAATTCGGACGTATGCTCTATTGCACCAGCTCGATTCGTAGCGAGACACGTGTAGTTCCCGGCGTGCCTCGGCTGTACGGTTTCTATCGATAGCATACTGATCTTTTGTCCACTTTTCGTAATAGATATCTCATTGCTCGCTTCAATCTTACGCCCCTCGAATAGCCACTCAATTTCTAGCGGTGTATCACCCTTCGCGACCGCACAGCTAACCATCGTAGTGCTCAACACGTCAGCCGGCTCATCGCCGAATTCGAACGGAAGCAACACTGGGAGAACTTTGAAGGGAGTAAATGGTGGACGGATAGAAAGGATTTCAAATGTTAGCAAATGGTGAAGATAAAATGAAAACAAATCCTAACCTATAACCTTCAGCTCAGAGCTGTGCTCGACGAATCCAGCTTTGTTACGTGCGACACAGGTGTACCTTCCCGCGTGTCTAGGTTGTACGGAATCAATATAAAGAATGCTCATTTTTGGACCCGACTTTGTAACCGTTATACCGTCACCGGAATCAACAATTTCACCATTAAACATCCAATTGATTTCGATCGGTGTATCACCCTTGATCACCGCACAGCTCACGGTGGACGTAGTGAGCATATCGAACGGTTCGTCTCCAAACTCGAACGGCATTATGAGGGGTTTAACTGACGGGGGGAAAACACAGAGTAAGGTAATAGGGAAATGGAACTAAAGGAAGAAGTGTAACCGAAAAGTAGATCTTACAAATCCCACTACTATTTACCTATCACCTTTAGCTCGGATGTGTGATTCGCGTGTCCAGCTACATTTTTAGCAACACACGTATAATTCCCCGCATGGTACGATTGGACAGATTCGATCGTGAGCATGCTTATACGCTGGCCGCTCTTTGATACGAGTATACCCGATTCGCCCAACAACACGTCCTGTCCGTTGAACATCCAACTGAAACTGAGCGGTGTGTCACCCTTCGTGACGGCACACTGCACAGTGGCCATGCTTGACTCGTCGAGAGCATCCTCACCGAACTCAAACGGCAAAATTACGGGCAGAACTTGACATACGATCAACAACCAATACCGAAACAATTAGTTGAGATGAAAAGAAGCATTTTGGAAGGGATTTATGATAAATACAGCAAAAAAAGAAAAATATAAAATTATAAAAGAGACTAAATTCTGACAAACCCATCACTTGCAACAGCGACGTATGCATCACCTCACCGGCTCTATTAGCCGCGTGGCAAGTATAGTTCCCGGCATGTCGAGAGTGAACCGATTCTATCGTTAACATGCTAGCCTTATGTCCACTTTTCATAATAAGCACACCATCGTTCGTTGCGATGCGCCGTCCGTTGTACAACCAACTAATGTCGATCGGTGTATCCCCCTTCGTAACGATGCAACTTACAGACGCGGTGCTACCGGTATCGAAAGGTTCGTCGCCAAATTCAAACGGTAGTATAATGGGTATTGCTAACCGGATTCCGACAATGGACAACCAAAGGGTGAAGAATGGAACACAAGGAAAGGGAGAAAAAACGCATATCTATATAAGGCACATCTCTTTACTTATCACTCTAAGCTCCGACGTATGCTCTGCTGTTCCTGCCTGATTACGTGCACTACACGTGTAGTTGCCGGCCTGCTTCGAAAGCACCGATTCAATGGATAATATGGAAATTTTATTCCCACTGCGATTGATCAACACAGCATCGCTAGAGGACAGTCGCCGTCCGTTAAACATCCAGCTTATATCGATCGGTGCATCACCTTTCGTTACGATGCAACTAACCGAAACCGTACTCCCTGTGTCATACGCATCGTCACCAAACTCGAACGGGAAAATGATCGGAATAACTTTTCGTACAGATGGAAGGAGCGAAAAAAACGAGGGAAAAATTATGTAGAGCGAAAAAATGACAACCGATCTTACCCATCACCTGTAACTCCGCTGTATGCTTAGTGCTACCGGCACGATTATTCGCATGGCACGTATAGTTCCCGGCATGCCGAGAGTCAACGGTATCGATCGAAAGAATCGAAATCCTTGGACCACTGTTTGTGATCATCACAGCATCGTTCGCTGCTAAGCGACGACCATTAAATGACCAACCGATATCGATCGGTACGTCGCCTTTCGTAATGATACAGCTTACCGATGCCGTACTGCCCGTGTCGAATGCTTCTTCGCCAAATTCAAATGGCAATATCAAGGGAATCACTATTGCTCGCAACAAATCGCACAACATGGAAGACCGCAGGAGAGGAAAACAAAAAAAAACGAAGGAAATAAGCTTTAGAACACTTTCCCACACGCTTACCCATAACCTGCAATTCTGCCGTATGCTGAACACTGCCAGCAGTGTTCCTTGCCGAACAGGTGTAATTTCCGGCGTGACGTGAATGTACCGACTCTATCGAGAGCATGCTAATTTTGCCACCACCTTTGGTAATCAAAATTCCCTCATCTAGCGTTATGCGGCGACCATTGAACATCCAGCTAATGTCGATTGGTGTATCGCCTTTGGTAACGATGCAGCTTACCGATGCAGTGCTACCACTATCAAACGCTTCTTCGCCAAATTCGAACGGCAGTATGATTGGAACCACTATTTGCATCATTTAAAATTGTGAAAGGACAGCACATGGGATAGGCGGGATAACAAGGGAAAACAATCAACAATCGATAGCACGAAATAAATGACTCCTACCGATCACTTTCAACTCCGAGCTATGTTCCACACTTCCAGCTGCATTGCTGGCACGACAGGTGTAGTTACCCGCGTGACGCGAACGTATGGATTCAATGTACAGCGTACTCATTTTCTGACCCAGCTTTGATACGGTTATGCCATCGTTACTCGATATACGTCTACCATTAAACATCCACCCGATATCGATCGGGACATCGCCTTTCGTTACGACGCACTGTACCGAAACCGTACTGGATGAATCGAATGGTTCCTCCCCAAACTCGAAGGGCATAATTTGTGGCACAGCTGTAGTGATAGTTTGTTTTAGAGAAATAGTTTATAACGATACTAAAAGCTACCTAACTTCCGATATATTCCACACTATGACGAAAGGTACCTGATAAAGGAGAGGAATTAAACGTGCATTGTTACATCCTACATTATTATTACCAATCACTTTCAGTTCCGACGTATGCTGTGACTCTCCTGCTTTATTTCTTGCCACACAGGTATAGTTTCCGGCATGGCGTGATTGTACCGATTCGATCGAAAGTATACTAATCTTTTGACCACTCTTCATAATATTAATGCCATCGTTCGTCGTTACGCGATTGCCGTTAAACAGCCACTCGATCATGATCGGTGTATCGCCCTTCGATACAACACAATTGATCGAAACCGTATTCATCATGTCGACGGGTTCTTCACCAAAATCGAACGGAAACACCGATGGTCCGACTTGAAAGTACAACACACAACAGTCTTAGCTCCAGGATATTGATACGGGATGCAAGGAGGAAAGCTAACAGATACGCTTAAACATATGATCATTTGCTATTAACCGTTCACTTGCAGCAGGGCCGTTTGTTGCACCTGTCCGGCACGATTTTGTGCAACGCAGGTATAGTTTCCACTGTGTTGATCCCGTACGGTCTCGATCGTTAGCACACTCATTCGTTGATTTGTTCGGCTGATAGTGATACCATCTTCGGACGCAATGCGTCGATCGTTAAACTTCCAGAAGATATCAATCGGGAAGTCACCCTTGTTCACCGTGCACGATGATGTTACCATATCGTTCAAAAATATTATATCGCTACCAAACTCGATCGGAAGCATGTTGGGAAGGACTGTTTTTTTTTTTTTGGTTTTTGGAAAAGGAATCATAAAACACAAGCATAACGATAGAATAATTATCGAACCGTTCACAAACAGTGATGCGGTGTGTACAGCCTGCCCGGCCGGGTTTTCGGCAATACAGCTGTAATTTCCCGTGTGACGATCACGTACGGATTCAATCGTTAGGAAACTTGTGCGTTGCGTTTGTCTTGAGATTAGTACGCCATTGTTCGTAGTCAGGTGGTTGCCGTTAAACAGCCAACGTATATCAACCGGAGAGTCACCTTTGCTGACCGTGCACGACACGGATACCGTGTCAAGGGAGAAAATTTCTTCACTTCCAAAATCAAACGGTACTATCTGTGGAAGAACTACAACGCTTTGCTACATTACTGATTGTGGAAGGCGATGGAAGGAGGTAATGGATCATGGCAAGCGCATGAAAGGAAAGCTGATTTGCAACGTTTCACAAACCGTTAACCAATAGCGGTGTTACATGTTCCATGCTACCGGCATGATTCATGGCAATGCAACTATAGTTCCCACTGTGCCGATCCCGTACCGACTCGATGCTGAGCGTGCTCAACCGTGGGCTCGGCCTACTGATAAGTATTCCATCATTGGAGTAAATTTTATGCCCATTCAGTAACCAAACAATATCGATCGGTAGATCGCCTTTGTTGACGGTGCACGTCGCCGATACCATATCCATAGCGAACACCGCGTCCTCGCCAAAATCGAACGGAACTATCTGTGGAATAACTGATAAATCTTCGTCGTGATTTGAAACCCGGCTAAAACGATTTCTTATCATGTTGTATATAATACCAAGCTAACTATTTCTCCAAGAACACACAGGAAACATCAATCGCAATGAGGTGAATAATGGAAAAAAGCGAAAACAAACAGAAATCTAATGCTTTGTACTAAGCTCATTCACCGTTTACAAAAAGTACTGCCGTATACTCCACCATCCCTGCCTGATTCTTGGCACGGCAAGTATAATTTCCACTATGCCGGTCACGCACTGAATCAATGCTCAACATACTAATACGCGTACTTGTCCGACTGATCAGTATTCCGTCGTTGGTATACAACTTTCTCGCTTTTCCTGGACTCGGAAACGTTGGAGTGAACTCCCATACGATCTCAATTGGCATATCACCCTTGTTTACGGTGCACATAGTAGATACCATATCAAACTGGTTTATCTGCTCCTCGCCAAAACCAAAGGGAACTATTTGCGGCAGAACTGTGTGTGTGCGATTATATCATTAGGTAGAAGTTATTTTATCTCTTCTGTCGTTCTTGTTCAACATATAACTATCGAATAGTATTAGTTACTCGCAACATAACATTCACCGATCTTGCTGTTTTGCTAGTACTTAATCGTATTTCACGTACATTCAACATTTATCATCTTGTTATTTACGAATTGAAGTAAAGTAAATACAGTAACGTCAGTAAACGTCAACATTGGGTGTAATACAACCAATGAAATACTTAACTGTCGGTACCATTTCCACATACTTCGTACATTCGCAAGTAATAATGAATCGTTCAACTTACCCATAACTTGTACTTCCAGTGTACCACGCGCGGTATATCCTTCTGAATTCTTCGCCACGCAGGTGTACGTAGCCTGGTCTGAGTTTCGTTCGACATTTTCGATGATTAAAGTTCCGTTCGGGAATACCTTCTGCTTGCGGTTGATGGGTAGTTGCCGGTTGTCTACAATAATAAAACGAAACTTGATTAAAATATGACGAGTTTAAAAAAAATATCTTTGAAAAACTTACCTCGTTCCCAAACAATCGATTCGATTGGATATCCTGCTACCGGACAGGTGACGATCAACGTTTCGCCAGCCACAATGGCTTTCTTTTCCATCGTCCTGACGTACGGTAGACCATAAACATTGAGCTTCGCTGAGTGTTCAGCAACACCGACTTTGCTGCTCGCCATACACTTGTACAGACCACCATCGTTTGAATGGATCGATGTAATATTCAAATGCGACACAACGTCACCATTCACCGTCACATACTGTCCGACCTGATAGCGTTCGCTGTTCGTAATTTTCTTTCCATCCAATTCCCAGCTGATTTCAGGCGTTGGGTTTCCACCGGCCACACACTTCAAAAACACCGACGGTCCTGGGTGACGTGTTTCCTCTGGGAATGCTTCACGGATTATCGGTGGGTCAACTAGAAAAAAAAATTAATATTCGAAAAGTGTGTGACGAACTTGCATTACCATATTCTCTTCAGTCACTATACTTACAACGTCCTCCGAGCTTGAGCTCTGCACTAGCCTGTGCACTTTCCTGATCGTTGCGAATGAAACACTGGTACATGCCCTTGTCCTCTTTCTTCACCGACTCAATGCGCAAAACTGCATCACTGTGTCCGAGTGATTTGCCATCCTTCATCCAGGAAACGGTTTTGATCGGATTGCCAGAGAATTTGCACGTAAAGACTGCTGGACGGCCAAAGTCTACCGTTTGTGTGCGAGGTTCAATCTTTGCCGCTAGCGGTGCCGTTACCGTCAGGACAGTTTCCACGCTTTCACCGCCAACCGAGTTGTTCACCACGCACAGGTACTTGCCAGAGTCGTCTACTACCGCATCCTTGATGATGAGTGTGCCGGACACTTGCTTCACACGATCGTCCAATACAACGGCCTTCTTCTGCTGTGTTCCTTCGATGTATTTGTACCATCTGAAAAATGAAGCAAGAATTTACACTACGTGAACGAGTTGTGATTTACGCAGTTGATCAGCTTTTTTCCATAGTCCACTTTAAAAACTTAAACAAACTCAATTCAATATTTATTTTATACAAACGGAACAAAATTAGGAAATTCGTAAGCGTAACAAAAAACAATTGAAACAAAATAAAAAACTATCAAAGATAGTGACACTCAATGAATAGCACACAAGAAATTTTAACAAATAAGCTCAAATGACTATGGAATATAGCTTATGATATATGTACTTTGGTTTATGAAAATCTTCTTTTTTATNGTAACAAAACACAATTGAAACAAAATGAAAACTATCAAAGATAGTGACACTCAATGAATAGCACACAAGAAATTTTAACAAATAAGCTCAAATGACTATGGAATATAGCTTATGATATATGTACTTTGGTTTATGAAAATCTTCTTTTTTATCCTAGCAAGACGATCAGCTCTAGCCCTAGTATGTTCTATACTTTAAAGCTAAATAATTACCTGCAAGAGAATGAAAGTAAGATCACAAAGGAGATTTTCGGAACAAGATCAGGATCCTAATTTTTGGAATTTTATGTAACAATTAAAACTAATAATTTAAATGAGTGTGTTTTTTTAAATATATTATGCTATTTTATAATAATTTCGCAGTGATCTTACTTTCATTACTCCATACTTACCAATAGTCTGAAATTTATTATATTTATTTTTAATAAATATGCGTTATAATTAACCTTGATACCACAAAGGTTTAATTGCAAAATTATCCGCAATTCTTCGTTTGCAGCTAGTGTCACACATCTTAATGACACACATACACTGTGCAAGAATGGTCTATACTTATCGCTTACCTAAAACTTGGCATTGGAAACGATTGACCCAAGCAGAGGATGGCAAAATCTTGACCAATTTTCACCTTCATTTCTTGCAACAGTCCTCCGGATATTTTCGGAGGAACGCTCCCAATCGGTTCTGGACAGATGTTACAAACCGAGGAAATTATTAAATGCATGTCTTAAGATCTATCGAACGTAAAACCTAAAACCTTATCGTTGGGATATTCAGTATGCCTGTTAAACGTAACGACGTTAGACGTTGTTTAGACGTAAGACGTTAGACGTATTGTAAAACGACCATACCTAAAATTAGGCGTCGGGTAGGATTGTCCGAGACAGAGTATGGCAAAATCATTTTCGGCCTTAACCATCAAATCTTGCAAGTGATGGCCAGCTATTTTCGGTGCAACGCTGCCGACAGGTTCTAACGATAGAATGCATGTAACCATTTGTCAGTATGAGTCAGATCACACTGTTTCGCTGTAAAGTTTAGCGTATCAAAACAAATTGCCTCCATCGAACACACCGATCAACGCCACGATCGTAAAGGATCTTTATTACCTAAACACCGGCACCGGAAAGGATTGTGCTAGGCATAGTAATGCAAAGCTCGTATTCTTTTCCACGATTAATTCCTGCAGTCGTCCACCGGATATTTTAGGTCCAACACTTCCTACTGGTTCTAAAAGATTAAAATACAAATAACTGATAGTTCCGCCCTATTCAATCCGTTTTCTGTTCCTCAACAAAAATCACAATAACCGGCTGAATGTGGTATTAATGGTAGCGTATGGTGTTAAAAGCATAAGTTGCTTCGGTGCAAAACAAACGTTAACAAACAGAAGAAATCACTGTTACTCAAATCAAATGATCGCCAACATCAAAACGCAGAAACGGGGATGAAAATAAGCATACGTCCTGTGCTCGGTTCTTCAATATCTCAAAACGCACACACAGAGAATTTGATGCGCCTGCAAGTTAATCACGTTAACGGAAAAACGGAAACAAGACACAACGCAATCAAAATCAAAGCACTTATCAGCAATCACCTGAAGGCCGGCGTTGGAAAGGCTTGCCCAAGACAGAGTATTGCAAAATCCTGCGCACTTGTTACACGCATTTCCTGAAGGCGGTCTCCGGAAATTTTCGGTGCAACACTGCCGACAGGTTCTGCGGGAAAAGAAAGAAGAGAGTGTAAGAGAAAGATTCGAGCAGGTTACCCAAAACAACAGGGATAATGTAACGTAAGGTATGCTGATAACAAAACAGAAAAAATTAAAATAAAATAAAAAAGCGAATGTTACAGCTATGCTTATCTACATAGAAGTGTTACAAATCGACGAGCATGACCGCATGACTCGCATTTTTGATAAATTTCATTGCAGGAATTTGGTTTCATTGTACGTATTTCTTGTGGCCATATTCCAATGTCGCCTTCCATTTTGGTTATTCACTTCAGTTTATCCGTCTTGTTTCGTGTGCTACCGAACGAACAGAGTGATCGTGATAAGCATTGCTGATTGTGTCCTGTGTTGTTTCACGCGCGCTTACCTCATTATTGGAACCGGGAACGCCTGGGCCTGACAGAGCAACGCAAAGCTGCTGTTAGCCGATTTGTCGAAAATGCTTCCCTTTGATTCCGACGAGAACGTTGGCGGTTTGGAACCGACGGGTTCTGTGTCGACGGGAGCCGGAGAAAAATTTAATAAACAATATAAAACGACAAGTGAGCAAATCTGCACGTATAGACGTAGTTTTGATGTTGGCGATATGTGTTGCGTGATGCTTACTATCAATTCTGTGCATTTTTAATTTTGATTCATATGAGGGGATGATAGAGCTTGTCGAACGAATATCCTGATACATCGACAATATATTGCGGCTGTGAACACTAACCTAGTAATCGGCACTGGGTAAGCTTGTGCCTGACACAGCAGTGCAAAGCTTGTATTTCTAAACCGTCTAAAGATGCTCCCCATTGAATCGGACGAAAATGTGGGAGCCTTTGATCCGATCGGTTCTAATCCATTGCGTAAATATACAAAAATAAATTATTTTTTTGTTCAGTTCTAAAGAAACATTATTTCTCTAATAATTACTTGGAGAAGTAATTTGCCTAAATGTTGAAACTTAAGG
>CM028118.1:24287202-24328910 GCA_016170025.1 Anopheles vaneedeni | reverse complement strand
CCATTGCGTAAATATACAAAAATAAATTATTTTTTTGTTCAGTTCTAAAGAAACATTATTTCTCTAATAATTACTTGGAGAAGTAATTTGCCTAAATGTTGAAACTTAAGGTAACAGATAGTAAATCTTAATTGTACCTTGTCACTGGTACCGGATATGCCTGTGCTTGACAGAACAATGCCACAATTGAGTCGCTCGGTTTAACAAACATGCTAATCTTGGAGTCAGTTGAAAACGTCGGAGGCTTAGATCCGATCGGTTCTATCATAAAATACCCGATGAAGTTAAAAATATGATTGATGAAATTGATGAAGCTCAGAATATAGGTAATTCTGAAACAAGTACAATATTGCCTGAACGTGGATGCGGCTAATTCACTTGATAAGTCAATCACTCACATACCTTGTAATGGGGACCGGATATGCTTGAGCTTGACAAAAGAGAGCCAAAGTCCTATTGCTGGCCTCTACAAAGGAACTGCTACGAGCGGTGGTGGAAAAGGACGGTGCCTTCAGTCCGATAGGTTCTGAGGTATTACATTAAATGAATCAAAATTGAACTATCTCACGTCTAAAATCTAACGTATTATTTTCACAAATTGCCCGATATGCTGCAAAATAGAGCTACCAAACGACCTGCTATTACCAGCCTACCTTGTAATTGGAACCGGAAAAGCCTGAGCTTGACAGAACAACGCGAATGTAGTATTGCTAGGATACTTGAATGATCCACTTAATAGTGCTGTTGCAAAAGATGGCGCCTTCAGTCCGATAGGTTCTAACACATATGAAAACGATCAGTAGAAAAAACAATAAACTATCCACCTACGAAACCTTTTAACCCTGAATGTTGGTAAGGGTGCCAGATAATGGGAGTTACCTTGTAATCGGCACGGGAAATGCCTGAGCTTGACAAAATAAAGCAATAGTTGCATTGCTCGGCAACTTGAACGTACTACTTAGGGAAGAGGAAGAAAATGTAGGAGCCTTCAATCCGATGGGCTCTGTAGAACAAAATTGATGCACAGTATTAGATAAAACCTGTAAAACTATCCCTTAAGACATTCCCAAACTGCCTGAATACTGTTTCTTCACTTGGGTTACCTTGTTACTGGAACTGGAAATGCTTGAGCTTGACAGAGTAGGGCCAAACTTGCACTGCTAGGTTCAACAAATGAACTCGTCCTTGATGCAGATGAAAAACTGGGAGCCTTCGAACCAATCGGTTCTAGCCAAAATATAATAAGCTCTTACATTCTTGTGGACACAACAATAAACGTTAATGATTCTTAACCAAAACAAAATGCCTGAAGAAGTGGGGGTTTTACCTGGTTATTGGAACAGGAAACCCTTGTGCCTGACACAAGAGCGTGATCGTAGAATTCGCAGGCTTTTTAAAAGAACTAGTTCCGGAATCGGACGGGAACGTGGGCGCTTTAGACCCAATCGGTTCTTAAACGGAGAGAAACAATGTGTCGTGAAAATCAAAATCTGATATCAATCTGTAACTAAACTGCCTGAGATTTGTTGGAATGAGCGATAGTATTACCTTGTGATTGGAACCGGATATGCCTGAGCCTGACAGAACAGTGCAACGCTCGTATTGCTCGGCTTCATAAAGGTAAACGTTTTCGAATCAAACGAAAACGTCGGTGCCTTGGAACCGATCGGTTCTGGGAAGGTATTAAAATATTATCTTACTGGCTCCACCTGGCATTTATGCCATCAAAACCAATAGTGCCCGAATGAGAGGAATGAAGATGGGATTACTACCTGGTCACCGGTACTGGATACGCCTGTGCCTGACAAAACAGTGCAATGCTTGTGTTGCTTGGCTTAACGAAATAAAGTTTCTTATAGTCAAAATTAAACGTTGGTGGTTTTGAGCCGATCGGTTCTGCAAGAAAAAAAAAGTAACCAAGCTAACTGTGAACTATCTGTAAGTGTCCTTTCCATAAATCACCATGTTAGGATAAGATTGCGTTTTAACAATGATCTTTAGTGAGGACGTACCTACTGATTGGTACTGGAAATGCTTGCGCTTGGCAAAATAGTGCTAGACTCGTGCTGCTTGGTTTGTTGTACGTAATGCTACGAGCGTCAGAAGGAAATGTTGGAGCTTTTGAACCAATTGGTTCTGCAAAACAAGGAAAATATGACATATTTATCGACCTTTTATAAACAGTCCTGAACATTGAAATTTAGGCTACCCTGATATAGAATACTATTAATTAATAAAACCGTTTTCGTAAAATACAACCGGCATTTGTAAAAATTTAGTAAATCGCCTCAATTCACAGATAGCCTGAAGACTTTCTAGATATTCAATATAGCAGGGTTTCAAGGGATTAGACATTAAATATAGTTCTTTGCCATCCAAAAACGTATGACAATAATATTATTTCTATACTTTAAGGCGCTATGAAACACAGTTTTATGCTTTATGAAGGCAAGAAATCATCCAAGAGATTAGAGTACTCAAGATTCCTTAACTTTTATAAATCGTAGAAGTACACCAATAAAGCATCGCCCAATTAGTATAGAACCTACCTAGTAATGGGAACTGGAAATGCTTGCGCCTGACAGAAAAGAGCTAAACTATGATCGCTCATCTTGGTGTATGATCTACTATTCTCGTCGGAAGCAAATGTAGGTGCTTTCGATCCAATAGGCTCTAGAAATGGTATGCACATGGTAGGTAGGGAAATTAATAATCACTCAAATTTACCGATACACCGGGACGGGAAATGCCTGTGCGTTGCATAGTAGGGTGAGCCGTTCTCCAGCTTCAACGCGAGATATGAACAAAGCCGCATCGTTACTAAAGGAAGGTGCCTTAAATCCGACGGGTTCTAGTTTTGTTTTGAGTCGTGAAAGAAATATAGCATACCCAATGCTATTACTCGATTGTTCATCGCAACGGAATAGAAACGAGTTTACTATGCCAGAAAAGAAATGGGTACCCTTGTCTGTAATCTAACTTCAGAATTTGAAACAGAACATTACCTATAGATCGGTACTGGAAAAGCTTGGGCATTGCAGAGTAGCGTAACACGCGTTCCAATATCCCACGACAGTGCAAACTGTGATGCGTCATTATTGAAGCTAGGAGGCTTAAATCCCACCGGTTCTATGTTGTTTTAAGCGTAACATTTAAAAGTAAATTGAGTGAATTTCTTCAAATCGCCTAAATTGTCAAGGTACCCTGTTGAAGGTGCCTACCTAAATACTGGGACAGGATACGCCTGAGCTTGACACAGCAGCGCAACAGTCTGATTTAGCAAGCTATCCACGTAGTTCATAGAATGTGTAGCAAACGAGGGTCCCTTGCTGCCAATCGGTTCTACGTGAGCGATCATTGGAAAATGATATATTTTAATCAAAACCGAATCATCACTATTTTGTTACGGTAAACTTTGGGATAGGATACACTGCACTTACTTGAATATCGGTACCGGATAGGCTTGAGCTTGACATAACAAACCCACGCTTGAAGTCTCGCTAATATCCAAATATGTCATAATATTCGACCCAAACGAAGGAGCCTTGCTTCCGATTGGTTCTAGTGAAGAATTCAAACAATTCACCACAATCAATACGATTCTTGATCAAATCAAACCTCTATCTTGCCTTTATGTTTTGGGATATGTAACCTAACCACGAACTTTGTGATACTTAAGACGTACAACTTACTTGAAAATTGGGACGGGAAATGCTTGTGCCTGACAAAGCAAAGCCACCGTTCCATTAACAGAATTTCTTACAAATGCCATAGCATCCGTCGAAAAGGAAGGTGATTTACTTCCAATCGGCTCTAAGTTAACAAAACACACACGAAATGGGGAAGAATTAATGGAGCGTCTTTCCAAAAGACAAAACCTTAAAACAATTTAATTAAATTTATAGGCCCTGGTGCCTACCTGAATACGGGTGTCGGGTAACCCTGCGCTTGACATAGCAACGCGACACTGCTGTTCATCCGTGTCATCATGATCGTGATCACGGTAGTAGAAAACGAAGGAGCCTTACTTCCGATAGGTTCTACAAAGGGTGAATCAACATGGGCACACCTTTTTTACGCAATACTACGCAACATAGACAAGTGATAAACATTTTTTTTCTCCCCAAAATACCTGAACACTGGAACTGGGAAAGCCTGTGCCTGACACAATAAAGCCATTGTGGCGTTAGAAGCCGCTCTTACAACAGCGATCGCCTCCGACGAAAGAGACGGAGCTTTACTCCCGATCGGTTCTGTGAGAAATTGATTGATTGAAGATAACATGTCGCATCAATCACGCCCTAGGCGTATAACGCAAGGTCCTAAATGTTGGTATAAGATAATCTCTAGTCACGTGTCCTAACTACCTGAACACCGGCACTGGGAATGCTTGGGCTTGGCATGTTAATGCGGTACTTGAATTCCCTGCAGCTTTGACCGCAACCGTAACGGCATCATTGGAGAACGATGGCGATTTACTACCGATCGGTTCTAAACATAAGAAATAGGGTAATGAGCTTTAGTACTCAAATCCTATAACGAGCATGGTTACAAAAACGAAACAAATCACGCATTACTGTAATGCTAACCTGAATGAAGCTACCGGGTACGCCTGAGCAGGGCAGAAAAACACTACGCTGGTGTTCATTCGACGTTCCATCCAATTTTTTTTACTATCCACCGACAGTACCGGAGGTTTAGCACCGATCGGTTCTAAAGAAAATGAATAGTTTAACCAATATTAACCAATTCGTTTGCAGATTGGTAAGCAAACTAGGTTTAAAGCTAATCAAAACAAATTGTCAGAAGAATTGCAGATAAGAATGGAATCTCTATCGATTGTTCTTCAATATCTCCTTATTTCTCACCTAAAATTAGGAGCTGGAAAGCCTTGAGCCAAGCACAGCAATGCAAGATCACTGTTCGGATCGGCAAAAATTGGTTTCTGTGTCAGTGAGGGAGTTTTAGGTGCGGTACTAGAGACCGGTTCTGAAAGTGTCAAATAAAAAAAAAACGGGTAATACTGTATCGCAATCCTATACAGCTAAACCTACTCACAAGCTGTTAGAATGTTGGAATATCTTCCCTTTCTTGGTACGAAGATTCTGAAGTGTTTGTGTGTTCTGTCCTCATTACCTAAACACTGGAACCGGAAACGACTGTGCCGGACAGAGCATCGTTACATTTGCATCTCTTTGGACGAGCAGCTTTCGACTCTCGTCGCCGGATGTTAGTCTGGGTGCAACGCTGCCTACTGGTTCTGTAGCACACCAAGACATCAAGTATAACATTGTACTTAAAGGCAATTTTTGGGCGTCCTGTTCTAAATGTTGGGATATTGGTCTAGGAGATAAAATTCGGGCTTACCGAAAGGCAGGTACTGGAAATGATTGAGCCGGACAGAGCAATGTGAGGTTGGCAATAGAGCGTTCCACCTGTACTCGCATCGCATCACCGGATGTTAGCCGTGGTGCAACACTGCCAATAGGTTCTATATAGAAAAACGGTGAAAAAACAATTTACCAAAAAACCTCATCTAATGCAATGCAACTACATGTGTTCGATTTATTGCCAATTCTTCTTGAGATGTCCCAACTGCCGAAACCAATTTCCTAACATAACCTGACCTTTGGGAGGAAGGAATTTAACGCCACGGTATGCAAGAAGGAAACGTGAACTCTTCACACTTAAAACTTCTTTTTTCTGATGCAGGTGTAAAATGACACTTCATCTGACAGGCTCACCTAAATGCAGGTACCGGAAAGGATTGTGCCGGACATAGCAGTGTTATGTTGTGCGCTACTCTGATGTCAACATTTCGGCTTTTGTCTCCGGTGGTCAGTCGTGGCGCAACGCTCGCTAGTGGTTCTGGTAGCAAAGTGATACAAGAAACCGGATTAATGTCATCCGTAGTGAAGAGCTGACATTAGAGCACTCGTTCGCTAGACATTCGTTTGGATAGTACACATCACATTGCTGTTGCCATACGCATTTGAGAACAATGTACCCTGCGCCTAGACCACAACACGACAGGTTCGGAAGGAACACGACCATGTTGCAATCGTAGAAAGCTAAAAAAAACTAAAGAAACATTACCTAAAAACGGCTATCGGGTAACCCTGAGCAGAGCAAAGTAAGGCGATCGTATTACCACGCCTTACTTCTGCCGTCACGATCTTGGAAGTGGAGTCTAGCTTGGGAGACACCCTACCAAGTGGTTCTAAAAGTGGGGAGGGAAAAAGAAGATTGAAATAATTGTGCCACGCACGTACTGAATTAAACGGGTTGTTCTCTGCCCGCTGCTGTGTGCTGTACACGCACGATTATCTCACTCGTCCAGCATTCGTCGGCTTGCTGTCGGCGTGTATGTTAGTTAATATTAATTGTGCTAAACTCAAAGTACCTATTAGTGCAAAAAAAAAACCATATGTGGCAGATGCAGCGAGCCAGTGATCATTGTGTTGGTGGTAAACGCTCTTCACCCTTTGATTGCAACGGAAATTAATTCCTCTTTTTCCATGTGACACACCATGCACCGGGACAATGACTTGAAGCGCGGTTAGTAGCACAAAATGTCATAACCGTTGACCAGTTCCTTTTCCAACGCGTACATTCGTATCATTAATTGAGGGATTTTTTTTTTGTTGGTAACACACAAATATGTTAAAACTCGAGCGATCTGATTTGAGACACCTATTTCTTCCATTCGGGTTTTAGTTAGAATCAACACAATATAATCTATTTGCTTATAAATCTTCGTCAAACGGGCCTAAAAGCCCGGACCAGCGCAAAACAACTATTCTTTCTTCTACACGCAACACAGGGTACCCTATCCCAACATTCAGGCAATTTGTTTTGATTTTTATTATTGTTATTAAGATGACAACAAAATAAGCTTTGTGCTCTCATTTTTTTATCGCTCATTTTGTCATCCACTGATCATCAACGTCATAAAAGTAAACTAAAACGCGCATCAACTTAACGATCGAGATATTTGTTCAGCTTTCGATTTGTGTCAGTTTAGAGATTTTTTTATATTGTAATTTTTTTTATATGTTTTGCTTCAAAATGCCTAATGTTACTCAAACATTTGCAATAAATCGGTACCGTAATTAAAGATGTTTATTTATTTATTTCTCTTGAGAATAATACGCTAAAGTCACGAAACAAATTACATATTTTAATGAATTATTATTTATAAATAACATTATAAATACAATATAAATATATCAAATTGTAATATGAGTATTTTTGGAGTAACGGTCCGGATGAGATTTTGTATACGGCTTGTCGTATGAAGACCCGCAACTCTACCATCAAACCACTAGGCCGCTCCATTCTAGCTACGATATGAGTGGTATACAAGCGCAGAAAAACTCGTTACCGCTTATATCATCAATTGTTGAGAACAAATCAAATAAATATTAATGTTTTCAAGCGTTTACTTTAATGTCTATGAATAATAAATAATTACTTTTCTTACAGAATTTCTAATTGACTATTTGTTTGAGCTAGTAATGAATTAATATGTATACTTATTTATCGTTACTTGAACTGAATCTAATAGCAAGCTTTTGAATGATTTTATATACAACTGATTGAATTGAAAGCTGAAACCATCGCTTATCGTTAACGAGCGCAAAATTCCATGAACGCTACATAGAAACAAATGCTACATTATTCATGTTTTGCATTTTTTGTTTAAACATCGCATAAGAAAGATTAATTCACAGCATGAACAAAACAACGGAAATGGAAACAAATATGATAACACTCATGGACATGAACGTTATTAGTTTTGCATGTTTTAGTTACACATTTTTTGGTGGATTTTTTTTGTTGTGCGACACGGACAACACTCGTGGACGCCAAAAAAAAAAAGTTCGATGGAATTTGGTTTTATTACTTTTATGACGGATGATTTATTAGCAAGTGATTGGAAGCATGATGATATATAAATAGGGCGTGATCGAATGTGGAGTGTGCAACCAACATCACCATTTAAAAGGGGAGCACGCAAAGTGATGGGTCTGATAGGCCAGGAAGCGAACGCGATCACGTTTCCAAACACTTACGACATAATGCTAGCACCACTTCGGAATACAGTCAAACAATTGGAACAATAATGTAAAGCATCACAATTCTTAAGCATCACACCATCTCGCACAACATATTAATTAAATTATTTATTAAAACTAGTTCATAAAAAATACAAAACTGCTTTGTGAAAAAGAATGGTTCATAATAAATTACAACAAAAGATAGATTTTTTTAATAAGAGCACTATCACTTAACGATCTGCTGCTGGAAACTCATTTAAAGCACATCAACAACATGAGATCAGATCGTATTCAACAAAAGCACGTATAAATTAATGATTATACATTACAAAACATTCAGATACAAAAGATACCATTTGAAGCATCCTTATCCTTTCTTCCACACAATTAATTAGTACAAGAAAACCTTCAATTATCAACTGCTGATCGACTTAATTTCGTTTGCTCGGTACGTGAGCAAACTTTAAACCGTTTGTTTGAAATTTGAATGTTGTGCGCACTTAATACTGAAGCTGAGCTCTACCATTACCGAGAGGATCGTGTCAGAGGATCCAGTGCAAGTGTTAGTGTGTGCGAGATATCGTGTATCTCTCGTAGGATTAAATTACCGAACGCGCGAAGCAGTGCTACAGTGGTGGTGATGATCAATTTGGCTTAAGAGGCGATCAGATCGCCCGATCAGCCATGTTGTGCTGTGCTGCGAGTAATCCAATGCATACCAATGATGGTTTCATCGTACTCTGGATATAACGTATTGTGTTTAATATATCCGATCCGAGTGTGGTACAGTGATAAAATAGCCGTCATATCTAGTAGCGATGGTGATGCGAGTGAGACTGCTTTACATTATTCCTTAGCATCCCAAAACGAAGCACAAACTACCGGCAAAGGCATCCAGAAAGACGAAGGCAGACGTCATCTCTCAGACATTTGAATGATCGTGCTCTGCATTATAAACTTTGTGTGGATAAAATTCAAAGAGACCCAGATCCATCCTGCCAGATATAACGACTCTTAGCTACTTCTTTGCCGGTGGCTAGATGCAATCGTTTGGTGGTGTGCAATGACCGAAGTGATGCTGGACAAGCATTTAACCAACGCATGCTTCTGCGTGGCCTGCTGCAAATTACCTGTGATCACCAATCGTCCCTTGGTGGCCGAAAGCCGTGTCTCGCCGGTAAGACGATGCTTCGTACGGCACTGGTAGCTCTTGTAACCGTCCTCAGGTCCAACTTCACGGATATGTAGCTCACCGGAGGGTAGAACCATGTATTTACCATCTACCATGTTTTTCGTGGAGATGTGTTGATGGGGAAGATAAAGAAGACATTTGGTTAGAAAATACACAACAAGATACAGCATCTTAACTACGAACATGCATATCAATTCCACTCCACCATGCAGACGGCACACTCGGCGATATTTAACAGGGAGAAAAGTACGGCGAAGACTTCCACCACGGACAAGCGGGTTGACATTTGGTTCGTTTTGTAGCGATATTTATCTTGCTCGTCCCATTTTCACACTCATTCTACACGATGGGGTGGTTATGATTTTTCTAGGAAATTAACCTGCAGGGACAACACAGCGTGCACTGGAACGCACATTCCTTTCCGTTGCACCTCTCTCCATATCGTTGGTGTTAAACTGCTTGTGTTCTAATAAAGATAAGCTACGGAGAAGATAATTTATGCTACAAAACGAACCATCCATTTCTTGCTCCATCATAAAAGGGAAGCAACATGTCTAAAAACCCCGCATCACACTCACACGCACATAAACGGGGTGTGACCCGGTGTTTAGTGCGGGTGGAAGACACCGTACGTTTGCTCCCTATTTTGGTTGATCTTCCGCAACCGCAACTTGACACTGACGGTGTGCCGCCATCATGTTGGGCCAATGGAATCTATGCCCCCTTTTATTAACTACGGCAGAGCACGAACGGCAATCGTTTTGGAGAGTTCTTTTTGTTTTCGTCCCTCAGGACTCAGGCGTTTCCGCATCCGAAAACCGCTGACGACACATTGCAGCGCAACAGAAGCAAGACGCACGCACGACAACTCTATTTAGTTGGCTGTCATCGTCTGGGAGGCGCGTGTGGTGCGTTGGTCAAGCAATTCGTTGATACAACTCCACACAGCCCGACATAACTCTACATCGCGTGTGTAAACATTAGCATCACATTATGGCTGGAATTCGTCGTCGACCATCACCAGCATGCACGCTTCTTCCGTGCTGGTATTGCTAGACCGTTTTGTTTCTGTTGCTTGTATGCAAATGAATCGTCGGCAGAGTCCGATCAAATCTTATGCGCGAGTATCCGCCGCCGTTGGGGAAAACAGCAATGTGTTGTTCTTTTCCACTTCGATGCAGTAAAGTTTTTGAGATTCTTGTTTTCAGAAACAATTAGAACCTGTTTCAACTAGAGGAGCCTAGGGTCGCAACCAATATTCTAAGAACTTTGAGAATACAGTTAATAGTTACTGATTTATTTTTGTTTTGGTTTCTAAAATCAAATTTCTTTATTTATAATTTTCTTTATTCTAGAAATTATTAAGATTTTTCAATAATTTATAGGTAGTGACGTAGGTCTTCACATTCGAGAGACCTTATACCAAGTCTCATTCGCCATTTTGTTTAAAAAGTTAGTATCGATATAGCCTTGAAATGTCAAATGACAGCCACCAATGACAGCCAAGACCAATGACAGCTCCAAGTCCTAGGGTTTGTAGTGTCCAAAAGACGAGGAATTTTAAAGTTATTGTAAAAGCAATGAAAAATAAAAAAAATATGGAACCTATTAACTCTAGCACAAGAATGTCTTTTTTACTAAATTTAAATAATTGCTAAGCATACGAAAAACTGCATCCAATAGGAAAAGAATTACTCATCACTGACTCATCCGGTGTACTGATACGAATCGCTTATCTCTGAAGTTACGATTTTTGGGGATTGAATAAATAAAAAAATACATGAACAATACATTTTCTTCCCCAATTTCAAAATCGCTTTTTTTATCCAATTTCGATTCGTATCAACACTATTGCCCTACTAACTCGGATGGAAACAAATAGGACTGTTTTCTTAACATCCAAAAATAGACCACAACATGCCGTTTTTGGGGTAGCCGGATTATGTTACCAGCAGAGAATGCAAGCCGTGTGAAAAAACACGTGAAGTTAAAAATAACGTAACATAATTGCAGCAAAATGGTCAGCAGTGTGGGATCACATTTAGTGAGAACAGTTTTATTTGTTACACATCTTTGTAATTATGCTCTATTTTGTGTTCGGATCCTTTGAAATTCATTTATTATATCTAGTGGAGTAGAATATTTTTAAACCTTTTTCTATTCTTTTATAAAGACATTTGAAGAAAGAAAATTACAATAGTTACAAATAATAATAAAAGCAAAACAAAATGCGGCCATTTTTTTTGAAAATCACACGTTAATTGCAAAAGGCGTGAAACCTTTCTGTAAACATCATCGTCGTCATTTAATCGTCGTACGTTAGCAGCTGAGAAATTTATTTACTTTTTTCATACTTCTGTTACACGTTTGCCGACATGAATTCAAAAACAAAACGGAACTACATTCGGCTAAGAAAAACCCGACCTGGTTCATTGAACCACCACGGTACCACATGGCAAAATGGGGATACAGGACAAATCCATGTGGCCAGCTTTAAAAGCACGTGCTTTTACGAGCGCGTCGTAACCTTTCCCGGTTTGCGCGCCATAGACCGGTGTGGCTTCACCAGTGTCAGCCGACAACAAAATACTTCGCGAACCGATCGCGGTGGCTGGATGAATGTAGAAGAAAGCCGTAACCGATTCTGAGCATGTGCCGCACGGTGGAAACGTGAACCGTCGATAGTAAGGTACGGTGACGGTTCACACCAACGTACTTGCACGAAGCCACACTTCAGAGTCCAGGACTTCATCCTACACACTCAAAACGATAGTGGGCAAACACGCCTCACGACCTGTTGCCTGTCAGACCAAAAACGGCCCCGGTTGAACGGGTAACGGCCGTTGTATTTTGATTTGTAAGCGTGAGTTCCACCCAGTACCATGGCAACCGCAAAAACGTGGTGAGTGCCCTAGTGACAACACCCCCCGCCCTGTACACCATGATGCTGTATTCCCTCCCGGCCCTTCCCGATCCCGACCAGGGACTACGAAAGGAAAGGCAGTAGCAAGCACATTTTACGAATCGATTACTTCTATGCTACTATGGCAACACTCAGTGGTGGCGCATGCGCATCCGTTGGGTAATGTTTTGGGCGCGAAAATTTTCCAAGGACCTCCCTCACTAGCAAATGGGTGAATCTCTTCACTCCACTGGGACAAACAAACACACACACACACACAAAAACTCCCGCCAGAAACTGGGACACGGTTGTCATGAATGAGATTGTATGTAATACAAAATTCCAACTGTGAATGTGTGTGTTAGTTTGAATAACAAATAAAATGGAAGTACTTAGCATGGTGTACTCGTAATACAAAAGAAAAATAGTGAGAAAAACTATTATTTTCAATATTGATTCATAATTCAAAAGAAGGATACATCTAAATAAAATTATTTTAATAATAATTTCTAAATTTTAGTCATACGTCCTATTTGAAAAAAAATCTAAATTTAACAATGTAAATCTGGAAAATTACATACAAAAATTAAATATTGAAAAAAGAATTAATTTACACCAACTTTAAAGATATTTTCTTATTTTCAATTTCATAGCTTAATTTTTTCTTTTAACTAAAACATTTAATAAAAAAATGTCCCCAAATGTATCAAGAGCACAAAATATTTCATCTTAAAATTTTAAATTCAAACAAAACGACTTTTGCGAAACAAAAGCAACGAAATTCAAATCTCTCAGCGCGATTTGCAAATTGCAATGTAACGGTCGTTTTACGATCATGGAAAAAAAACAATCAACGAAGCCACGCTTCATCATAACCGACGATCACGGCGTGTCACAAACACTAGGGCGCCGGAACACAAAATGTACATAAATTATAAGCGCTTCCATTTCTGTTTCTGTGCACATCAAATTCGCATCCTCGCGTCATGCGGAATGACAGCAAAAAGCAACGAAAAAACAAAAACTCAAACAAACAAAACCTATTATCATTTCAATCTTCCCTTCTTTCATCCAACCCAGCACGTCTCGCTAAATGGACGGGTAACAGTGAGTCAGTTTTAATTCACGAAAAAGCAACACATGTTTGCCAAATGTTGCCACCAAACCGAGAGTTAACCGGAGCAACTGGGCAAAACTCAACCGGAGTTGTTTTGAACGTTGGTGTTCGAACAAAATTTTTTTTTCTCAAACTCCCAACGGACAATCTTGAGCCGGGGACTTGAGCTGGTCGGTGGGTAGAGACTTGTTCACATCAAGCATAACACAGCTGCAACGATTGGATAGATTGAATAAACGGGGCCAACAGTGGGAAGAGATCGCCTTTCGGAACCGCACGCAACGCAACGAATCGTGTGCGGACGGAACGAAGTATTCAAGATCACCTTCGATCTTACGAATTCGACTACGGCACAGGCATGAAACTTTCATCACAACAGATTATGCTGCCACTGTACGGTAACGACGATGAAGACGATGATGATGGTTAAGGAAAAGCAAAACACAAACATTCCCCAAACCTTTCGTATAAAACATTGCAAACACCTGCTCATAATACAAAACAAAGATGCAAAAATTGAATTTCCATTAAAATGATGTCCAAAAGCCACCTGTTTTAAAAATATAAACTCACACCGTATGGATATTCTTTCTTCTCTCGAGAAATTCGTAAGGAATTGGAGAATATTCAGCTAGTTTAAATGAATTTCAAATGGATCACGAACTTACGATCTACCTTACAAGCTATTGGGAAGAAGGGATCGCTAGGAGATGGTAGGCCGTGAGGCCCGTGGAGTCTGTGGAGAAGGATAAGGAAGTGGGAAAACAAAAAAGTGCAAAAAAAACAAAAAATAAAACTTGAAATGCGAATAAAACTTAAAAGAAAAACAACAAGAGATGAAATTGTATAAAATAAAAGCAATAATCGCACAAAAACTTCCTAAACGTATCTCTTCAAGGTTTTTTTTGTCTACGCTGTGTATCAGAAATTTCAAACCGAGATCAAAACTAAGGAAAATGTTTCAAAAATTGGTAGGAAATTCGCAACCGTTACCGATTGCAATTGAACACAAAGCAAATATTTTATTTGAAAAAAAAAATTACCAAACGATTCATCCTTCTTGAAACTAGTGCCATCCGTTGCTGTCCATTCGATTATCTCTACATGGTCGGCCACAAAGGACGGTATCTGGCACTTGAACAGGGCAGTATTACCGCGGATCACAAACACATCGTACACCTGAGCTTCGTAGTATTGATTTACAACTGGAAGTAAGCAACAAGTTGAGAGATTCAATCGATCGGAAAAAAAGGAGATCATGTCTAGTGGAATCGGAGACGGTATGAAAACCGGAAAGAGGTAGCTCGCGCGAGCTACTACGATCTTTAGCTCCTGGATTTATCGAGAGAGTTTCTCTGTTACAGAAATCAGGATTTTCTTGGGAGATTTTCAAGTTAAGTCACCTTCACTTTGTGGTTGTTCACCGAAGATAGTGATATGGCAGAAAGAGCTACAACTCGTGTGACAGCTCGTCACCATAACAAGAAAAAACACACTCAATAAGCTCACCGAAATTGTGCTATTCGTCACAAGACAATAACGCAATACATTTGTTTCAAAGAATTGCTAAAAATATCCTTAACAACGTTGTGAAACGCAAAAATATCTTTAAAGAAACACAACCGTACACGACTGTAAGAATTACACGGAAGGGAAAGGATTAATCACTACCATGTGGCTAAATTTATAACACATTTTATATTCGATCTTCCGTACCGGTTGATTCATTAAGCTCAATTTCGGTACCATCGTCAGCCAACCAGCCGATGACGCTTATGAAATCCGACACAAACGATGGTATCAAACATTTTAAAATGCCTGCATTACCATTCAAGACGTACTCGTCGATGACTCGGGTATTGTAGAATTGGTGGATTACTGAACAAAAAAAACGGAAATTAAAGGATAAAGGAAAACTATTAAACTGGTGCCAATGTAAGTGGATATTATTCCTTAAATCCCTCTTCAAGATATATTTACTTGACTACTGTAAAGCGAAGGACCAAAAACGGGAGAATGTCAGGACATTCCAGGATCTTTGGAGAAAGACATATTACAAACCAAGAAGATTCTACAGAGCGGAAACAAGCTCAAATAGAGAGCAAATCTTAAAGGTTAAATTACCAAAACCACCATCCGTGATGGGAAGATACTCTTCACCATCGTCCGTTAGCCAAGCGTCAACGAACACGAAATCGGAAATAAACGATGGAATTAAACACTTCAAGATGGCTGCATTGCCGTTCAGCACAAACTCATCCGTTAGCCGCGTTTGATAGTACTGATGGACCACTAGGAGGACAAGTGAGAATTGAATTATGGGAAAATATAAACACATTATGTCACACTATTCGAAACTAAAGTACATCTCCTAATCGAAATTGAATAAGTTTGATAATTGAAATGCTAGAAAACGTTGTACTGAGTCTCAAAAGAAATCGTCTCAATCTTGTATTGCTATCAACATAGGACACTGCCGTACGGGGAACTATTGTGTGAGGGAAGGGATTATCAGTTATTAGTTCATGGTCGATGAATGCACAATAACTACCAACCCATGGTTGATTCTTCCGCATCGATCATGACTGTTTGATCGTCAATGTCCCACGATTCGATTGTAATAAAATCCTGCAGGAAGGACGGTACTAAGCACTTCAGGATGGCCGCATTGCCGTTCAAAACAAACTCATCATTCACACGGATCTGATAGTGCTGATGCACAACTGAATAAAGCAATGTAAATGAAAATTAACCTTTTTTTGGTTTAAAGACTTAAGATAAGAATGTAACTCCAATTAAGAAATAACTAATTTCATGGTTAATTTTGTAGAGCTTCTATTTTTAAAGAAACGTGACAACCAAAAGGAACTTGGAACAAATGACAAATAGGGAGGAGCTTGTACGCTTTTTGGGTGTCTAATTCCAACTACCATAATCTCCACTTTCGCCTGGATAGAATTCATTCCCATCGGAATCTGACCACAGATCGACGGCGACAAAATCGGACACGAACGAAGGAATCTCGCACTTCATAATGGCCGAGTTACCCCGAATGACGTACTCGTTATCCGCTTCCGCTTCGTAGCTTTGAATTACAACTATCGAGTTGGACGATGGAAAAAAACAAGGAAACCAATGTACGTAGTTAACAAGACAGTAATATCTCATGGGAAGCAAATGAAACCAACTGTTCAAAAAGTATAAAACATGTTCTAAAGATATGCACGTCTGAGGATGATGGTACGGAATAGGAATATTCATGGATAATTCTGGAGCGGAAAGCTTCGGCAAGATGAAAGTGTTCCCAAGTTGCTAACCCAATTGTTCGCTATTAGTCGCTTGGTTGTACTCTTCGCCGGAGTCGTCGATCCAGGCATCGATCGAAACAAAGTCACCAATGAACGAAGGAATTTTACACTTCAAAATGGCCGAATTACCCCGAATAATGTACTCATTCTCTGCCTCAGTCACGTAGTACTGATTTACAACTATTCGAAAGTAGAAAACAAGCAAAAAGGAATGAAATAAACCATATCTATTTAAAACTTTTGAAGATGAACTATGTAGACTGCGAAAAAAGGACATCATTTCCTGAGGATTTCTTCAATTCGAAAATGAACTAAAAACACAAGAATAAAGAGCACCAAAAAGGGAAAGGTTGATGGATAGGCATGGAGATCCTAATTAAAATTTCATAATAAGCGTTATAAACAACCGTAGTCCTGCTCTCCCGTATGATACTCATTGCCATCATTATCGATCCAAGCCTCAACGAACACGAAATCACCAATAAACGAGGGTACTTTGCATTTCAGGATAGCGGAATTGCCCCGAATAGCGTAATCGGTTTCACCGTCGGTTTGATAGAACTGATTTACAACTACACCAAAAAACACGGGATAAAGAATTAGAGAATAGTTTATAACAAAAAAAAATAAGGAAAAGTAATAGAATTAATAATTTCTAAATCGTTCGAAAAGCAAAGTTTATATTGGAAATGGAAATGGAAAAGATGTTCCGGATCTGAATCCTATCATTAACAATCACCAATGCTATCGTGTTCTTCATGATAGTGGTACTCATTGCCATCACTATCCAGCCACGTTTCGACGTAAACGAAATCGGCAATGAACGAAGGTATTTTACATTTCACAATGGCCGAATTGCCGCGTATGATGTACTCATCCTCTGAACCTGTTTGATAATACTGGTTGACGACTGGAATGCGGATGCAGGAGACGATTCATGCAAGCAGAACATCATACAATAATAAAATTTAACCGCAAAAACACATAAAAAATAATCTTATGCTTGCAAAACATACATTGTATTACAATAAAAAAAATAAAAAAGTGTGACACGAGATGATAAGGATTATTATTTAAAATGGGATCAATAAGGGATCTTGGGGAGCGAAAACATAGACACAACAACTCCTAACCGTAGTTCTCAGATTGGACAAGTTCGTTGCCATCTTCATCGATCCACGACTCAACACGGACAAAATCGGACACAAACGACGGTATGGAACACTTGAGAATGGCGGAGTTTCCTCTTATGACGTACTCGGTAAGTATTTCTGGCTGGTAGTGTTGATTGATGACTGGACGGATGGACAAAAAAAACATAAATTTATACAACATGAATTACTCAAAGTAATAAAAAAAAGGAATAAACAAATTTTTAACATAAAATTTGGTAAACCACAAACAAACCCCACTGATACTTGTGTCGACAGGGCGATTTGGAAATGGAATATTTGGGAGAGAAGGAACGATCTACTGGAGAGTCGTAAACAAACGCGCGTGACATTGTAAACGCTACCATAGTTTTCGGATGGAACTAGCTCATTATTATCCTCATCTATCCATGCTTCGACGCGAACGAAATCTGACACGAACGAAGGTATCGAACACTTCAGGATGGCACTGTTGCCACGGATGACGTACTCCATCAGTATATCGGCACCGTAGTGTTGATTAATGACTGTGAAACAGATACACCCGAGGAGCCCATGTAAGCCATTAACATATGATATACTGAGCAAACATAAAAATCCTCATTGAGACAAACGAAATTGAAGCAAAACCTAAGATGGGATAGGATTAGGGACATTGAAGGAAAAGACTCTTCCACGAAACACGATCAGTACCGGTATCAAAGCTGGAAGCATTATACAGACTGCCGTCGCTTCCAATCCACGATTCCACCTTCACGAAATCCGTCACGAAGCTGGGAATGTTACACTTCAGTACCGCCGTATTGCCCTTGATAACGTATTCCGACACTACCTCCGCCTCGTAGTACTGATTGACGACTATACGGAAGGAGTTTACAAATTCAAATTGAAACAACGATAATTGAACGGAACTTTAGAAAACATAATACTTGGAATTGAAAATAGTTCCTTGGTGAGATGAGATAATCAAAAACTGGAAAAGGGTTTAAGGAAGGAAGATCTCTATATATTCCAACTTTGCTCAGCAGCAACGAACCAATTTCAAGGTCTTGTACATCGGAAGAATGCGATCGATTGTCAATATGTTGATAGACATTGCCGGCATCATCGTTCCACGAAACTACACCAACAAAATCCGCCACGAATGATGGTATGGAGCACTTCAGGATAGCCGAATTGCCGCGAATAACGTACGCATTATTCACCTCCGAGTCGTAGTACTGCTGGACCACTGGACATAGGAGTGACAAAGTTTAAAACGCGATGTTTCAATATAATGAGAGACGCAGAAAAAAAGGTAATAAAATTATAACTTGCACGACATTAATGATAATTTTATGGGAAAGGAAGTTCCGGGATTGTTGAAATAGTCAGTTTATCAGTGAAAACAAACCCTCATCGGTGGAATTGGCATAGAAGCTATCGTTCGTGTCTGTGTGCCACGAAACGATCTTGACGAAATCGGCCACATACGAGGGGATTTGGCACTTCATCAAGACAGCGTTGCCCCGGATGGCATACTCCTTGTTTACATCCACATCGTAGTACTGAGCAATCACTGATAAGGGCGCAAAATAGGGGACAACATGATTAAAGGGGTCAAATTAAGGAGAGAAAGACTCAAGCTTGGAACTGATTTAACATATTTTGTAGGTTTAGAACGAGTATCATTAGCTAGAACTTTAAACATTAGACCGGAATATCTGTATGAATTGCTTTGTGGACATTAATTATACAAGCATCAAACAAATAGAAACAAGTTTAGAACTTTGAATTGCAAAATTCTTCTGTGCAGGGGTAAAGTACAAGGAAAGGACCAAAGCAAGAGGGATGAAATGAGCGGCAAAGGAGTTTGGACATCTAATCCTAGCCAACTTGGTGAACTCGTCTTCCCCATATGAGACGAGACCTTGCAAATCCTAACCGTAAGAATCCGCTGAATAGACATGTGTTTCTTCCTGTTCGTCACCACTCGTCCATGAAACGACATCCACAAAATCGGCCACAAACGAAGGAATCAAACACTTGAAGATGGCGGAATTGCCCAGAATGACATGCTCCTTGTTGACATCCACTTCGTAGTACTGGGAAACCACTATTGAACCGTTCAGAGCAAACAACATCAAACAGTGAAACGTGAAGATGAAGAACGCGAAGATGGGGAAATAGCCAAGGTACTTCAAAGGTGGAGGACAATCAAGCGACAACTCCTTGGTACAAAAAAAAATCAACCAAGAAATGAAGGTTCTACTACAAAACGATGGCAGCATTAATATCCTTTCGAGCTGTAAATTGATGCTGAAATTTTAAGAAAATAAATACGGAAATGGGGCGCATGTACGAAACATCTGACAAATTATCCAATTTCCAAACGTTGATGGTGGAAAAGCTGGAGGCTGCTTCCGATGCGTGGTAAGCGGCTAACTAATCCTTTTGTTATTCTTATCATCACGTACAGAGCACATCACATCATCCTTGACGGGTACAAAGGATCCTTCTTTCAACGAATATTTGCTTCACTAGAGATCCAAGTAATCGCCGTACACTGTTAAGGGCAAATATGAACCCATTTTCACTTCAAAACCGATTAATATGCTCTCATTTTTCGCTCATTTTTTTGGCATTTTTTTTTCAAACACATACCACAAAAGAGGTGTAATTGCATAATTTACGAATATTTTCTTCTTTCGTACACTCGCACTGCAAATGATTCCCTTATTCATTCACTCTCGATAGACGCATTCGTATGGTGCACTTGAATGCACCAGTGCACTTCATCTGCGGCATCCTTTCACACACAATCATTATGAAAAAAAACATTTTTCTTTTTCCCATTTCTTCCACACACAATGCACAACACATTCTTAAGCGTATTCGTGTGCTTTTTTCCATTTTCTTTCCTTTCTACCATCCACTTACGAATGGGATTTTTGGTCGTGCACTTTGCTTTACATTCTTTTGCCACTTCAACCTTTCGTCGGTTGTTTTCTCTTCACACACATTTCATGTGACGCACACCGAACTAAACGCATATGATTCTTTCGCACACTCATTCTAATGTGGTACGGAAAAACACATGGTATTTCGACGATTCGGAACATTTAGATTGCTTCTAGCATTGAGAAGCACACAGAAGAGCAGGATTATCCTTACTGCATCCTCTCACACACAAGCGCACGGTTTTTTTTAAATGTGTGCTCCTTGTTTGTGTGTACTCCTTGAACTCCTTCACGAGGCAAACTGGAATCCGCCCGTATACCTGCGACACGTTGTACTGTGGCAGATGTTTCGTACTTTGCCCACATTCCCTACATTCGGTGAGGCACCGGTACAGCAGCCTCGAAACTTACCGGCACGAACGTTGACATCGCGTGAAATAACCGATCCGAACTGGTTCTTGGCCATGCATGCGTACACCTGGGCGTGCACCTCCTGCCGGTAATCCTCGGCCCGGAACGGTGGGAACACCAGATTTCCGTTCGGCAGAATCTGCCGCAGTCCAGGCACATCGCCAACGGCCGTTCCATCGCTACGGATCCAGATCATTTCCGGTGGCGGATTGCCGGTTGCGCTGCATTCAACTACGGCGCCAGTCGAGTTGGAAAAATCGATGCGGTTGGTCGGTTCCTTCAGGAAGACGGGTCCCTTCGAGTCGTCCACCTTGCCAGCACCCAGCACTCCTGCACGTGTGAAAAGCGGAACATTCATTAGAGGAGAAATACACATTCGTTCAAAGCATCATGGCACATTTTTTTCCCATCGTTGCCAATTGCTTGAGTAGCACCTTTTTAGCAATCTAGAAACCCTTGGCATTCTTTTAACCCGCGGGTTCACAAATCCAATCAAAGCATGCAACACATCACAACGCACATTGTTATTGGTACAAAACAGCACAGTTTACTCACCATTGAGACAATTGAAGCCACTTAATAAGCAGAGCAACGCGGTTGCGATTGCCACGGTACGCGATGTCTCGCGAACCAGCATCACCATCTTCGCTGTTTTTTTTTGTGTGTTCTTTTCTTTTTCGCGGCGGAACGGTTTCCTTCCGGTACACAGAGCGTATTAATCACAGCGAAGTGAAAAACTGTATCCTTTTCACACGCGCACACGCACACACCCGCACGGAAAACAATGGCACACTATGATTTCACGGGTTTTTTTTTGCTTTGGAAAAATCGCACTAGACCAGAAATTTTGATGATTGCTGCAGCAACCCCGAGGGCTCCAGAGCCTAGGTGGAGGCTCCTTGCACGCCGCGCTCGACGAAGGATACGCCTGTACAACAAGGAAGCGAGAGTTGACGCATGGAAAATAAAATCGATTAGTTGGAGTTTGCTGTACCTATACGGAGCACCACCAGAACGTTTATTGTTTCACAATCGGATGGCTAGGGATATGAGTTTCACCACAGGATAGGAAAGGATGAATTTTACATTTTCTGATTCACCTTACCGCTGGTACTGTGTAAATGGGAGTGGAGGATAGCAAAAATTTTCACGCACGCCATCGACGCGACGGGCAAATGGAGACGGAAAAAAGGAGGCTCATTTCCCATGACAAAAAGGATGCATCCCAGACGGATTTATGCAGGTTGAATTGTGAAATTCCTATCACACTCACTGTTACTTACCCGTAGCTATGCAAAGATGATGCTGCTGTGCTGTGTTTCACAGTGAAAATTTGTTTTCTTTCCACAAGACAATCCGCTCGGTTGATATTACAAACCACTTCCTCGCCCGAACCAAATGCTATGTTTTGTGTGTCTGCCTATGTGAAGCCGCGGACAGACGTAGTGAGGAGAGAAAAAAAACACACAAACGCTTGACAGCTCAAATGGAGAGGTTATGTCAATTTCTCACTTTGACAGACATGTTGAAACGATGTTTCGGCTTTTTGGTTGGGAATATTTAGCACGAAAGAATACGCAATTGGTAGAAACAAATCGTTTTCGTAATGTGCGCTAATAAAACTGTTCATATTTCGTACAACTGCATAACATGGACAACTTTTTGTAAACCGTCCAGCCGTACCGGGTTTGCATGTGCTTGAACAAGTTTGAACCGTCAACCCATTATTTTTTTTTTGACAGTTTCAGTGTGTTTGAACACTCTGCCAAAGAAAAATAAACATATCCCAAAGCCATTCGCTACGCGTATCAACTTCTCTGATGCCACATAAGGTAGATCGGCCGTGCAGCATTCATTTTTAACTTTAAATAATGCATTTCCGTGCTTCAATTTCCACGCAGTAAAACATGAACATACCGCTCAAGGTTGTGGTGCGTCTGTGGTCGGACCAGTCGGCGGATAATAAAACGTGCAACCGTACCAGTGATGACCAGCAGGAAGAAGATGAGAACCATCTCAAAAGTGCCGGAGGGCGTACGTTTCGCTTTTCGCACGTATTCCGAACACCGATCAGCAATCAGCTGCTGTATTTCGAATCTGTCGCCGGTTTATTGGAGTCCGTGCTGGAAGGGTACGACTTTTCCATCGTCACGTACGGTGCCAAGGGCACGGGCAAAACGTACACCCTGTACGGTAGCGCAAATGGTAGCAACGCGGGAACACAGGAAGACGATGGAATTGTGTTATGCTTCGTGCGGGATCTGTTTTGCCGCCTAAACGCACACCCGGAGCGTATGTTTTCGATCAGCATTGCGTGGAGTGAGATTACCGCCAGCGGTGATGTGATCGATGTGCTGGAGAATGCTGCGATGGTACAGTGTTTCTCGGTGGAAGATACGTACGCACTGCTCGGGCTAGGATTGCATCGACGCAATGAAGAAAATCACAGTATTCTTAGCTTAGTTCTGGAGCAACAGTGGACGTCGGTTGGTGGGATGAACCAGCACCGCCAGTCTACTATCAGCTTTTGTGATCTGCGTGGTTCCGAGCGGGAAACGGTAGAAAAGGACGCGGTTCCGCTCGATGCAGGTTTGCGCAAGCTGGAAGATATCGTTGTTAGGCGCAACGAACAGTACAATGAATCAGTATTGACCGCCTTTTTGAAGGATTCTTTTGGTGGCCGGGCACAAACGTTGCTGTTACTGTGTGTGGCTTCTTCCACACTAGAAGCGGACAACACCGTGCGTGATCTGGAGTTTGGCGAACGAGCGGAGGAAATTGTAAATCACGTTGTGATGAACACCTTTTCGGACAATAATGTACCGATCGTTGCGCTAAACGAGCACGATCCACTCGGCGGCCCGAACAACAACATCGATGGGCTTTACTTTGCCTCGCAGCAGTGGGCCAAACTGCTGAAAAATGCCGAATGTCTGTTCACGAAGCTTTTCAGCACCTGTGAGCTCAACCAAACGGAACGCAATCAGATCGAAGAGTGGTTGTATCTGAAGGCGGAATGTGACGATTGCTTTAGCTCGACCGACATTAGCCTTGCGCCCGGTGCACAACCCGTCCGTGCGTGTCTTGGCCCGATCGAAGAAATCGACGAAGCCGAAGACAATACGGTGCACGGAAGCAGTAAGGAACCGTACCATTCGGACAATGAGAGTGATTCCGACATCTGTACGCATCTAACGGACGTTAGTGATCGTATCCAGAGTTACATTAAAACGTTCCAAACAAAAACAAATCATCTGATCATGGAAAAATATCAAGACTTTTTCCAAACGCATCCCAGCGGAGTTGATGCATTAGAATCAGGTGACCACCAGCGGATAGTGCAACCGACCGATGGGAACAATTTTCACAACCCCGCCAGAAGGAAATCAATCTTTGACGGTGAAACGGTAAGCAGCACCGAGCTGACGCTTATGTTGCCACTCAAAGCTGAATCGCTGCCCGCGGCACCGACCGTGCTGGACAAAAAGTTGGACACGCTGAACAGCAATCTTCGCATTTGCCAAACCAGCATCGAATCGTTACACGCACAGATCGAAGAAATTCGCCGCACGATCGCGCTCAAGCAGAAGTACATAACGGATCTGATCGAGAATAGCGAAACGCGCTCGGTGGCCAAGTCACGCTTTAGCAAGAAAAAACATAAGCTCGAGGCGGAATACGAGAAGGCAAAGAAGCAGCTGCGCAAAGCCGTCGTGAACGGGACGAACAAGGAGGAAATTAATCGACTGAAAAGCCAAACATCACAGCTCGAGCAACGACTGAAGGATCTGGAATCGATCGGCTTCATCGCCGGTGAATCGGGACACAAGAAGAAAAAGTTGCAACAATCCATCAAGGACTCGCAGAAGCAGCTCGACGTACTGCAGCGCATGCTGAAGAAAGAACTCGACCGGAAAGAATCGCTCGAAAAGGAGCTGGACACGGTACAGAAAGATTCACGTGCAGGACGAACGAACAACAACGGTGGGCTGCAGGAGCTGACCGAAAGCAAGAGCAAAATTCGCAACATGAACGAGCGCATCTCGCACATCGAGCATGTGCTGAAGGAGAAATCAAGCAATTTGAAAAAGTACGTTAACAAAAAGAGTGCCGAAAAGGAATCGCTTCGGTGCGAAATACGCAACCTGCGGCGGACGCGTGACCATCTGGTCGACCAGCGGTGTCAGTTGGATCGAAAGATTCGCGAAGACAAGATGCCATCCTTCGACGAAGAGCGCAAGCTGGTCGAGTGTGACGAAGCAATCGAAGCGATCGATGCAGCGATCGAGATGAAGAACGAACTGATCTGTGGACGGAAGAGCATCGATACGGACGAAAGTTTGCAGCGCGAGAAAGGCGAACAGATGCTGATGGCACGGCTGAACAAGCTGTCGCTCGACGAGATGCGCACGTTGCTGTACAAATACTTCCAGAAGGTGGTCGATCTGAAGGAAGCTAGCCGAAAGCTGGAGCTACAGTTCATTTCGCTCGAGCGTGAAAAGGATGCCTGGGAGTGGCAGGAAAAGATTCTTACCAACACCATCCGCCAGACGCGGTTGGAGAAGGAACGATCGATCGTGGCACTGCAGAAGCAGCACGAAACGAAGCTGAACCTTATGTTGCGACATTTTGCCGCTGATACGTCTGCATCGATCTCGAGCACCATACCGGATAGTGTGCTTCCGCCGTACCACACGCAGACAGAATTTGTGCTCGGCTCGGGTTCGGCACGTTACCATCATCATCACGTGCAGTACGAATCGGACGGTGGTACAAGCAGCGAACCTCAACTGCTGACCGGCGGCGGGCACAGTTCCAAACAGCTGGCACACTACAAAGCAAACCCGCTACCAGTGTCGGGCCCATCCGGCGTGCTGGGACACACTTCCAATTCCGCCCTTACGCAGCACCACCGCAATAGTGGTGCAGGCACGGTACAGACACCGCTGGTGGCGATCGCCGAGAAGGAGCATCGACCGAAGAGCAAACTGTTCTCCAAGTTACAGGTCCTGTCGCGCTACCACGGTAGCGATAAGCGGAAAATCTTCCAATCCGACATACCGCAACAGAATCTCAAACAGCTCCAGGGTGCATCGAGACCCTCGCTGACGAAGGTGACGCGCGAAAAGAACAAAATTATCATCCAGAGCGATGGCGGGAGTAAATAGAATTAGTTCACCATAAGTAGTCGTATTGAATCTTAGCTCTCTTTCTCTGCTGTTCGTGCATGGTTTCGTTGTGTAGACAGCCAATGTTTCACGTTTCGTTGTTTAAGTAGACGTGGATGTTGATTAAAGTGCTAGAATTACTGCAGTTACTGAGGTGGGTTACAAGATATTGCAATATATTCACACAAGATTTCTTCCTGCATGCCGTACACAAATACATTGAGGTGCATTTAATTGTATGTTTCTGTGGTTAATAAAGTAAACCTGAAAGCGTATACGACTGTGTGTGTTTGATTTATCTTTGCCCGGTTTGGTCGCAAGCAGTGATGCTTCATTTTGGCTTGTGGAGTTTATATCATTTAATCTCGTTTTTGGTTCAATACGACAGACGAAGACGAAGTTTGCGTGTTGTAATTAGCTTCCTGGTGGGCTTACTGAATCACAGAAACACTGCAATTTGTGAAACCCTTAGCTTGTACAATACCACCAGGCAAAGCTTCGCCGGCTTTGTGTACTTTCTTCGTCTCGTGTGTTTTTGCGTGAATTTGAAACGCATACGATTGTATAAACTGCTTTGAACAGATGGAACATTTGTACGGCTTTTCACCAGTATGGGTCATGATGTGATTCTTTAACGTTTCTGCCTTGCCGAACGATCGTTCGCAGTGTGTACACTTAAATTCTTTGATGCCACGATGTACAAGCTTGATGTGTCTCGTTAAATTGCCTACAACATAAAAAAGGAAGATTATTCAATGCGACCTGTTCAGCTCGGGATTGCAACGTGTATGTATGTACCTGCGGTTAAAAACTTTTGTCCACAAAAGTTGCAAGTAAGCACTTTCTCCTTCGTGTGATAGTTCATGTGCAGTTTCAGTTCGTCGGCAGTGGTTTTTTTCAGCCCACAGTAAGAACATTCGTAGTTCTTGATGCCCTGATGTCGCATCATGTGCACCTTCAGCTTGTACGAGGTAGGATAACTCTTGTTGCATTGCTCACAATGAAAGGGCATACCGCCCGTGTGGATGTATGAATGTTTCTGTGGGTATAAGCAATCCTTTGTCAGCAAAAGAATGTCATATTTTTAATCAGCCTAATCATCATTATTCTCACCTTTAATGCGCCTTTGGATGAAAATGTATTACCGCACGTTTCGCAGATACATTTCTTCGACACGGGCTTAACATACTTCGGGTCGTGTTTCTTCTTGTGCGCATTCAGCCCCTTGCCGGTGCTGTACGATAGGCTGCAACCTTCAAAATCACACTTAAAGAGGCCTTGGTTTAGCTTTAAATGTTTATCTATATTGTGCCTTTTCAGGTTCTTCCAGTCGGCGAAATCTTTCCCACAAATCTTGCACAACGCTGGCTTCAAACCTTGATGCTCCCGTAAGTGACCGTCTAAACGATTTTGGGACCGAAACTTTTGCTCGCACAGATTGCATTTTAATTCGCTACGTTTGCTAAGCGGTTGTTGTTCTTTGCTATCTCCTTCCGTTTCATTTTTGGTATCATTGATCAAGAGAACGGTTTGATCGGCGGCTTCATAGGTTTCAACTTTCACCACATCACTATCATCGTTCTCAACTGATTCGCTTTCCAGCGTAATATTGTTTACAGTGATTATTTCTACAACTTGTTCCTTCTCCAGTAGTGGTTCATTGTCTACTAATGTATCATAATCAATTTCTTCCTCACAATCAGTTTCATCTTTTAATTCCTCTCTATTATCCGTGCATTCCTGTAACGTTTCTTTACGATCCTGCAAAAAACAGAACATTAGTAAGATGTGCCAATTTTGGGGTTTATGCGCACCGTATCAAGTTTACCTGCGTAAACTTTTCGTAAGCAGCCAAACAAAGTGTTCGAAAGTTATCAAAATCCAACAATTTCTGATTGCATTCGTTACAAATGTTTAGCAAATGAATGTCGTCCAGTTTGGAAACCTGCAGAGAACACGAATCATTGATGAAGGTTTACTTATGTAAACATTCGTTTATCAGCCACAATAACATACCTGTAGCGAGGTTAGCCTGTAGAATATTAGCGAAACATCTACCAGCTTTTTAGTTTGCGTTTCACTGAGCACTTTCGTACATATAACACAAGCAAATTGCATTTTCGATGGAGTTATTAAAATTTGCGAGACGAAATCATCTGCAGTTGTTTACATTTTGCTGTTCGTCGGAACAGTTTTGACGTTTCCAATATCAAAACATTGGTACAGTGCGTGCATTGCCATTAAGCACATCTGCGTCGAACTGGTCTACATAACAAATGCACAGTGGGATCAATTGTGGAATAAAAATTTGTTTTTAAAATAATTCCTTCCTTCGGTATCATGTCCTTTTTGTGATACTGATCACGTTTTGCAAACACTTTTTCCCCAGTGGTTTCAAAACGTATAAAATATAAACTAGGTATACAAACATAATTTTATTCATGATCACGAGAATTGTAAACGTTTTTGACTTCTTTTATTCCTTTATTGTTCTTCTTTTCTGTGTTGGGTTGGTTTTGGTTCAGATTGCTTATGTACTAAAATTAATATGCATTACTCCGATTACGCTAATTACGATATAGCTCCAGATCGTCACCAGATAGTTCAGTCCTAATTATCCACTTCCTGGATTTATACATTCCAATACCATCCGTTGGCAATGCCCCTCGTCCACGGTTGATTCTTGGATGCTGGGCAGCCGTCCATTTTAAGCCGTCTGGCCCAGTTGGAGTCGCTTGTCCTTGAGTGCAATCGAGTCTCGCAGTATAATGGCAATCAGCGGTACGCTACCCATCACCATACAAACCCCCATGCAGTAGAAACAGATCTCATACCCACCGGATAGGTCGCGCAGTAAACCTGTGATAGCAGTGTGATGGAGTTTTGTTTTGTTATGTTTTGTGAAGATATTGAAGGTAAAATGGTTAAACATTTTGGATGGTATTTGGAAATTTGGTACCGACGACAAGCGAACGAACGAACGAGCGGAGCGAAGACAAAAAGGCGAAGATCGAGAAAGAAAAAGAGAGAGAAGAAAGCAAGAAAAAAGAAAGAAGATAGTGCAAGAAATATGTTAGTAACGGTGGGATGTTTGGCCCACACCAACCCGGGTGCTGGTGGCGTTTGGAAGGCGACGGAATCGATAATTCTGGTTTCCGTCGGTTAAAAACCTGCTAGTGGTGGCACCGAGATTGCACCAATACTTTGGAACATCCGAACCAAGCCATAGCTGGAGCTAATACGTTCCGTCCCGAACAGGTCGGCCAGTAATACCGGAACCAGTAAGTACCAGCTGCCCAAGCACAGTCCATAGCATCCAGCGCTAACCACAATCACGAACCAAGCGTTACTGCTCGACGGTATGGTAAGTACGGCCGTCCCAGCACCTAGAATACTGTTTTGGAGAAGAGAATATCCTTAGTATACTGCTTACCATGCAGGATAGCTTACCACTCACCAGACAATGTAAGCCTTCTTTCGATCAAACAGATCCAAATCCGACAGCCAGCCCAAGGCAAGGCGTCCGATCAAGTCTAAGGCCGCACTGACAGCAACCAAATATCCTGCTTCCGATTTGGTGTAACCTGTTGTACGATCGTAAGTGAGCTGAGGCCTGATCTCCAGCAGTAGATAATACTTACCAGCAGAAATTACGTACGCTGGCAGATAGTAAAGCATATACGGACATCCCACCGACATTAAAGCTACCGAGAGGCACATTAGTATGAACGTGATGTCCTGCAGGAGCGTAATGTCCAGATATCTGCACAGGAAAGAACAAAAAAAACACGTAAAGTATTAGTGTATAGCAAATATTGCACCCAAGGACACAAAGAGAACACACTTACTGACTAATCTTTTCCAGACACGTTGCATTGTATGCCGTGTACGGATCCTCGTCAAAGATCTCATCCAGATCGCCTACCGGTGTTGGAATGATCATGCTCTTGCTCAATCCCCGATTGTTATTCTGCGCCAGTCCCTTCGTCGGTACCATCGTGCACATGTTGTTCGAGCTCATCACCGTTGGAATTGTGCCGGCCACTGCCGTCTTCATTGGGACAACAGCTGCTGTTGCGTTCGCTTCCGGTGCGACCGCCACCGACTTGTCCAGCTCGTTCGGTGCCAGCAGCAGTGGTCCCAAGAGTGGAGCATCACCACACACGCCACCCTCGGCCATACCCAGCGTCGTCTGTGATCCGATCGGTTCGGGCAGCTGCAGCGGGCGTGCCTGCGCTTCCTGCCGATGGTGAAGGTGCTGCTGCTTGTAGCGCATACTGTTTCGCTTGGAGTCATAGCCACTGGCGCGGTTCTTATAGACGCAGGTCGAATCGGTGCTCAGATCCTCGACCGAGTGCAGAATACTGCAGCTACGGATCGACGAAATGGGCTTAAGAAAGATTGCACTCGTGAGGATATCTTTCAGTTCGTCTTCACTTTCTTGGAGCGTTTTTTCCGTTATGTTGACTAGAAAATGGTAGGGGGTGCATACATAGTAGGCAAAAAATGTAAGGTTATCCGCTCTGGCTAGGCACACACAGAAACACACAGAAACACAGAAACAAAGGGGGCTTAACGGTAGGTGGGTGGCCATTCGTCGCAACCACACGATCGCGATCGTTTAGTTAGTCCTTGCTACATCAAGGATGGGCAGTTTACACACCCGCTCTCTCTTTCTCTCTCTCTCTCACACACACATACGCACGCACTAGTCAGATAGTGGCCACAAGACGTTCATGTCCCTAGTGTTATTTTGGGCAGTTACCCATGCGTTGTGATTCTCATTCACACTATCCTTATTTGAAGGGGGCAGAACAGATAGACATATGAGAAACAATACAAATCCAGAAGGCAGAAGGCTCTTCCTCCTATAAGATTCCTATTCCGGTTTCTGTCAACTTAAGACACACTTATGAAATTACCGAAAGATTAAGCTAGAAATTAAAACACCATTAAAACGTGCTAAGTTGCGATATATGTATGTACTTGCTGATAGAGAATCTTCCTGGTTTGATCATTTGACCCGCTAATAGCTAGGATTGTAAGATATTTTGTTACAGCATGGGTCCATAGTAATTTGCCCGCTCTCTACCACACAGTTCATTTCCAGCTCAGCACAGTCATATTGACACACTAGTTAGTAACTCACTGTCCATTGGCATAATTGTCCTTGAACGAAAAGCCACTCCTTCTGCACGCAAATAATACGCTTTTAAAGTTTTTGTTTGTTTGCCAAAATCAATTGTAAGTAAAGTATAATGTTGAAACATACTACAACCAAAATTAAACCTTTTGCTTGGCTTGAAACAGCTCATACATTTATGCCCGGTAGTGTAAATCTCACTAGGAGGACGTTAGCAATTTTTGCAATTAGTACCGAATTTCAAGTTCTCCATTTCCGAAACATAAGTAAAAACCCAAAACGTACGCAACAAATAGCATTATTAGCAACAAACAAAACACAACTTCTGCACGCAAAACAACGCTGATATTGTTTCAAGCCTTGGGAGGGTGGTTTACTTGTACTGCATAAATCCTGCAATTGATAAACTAATACTGAAACAACAAACTGATAAGAAAAAGGACGAAACGATAAGGTGGCAACACAACATATGATACAATAAGAAGTGATAGTTTGAGAAAAAAAAACAAAACAAAAAATCTATTACAACAATGAGAACAGTATATATAGTAAACAAACGTGATAACAGAAGAGTGAAAGTAAAATGATCGTCCGTTCGGTGTGCGCTTTTGTATGTGTTTTGCATACGGCTGGCACCGAACGAAGTGGAAAGAAAAACAAAATTTATTCATTCATTGGTTGGATATATGTAATGATTCTGAAGCGGGCAGTTTGCTGCGGTGCATGATCGGACCGGACCCGACACATGCACCGACACGCACACGTGCCCCTCCCCATACCTTGCTTGTACCCTGCCTTTATGCTACGCCATTTCGCTCATCATTGTGTGCGACACNCAACTTCTGCACGCAAAACAACGCTGATATTGTTTCAAGCCTTGGGAGGGTGGTTTACTTGTACTGCATAAATCCTGCAATTGATAAACTAATACTGAAACAACAAACTGATAAGAAAAAGGACGAAACGATAAAGTGGCAACACAACATATGGTACAATAAGAAGTGATAGTTTGAGAAAAAAAAACAAAACAAAAAATCTATTACAACAATGAGAATAGTATAAAGTAAACAAACGTGATAACAGAAGTGTGAAAGTAAAATGATCGTCCGTTCGGTGTGCGCTTTTGTATGTGTTTTGCATACGGCTGGCACCGAACGAAGTGGAAAGAAAAACAAAATTTATTCATTCATTGGTTGGATATATGTAATGATTCTGAAGCGGGCAGTCTGCTGTGGTGCATGATCGGACCGGACCCGACACATGCACCGACACGCACACGTGCCCCTCCCCATACCTTGCTTGTACCCTGCCTTTATGCTACGCCATTTCGCTCATCATTGTGTGCGACACGAGTACGGGAATTACGGGTACGGAATCATTACAGCACCCGCGATGCAAATGCCCCCACGTTGAACACGTTGACGCGTTACATCACCCCCAAAACCAGGACACAGTGGATCGGTATACCGATGCGCTAAGCCATGCCGTGGCGTTATTATATTCGTTTTTTTGGTCTTTTGTTTTTACATTGCTTTATCTTGTTTTGGTACTGAACGTCTCAACGTATCGGATTGCGGTTTTGCACGGTTTCTTTTTTTGTTTTCTTTTTTTTTGTGGGTATTTTGAGGATTGTTTTTTTTTGGTATTTTTGGCTACTTTTAACAAAGTACAGATGAGAGAAACTTTATCTGCAAAAAATCTAGAAAAAATTAGAAGCGATTTTATGTGCTGTTCATCATATACCCATGTGTATACATTGGTGAGTGATTGGTTTCTGTTAGCTAGGTTCCATTTTCAGACAGATTTGCAAGAGGAAAGTTTTAATTTGGAGATCGTGTCAGTGTGTGTCTGTGTACGAGTGTGTGTGTGTGCATATGATCTAATTTGGTATCGTTTTTTGTGTGTTTTGTGTGGGTGTTTCAAATCGCAACACAACAGAAAAAAAGAAGAAGTAATACATATGTGCAATAGCGCATGAACCCGATTTGCAGATATTCGACCCCGAAAAGCCTTTTTGCACGATGAAACAAAAACAAAATGAAGGCGTTTCAGTATGTGTATTGACCAGTGCCCTTTTGGCACTACTAGACGAGGGCTCATGGTTTTTTAAAGCTAAAATTATAAGAAAACAGTATGCATTATTTGAATTCGAAACGAAAATACGACAGTGAATTATGGCACGGATGAACACCTCCTTGCTCATACACAGATGAACACAAGCCCTTTTTGGGAAACGCAGATCACGCAGCAATGCCATGCTTGTTTGTCGGATCTTCTGTCGGAGCAAACACATACACACCCAAGAAGAAGAAAGAAACCCCAAAATTTAGCCGGAAAGTGGACAGTGAATTAAAAAAGCGGCCCCATGAAGAGAAACCCAACATTGCGAGTGAAAAAAAAAACTCTATTTTGGAACCACTATTAATCCTAACCTAACTGATCATGCTGGTGGGTGAGAGATTTCGTGTGAACAATGAAAGGAGTACAGCAGCAGCAGCTATAGATGCAATGCGTTTGCGTTAGAGCACATGCTACCCTACTGGTGAGTATCCCAACACGAGCTCCTATACGTCACGATCCGTCAGAACGATCATTCCTGCTACGTATCTTCCACCCCCCCGTTAGCTCTTCCTATGGTCTTGCTCTCCCTTTTGCTTCTAAGGTGAAAACCGCTAAGCCAGTCCAATCTATTCAGCCCCTTTGGGTCACAGCTCATTAATCAGACAGGAAACACACGAAGCGACAGAGAGAAACCAAACGATGATCGGTAGAAAAAGTTTGCGAACACAAGGCTAACACAGTTGCTACGGTCGAGATCTAAATATCTGCTCTATAGCTTTGAAACAGGCTGAAGATCATCAAAACCATTGCAAAAAGAAATACTAAACAAACAACAACAAAAAAAAAACGGATGGCTGCGGTATGATGTTAGCATAACGAATGTACCTTCTGCTTTTAAGAACTGATCCTCATACAACGCGCACATTTTTTTTATTGCCCTCTACAGGGACACACGCACACAGTACACGCGAGTGTTGGCCATGTTTCTACCATATATTGCATGATTTTGAACTCCATAAAACGATGCAATACGAGGCAGACAAACAAGCACCAAGCACTCGTAACACGTGCCGGTGTGCTCGTCGGAAGGTGTCTCGTATGAGTTTTTTTTTTTATTTTGAGTGTGGCAAAAAGGAAAGAATTTTAATTCAAGAAACAAACTGATAACATTTTGCAGTAAAGCATGAAACTGCACCAAGAACCAACTTGTTTGCGGCGGACTTACCGAACTTGTTGTTATCGCTCGTAAGGCTATTGTTGCGGTTTTGATCGTCCAGGAACAGATCCTCCAAGCAGCGTTTGCTTAGGTGATCTTCCGATGAGCTAAGATGGCCAAGATTTTCGCGGAAATCGCTACGGGACGAGAACTGGGTGCCCTCCTTCGATGGTTCGAGCTCTTGCTTCTTCTCGAGCGGTCGGTAAAGTGCGCCAGAAACGCATACGTGCAGCATGCAACCTCCTGGCGAAAGAAAGCAAGATCTAATTAGATGTGACGATGATGGGAATAGTTAAAAGGGGACGCTTACCCAGTATTAGCAAGGTACCGTGAAATCCAAACAGATGTATCAACCGTTCGATAAGCATCGGGAACACGAAACTCCCAGCAGCCGTACCGGAGATGGTGATCCCGTTTGCTAATGCGCGATGTTTCTCAAAATACTGGGACACTATAACGATCCCCGGTGTTGTAGAGAGACCTCCGCCAATGCCTTTTGTGGAAGAAAACAAAAGAAGAGATTTGTAGCGCGATCACGTTAGACATCCCACAGCTTCCATACACATACCGGTCAGTATTCCGAAGGTGAATAGCAAATGATACATGCTGGTCGCAAAGTAGCTCAGCGTTAGTCCAAGACCACAGAACACACCGCCAATGATGACCACGATGCGGCAGGAAAAGCGTTGACACAGTGCACTCGATAGTGGCGCCAGTACCAAACACAGTGCGGACAAGATCGCCGGTATCCAGGATGCGGTTGTGGCCGAAGCGTTCGGGAAGTTTTCCATTATCTCCACGTACAGCACACCGTACGATTTAACCAGTCCGGCCACCCAAAACTGGACCGAGAATGCACCGAACACGATGATCCAGCCGTAACCACCATCGGGCGGACTATCATCGTCATCTTCGCTGGTATCGGATGCAACCTGCTTTCGCTGCCGCTGGATGTGAAGCTTTTGCCTAGAACATGCGTGTCCAGTGAGTTCCGACGAAACTTGTTTATGATGTGTTTTATGAGCATGTACTCACTTTTTGTTTCTTATTTCACGAGATTTCGCTATCAGCGGACGAGCGGTTAGACTCGAAACAGTCAACAGGTTCTCGTTGTCATCCTCGTCCAGTTCGGTCGAAGGCTGGGGCTCCACTCCTATGGATTAGAGATGTGAATAACAACTCTTTTTAGTGAGTCAACTCAGAGTGAAGGAGTCGTCATTAGGAGTCAGCGAACAAACGGGCTAGTCTGAAGGACATGAAACGAGATACTTTTAGGATATTTATTATCCTACTCAGAGGCGGATCTTCTACTACGCAAACTAAGCGGCCACGGTGGCCCCGAGGCTAAAGAGGCCCCGAAATTTTTGGCGCTTCCTCCGATCGATCTTAGTGGATCTATGCACAATAGATCCATTAGCTTTGGGACCCAATTACCATTCCGCTTAGGGCCTCCGAGAAGCTTGATCCGCCACTGTTTCTCAGGTTTTTTTGAGCCTTAGCCTCTTTTGAGTAATTTAGCATAATTTATTTATTTAGCGAATTTGTTCTATAAATTTGCCAATCTCTTTTTGCTTTTTTTTTGGTAAATTTAACAAAATTTCTAAAATTGATGTATTTAAATGCGAATTTGTTGGAATAAGTTTCTTTTCACTCAAATAATACTTTAAATAAATCAAGAATAATAAATAATAAAAAAATTAAAAAAATTCCAAAAAGTTTGAAAATTTCTTAAGCCTATAGCCTTACCTTTTTTTTGAGAAATTTGACAAAACTTATAAATTGATTTATTTGGTTAAAATTGGTTGAAATAAGTTTCTTTTCACTCAAATAATGCTTTAAATAAAAAAAAAATAAAAAATATAAATTTGAAAATCTTCTAAGGCCTTAGGACCTTTAGGCCAATAGCCTTGGCCTTTTTTTGAGTAATTTAGCTAAATTTGTAAATTGATATATTTTAATGCGAATTTGTTGAAATAAATTTCTTTTCATTCAAATAATGATTTAAACAAAAAAAAGAATAAAAAATAATAAAAAAAATACAAAAATTCTAAAAATTTGAAAATTTCCTAAGGCTATAGCCTTGGCTTTTTTTGAGTACCTAGTTTTGCAAAATTTTCTAAATTGATTTATTTTAATTCCAATTGGTTGGAATAAGTTAAATAATGCTTTAAGTAAAAAAAGAATAACAAATAATAAAAAAATACAAAAATTCTAAAAATTTGAAAATTTCCTAAGGCTATAGCCTTAACTTTTTGTGAGTAATTTAGAAAATTTTATAAATTCATGTATCATTAAGCATTGAAGTCAATAGTGCAGATGCAGAAGAAAAGCGCGACCTGTATCGTATAAAGACACATTAAGAATTTTGTCACCTACCGCTGAGTGGCTTGACCAAGTTGTAGTGCGTATCGAGTGCGAGTGAGGATGGCCGAAGTACGGTATCGTTACGTCCACCAGCAACTGTCCCTGTCGCCGGTTGCGGTGGTGGCCCGAAGTCATCGAGCAGGGTTGCACCATCGTTTGCGTACGGTCGACGCCCGTCACCATCGCCGGTAAACTTGGTGCAGGCCACCGCAGGTGGTATGGCCGAGGTATCGTTCGGGTTGGTCGCGGGTTCCTTGCCGGATGCCGTAACGACCGGTGCGGACTGGATCGAGAACATGGATCCACTGTTCTCGAACTCGGCCAGCAGGGCGGCATTGAGAGGCGCCCGGCATCGCTGTTCCGGTATGGATGGATGGTAGACGCCATCGAAGAGTCGGTTATCATCCGCGTGCGGTTGTATTTCGATATCCTCCGAAAAGAGGCTTTGTGGGCGCAGGTACTGATTAAGACACTCCTGCGATGTCTGCAAATCGTGTGGCAAACAGATTTTAATTAGTATTACGAGTTGCTATAAAACAAAAGCTATAGCGCTATAATGATCTCAGCCAAATTGTTGCTTTTGGGAGCAGTTACTCATGCGCTAGTCATTAGGTAAAGCAGTAAAAAACCCAAAAAACCTTGGACTAACCCAACCCAACATTCCATCCCGATGACTCGCCGATTGCACGCATTCCAAACCGCATGATTCATTTTATAATCGAATTGTTTGAAATATTTAATCAATATTCTACCACAATGCATGACAAGTTAAACATCCTTCTAAATGGAAATGTGTTTCTGGTGTTTTTTTTTCTTCTGTTTGCTTCCCAACCGAAACGTTACTAACACGCGACCCCTTTTTGCTACGATCCAAGCATACCAAGACAAATCATTTGATTTGTTTGCCTGCCAACGTGACTTTGACAGTTTCGGTAGGCGAATTTGGTGGAACAGGACGTGATTGCACAACATGTTTCGTTCGGCGAGGGGTATTGGTTGTTTTTATTAATCATTACAACTTTACTTCGTTCGAATAACTCGTTTCTTATGGTGGAAGTAAACAATGCGCTTCAATAGTTAGCGCCGATTGTTGCTTTTCGCTAAAAGTCTGTAAAGTTCCTCCATGTGCTGATGTCAAACGGTAATAAACCAGTTCCAGTACCACGTGAAACACCAGGCTTCTCCATCGTGTATGAAATGTTGTTTATCTTATGTGTTGCAATTTTCTTACCCAGTCATGCACAACAAAAAATGAAAGAAATCACGATAAACAAAAAGAAAGTCGATCGATAGGTTTGCCGACTGTAAGAAGCTATCGAAATGCGCAGTTCGAAAAAAACATCATGCAGCATGTAATTTCTTGACCGGTGACAGGAATTATCGATAAAACTTTAAACTATACCTACCCACGCTGCACTAAACATACGAAGATGTTCCAAATGTGCGCATAAAAGAAGAGTTTGTTTATCGTCCACCGGTGGACGCAAGGTCGCAAGGTGATTGAAATTAATCGTTGAAGCTTGTTAAACTTTGCCAAACTTTTTCTTGTTTCACTGGTAACTTTGTCTTTAATGACTTTACGGTATGTCTCCCGTATCCATTATGGCATCATAACCGAATTGGCTCGAACAAAAAAAAACAGATTCAACTCTATTTCTGATTTATTAATGCCAAACAAATGTACAACATTTTAAGACTCGTTTACGTCATGTGCAACGCAATAGTCACAAACATTTTTTTCAGTCCATCCTTCCGTTAAGCTAAATTTAGCAATAATAGTACAAAAAAAGGAACAATACCAACAGCCACATTTCTCCAGGCTCCGGTACAAAAAGCTCCGATTGGAAAACAACCACGCTCATGGTATAATTTCTTTTCCGACCCAATCATCATCCCAAGGGCAAACTGCTGTTTCCTGCTTTTCCCCGTGCGCCTCAATGCCTTTCCGCCGGACGTTTTTCGACCTGTCATGGAAACAACAGCGAAGCGACTGCATGCACCGGGAAGCAATGGCGACTGACGACATGATCACGGCCACGGCCACATTCCTCGCTGCATGGTGCCGTTCGCCTTAACGGACAACCACTAGCAAAACTGATAAATTGATTGATTTCCCTATGCGAGGAACAGCACACAAATGGCAGAAAACTCCGGACCCAGACAATGCCGGAACATTCCTTGTAACGAAACCATTAAAGTGTAGTTGTTTGTGCAATGTTGTTTCACCGTGCTGAAGGCAAAAGTTCCAACCATGCACGATGTACAGCACCAACCGCACGTGTCGATGGTTCGGGCCTGGCAATGTTGCATTGTTAATGCCCTCGCTTTATCGAAATCCGGTACTACAACGATGATTATTACAGTCAATCAATAGTCCAGCCTTTCATTGTCCTGTGACTAATAATGATGTCATCGTTTCCATTGTAATTATTTCTACATAAAATCGAGTCGACCTTTACGGTGACTAGGGATAAATTGTAACGATCATTGCCTGTTTTTTTTGTTCGTTTTAAGTGTGAAAAATAATTTTTCCAGGGATTAAAAACAATACTGGATGAAGAAAATATGTTTATACATTTTCATGTCTATTACGTTCAAGAATTTTGTTATTAGGTTTTTTCTTTTTCATTTTCTATTTTACAATAAATTATATTAATGTTTTTTTTTTAAACTTTTTTTTTGCTCTGTTAGAACGGCCTGGCCGTATCAAGACTTATTTTACCACGTAGGAGGATAGTCAGTCCACGCTACGGGGGGACGGTCCGGATGGGATTTGAACCCGGTCTTGCCGTGTGGACGGGCGCCGTTTTTCACATGCACCGCCGGGCCCCCCAATATTGTTAACTTTTTAATATAATATTTTTTTTCTAAGATCTACGAATGACTACCAAATGAGTAAGTATAAAATTGTCTGGTTTTTTACTATTTTTACAATATGAATTCAAATATAAATAAATGCTTCTTCTATTTTTCTCCTGAGGAATAGCAAATTATGTAAGTGAATTAAAGCAAAACTGTATAACTAATTAATAAGTGAAATTTATATCTGTTTACGCATGGAATAATGGAAAAAGTAAAGAAAGTATCGTCACAGAAACAAACCGTGTTTATTATAAGCTATAATAAATATATAGGTTATATTATAACACATAAAGGTATTTATACAGGAATAATTTAGAAAAAAAATAATTAAATAAAAAAGATAATTTTTTAGAAAAAAACATATAATAATTGATGAAAAAATGAGAAAACAAATCTAAAATGAATAAGTAAACACATACGCTACGTGAAACATAAATTAATAGTTTAATATAGAAATATATAAGTCAGAAAAATAACCATTTTTTAAAAATATAAATAATAAAATAAGAAGTAAACAAATATCATGAATATGAAACATAAACTAGAAAAGACTCTTTTAAATAACTTTATAAAAAGGATGAACAAAGTGAATAAGTAAAAGGCGTAAAAGAGAAACAAAATGAATCAATAATACTGCACAAACATAAAAGAAATAAACTACAAAATGAATAAAAAGGATTATCTTACAAATAACTAACATTTGTTCGCTTTTGTTATATACTGTTTTTTCCAATCGCAACTAATGAATTCAATTTGCGATCAATTTCATACAACCGATTTGAAGCGCACAATTTCGTCTTTTTTAAAAATAAACATTCCAATGAAGATGAATATCATCGCAAAAGCATGTATCATTTAATTAATGTTCCGGTTGCCTTGCGACCACCATTATTTGGCTTCCTGCGCTTCGCAAAAGCGTAACGCAAAACAAAGCAAAGTGCTCGAAACAAAATAATGATCGTTCATTATAACGGTGGCACATTAACAAAGACACTGCGGCAAAAACAACGGCAAACAACTGCAGTAGGAAAAATGGCTGGAACATACAGAACCCCGAAAAAAAAAACTCCTGATAACTGCAGCCTCCACACAGTCCTGCGTCCAGCTTGGTGTCGTGAACGAAGGGAACGATTCCTATGACTCCTTGCCACCAACACACAAGTGCAACGCGCACATATGTCCATGCAGTGTCTCTGCATGTAGGTTAGCCCTGGTGTATTCAGTTCGATTCGTTTGCCATTGCCTGTCTGTGACCCACATTTTATGCAGCATCCCACCATACTGGTATTGTGGTAGTACCCACTCGTCATCTAGCCCCGTTATCATGGAAAGCACGCCACCATGTCAAACGAAGCGTGTCGGTTAGAATGTTGGCAAGGGCGCCTCATATCGAACGGAACCGTTTTCCGCCACATGACAAACGTGTGTGTGTGTGTGGGGTTTTTTTTAATTAATAAGCAACTCGCATTTTCTTTTTTATAATTTCAACTGTTTTTTCCGTCAGACATCGCTGAATGGCTGAATGGCGTCGAGAGTGAAAATAACAAAGCAGCCCAGAACTCAACTGTGCTAACCTGTGTTTCGTAATCATCATCGTACCGTGTGTTTCGTATGTCTCGCGGCAAAATGACACAACATCCCTTAGCCGTGGCTGTGGCTGCTGTCCTAGCATCGGAACGACACTGCTTTGCCCATCTCCCCCCCAGGCAAATACCCATCCAAAGCTTACCCTTTTGTCACGATCAGGAGCACGTTCCTGCGCACTAGTCACACTACCGGTTCTGGTTTCATCATCACCATCATCATTATCAACC
>CM028118.1:24268644-24286997 GCA_016170025.1 Anopheles vaneedeni | reverse complement strand
TGGCGAACTTTCCGTTCTTGAAACTTGGTTTCATTGGACTAACGGTGTTTTTGGTCGTGTTCTCTGGTCGTGTCTGGCCGGGCAGTAAAGATGTACGGTTACGGTTGTGCTTGGTTTTTTGTATTCCGAGTTTGAGTTGGTGTGGCACTCAACCGAAGAATGGCTCGCGGAACTGTACCACTGTGTCTTGTGCGGAGCTCGGGTGGTACTGTTTTCCAAAGTTCCAGGAAATGGAAAACGGATGCAGACAAAACTCGTCTAATCACGCATAATTCTTCGTTTTGCAGGATATTGCGATCGTTTCCACTATCGGTGGCCGTCAGCTTTGAGTTTCTGACGCCTAGATCCCTAGATATACGCTTTCCTAGGTATTCGCTACTAGAAATTGTATTGTCACGTTGTCTTTTCGGGGTCACAGTAGAATTGCTGCTACTTTTTCTAGATTTTTACTTTAGAGCTAATACTGTCCCATGTCCTGTACTAGTAATTGCGCTACTGGAGTGAAGAGTGTGTACCGACACACATACAACTAAGTCCCTAAGGTGTTTTTTTTGTTTTTTTGGGTTGTGGTTGACGCTACTCTCTGTGCTAGAAGTTTATGTAATACTATCACCGAATTGTCTTTTAGACAAGAAAAACTGCCAATAGGTAAAGCTACGCTTCTTCGTCTTCCTCTTTGTTTTTTTTTTGGCAAACGCTGTTCCTTACTAGATCTCTCCTAAAGGTGATGACCACACATAACACTCGTGTTACGGGGCAAAAAATCGGAGATCGTGTCCCTTTTTGTTCCGCAAAACAGTTCTTTCTATCCAATTCGGTGCTTTCGAGGGTACTTCCGGCGACCCGATTTTACGCGAGCAAACGAACGGGGACAGACACGCGACAAGTACAATTATCTAACTACTTTTTGCTACTCTGTACCGTTTTTGCTTTTCTTCTAAAACCAAAAAAAAAATCAAATATCGTAAGGAAGGGAGTCTAACTGGCCAACTTCCCGAATCGGTGGTTTTAGTTATGTGACGCTTTTTTAATACACACACACGCACATACACACACCCGTACGTAGGAGAACTCACTCACAAAGGGCTCTTTTTTAACTGAGGCTATAGCAGTAATGCCGTATCCGGAAAACGTAAGCGAACAAATTCCTGGCGCGGGGGGAGGTTTTGTCGTATGCAATATAAACCAATGCACAAACCATAAACCCCACGCAAGCCCTAATTGCACTGTGAGTGGTTCAGTGGTGGCCTTTAAAAAGGAAAATGACTCCGACGTGTGCGACAGGACCACCCCGTTCAAGTACGGTTTTTCTTCTGAAGCAAGCCACCGTGTCTTTCGATGGGATGGAATATTCGATTTGGCCAGAACGAGACACCACAACACACGGGCGCGCTTATCCGCTTTTTGGAGGCGATAGTTCTCTTCCACTCCTGCGCACATTTGTTATCAGACCGACCGTTTGTTGGGTGGACTTGCGCAATTGGGATGTTTTCCCACCACAGTCTTTATGGTTTGGCATGTTTGACAGCAAACCGGGCTGGCTGTGATGGTACCTGGTGGCACGATAAAATTTGTTACCCCAGGGTTGTGCTACACAATGGGGGAATTTTGAAAAATCTTAAGGGAGAGGTTTTGTTGAAGATTCAAGTTCAAGATTCAAGAAATTTAAATTACAAGATCTTATGCAATTGTATTGTTTTTTTTTGTAAAATCCTTACTCTTACTAAGCATTAGCTCGTGGAGATCGTGGAGATGTTTTATGTCTTGTCTTCTTACTTTTATTATATCCCAATGTCATTGACCTTTCCTTGACCTTCACATCATATGATGGATAGTGATCGTTGAATATTGCTTCCGTCTTCAAATGTAATCGGATTTTGTTAAGAGAAATGTTTGAATAGATTTAAATTTTATAGAAAATCATGGACCATTGATTAAATTTTACAGCTTTCTTCAATTGTATTTCAATTTCCTAAACGATAAGAGTATAAATTGTTTGAAATAATTTTTAAAAATAAGAAAGAGACAATTTAGTTTAAGAAACACGTGCAAGGAAGTGGCCATTCATGAGATATCCAAGAATTCTATTACTTTTCATGAACTCTGGCAAGGTCACTGTGATATATTCCCAAAGATACAATTAGGTTCTACTGTCCACCAAGGTGGTCCTCTGACTCCCTATCAGTGTCTGAGAAACTCGCCATATGCATGGAACAGTGTGTCTCGAAACCTGGTAGACCGTTCCCATAATTATCAGTACTCACGAAACTACTTAACTGGACACTAGAAAACCAGGTTGTAGGAGTTCCAATGGTGGAAATCTAGGAAACTCAAAGAGTTTTTCGATTAGTTCTTTTTTCACATGAATATTACAAGCATTTATTAACGTTGCTTCTTCTTCTTGGCCTGCTCAGGGTCGAGCAAGTCGCGAATAGATAGCCATCCCCAATCCGTTTCTAGGAAACTCGGTTTATGGCTGTAGTTCTCCATCCATGGTTGCACCCGATCTCCGACAGGTTCGACTCTACCTGATCCAGCCAACGAGCTCGCTGTGATCCTCAATGTCTAGTGCCGAACGGCATAATTAAAGTTCAAATATCTAAAAGTTAAGTCTTTGTGTTTCTCAAACCTTTTTTTGGGGTATTGTCTTCTTCGAATCAACGTTTCGAATAATCACTAATTTTACATAACTACAGTCATATTTACATCATGGTATATGAAATGTTCTAGACTTCGTTTTTAAGGTGGAGTACGAGGAAAATAAAAGAATTGTAACACCGATATATCAAGACAAGTTACCCTTTATTGTCTCATTTATTATCAACTATTACTAATAGAGTAAAGTCATTTGCTTTAGGTGGATAAATATGACCGTTAGAATAAATAGAACAGTAACTCTTTTGTTTTATTAAACTCTAAGTTACCTTTTAAGTCATTAGTATATAGTTCCTTAGGCCCGGTGGTATATGTGGAAGTGGAACCGGTCTTTACAGCACAGGATCGGGTATCAAATCCCATCCGGACCGTACACCTGTACACAGGACTGACTGATCTCTGTGTAAATAAAGTCAAGAAGAGTAAAAAGTGGCAGGACAAGATCTCTTGAGGTTGTAGTGCCACAAAAAATGTAGAATCATGCACATTTAGAGAGAAAGACCAGATCTGAACAACAACTGAACTCATTCTGGATTGGTTTTTAGAGTCCTTGTCGAGTAAAACGTAACCGAATTTTATACAGCGCTCGAGTCCAAACAAAATTTCACTTCCAAACTGATTTTCATTAAGATTTACGTTATTGAACATGATCAGTCAAGTCAAGACAAGTCAGTTAGATATGTTCTTATTATTAACTATTCGTACTTAATTTGTTCAAACTAATGCGGAACTTTGTCGGACTTTGTTAAAACAAAGATTTCCCGATCCCTGTTTTGGTATGAAACTGTCCCATTCGCCAGTATTTATTAGCATTCTCAAGTGTTTTACAACCGTTCCGGTTTTATATTGCACTGTTAATACTGCTCCATTGAGTACCACGAAGTGTTCTCACCAACGTATACATTGACCTTCCAAAAGTCTGTACATTCAACTTGAACTCTGTTAAACCTTTCCAAAACCCCATCCCCAGTGACCTTTTGGGAAAAACTTGAACTTTTTTTTGGGTAACTTTTTGCCACTGGAAATATCTTTTTCCGGGTTTTCCTGGGTACAATACAAACCCGAAAAGAAAGATTCCAGTAAAGCGCCGTAGTACTACGATAACAGTCACTTGTAACACCTGTAATAGGTCAACTCGATGGGAGGTTATCGTTGCACTATGCACTATCGTACCTAACCTTCCAAAAACACCCCCCGGGGGAACTCGTGTCAGTTGGCGTTCTTTTTTGTGCGCAAAAAAAAAAGAAACACCGCCAAACCCTTGCCGAACGATTTGCAGTTCCGTACTGATAGTGGGAATAACTGTTTTCCTGGTAGAAACGGTAGGGTGTCATCATTGGCAGTGCAACAATCGCAACTATGCGACCGCTTTGGAATGACAAAACCTTCCGAACTCCATATATATATGCACGCGCGACTCCATCATTACACTTTGTGTCTTTGTACGTTGTTACTTTTGTAAAAAACACACAAAAAGTGCGCTCTACAACATCTCCAGCATGAAGCTGTTTGTCATTCCATTGCTTTGTTTGGTTTCGATCGGAGTGCAAACTGTCGGTACGAAGTTGCTGTACAAAAATGTGGAAACGTTTGACTTTGACAATGAGCTGGAAAATCGGAACGATGAACAGGGAAAGTCTACATCTAACCGTACCCAGGAACGAATCAATCTTACCGTACCAGGTGAGAGTCATTGAGCTCGGGGGAAGGTCTTCCATTTACGTAATCCGTAATTCCATTTCAAGGTACTAAGTGGTGTGGACCGGGTAATACTGCAAGCGATTATGATGATCTCGGTTCCAACTCCGAAGTGGACAAGTGTTGTCGCGATCATGATCATTGCGATAATATTCCAGCGGGGGAAACGAAATATGGGTTAAAGAATAACGATTACTTTACGAGGTGGGCGATTAGTGTTGCAGGTGATCGCGAAGAATAGCTGAACGCTTAACAATCATTCGTCTTATTCCCATTTCTGCTCAGGCTGCACTGTAAGTGTGATCGCGACTTCCAGAACTGTCTGCACCGGGTAAATACGACCTTCTCCAACAAGCTTGGTAACTTCTACTTCACCGTAAGAGATCAGTGCTACAAGAAGCAACACCCAATAGTGGACTGTGCAGAGCATACAAACAAGTGAGTTGTGGACATGTTTTCTTTCACTTTTTTTACAACATTTTTTATCCTTTGTTCGGCAGAATTTTCCTTCGCCGTTGTGTACGATACGTACTGGATACATCGCGCACTGACATGTGGCAATGGTTTGATCTTCCCTTCTACGATGGTAACATGTTGGATGGGTTTTAAAAGGAAAAAAAACCGTTGGATTGTATAATGGGAAGAATATTTATTTTGCCTGATATAATTAAACTTCCAAATTCGTTACCACATCGTTATCACATCGTAAAGCCTGTTCGATTCTTCTGACTGGGACGGAAATGCATCCACACAACACAACATAGCGATCTCTCTTCAATGGGAAGGGAAAAAGGGCAAAAACGGCCCCAAAAGGCACGTTACCAGTTAGGAATAAAGCAATTCACAATCGAATCACCTTGCTGTGCTGTTTCTTCATTCGTTGACTAGAGCCATTTAAACACTCGTTTAGTGTTCTTTCTTCGGGAGGTTTTTTTTTCTTCTTTGGGGGGTGGGAAATTGTTCAAGAGTTTGTTTGAGATCGTCTACTCGCTCTTGGTTTTCTCCACCAGGAACATATTGCGGAAGGTGGCCGTTTTGAAGAGTGGCACCGATAGGACCGCACCAACACACGATCCAATCCAGTACACGATGATGTGCTCGAGGGCCGAATTGCCGGCACAGCCCCACTTCAGTGCGGTGGCCAACACCGGATTGAAGTATCCGCCCGAGTAGTTGAACGCTGCAAATATAAAGATAGCTGTGCGTTACTTTCGTGACGGTAGCTTGACTATCCTGGTAGGATTTCCCTTTACCGGCAACCACTAGGCTGGTACCGATGAACGAATCGATAAACGCGCCAAACCGGGCATCCTTTTCTGAGATCACCTTCGACGCCAGACGGCAACAGAGCGTTGCGAATCCTTCAATAAAGGCGCCTAGATACAGGTTCACCTGGAAGAATAGCGGCGATGGTAGAATTCGAGTTCTTTTACATCGATCTTATATACACTCACCTGAAGATCAGCTTTGCAGTCCTCAAAGGCACGGCCTTCGTGTGTTTCCGCAAGCTCAAGCCACCAGTAAAGCTGCACGTAGCGGAATATACAGCATCCGCCCATCAGCTGGGCCCATATCTTGAGGGCAGCCTCCTTGAAACTCACTTCGCCTGGTACGCAAATAACATTTACGTGAGAAAAAAAGTGACATAAAAAAACATGAAATATAATAATCTTAAAACACTAAAATATTTATGATAAAAATAAAATACCTATTACATTCTAACATACAACTTCTGAACTGCAATATTTATCTTTGTTATTTTTCCTATTTAAAAGGACTATATTTTTAAACTACAATTTTTACTTCTACTGTGTTTTTTGTTCTCTTTTTTCATGTTTTGTTTGTAGTTTTAGAAGTACTTTACCTTTTTAACAAAGATTGCAGGAATGTCTATATTTGATTAATTTTTAGTATTTTAATTACCTTATGAATTTGTTTGCTAATGAAAAATAGTATATTTTAATATTTGGCACTACTTGTTTTAATCATCATGTTTCATTATTGTCTGATTTTTTTTAATTTATATTTTCTTAGTTATTTCACAAAACAAACCAATATTTTCTTCTATTTTCTTGTGTATCTGTTTGTTATATTACTTCTTTGCTAGTGCTTGTTCTTGCTTAAAACATTAAATAAACTTTTAAATTCTTCTATCTCGTTTTGTTTTCTGCTTCATGCTCTGTTTGCAAACACGAAGATTTTTTTTGGTGATTTATTTTGCTCATAGAAAATAGCATTTATTTCCGCTTGGCACGGTTTAGCAATACGCTTTGCAAGCAGCTGATGGTGAAAGCAGTTAAAAATAAAATCAACCCCCAAAGTGTATGTTTGAGGGTGGAGTTCTTTTTTTTTAGTTCTAAAAGCGACTGAAGCAATAAAAAAAATATCTAAGGAAATGAGCAAACATTAAAGAATAGAACCATTTTTCCCCCCAATCGTACATTCCACGGACGATTCTAGAGCACGGAAACAGCATTAATGCGCTGCACAAAAATCGATTAAACTCACATCACATCGAAATGCGATCGTGATCGTTCACGTTTTGCTTATGTAACAGATCGCACTAACCTTCGACTATTTGTTCCATATAGGTGTAGGGACAGGCCGTTGCCGAGCCCCAGTTACGGCCCCACCAAATGGTGAGTGTGAACAGGAAGACGGCATACGTCGCGACGCCAAAATTGTCCGCCACTGTAAGAGCAGTGCACAAATTGAGCAATCAGCAGTTAGAAGCGCTAGAAAACACACGATTCTATTCCTTCGTACTCGTACCAATTATTAACTCGAAGCAACATCCGCACAGTTCTGCTGCTGCAATCGCTTCAAAAATTAAATCCTTCACCAGCCCATCTTTCGACATCCGTTCGTTTAGCCTACGCGCGACGATCGCAAAAATGCAGGTCAATGCGATGAAAAATGCACTATATCCTAGCTGTTCAATGGTCGCCATCGTTCGATTGGATTCTGCGATGCTGATCGCTGATAGAACAAAATGATTTATTGTATCACCAACACCGCAATGGAGTAAAACCACTTATAAATTAAGGAAAATATTGCCACTATAATGCCACCAGCTTCGGTAGCAACGGTATTGCTCGCGATCAAGAACGGTCACCGTGCTTGACTGTCGCGATCGGATGTAAAAATAAACTGCCAGACCAGACAACAAGACACACTTTGGTAAAGGTCTCTCCCATTTTTTTTACTATGCTACTACACCGGTAGGATCTCCACCAAAATATCGAGAAGAAGACGCGAATTTGCTCGCGATCAAGTGCGATCGTTACGGGGCACTACGAAGTGGAAACAAACGTGAGGGGGGGGGGCAAGGTGTATTGGTGGTTTTATGTTGACTGCCGCAATGTGTTTATGTAGTGTTTATGTTTAATGCACTTCTTTTTATGTTTCGCGATCATATGTGAACATGCGCCCTTGATGTGAGTGTGGAAACCATAACAAAAACGTATTGTAGATGTGTTTGTTTAGAATTATTTTCATGGTCAAACTATTACACATCGTAGAATATAAGATTTGCTATGTTTAAAACGTTCTTTTAATCAGTATAAAATGAAGAAAATGTGTTTAAAAGTACCAAACAGTTCAAAACAAATATAATAAATTGTAATTGTTTATTAACTTCATACAACATAGCTATTATTATGTGTTTTAACTTTTTGTTGTATATTTTAGGGACAAAAATATAAGAGAAAAATATACACACTCCACGCTAGATCACTGTTTGCGCTTAATTTGCGCCAATTTACCTGCTGGATAGAAAAATTACATAAATCGAGCAGTTTACACTGCTCGAATGTGTTGAACCGCATCACACACCACGGCAGAAAGAGATGGCTATACAGTTGTTTTTGAACACAAACACCGGTTGTGAGCGCTGTCACTTTCGGTGTTGTTTTTTTTCAGTGCCATTCGCCATCAATTTGCACCGTCGGGTGGTTCGTACTAAACGTAAAATAGGGACCGGTTTATGGGTAATACAGTAAAAGAAAATAAGTAAAACTTATTTAGAAGTGGTTAAATGTAAGTGGAAAGTGTATGTACGTGTTTTTTTTTTGTTGCGTTATCGTTTATAATTTTCCATATTCGATCAAGAAGCGCTTCAATCGGCTTCAGCTGATCGAAATCTCGCCCCAGATTAATGTGTTAATGCGGAATTTGGAACAACCCGTCCCGGGGCGACTCCACAACGCGCGTGTAGTGTCTTCAAGATTGTGCAAAACAAGACCACAGCGAAGTACACTTTATCTCTTATCAGCAGTGTACTTGAACGTCCAGCGAAAAAACATAAAACGATACCAGCTGGTAGAACAAACTTTGCCCAAAAACCGTAGTTCTTTCGTGTACGCAACAGTGTACGCAACAGTGTACGCATCGGACATAAACGGTCACGAAAGGACTGGATCTATTTACGCTACAATAGTGTCCAAATTGGATGATACAGCAGGTTTACAGAAACCGGTTTTTAACCCAACAACGTAACGCAAGAGTGCAAAATGTTTGCCAGACGAATTCTTTGCCAAACAAACAGGTTAGTGGGGAAATGGTCACAAAAGAATACCTCAACATGAACTTAACATAACATTAATTACTTTTTTTACTTTTAGGAGACATTTATTACAATCACCGTGCTGTAGAGTGATTTCTGTCGCGGATGGGAATGCAACAAATGACCCGCAAGGGCAGGTATGGATGCAGAAAGCATTATTACACCACCGGCAGCATCAATCATCAGGCGGTAAAGGACCAACAGATAGTCCGTCAACGTTATCTGCGACAGCCGTCATCTTGGGTGGATCATTGTTGACATATTTGATAACGGAAAAGATAAGTACGTCCTGCACCTGTGTCAATCTTTCTTTGAACGTGTGAACGATTGGTTTCCTTTCCCTTTCTCTAAGCGTATTTTGTTAGGGGCTGGTCGCGTGGCACATAATCTGCAAACGATCGTCTTACGTTCGCGTTAAACTAAACAAACTTTTTCCACTCTTTCGCAACGCTTCTAGAGAAAGACACGGCACATGTGTACGCGAAGGCAGATTCACTCGAGACGATACGCAAAGCGCACGATACGGTGCGGAAAGATCTGCCCGAATACACGATGGATGAGATCGTGAAGCATAATGCACCGTCCGCCGGTATTTGGGTTACGTACGGTGTCGGTGTGTACGACATAACGTCCTTCGTACCGAAACACCCAGGCAGCGACAAGGTAATGCTTGCGGCGGGTGGTGCTATCGATCCGTTTTGGCACATCTTCCAACAGCACAATACGGCCGAGGTGCTATCGCTGCTGGAAACGTTCCGCATCGGGAATTTGCGCCCGGACGATGTGGTGGGCACGAAAGATCTGCACGATCCCTGGTCGGCGGAACCGAAGCGCCATCCGATTCTGAAACCGGCCACACTGAAACCGTTCAATGCAGAACCACCGGCATCGGTTCTTGTGGATAGTTTCCTGACACCGAAGTAAGTGGGATTTTTGCTCGCGTAATTCGGGTATTAATAAAAAATATTCTTTTTAGTGAATTTTTCTACGTACGAAACCATCTGCCCGTGCCGGAAGTGGACATAAAGGAGTACGAGCTCGAGATGGAGAACGAAAAGACGGGCAAGAGCAAAACGATCCGGTTTGCCGATCTGCTCAAATACCCGAAGCACACCGTCACGGCCACGATCATGTGCGGTGGCAATCGGCGCGGTGAAATGATGGAAGTAAAACCCATCAAGGGACTGCCGTGGGGTGCATCGGCCGTGGGTAATGCCGAATGGACCGGTGCCCGGCTGTGCGATGTGTTGCGCGATATGGGTGTCCGGCCGGGTGATGAAGCAGGTCACGTCCAGTTCGAAGGACTCGATACCGATCCGACCAGCACACCCTACGGTGCATCCATACCGCTGGCGAAAGCAATGGACCCGCGGGGTGATGTGATTTTGGCGTACGAAATGAATGGTCAACCGTTGAACCGCGACCATGGCTATCCGGTGCGCGTGATCGTACCGGGTGTGGTGGGATCGAGGAATGTGAAATGGTTGGGTAAGATTGTCGTGTCCCGGAACGAAAGTTCCTCCCACTGGCAGCAAAACGATTACAAATCGTTCAGTCCCAGCACGGATTGGGATACGGTCGATTTTAAGAGTGCCCCCGCTATCCAAAACATGCCAATTACTTCCGCCATCTGTACACCGGCCAGTGGGGAAACGGTGCCAGTTGAGGATGGGTACGTGACGGTGAAAGGGTACGCCTGGTCTGGCGGTGGTTCCGAGATCGTGCGTGTCGATCTGACCGCGGACGGTGGTAAAACGTGGATCGTTGCAAAGCTGGACGAAAGCGAACAGGGTACGGGCCCGGGACGGCACTGGTCGTGGTCGCTATGGTCGGCAAAGGTTCCGATTAAGCCGGGCCAAAAAGGACCGATCGAGATCGTGTCGAAAGCGGTCGATAGTAATTATAACACCCAGCCGGAATCGTTTGCCAACATCTGGAACCTGCGGGGTGTGGTTGGCAATGCGTACAGCCGAGTGAAAGTTAACACGAAATAACACTGCCCCATGCTACCTGTTGATAGGGAATCTGCTGATAAGAATTGAAAGGGAATTTTAGCAAAATAGCTAGAACTATGACAACTCTGACACGATCTGGTCTCATTCATACCGATGATTGATTGTTTTTTTTGTAGAGCACATAGAGGGGAAATAAAATTATTCAAGGCGTTAAAACCAGATTGGCGTCATTTGATTATGGTGAGATTTTGTAAAATGATTCTTATCACCTTACCTAGTAAGTGTCGTAAGGAAAAACACAGCTGAGCTGTACGAACAATTTGTTTGTTAAACTTATTTTTTTCTTTTTAGTTGGTAATAAATGAAACGTTATGATAATATATAGAAAATTGTTGCATTTCTTGCAAGCGAATGATCCTTTTCTAATTAAACCTCCATTTATTGAAATATGTTTATGGAAATGTATTCAGATAATTTTTTACCGTTTTTTCTAATATTGAAAGAATTATATTATTGTAAAAGTTCTAGGATGTGACAGAGTTCTTTAATCGCTAGAGACAAATTATGTTTTTATTGAAATAAATTTAGCAAACAGTTGAGCCGGATTAAAATGACATCGGGGAACTCATTTTATGCGTCCTACAAAAAGGCTTGTATTAATAGAGGACACTCATAAACTGCGAATTAACTGCTGCAGCGATACAAGGCCCAAAATAGACTTTCTGTCTAGAACGACTTTCGTATACTTTTAACCCGACTAATAGAGCCCGACCGACAGTTAAAGTAAGTATGCTTGTATTCTCAAACAACAACGAAATCGATCGTTTATAATCAATAATAGACAAAATTATGTTTCGTACGTTATTTTATTTTGCAACTAAGAAAAAATAAAAAAACACAAACTATGTCTTGACTTCCTTCGTTCCCTATATTTATCCTACACATTCTGCACATTCGAACGAGAACAGAAAATAGATAGTCGAAAATGTAATACATACTTTCGCAAAACATTTCTGTTTCCTGCTACTACTCTTAATAACGGCCAGCTTTTGTTGTGCCCATGTCGAATGAAACACAAACATGCGTTTACCATTACCATAAACCAGCCACACCCGGGGGGGGAGAGGAGATTGTGTTTTTAATAGTAATAGTAGGAGAAGCAATTCACCATTGAACCATTTAACGCTCCCAAATAAAATGCTCTACAACCCCACATTTGCGAACTATTTTCCCCCCTTACGTGTGTATTGATTTGCGTGTTTGTGCAGCTTCCATTAAATGGCGATCGACGTTGAACGGGGTAACGAGCGCTGCCGCTGGTTGAAAAGTGAAGGTACGATTAAGACTACAGATAACAACTACGCATTTCACATGCTACGTACTAGCACACACACGTGGTTGATAGTGTGTACACGACGTTGCCGTTGCCAACCAAACCAAAACGTTGATAAGCTTGCTGCAGCATTACACCGGGCCTTGAGGAAGATCATGGAACGTTCTTCCACCGGGAGAGCCAGGGCGTATTAATGCAGTACTTCAAATGTTAATCACACACCGCGTATTAATGTGAATTGTTGTTTCCTTTTTTCTTACGTTCAAATTTATTGACGAATTCCCGCCGCCGCTGCTTGTGTGATTTCCATCCAAAACTACTGCTGCATTATTTTCTTCCGTTTCTAATAAATGTGGTTGCAATTGTGAGTCTTTGTGTTTCGTTTTTTTTACGGTAGGTAGATATTGCTAATTTAGTTTTTGTTCTCCTTCTTTTCGGCTTCCTCTGAACCGCTGCTGCTACTGCTTCCTCCACTACTGCTACTGCTGCCGCTGCCCTCACGTTCCGATGCCATCTGTGTTTTTGGGGTGAAAATAATATTAATCATAAAACAGAGAAAAAAACAATTCACACATTCGCTGGACGCGTGTCGTTACGTTACCTTTTTGTATGCCATTTCGAACAACTTCAACGATGACTGCTGTAACGCACTGGTTGTTTTGCGCACCTCTTCCGGATCGGCTTCTTCCTTGTTTGCCAAGATTTCCCGCACCTTTGCAATCTCTTCCCGAAGTTTGTCGCACTGTTTGTCGCATAAAAAAGCAAAACGAATGTCGATTAGTAAAGTAGCGACAGTGTGGCAGCCTAAAAAGCATTTACTTACCTCTTCCTTTGGCAGCTGATCTTTGAATTCTTCCATCTTCGTTTCCGTATCGTGCACTATTCCTTCGGCCTGATTGACAGCTTCAATACGGTCCTTCTTCTGTTTGTCGGCCTGCGCGTACTGTTCGGCGTTCTTGATCATGTTTTCGATTTCGTCCTTGCTCAAACCACCGGAAGATTGAATGACAACTAGAAATAAACAAATTAATTCATTAATCAAATGATCGCCCGGGAGAAACAAGGTGTTAAACTTACTTTGCTGTTCCTTGCCAGTGCCCTTATCACGTGCCGACACATGCACAATACCGTTCGCATCGATATCGAACACGACCTCAATCTGTGGGACGCCACGCGGTGCCGGTGGAATGCCAACGAGCGTAAACGAACCGAGCATCTTGTTGTCCGAAGCCATCTCACGCTCACCCTGGTGCACCTTGATCTCGACCTGCGTCTGACCGTCGGCAGCGGTGGAGAAGACCTGCGATTTCTTCGTCGGAATGGTTGTGTTGCGGGTGATCAGGCGCGTAAATACACCGCCGAGCGTTTCGATACCGAGCGACAGGGGCGTTACGTCGAGCAGCAGCACATCGGTCACATCGCCGGCCAATACACCACCCTGCACAGCGGCACCAACTGCAACAGCTTCATCGGGATTCACTGCACGCGACGGCTGCCGGCCAAACACTTCCTGTACCAACGATTGCACCTTCGGCATACGGGTCATACCGCCGACCAGTAACACTTCGCCAATGTCCGACTTTTTCACTTCCGCATCCGACATCGCCTTCTGGCAGGGAGCGATCGTGCGCTTGATAAGATCGCCTACCAACGTTTCCAGCTTGGCTCGCGTTAGCTTCAGATTCAAATGTTTCGGTCCGGATGCATCCATCGTGAGGTAGGGCAGATTAATGTCTGTCTGCACCGAGGAGGACAGTTCACATTTGGCTTTTTCGGCCGCCTCCTTCAATCGCTGCATTGCCATCGCATCCTTCTTGATGTCGATGCCCTGATCTTTCTTGAATTCTTGCGCCAGATAGTTCAGGATGTGATTGTCGAAATCCTCCCCACCGAGCAGTGTGTCACCGTTGGTGGACTTTACCTCGAACACACCCTTCTGAATCTCGAGGATGGAAATATCGAACGTACCGCCACCGAGATCGTACACGGCAATGATCTTATCCTCACTCTTGTCCATACCGTACGCAAGTGCCGCTGCAGTCGGTTCGTTAATCACACGCAACACATTCAAACCGGCAATCTGGCCCGCATCCTTCGTCGCCTGACGCTGGGAATCGTTAAAGTAAGCCGGCACAGTAATGACCGCATTCTTGACCGGTGTGTTCAGGTACGCTTCGGCCGTTTCCCTCATCTTCATCAACACAAATGCACCGATCTGGCTGGGCGAGTATACTTTGCCATCACTGCCCTGCACCCAGGCATCACCGTTCGATGCCTTCACCACTTTGTACGACAGATTGGCCAAATCTTTTTTAATTTCCGCATCATCAAACCGGCGCCCGATCAGACGCTTGGTAGCGTAGAATGTGTTGGCCGAGTTGGTCACTGCCTGGCGCTTCGCCGGCATACCAACCAATCGTTCACCCTCCTTCGAGAATGCAACATGTGACGGTGTGGTACGGGCACCCTCGGCATTCTCGATGACCTTGGCATTTTTGCCCTCCATCACCGCGACACAGGAGTTTGTGGTGCCCAAATCGATACCAATGACGGCACCCTTAACCTGGTCGGATCTGGAAACATATCACGGAGAAGAAAAAAATGAAATTAACAATTAGACCACACATTTTTATCTGCCAAATAAAACGCAACATTATGACAGCACAACGGTTGTTTTCCCATAACATAGAAAAATCCATCATAGTTGCCAGGATGCAACATTCTCGAACATTCTACGCAGCAACACAAGGACACGATCCGGAACTTGCTTTATAACTAATAGTAATTACGCACTTGCTAACTGCTGCATGCTGATCATAATTCACGCGTTATTACTTTCAATTGAAATCGCAATTATTGAATGTGTCTGAAGTCGTACACGTCTATTGCAATATTGCTTAAAACATCCGGATTATTTCACAACCGGTTGTCATGTGCACTACACTGTACTACCTTGCCGCATATTTCATCATACTTACTTAAAACGGGCCAGCACATTATTAGACAGAGCTCCTCCCTGAAACGAATGGAACAGGTAAAGGTTGTGTTAATTATGTACATACAATTGAGAAATAGCTAATTTTATGCTTTACTTAAACAACGCATTTGATAAATTAATATAAGTAAAGACTTTCTACATGTATGTAAAAATGCACTCCCATCATTTGCATTACATTATCATGTTCAGCTGTTACACAAGCCTCCCATGCTTCTTAACCTCACAATTCGATATCAGCAAAGATTGTTCCGGATCGCAAACGGGAGTACCCGTACGGCACCGGGCAACAAAAAAACCGACCGGTGTTGAACAATTCTTTACCGCAAACGAGTAATTCGCACAACGCTACTTACATTGGGTAGTAGTCCGCGGTTTTCCACCAGCGTACGGGAGAGATATCTGGCTGCCTTCAACATTTTCAGCGAGTTTACACACGGACACAATGGACCACGCACCGTTCGACTGGAAAAAGTTATGATGCAATTGTTTGGAAAATTTTTCTTCAAACCTCCTCGTGCGGTTGACAGCTGCGGTGCTGCTGTCAGACGGTACTGAAATGTTTTCTAGAATATACCTCGAGCCCTGTGTGCACCCAGGTGGTGTTTTTCATATATCGAATACCGGTAATAAACAATGGTTGAACTTGGGATTTTTCGTTTTTTCTCTTTTGAATAATTTAAAGAAAAGTGTATTTTCTTCTTGATGCATCTACTTCAATTGTAGCATTGCTAACATCGGTTACTAAACATTTTCCACTCTTCTTTTAAGCTGAAGAAATAGGTTTTAGAGAATTGGGATATTTTTTTTTAAATAGTTAACATTTCCCCTTGTACACTGCAAAGTAATTCCCGCTATTCCAGATTTTTATATGACGGACCAGTGTGCGTATACGCGCTGTCAAAAACAACGTTTGTTTTTTTATCGTCCGACGCGTTCTCAAGCACAGCGATCAGCAATGGCCCACGATCGCTCTAAAAAGAAGTTAAAGATATTAATGATAGGTGATAGAGGGGTAGGAAAAACTTGGTAAGGATTTCAACTAAAGACGCCGAAGAAATCAATTTCCAGAAAGCGAAGAATCGACTCCGGTGAACCAGAATATTCTGGACAGTTCCAGAGTACTTCAATTACCTTGTACTTTGTATGGATCGTCAGTTGTGCATCATAATCCTACAATGTTTTATTTACAACGTAGAATAAATACGGCCGGCAAGGTATTAATGTTCGTTTTGTTCACACTCGATCTTTCCAGTCTGACGATGCGATTCACACAGGACAAATTCAGCTGTAATGAAGAGGCTACGTTAGGATTGTGCATTGAAACTAAAACGCTCTATATCGACGGTGTGAAGGTGAAGCTTGCTATATGGGATACGGCCGGACAGGAAAGGTTTCGTACAGTTTCCCCAAGCTACTATAGGGATGCCCAGGGAGTCATCCTGGTGTATGATGTCACGCAAAGCGGCACATTGTACAATCTAGAATCGTGGTTTAACGAGTTGGACACTTACGGTACGTACGACAACATGGTCAAAATCGTTGTGGGCAATCAGATCGATCAGGAAAATCGGACGATAAGCAGGGACGAAGGGTTTCGGTTTGCTCAAAACCACGGCGTCATGTTCACCGAAACGTCGGCAAAAACAGGCGAAGGGATAAATGATGCATTTGAGAAAGTAGTTCGTAAGGTATGTTTGCAGAAACGGTCTTTATATTATATACATTTGCTAATATAATACACCTCATACCACAGATTATGAAAACCGACCGATTGTGGGAACAAAACGATGACTCAGAGACCGTTGATCTACATACAAGACCGGAACCCGCGAAGAGCTCGTGCTGTTAGCTGTTCTGTTAGCTTCCAACTGTACCGTACGATTTTCTCAAACTCGCACAAAATGGGATCACTGCATCACGAGATCGGCTTTCACCTGTACGCTGTTCCATGTTTGAGCTAAATAATCATGTTTTTTTCTTGGTTATTTTCACTTTTACACCATCTTCGTGTTGCCATAATGACTTTTAAGCTCATGCCTGCCATAACGGACTTGCTTGTAAGCAGATGGCCAGTTTTAGATATAAGGGAACACTCCAGTTGCGATTTGGACACTGAAAATAACATCTAGGTGCACGAAAACCATCCCCAGGTGGATACAATAATGACAAATACAACAGAAATGCTATAAGATATTACTAGGCTAAGGCTTTAGAAATGTTTACAAAAAATCAAGAAATCAAATATTTACACCGATAGGTCAAGCATAAAGTACAACTCACTTTTACAAAATTACTTTGAACATTACGTACAAAACAATATACAACTTACTATAAAGCAGCGATAAATTACATTAGATACATTTCAACCTACATGAATATTACTGGTTACAAACTTTCTTTCTTTCTTTGCTTCTGTGAGGTACTCCTCCGGTACGACAGAGGAATCAAGCTTCCTGGGCCTTCCTCCGTTACTCCGCAAGTTTGAGCGTATATCGCCCAACTACCTCTAATTGGAATAGGACCGGCAGCTGATGGCCATATGTCCTTAACTGGTTACAAACAGCTGACGAATTTACGTGTATTTATTTAAATTCGAATGTTTATATTTGACAACGGCATAAATTGGCTGCGCTCTGAAAGTTACATTCATAAGGTTAGGCTGCAATCTTTTCATTACATATTGGTTGCTCAAATCAAACAAAAAAAGCATTGAAGGACAGGTACAGAAAAATCCATTACAAAAAAGTTACAAGATTTATGAATGCAACAGAGATCAAGTTTGAAAGACTACAAAAATGTGATAAATTGTAGAAATCAGCCACGGACTATGAAAATTAAAAATGAATCTTAATCTACCTCGCGATACAGAAGAAACGGTTTAAAAATTTCCTCTTCTACACTGTAAAACTTCTTCCATTCGACATTTGACCTGTGTGTCAGCCCAGTGTGCGCATATACGCTGTCAAAAACATCCGTGAATCATTTGTTATTTTTTTTGTGTGTCAGATTCGTTCTTTAAAAAAAGTAGAACAGAAAACAAGGAACTAATAAAAGCAATTTGTTCTTTCATATTTATTTATTGGTTTGTAAAACATTCGTTCTAACAAACCCACCGAACGGGAAGGAAAACGGAACCTGCAAATCTCGGTT
>CM028118.1:24210422-24268517 GCA_016170025.1 Anopheles vaneedeni | reverse complement strand
CACAGAGAACGATTTCGACAGCGACCAAGCGCTTACGATCGGTGTGGACTTTAAAACGAAAATGCTCGATATCGACGGTGTGAAGGTGAAGCTTGCTATATGGGATACGGCCGGACAGGAAAGGTTTCGTACGCTTACGCCCAGCTACTATAGGGATGCCCAGGGAGCCATCCTAGTGTATGACGTCACCAAAAAGGACACATTCCAGAAGCTAGAATCGTGGCTAAACGAGCTGGAAATTTACGGCACACGCAACAATATGGCTAAAATGATAGTGGGTAATAAGATTGACCAGCCGAACCGAGCGATCAGCAGGGACGAAGGGTTTCGGTTTGCTAAAAAGCACCGGATGATGTTCATCGAAACGTCGGCAAAAACGAGCGAAGGCGTCAAGGATGCATTTGAGGAAGTAGTTCGTAAGGTATGTTTGGAGACGTTGCAATCATCAATCTATTTGCAGTGGCTGATGTAATAAACCTCACGCGCTTGTTCACAGATTATGGAAACCGACGGGTTGTGGGAACGAAACGATTACGGTGATGGCGTTGATCTGCATGGCAATCGTGTACCTGCGGCTGGCTCGTGTTCCTGTTAGCTTCCGGTTGTACCATACGATCCTAAGCACCACTGGCACAAAACGGGATCACTGCGGACCAGAAAGGTGAATCGTCGTCTGTATCGCATGCTTTGCAGCTCATTATACCGTGCTCGCCCTGTTTACTACTGCTGTTCATCACGATATTCATACCAACGGTACGGTAAATAAGTTTTTTATTATTTAATTTGTTTTGTGTTTAGATAAAATATTTTTAACCCTATTTTATGCATTGTGTATGTGGTTACGTTAAGGTATACTAGGCGGAAATAATAATAAAAAAAAACATTAGGAAAGTTTAAACGTTTCCTTTGAAGTAGATTTTATACTAATGAGAACGCAAATAGAATAAATTATTAATGAAGCGCCCACCAGCTCCAAGTTGTATACCATAAACACAATCGGACGGTTGAAAATGATGCTCCTGTCGGTTGTGGAAAACTAACCCATCATCATCGCGGCCCATCGGTGTGTTTTCCTGTTGTGCCGAGCAAATCCCGAACGCAAACCCGACTGCCGAACATTGCCGAACCGAATGGGAAATGCGTAACATCAGGAGCAACCGTGCCTGGCTGCAGTGAAACACATAGGAGAACTATTCCAATCCGCTGTCTTGGGCATAACACGCCGGGTCGGGAAAATTCCATCAGTCACTCGGTTCGGTTTCACACGGTAAGCGCGGAACGTTTCACGGTTTAGCCGTCGACCTTTAGTTTTTTTTGCGAAATGTCGCATTGTGAAAAGCTTGTGCCCCCTGGCAATAGGACGCGAAAACAGGGAATATTTAACTGCGCACGTGTGTATTGAGGGGCTTTTGTGAGACACGGGCAAAAGGGTTTTTTTTGTGGGCAAATGTCGACCGACCGACCGTATGTTGCTGGTGGGAGAAAGTAAAGAAAGCTCAGCTAAAGGGGGAGATAAACATTAGCAAAAAGGCGTAGCGTATTGCCATCGGACCATTACGGGACGCTGTTAATGCGCGACCCCCCCTTCTCCCCAAGGGCGTCGTCAACGTGGTGGCCCAACATCAAAGGTGCTGCGTGCGTGAACTTTTCATCCCGAATGGATAATCTGTGACAGGTTCCCCCTTTTCCGGACTACGACATCTGATTCGGTTGATGTTTGATCACGTTTATGTGAAAAGCAGTTCGTTAAATATCGCGTTCTTTAAATATCATTCCACCTGAACCAAACGCCGTACTTTGGTGAAAGCAATTTGTTTTAAATTTCATCTCAAACGCGCTACAAAAATTCCAAACGATGTACGTTATCTCTGTGCGTTGCTTTCTTGTTTGGTAAATTTTCTCTTTTGGCACCGTGCCATATGACCAGTCCTGGCTGGTAGTTCAAGTGTGCTGCCTGGCTGTGTGTAGAGCTAATCGATATTCAAGCAGGTTCCGGTGGCGTGAGAGCAAGACAGGATACACCGAGAAGTGGTCGTCCCCATTGGAGCACGAGCTGACGAATGTAAGAAGCAGCCGGAGGAGATTGGTATTGTGCGACCAAATTTCGGCAGGATATTAAGAACCTTCGGTGCAACACTTCGTCGCCAATGTGTAGAAGATGCGTGTGTGTGTGTTTGTGTGTGAAAGTTTGGTGCAAAGTTTACGGCTTCCGCTATTTGTAGTACGTGGCCGATAGTGTACGCTTTAAATGTCGCAACCAACATGATAGGTCTGGAAATATATTAATGCATCATTAGGGTGGACAACAACAACAACAACATCAACATCATTATTTATTATAACGGCCACAATAAGTGAGCCAAGTGGCAAGAAGGCACGGTTCTACGTGTGGTATTGATTCAACAGGACATACGAGATCCTTTGCAAGAGATAGATACAGAACAAAGGTTCCTTCTCGACGGTTAAACAGAACAACAAAACAGAATTCGAACAGTGCCGGTCAGTGCCGTCTGGCAGAGAGTTGTCCAATAGCAAGAAACGCAAAAGGTAAATGTGAATCTCGATCAGTAATAACTAAACGATAAAAATACAACAAAATACATATATCTTATGAGCTCCTATATTCTCTCAATCACCTTCACCATTAGATCGTATGCATTAGGATGAGCTATCGATCCGAACTAAAACTTCCGACACACGTAGAGAATTCATACCTCCTACGCCGGTCCAAGTAATTCTGAGAATAGTTCCTGACCTGACTGGAATTAATGGCGACAAACGTGTCCTAGCAACGGTTTGTTGGATTAGCTAAATCGTGGATGTTTCCGATCCATCCTTTTAGCGTGATATAGATTTGCTAATTGCATAAAAGAATGTGATAAATTTTTCTTCATGCCTTTTGCTTCGTTGTCGCCGTGAATGTGGCCAGTCAAATTGTATAATTGGTACTGACACTATTGGTTAAAGGACGATTGGATTTTGGGCGTTCTCCAAAGTGCCTTTCATACACAGGACGGAGTAATATTCTTTGAAGATCATTGACTGTGTATAAAATAACACTGGATTAAAACCTTACTTTGAAAAGTTCGGTTTATGAATCGTTATTTAACATATCATTAGCATTACCTAGACCTAAACCTAAATCATAGGGTCACATTATTACACTACTGATTGCAAACGAATGGCCAATAGCATACGGGAAAGAAACAGTATAAATGTATCCAGCAGAATATCCCATTAGGCACGAACTTGTCACAAACTCGCCTACGAAAAAACCTTTATCTGCCTTTATACGTTCTTTTCCATCTAGAAACAGCGTAGGTGGACAGCTCTTCCTCAACTCGCCATAAATGTACAACACGTTCTAATCTCAGACAAGAACTGTCGCTGTACCTCTTAATTTAATAATCTATGCCTTGGAATTATTGATGGGATGGTTTCGTGCACACATTGAAGTATACTAATTGAACACAAATAAGTGACTAATTTCGGATTTAAATACCAATCCAAAATTCCTCTACTTAGAGTTTCTCCGAATTCCAAATCTGCTCGTCAGGATTTTCGGATTTGCCTTCATAATGATGATGATTTTTATAGAGACTTTGACGCCTACATTCGTCGTTTTCTGTACCACTGATGGTATGACTTCTTTTCTCCCTTTATATCACCGGTTACACGTTGTACAACGTCCAGACAACCGGGACCGGGCGACAACCGATGGCGTCACAGAAAAGTTCGACTACACCGGCCCTGGCGGTAACGAACCGTATCCTGCGCTCACCGTCACACGAAAGCTTCTCCACCGATCTGTCGCTAATATCGATTTCCGTGTCGTCAATGAATTCGGAAGCGACCAGCGTACTGAATCGGTCCAGCTGCAGTTTGCTGAATCGCACGATGGAGGAAAAGCTTGGCAGCCTGCTGAATCCTAAGGATAGTAAAAGAAATCGGTACGTATTTGCAACACCCCCAGGATAAACACTTGTTGTGTATTGAAATTTTTATTTCCGCCCCCTCGCAGCTCATCGACACTTACCGAGCGTTGGAACGAAAGTAACGATCTCATACGGAACTGTGCCACACTGTCGGCGGCGCTGGGCATACACAAAAGCTTTAGCACCACCGACATCTACCAGCTACCATCGGATCAGCACAATTTGGGCCGGCTTTCAACGTCCGAGCTGGCGCTGACACCGTTCCAGAAGGTGGGCTATCTGTTTGACCATTCCCGACTGGAACATGCGTCCCGTTCCTACTCTACGTGGGTTGCGGTCGGGGAGCTCGCATCCACCTCCCAGCTACCGTCACCGCACGGTGGCCAGACGTCGCAGGTGCCGACACTGACCAGCACCACCAACCCGGCACCGAGCTTCACCGTAACCGATCTGATCAGCTCGGTAAACAAGAAGATACGACAGAACTACATCCGGCGGCGGCTGTTCACGACATACCGTGCGCTGGAACGGCTATCCCAGAGCGAGTTTAATCTCGACCGTCTAGAGGCGGCCGCCTTTGCCGCTACCAATCCCGGCCCGACGGAACTGATCGTGCCGTCCACGAGCATGTCGAACGCATCCGCTTCACCGGTGGGCGGAAAGTCCACCAGCTCGCCGGCCCCGATCGGAGAGGTCGGCACGTTGCCCGAGCATGGTGCAGCAGCGTTATCGTTGAAAAAATCCACCAGTACCAGCGGAACGGCGGCCAGTAGCAATCCACGGCCACATCACGGCCCGAAGAAACATCTCACCTTTCACGATATTGAGAACGAGCGTGGCAAACCGCTGTCCAAGTACGAACGTCACATGCTTATCTTTAACTGGTTGCACACCATCGACGATACAGCGCTGGAGATCGAAAACTGATCTCCACAGGACGATCAGCGCTCCGACGTCGGTACGGTACGTAGTGAACGAGCTGGTGCCATCAACTGAAGCGTTTTGCTACACATATTACACGTAGCTTTGCTTTACAACCAAAGAAAGGGGCTGCAGTATAATATACTGTCCAAAGGATGAAGTCGGAAGCGAATGGATTAAACTCCCTCCTCCCTAAAAAAAACCCACGCACACCGAAGTGTGGAGAGTCTCCACTGGAGACATAACAAGTGCACAAAAGAAATTTATTTACACAACCATTCGCACTCGAAAACGTTAGCTATGCCCATATTGTCGTCCTGCTTTTATACCCCGGCCCCCCCCAGTCACTAAGTGCATTGTTCTTGTAGGTTATTGAGGGATACACATGTGTGTATTTTTGTGTACCGAAAAAAAAACCATGCCACCAACGTGTGCAATCAATGTAATAACGCTCTCCCGGTATAGGCTAAATATTTTGACAAATTTTGTGACATGTGCTGCATTTATGAATTTTAAATTCGCAAACGAAATTTCTAATTCTTTAAAGTCAGTAACACATTTTACGTTCATTCGTCGGAACAGAATTCAAGTAAAGTCTTTAAAAACAAACCTATCAACCATCACCGAACGTTACACACAGTAGAGGAAGTGGATAAACTGCTTCAATTAAGGGAATTTAAGTCTCGGGCGGCCTGGTGGTGTATGTGAGAAACGGCGCCGGTCCATACGGCAGGACCGGAGATCAAGTCCCATCCGGACCGTCCCCCTGTAGCAAGGACTGACGACATCCGGTTACGCGGTAAAAATAAGTCTCGTAACCCAGAAACTCAGAGGTCGTGTTATAAAGCCAGCAAGAGAGAGAGAGAGAGAGAGAGAGAGTTGTAAAGCAAAAAAAAACGATACACGATCAGCAGTGAAACTATAGGATAGCGCCAATATGCCAATTATCTTATCTAACAGTTCAAAAATCCATTCCCCCTGTGACGACTGTGACCACTAACGGATTCACCTGTCTCCAGATGGATCCGTCTGTCTTCTTGTGTAAGATAAGGCTTTGTACAGTGTTGGAGTCATGTTTTGTGGGTGATGTTTCTTACTTTGAGGAACTGAACAATTTATATTGATCGAGTAATATCTTCTACATCGATCTTCTACAAAATTTGTAGCTAGAATCATATAAGCTTTTCAAATACTCGAGACAATTCTCTCTGGATGTTTTGGTATCAATATTAACATTATTGATTGCAACAAGTCAAAAATGGAAAGCCTTGTTACATTACGGTAGCTTAAGTAAAAATCCTTTTCAACAGTTTAACTCACACAAAACTTGATAGAACTCTTGCATCTGTAGGAAGCCTTAACTTGCAAATCTCGAAACAAATTCCAAACGTGTTACAATTATGGTGACAGTAACAATTAAGAAACTAGCCATCTGTACCAGAACCAGCCAAAACCAACCGAACAAAGAGAGTGAGGAACCAGAGGTGGCGACGTCATAACGTACGCTTGTGCTGGCTAAACCGTACCATAAATAACCTAGCCACATATTTTTAATCTTCCTCCATACGTATGAATAAACTGCTGCAGTAGAACGTCACACGCAACAGTGAAACGTAACAAATATAAGGACGCGCTGTACCGAAGGGATCGGCTAGATATTTTTTCTTTCCTGTTGTTATGTCAATGTTTGTCACTTGTTGTAAAACCCCGCGGCATATCTGCCCCAAAAATTAGTGCCGCAGATGGAAGTACACGCGCAAAACCATATTACACAGCCAAAGCCAAAAGAAAATGCATACATTGGTTTGTGCATTCGTTTTTTGCTAACCTTTTTTTTTGTCTCAACACATTTTTGATATACTTCTTTATATAGGAGATAAATCGTTTTAGATAGTGCAGATTACACATTGCTAGGTAATGAATCTTTAGCAAACTTTTAGGTGCGGTGAAGAGTTGTTGTGTGCACACAAGTGCAAACGAAAGGATGTTAAGTGCTTTTTGCTTCATACGTTGTATGCCATATATTTTTAATGCAATGAAAAACCAAATGAATATTACAAAAAAAAGCGGCCACAAGCGCTAAGCCGCGAAGATGAAATGCGTTATGCTAGTGAAATGGCGTGAGTAGAACATTTAACAGAGTGAAAAGTGAACAAAACGCGTTAGAGAACAGGATATGAAGAATGTATGTAATATGGAGTATTAGGTTCACGCATGTGTGTGTGCTGTTGTTGTGAGATAACATTCACCCAAAAAACGGAGATCCAATCTAAATGTCGTACTATGCTGAAACAATTTTACAGGCTACAACATATATAACAAATATCCTTATACCGAAATACCATCGTAATTGTACATAGGATACACTTTAAACAGTGGGAAACATCTAACAATAAATTCTTACAACATTAAAAATAAATCCTAAATGTTTTCTTCCGTGTGCGTTCTCACATTAAGCTCATCTCGTTTAAGCAGTGTTTAAGATTTTCAATCAATTTATTTCCAAAATCGTACGTTGTATAAAATAACGAAGCTGCTATACTATAGCACTACCACTGTTCTGATGGCGCCCACTTCGTGTGTCTGTTAAGTGCTGAATACACGTTCTGTCTTATCCTTTTTCGCTCACTCTATAATACTTTGTATTGTTGCAATCCACTAATTAACTGTTTCGACCGCATAAAACCACGATCCTGTCCGATGGGGGGGCACATTTGTGTTTGTGTGTGTGTGTGTGTGTATGTGGACGGAACTACGTTCCCGTACCATACTCGATTCGATGCAGTGTGCAAGGAATGTTAGTCTTAGGAGGAGATTCGAAAACCTTCGGCCAAAGGTCGGCACAATATTTAGCTCTTTTGGGCGCTCGGAGAGTAATATGAATATTTAAAATATGTGTGTATACAAACATTTCGTTGTTACTTTCTAGATTAAAGCCCACTTTCGTTTAAGTAGTAATTCATTTGTTTTAGCTTTGTTAAGCTTTTTCCCTCCGATGATCAATCGTTCAAACATAGCTAAATGCACAGCTAATAGTGAGCCTTGCTGTTATCGTATATAATTTCATTTACTCTCCAAGTTTGCCGACCACTAGAGGTCCTAGGCCAACCTACCAGTCTCATATGTAAGTAAGCAGTTCTAAATATGTTTGAGGCTTTGATTTGTTTTGTTTTTGTTTTTGTCTTCTTACAACAGCCACACGCTTCTTGGGGACGAAAATAAATGCTACCTAACTGTTTACAACATCAAATCGAGAAAGGAATTGATTCTTCCCTTCCCCTTTTAGATTCCTTAACAGAGATTCAACTGTTTACATTCATTGACGTATTTTGAGTGAGGTAAAAGCAGTCATCATCAAATATTTGCAAGTAGCTTACACTTTACAGACATTAATGTTAACACTATCGGTTAAAAACAAAATACAAAACGCTTCCGTGTTGAATAACAAATACTTTTCTTTTAAACATAACCTTTTTCTCTGTGTGTGTGTTTTTTTAGAATAAAAATTCAACCCCATATAAGTAGGATGATGGTAAATTTTAAATGCACATTTACAAAGAATCTTAACAATGGCCCATTTACTGTTTACAGAAATTGGATTCAAGTTTTGCATGAAAACAAAATAAAGTTAAAATTAAACCTTTGCGATCATATAAGCTTTCTTCACTAAATACTGGAATGTATAGTTTACCGTAAATCGTTTACAGATCGTTGTAAAAAAAAGTTTCCGCACTGTGTTTCAATTTCGTGTACTTTCGTTAAAATATTTACAGCTTCTGCTTTCTTGCGCTAATAGCGGTCGCGTTACTCGTAGTGGTCTGGATCGTCCGAGAACAGTCTATAGCTGCAAACATTGTGTAAAACTTGAACTATTTCCTACACGATTTACTTGAAACCATATAACGAAAGCAAACAGATTGTTTTCATATATAACACTGTTAACTTCTAAGCTAGGTTTGTTGTACAAATTAGCAACAGATATGATTGCAAATGATTATAATATTTGCAGATTCGTTTTTTTCCTTCTTCACCTTAGATAAATGCAACAATAGTTTACTCACGGTTTACAAGAGTACAATCAAGAGAATTCTCGGGTGCCGGTAACAAATGAACGAAGTGAACTCGCATCCGTCCATTTATTTTATCGCCACGTTGAAAATGTATTCCAACCAGCGCACTGTAGACGGTAGATTCCTTTTGGTTGTGAATGGCTGAATCTAGTTTTCTTTACGTTACCCGGGTCCATTTCGTCCTAACAATTGCTGTGGCGTGCGCCACGCATCAACGGAACCAGTAACGATGGTGGCCCAGCTTGCCTTAGGAACGGATGCGCAAGCAGTTCCGATGCTGTGGCACGCTGTACCGGATCACGCACGAGCATACGGTCGAGGAAGTTCTGCAGCCGGCTGGACACTTTGTGTGAGTTCTTCAGCTTTGGCGGTGGCATATCGCGGATGCGCCTCATCGCTTGTAGCGGTGGCTCATTGAAGAACGGCGGTTCCCCGTCGATCATCTCAATCACCATGATACCGAGCGACCAGATGTCTACCTCCGGACCGTACGGCAATCGGGAGATAACTTCTGGCGACATCCAGTACGGTGTGCCAACGAGCGACTTGCGTTTGGGCAGTTCTTGCGATACCTGCGCACAGAAACCGAAGTCGGACAGTTTTACGCGTCCGTCGGAGGCTAGCAAAATTGAATCTGATTTTATATCCCGATGGATAACACCCTGGCGGAAGGAAAAGAATCGTATAACAACATTAATCCAAGGCTAAATCACATTAAAACAAACAAAATATCGTACCTGCGAATGAAGATAGGATAACGCCTTAAGGCACTGTTTGCAAACGGTAGCAATTTGCTCCTCGTCCATGCGGGAATGTGTCACAATATCGGTGAGTGCGCCACCCTCCAAAAATTCCATCACCACCCACAGCTCATCGTTCACCAGGAAGCTGCTGTACGTTTCCACAATGTTCGGATGATGGTAGTCACGCATAATAACAACCTCGTTGAACAGCAGCTCACGGCGCTGTTGTTTCCGAAGGTCCATCTGTTTGACTGCCACTTGACGACCTACAATGGACACAAGCACAGTGAGCAAAGGAATGCATTAATAAGGGAACGTATGTAATTGGTGTGCCCGCGGGTTGGCACCACATTGTGTAGCGTCGTACCGGTGGATTTATCCGTCGCAATGCACACGGTACCGGTTGAACCTTCACCGATTTTTGTGTAATTTTCCAGATTTTCACGCGGATCACCCGCCGATACCACCATCTGTAGTGCGGCACGAAACTGCAAAAGAGTGTTCATAAATCGATATTCAATTAACGCATTCATTCGAAAGGGGGGAAAAAAGGATTTTACAGGGTTTTTTCAGAGGGATTGCTATTGATTTGAATTCATTTCAAGTGATAGTATGATAGATAGTGACAGATGTGGAATACAGTAGAACGTCGATTATCCGGTGACGGATTAACCGGCTGGCGGATTAACCGTTAAATTGACAGCTGTTGAACCGTGGTGAACATTTGTACTGATGTCAGGTTGGATAAAATTATTAAAATCATCACCAAACGATGTATTAGAAATGATTTAATTTTACGTTCGAAATTTTAATTGTTATTTGATAAAAATTTGCTTGATCCAGAATCATTTTTAGCATCAAAAGGATCACCATAGTATAGTATATAGATACTATATACGCTTTATCTTGATATATAAATGCCCTTGATATTTAAGGTACTATTATCCGTGTAAATCGATTAATCGGCATTAGTCCGGTCCCGAGCACGCCGGATAATCGACGTTTTACTGTATTACTTTCCTGTCCTGAGCTTTTGCCAGAAGAATTCGATTCTATGCCAAAGGTTTCTCAACTTCAGACATTCGTGTAGAATTCTGATGTAGTTGGGGTGAGAAAGTTTTGCATAGAATCAATTTAAATTTACACAAACTCATGAAAATCGGACAAAAAATCCACCTCTAGTTTTACATCATTTTGAAAAGATTCTAGTAAACGGTTCTAATTTTCTCACATGACCTCAAAAACCCTGTAAATGAAAAAAATACTCCCATACCTGTTCATGTGTAAGCCTTTGTTCCGTTTTAACCGGTGGCTGTTGCTGACTCTGACCGCTTTGCGTGGTGGATGAGGTACTTTGGGCGACGGATACGTTTCCTCCACTGGAGCTCGATGCACGCGAATTGCTCTTGGCATTGTTGATGGAATTGTTGTTAAACATGTGGTTTGTGTCGGGACCGCCATGTCCTGCCGCCGCTTGTGTTCCTGCCGTGTTGGCGTTCGATACCGATGACGGTGATGGCATTTTCTGGTTGTGTAGCACATTTGCATTGTGATTATGGTGATGGTGGTGATTTGGCATCTGATTATTGCCCATCTGCAATGGCGCCTGCATTTGCTGTTGTTGTTGCTGCTGCTGCTGCTGCTGCTGCTGTGTCGCCGGATGGTGATGGGCATGATGATGATGATGGTGGACGTTTGTTGGGGATAGCTGCGAACCGGACGGTTGTGGTGTTCCTGCCGAACCACCGGGACCCATCATACCGTGCGGATGATGATGGTGATGGTGATGCCCCGGATGACCGGATGGAAGATGGTTGCCATTGTTTGCATCTCCCATGTGTACGTGTTGGTTGAGTGCGCCATGGTTGTTCACCATGGAACCCTCCTGTCCGGGATGATTCGGTCCACCCTGTGGTTTACTGTGTAATGGTGGTGGTCCACCACCTGGAACCATCATACCCGTGCCGTGGAAATTGTTCTGACCATCCTGTATCTGGCCACCGTAGCCTACATTGGGAAACTGCCGTTGCATACCATCCGAACCAGTTGGGGAGGATTTTTGTGATCTAAAACGATACAAATTTGGAAGTGTTTAGTTTTGGATGGAAATTTTGCGAAAAGAATTTGCTTAATAAGTAGTTAAATATCAAATGTATCTACCAGCATCCACCAATCAACACAATGAAGTAGATAATAAGTGGAATCCACAAAAAGGTGGTTTTTACCATCATTTTACATCGAACCAAATTCCCCCCCTACACTAAGGGGTTAACCAATCAATCAGTTATAGTGCGTGCATGACAAAAGGTACGACATCGGTCCGTCCTGCATACGGTGGTTTCTTTTATGTGGGAACGCCGTGCACACAATTACAGGTCCCTCCCCATTACAGCCATTCGGGAAAGAGGGTTCAAAAGCTCAAACGCACACATAAAAAGCACTTAAAACAAACTAACCGACCAAATTGAGACAGCGAGACAGTGGATCCATTTAATGCTGTTGTCCACGGTCCTGGCCGGTGCATGGAAGATGGTTTGTTTGTTGGTCGGTGTGTGCATTTGGAAAATTGAATGAAATCGAACACCAGGCCCGGTGTTCCGGTTCATTGCTGCACTGCAACAATGCCAACGTTGTTATCCATCAGGTTCAGCGGCATACAATCTTGTCATGGATGGATGGACACATTCAGGCTTAAACAAAAATCTTTAAGAGTGAGTATTTTCCTATAAATTATAATGTCACGAATTATACTCTTAAAATGTAAATTCGTGTGAATGCTACTAAAATATGAAGTTGGTAATTAAAACAGGGATGAGTGACTTCAATAGGTCGCACGATAAGCACGTCTCACTTCCCCGAGAGATCGGATCAATAAATACAAACATTTTGAACATTTTTCCCTCTACGCGTCTTTCGCGTTGCTTCAAAACTGTTCGTTTGTCCGAATGCGACCCAAGGAGTGCCGTTCAATGATGTTTAAATTCCAAATCATCCGGTAGGCCGTTGTGCTATTTCGAACCGGCGGACGTGCCTGGTAAACAAAACATTACGGCACGACTTCCAAATGGCCAAATCTTACACGGTCCGGCACACAGTACACGTGACCAGAAAACGTTAATAACACCTTCAACTTACACATGCTCTAATGAGGCTTTCATCGATTTCATGTAAAATGCATTGACTGGAGCATAATTTTGCACTATTTAGAATAACCAAACAGTATTTTTTAAAACAGATTAAGATTGTTTGGTACAAACAATCTCTTCATATTCCTTCCAAGACGCCATATTACAGGCCCATTTCGTAGAATGTCAAACCGAGTTTCTTCATGGTGTAACTAATTAGATTACACAACTTGGTTGAGGATGGGCAACCGGTCCATGTTTTGGGCATGCAATGGGGTAGGAAAATCCTAACATAAGAGTTTCATTTCTTGATTGACAGGGCGATATGTACGATTGCTCAATTACGTATCAATTACTAGGCACTTCCATACGACAGTTTGTCAAGTGCTTCCGGTGTATTCGGTTCGGGTTCATTGCGTTTCAGTCGCCTTTATGTAAGAAAGTGGCACGCCACTGACAGCCATTTGCTAGTAGATCTGTAACGATAAGTTGTTTAATTATAGAAACAAATATATATCTCTATTTTTTAACCATTTATTTTTACTCATCAAGTTTGTAATAAACAGTGTAAAAATAGAATTATAAAATTAAAAAACAAATAAAATCCCAAGCCAAATTAAATTTAAAAAACAAAATATGTTAACACTCTTTTATGACAATAAAAACTATTTAACTATGTATAAATTTCACATATTAATCATCCCATAAACGCAGCATATTAAATATTGATTCAAATCATTTATCTTTTCATCGAAAGGGAAAAGCCAATAAAAATGATTCAATGTTGTGTGCATGTTCAAAAATTACAACAAACAGTAAAAAGAAACTAAACAACAACAAAAACACACTCACACACATTTTACACCCTTGTCAAACGCTGTGCAGATGTGTCTTCGGCATAGGAGGCATTCGGTTGCTTAGTAGCAGGCAGTTTTGTGTGTGCCTGGTACGGTTGGCTAAACACTGATAGGCGTCTTTGCGTTCTATTTCCGCGATTGTTACTAATGCAAAGATCTGGGACAAGCCCGGATGTACCGCAACTGCACCACTGCCCGAACAATCCGCAGGGTCTAACCCATTCATTGAACGGGAGGGAAAAAAAAGATGCATCGAGTGCAGTGAAGGAAAAGTAACACAGAAAGAAAAGAAGAAAAAACAAGCACGATGATCATAGTAGCAACTAGCGCTTGTAAAAAAAGTGCACGGAATGAAAACGAGTGATGGCTCTTAGGTAGAGACGTTCTGCCGGAAGAAGAAGAAAAAGAAAATGCATGATAAAATCAACCTTACTACGCTAAACGCAAACAAACGGTGCATTCTTGTAAACATGCTACGCACTAAATGCCGCTGATGCCGAGATTGGTGCGTTGATTAGAATGTTACTGCTCCAGACGCGCTAAATGCATCTCCACCGTCAAACGTACATTAGGAGGAACATTTTTAATGTGTGTTTATGTCGTGTTTGCTCTTTTTTTTTGTTTACTCACAATTGATTCTCATTTTCTGAAAATAAAACGTGCTAAAGAAATTATTGGTGGAGCTGATCGATAGAAAAAAAAACACCAACAAACATCAGCAAGCGTTCACACAATTCAAGAGCCTTGATGATTGGTAGTGAAATCGAAATTGATACCCATCGCACAACGAACGTATGGTGACCACGCTCCAGGCGTTGAATATGAGGTAACTAAATGCTCTGGCCTAATCCGCTTGTTTCTCTTCGCTACCGTCGCCATACACACTCACCTGTTATGATACAGCGAAGACGTTTCCGTTAGCACACTGACCGGATTGGAGAGGTTTCCGTTCGAACCTGTACCATTGGTCGATGCAGCCGTAGNTAAATGCTCTAGTCTAATCCGCTTGTTTCTCTTCGCTACCGTCGCCATACACACTCACCTGTTATGATACAGCGAAGACGTTTCCGTTAGCACACTGACCGGATTGGAGAGGTTTCCGTTCGAACCTGTACCATTGGTCGATGCAGCCGTAGACATGTTGCTGCTGTTCGTGCTGTTGCCCGCTATCAGATTGCCACCGTTCATATGCGGGGCAATTGCATGGCCTGCTGTTGCTGCTTGTGCGCTCCCGCCAACAGCGCCTGCTTGAGCTTGATGGGAATGCATGTGATGGTGCTGCTGTTGCTGCTGCATGTGGTGCATATGCATTTGGTGCTGCGCCATTCCCGATGCCAACTGGTGTTGCTGCTGCTGCTGATGTAGTTGTTGATGGTGTGCATCGAAATTGTTATTAAAGTTCGTCTCTAACATCGTTCCGGCGGGCGAAATCGGTGGATAATTTCCACCCGTCGGGCCCTTCGCAGGTGGTGGCATCGCCGGAAAGCTGTTATTGTTCATTCCCGGAAAGGGAGATTGTCCACCGCCGAGCTGCTGCGGTGTTTGCATCGGTTCTTCCGGGACGGATGGTGGCACATTGGTATTGGCACGCAAATCTCCACGGCGAACCCGCGGTGGACTGGAGCTTCGAAGTGAATTCGAACGTGCTACGTTGGATGTTTTAGGCAGTACAAGTTTCCCCGGTTCGGATGCTACCGCTCCCGGTACGGTCACATTTCCTCCCGGGCCTGGTTGACCGTGGGGCCGAACGATGGTCTTGAGGTCTAGTATTTCGGTCGGTGTGATCTCGGACGGGTCGACCAAAGGCAACGGACGGTTTGATGATTTCAGTATCTGATTATTACCCACGATCGACGCCCATTGCAACGGAAGACCGACATACCGACCTTCCCGCTTATCGAAGCCCGTATGTACACGGTGCTCAAAATTGCTCGGGAAGGAAATTTGTGGCTTTTTCTTTTTCTTCGAAAACATTTTGCTTGCTGCAGAATACGCAAATACCGCTAGAACTGGAATTTGGATTTATAAGGCACAACCACAACACGAACTATTACCGTCGAACGGGTTTTGTGTGTCACTTTTTTCCCCAAAATACGATGATACGTGCAACTGGAATGTGTGTTTGACTCGCGTTCAGTCCACTCGCATGATCGCCATAAACGTAGGAAGATCGCGCACTATACCACCTCCCTCTTTTGGCACTTCACAACATAGCAAAAGACACGACGACGACGACGACGACGGCGACACACACCTTTTGCCAAATGCTCCCGGGCAAACCTGAAGTGGGACAACTGGGAGTCACCCAAAACGGGAGCAAACTAACCGAAGGGCAAATAAAATGACAAAATGCGACGAAGATGCCACTCTTTGTTATTCAGATACGCGCTTCGGGGTGGCTCGCAAGTTCCAGGGCTTCTCACCCGTACAAGCTCCGGCCGCGGAGAGAGGGAACCAGGAAGCGGGTCAGAGTGTGTAAATTTATTTACACATCGTTCCAGGCGTGTTCCGAGCGCTTCACATATTCACTACAACTCAAACGCGCACGCACGTAGCAATGCTACACTAGCGGAAACAAGAAACTCAAACACGAAAGCGAAATCAACGCACAAAACTATTAAAACACGGACGAGCAGAAATCGTAAACTCTGCCTTTTTCTCTTGGATGAAAGCGTTTAAAGTCCTTTCCCAATGGACCATTCCGTAGAACGTCAGAAAAGCCTTTTGGCGCGTTTATATCATCTGGTTCAGCGTCGCGGATTGCTTTCGTGTGTGCGCCCAAGTAACATTCGAGTAACAAGCAAGAAGTGAGGTGAAATGAGGTGAGTATATAATTTGTAATAAAATTTCGATAAAAACCTTACCTTTGGTCTCCTTTCTTATAGACAAAATCAGATACAATCAACAAACTGTCGAGTTCATTTTTGTGAAATGGACAACCTTTCTCTGTCTTCCCTTCGGATGTTTTCTTCACACGCGGTACTGTACTACTCCGACGGTGGAATTAGAAGGAATTTCTTCAGTTATAGCGCCAAGTCCATTGTCCACTATACGTTTGACTGAATTCTCAAGTCAGAAGAAACGAACGCGAGAACCTTCTAAAACATCGACGCACCTTCGCGCTTTCGATTCGAACGGCATGGTAACACTCCGTGTTTCTTCATGAAATTTTTATCGACTTTGTAATTCAAATGTCATTTTTAAAATCATCATTTCTGAGCTTACTGAGCATAATTGGCGTTGCAATGAACATAGTACGATATATGTAAGTTCGGACTTTCTATTTTAAATATTGTTGCGTGATAATCAAATGATGTCTGCGAAGTATCAACTTCCGTCAGCTAAGCGGCCGATTTTTGTTACATGGGTCATGATATTTGGAAATGGAAAACAAAACGGCAATCAAAACAAACAATTTCATCGGGATCTAAGGTTGTGCTTACCGCTTTGCTTGTGGATAATTTTTCGTTTTTCCTACAGGTAATGTTTTACATAATTTGCCTTTAATAGAAAATCACAACACAGTAAAGTGGCGACAACAACTGTATTTACAATCGCAATCAGGAATGTAATTTTAATTCAATTTATTATTTTAGGATTCAGCCAGTTCTGATTAGAAATGGGTTCTTCTACCTCCGATAGCGAACTAGAACGCAAGCCACGGAAACATAAGAAAAGGGAGAAAAAGTCCAAAAAGTCTAAAAAGGAGAAAAAACACAAGAAAGAAAAAAAGCATAAACGCCACCGACGTACGCGCTCGTCGTCATCCAGTTCGGGAAGCGAAAGCGATGAATGGGTGGAAGCTTTGTCTGCTAAAGTGGACCAATACCAGGAGAACAAAGAGGTGCCACAACAGATGACTGAAGGAAAGCTTGAGCGGGAAGATTGGATGAATAGCATGCTGATTCCGACTTATAGCAAGGAACCGAAAAAAGAGGACAAGAAAAATCCGACCACCGAACAGTACGATCCCAAGACTAGTGTCCGTGAGCTGAATCCGCACTGGAGAAATGGAGGCACAGGGTTGCCCAGCTTTCGCAAACCGGTAAACGATGATGAAAACAGTGACGATGGTTATCGATATCACCGCACGGCAGAAGGGTACCAGCAACAGAACCGGACTAGCAGTGCTGGATGGAAAAAATCAGCTAAAGAAAAACAAGAACCGTCACAACGACAAAGTGAAGTGAAAATTGAAAAAACAACCGAAAGTGTAACTAATGTCGAACATCATAACGAAGAGTTCTTAACAGACGAGCAGCTAAATGAGCTTGGAGCTAAAATAATTAAAGCAGAGTTGCTTGGCAATACAGCACAGGCGGAAAACTTGAAGCTAAAGTTAGAGAAAGCCAAAGCTTATCGTAATGAAATGCATGCCAAGAAAAAGCAACACGAAGACACTGCGCACAAACGAAGAAAAAGTACGGAAGACACCGTTACGTACGTTACGGGCAACGATTCACAGAAGGCTAATTCTAAAAAACAAAAACGGTACCAGCAAAATCTACCACCCGGGCCCGCTCTGTCTGATAAATTTCGTTCCGAGCGTCACGAGAACGACAACATGGATGCACAGTTCTTTAAAGTTTCCTCCAAGATGGGTGATGGCAAACGATTGGAAAATATATTTGACCATCAAAAGGCTTCCTCGTCGATGGCCGATATGGATGCGATCGAGGAACGTACAGTGCGTGATATGAATCGAATGAGCAAAGCACAGGCCGATTGTGAACGTTGTCTGAATTCTGCCAAGTTTGGACACGAGCAGCTAATTTCGATGGGCAAAAATGTGTACCTGTCCATTCCAACGTGGCGTGCCTTGCAACCGAAACACTGTTTCATTGTGCCTGTTGGCCACTACCCGTGCTTAACGCAGGTGGATGAAGATGTACATCAGGAAATAGTCGACGTGTGCAAGACATTGCTTCGAATGTTTCGCAAGCACCAAATGGAGGTAGTCTTCTTCGAAACCGTCCGCTATCTGAACCGTAATCCTCACATGTACATCCAGTGCGTCCCGGCGAAGGATTACGAGATGGCACCGTTTTATTTCAAAAAAGCCATTCTGGAATCGGAAACAGAGTGGGCAATGAACAAGAAGCTCCACAACGTGGACGGTTTTAACGTGAGACGTACGATTCCGAAGGGTTTGCCATACTTTTGGGTAAACTTCAACATGGAAAACGGATTTGCACACGTGATCGAAGATCAGGAAATGTTCCCGGTTACGTTTGCGACGGTAAATATACTAGATATATTGAATGTTGGTAAAAGTTATTGAAATTATTATTTTTATTTTTTCAGGAAACAATAGCCGGAATTCTTGGTTTAGATACAAGAAACTGGCGCAAACCTCGCAAAGAGATGAATCCGGCACAGAAAGTGGAGGAATTTAAACACTGGTGGCGTGATTTTGATGCAGTCCTACAGACGAAATAAAAATGTGTTTAAACAGCATAAAATAGCACATTTGTAATTGAAATTAAATTAATTGTAAATAAATCTATGGACTGAGCTATTGAGGGTTAACACCGTGCAGCACTTTCCGGATGTTGACGAAACGTCAAATGCCGCATTTCATCTGACACACGTCAAACGTGTCGCCATATTAGCTTCTTTCGATCTCTTTTTCCGGTTGCGCTTGCAAGTGAAAGGTACGTTGGTGGTTAATTCGCTGGAAAAAGTGTTGTAAATGTTATAAATTAAGACGATTTTCATTGATTCACCGCGTGGAACAGTGACCACACTTGTTAATGAATGCATTTCAAGAGTAATTACGACAGTTGTTAGATGCAGCCGGTGTTAAATACCGTGTAATGAGTACCAGCGGAAGGTTATGTGGCCTCGCTGGTGTTGTGTTGTGATGGAACACAGAAGAATGTGATTTACCTGGCCTTAATGCAAAATGTGTTGTTTCACTTCTTTTTAGATGCCTGGAATCACTGTGAAGGACGTCGATCAAGACAAAGTGGTTGAGGGTGTAGCCCTTTTCCTCAAGAAGTAAGTACTGAGTGCGGTTTGTTCAATTGTAGGCAACCGATGACGTATGTGCGTCTCGTTCTACAAACAGGTCTGGAAAGCTGAAGGTTCCGGAGTACGTGGATCTGATCAAGACTGCCAAGTTTAAGGAACTGGCACCATCGGATCCGGACTGGTTCTACGTGCGTTGTGCTTCGATTCTGCGCCGCCTGTACCACCACAGCCCGGCCGGTATCGGTTCGATCTGCCGCATTTACGGAGGACGCCAGCGTAACGGTGTGCGACCGTCGCACTTCTGCCGTGCCGATGGTAGTACCACCCGCAAGGCTGTCCAAGCCCTGGAAGCGATTAAGCTGATTGAAAGGCATGCCGACGGTGGCCGCAAGCTCTCCAGCCAAGGCCAGCGTGATCTGGACCGTATCGCGGCACAAATTTCGAGCAAAAAACGTGAAGCCCAGAAGAAGGAAGCCGCCCAGGTGCTGAAGCTGCAGGATTAAGCGGTGGCTGTACAATTCCTGTGCAAACACACACACACAAGCGTGAGAGTTATGTGGTCAGAATATAAGTTTACTGCTACTGTGGTCAACAGCGATCCAACATCGCGCTGTTGAGTGAATGTAAAAAGCGTGTTATGTGTTGTACAGTGAGAAATTACGTTCGGATGTTCACTGTTTCGAATGGAAACTCATCTCGATCGCCAGTCGGTTCTGTGTTGTTGCATCCGGCAGCTGAAATTCCGTGTTGAGTTACGGTGTTTCGGAAGCTATCGATTGCATGTGAAGTGTGTTTTCTCTAGTGGGCCAGTGTTGTTGACACCATGTGTAGATATTTGGTTCGTTCTTATGTGGCCATTTCGTTAATGTACCAGGTCTTGCTCAGTTTTGTGTGATGCATCTCTGTCTTACCCAAACATGCTGGTTTTGCAGTTCTCATATTTTTCTCCAATTAATTACAGTAGTGTTTCCGCTTGATAGTAAAATTTGCAACAGAATGATAAGCAATCATTTATTTATAAAGTTGATTATATTATATATCAACATGCTAAATGCACAGGCAAAGCTGCCTGTAAAAGTGGGTTAAATTTCTTTGCGTCCAGAGAGGTTTCCTGAGAGGTTCGAAGGCCTGAGAGGCCGTTCTAACCGAGCAAGTAGAAGAGTGATTTTTGAGATAAAATATGCATCTATTACCGTATATCCCAATATTTTCTTCTTAACTATCATGCGAGTGGAATAATCGTTATCGATCTGTAATCGAGGTGGCAAGTATCAGCAATTCTTGCAGAAAATTTTCCGATTCGTTGAATCCTTGCGCCTGCACTACTCGTGCTATCGGTATTTCCGGCATTCTGGGTACTGACCCCTCCAGGATGGATTTAATTCGAGGTAGATCACGCTCGTCAACCTCCTGTAATGTGTGTCCTAGCTCATACTCCAGCAGCATTTTCGATAGATCATAGTCGTTGCAGAACAATGAAAGTAGGACGAGATCGTCATCTCCTGCTAGTGTGATCCCCTGAATGTTGTTTTCGATCGCATAGTTTAGCAAACATTTGGCACATTCAGTGTGCTTTAGCAGGAGAGCCATAAAAAGCACCGTCATGCCGTCACGGCACAATGTTAAGTTGGGTTTATACTGCAGTACCAGCTGCACCAATTCCAACGAATTGCTCCGTGTCGCTCGTTGTATTAAATTATCATTGCCGTTGTCAAACGTGTCTATCGAGCTGGCGTCGTAATTAAGAATCATTTTTACTATAATACACTTGTTATTGATGTTAATACCGGCAGCAAGATGCGCTGGTGTTACACCCAAACTGTTTACTACCGACACATCAACTCGAAGCTGCAGCAACCTTTCAATTATATCTTGTCGACCTACCATTATGGCGACATGTATCAATCTATTGCCAGCAACACCATCGTCGATTTCCAGCGCAGAATAACCCTTTTCGTTGCGTAAATCGCGTCGCAGACATTCATCGAGCAGATACTTTGATACAGCGTAGTCTTGTGAGTTTAGCAGAGAAACATGAAGTGCGGTCATACCGGTAAGATCTGCCAATAATGGATTAGCACCATTCTCCACCAAGAGCTTTACCATTTCGAGTGTGTCTTTCGGAAAGCAGTGGTGCAGCGGGGTTTCACCTTTCCAATCTCTGTAGTTGACCATAACAGTTAAATCAGCGCCTTTTTCTGAGGGTGGAAGAATGTCATACATGCAGCTAATTTGTTCGATTTGCCAGAAATACCTCGTAGCTCCATCGGCCGTAGAAAACTTGGCAAATAATATGGTAAAGTTGCTTAGTGCGACGTTGACAAACGTTAGAAAATCTTTTAAATTTTCTTCCAATGACACTTTGTCACGCAGAGCAAAAGTTGAATTGGGAAGCTCGATGAGTTCATCCTCTGTAGTTAACACGTAAAACGTGACCGGGGTCGAGGACTGAGCGTTTAGCGTAATCTGTTGCCATACCATCTCACCCAGCATTGCACAGGTTTCCATCCGGGTGATCATATCTTCGCAGCTGTCCCGTGTATTCCACATCTTTGACACGTTGTTTCTTTCACCGAAACAGGTGAACACTGTCTCCCGTTCAAAGATGATACCGCCGAGAATGCCTAGCTCCTCGATCGTACGCATTTTACGCGCCCAGCTGAGCAACTCTTGTACCATTGCTTTATCTTCCGCTTGTATAGCGCTAAACAACGAAGAAGATCCGTACGATTTTGACTCCTCAACAAATGAGATCATTTTCCAGCGCTGCAGCACCATTAACGCGTGTCGGAAGTGATCAAGATCGGAGGAAGGATTTTCCGCACAACGCTCGTTTACAAGCTTCTGGATCGTTTCAAACACATTCTTGTTCTTTTCTCGAATCGCTGCTTGCAGTGTTGTTGAGCTATCGAGCCAATCGAACCCTAATGCGCGCAGTGAACGGATCATTTTGTCCGATGTCATACGGTTTTGTACTGCCACAGTAAATGGATGTTTTGCAATCGTACCGAACAACACGTGCTTGATGGATTTGATCTTACGCAGCAGTCGACATAGGCCGTACTTTACGAGCAGAAGAAGTGTGCATTGTTTCGACTGTGGGTAATCTGGATACATCACGTCTACCGGAACATCACCACGGTCCAGCAGTAGCTGCACACAGTGCCACTGCTGCATTAATGCTGCCTGATGCAGGATATAAGCTAAATTGATATTTGATACAATCGCTGTAGCAGGACACCGCACTAGCAAATGCTGTAAAACGGATTGCTCACCCATACGAGCTGCTTTTTCACTGCATGCCACGAATGCGTCAGGAATAAAATGTCTAAATGCTTCATTTTCCAGCAGATATACCGCTGCGGTATAGTTTCTCGCCTGAACAGTTGTTTTGAGCAGAAATTTGAATGTATTACTTTCAATGTCCGCTTTTGCCATCATGTTGACGAAGATATCATTCCAGTGTACGATGATGGCAAGCAACAGTATCGCTGGATGAGGTACCGTGGATCGTGCTAGTAGCAAGTCTGCAATCGAACGAACACAGTAATATAACGCATCGCCCAACGGGCCACGATCGTTCGCAGTATGGAAACCTTCAAAGTATGGCAGTATCTCCCGAACACCTGCTACGTTACCGTGCTCGATAAGCTTTCGCAAAATGGCGCCCCTATTGACGACCGCTACCAGATGGACGAACAGGTCCGTTTTGCGAACGTGAGCCATAAGCTCCTCCCAGTCAAACATCTCGTCGCGTATCAAACGATCACCACGGGCTATTGTACGATCGTAGGCTGCCTGAAAGTCGCGCATTTTTAATGCCATCGATACTTGATATTCAGGATCGTTACATACTTCTGAAAAATCAGGAAAATATTGATTCAGATATTCTACAACGGGCACATCAGCGTTGCAAGGATTTATCAGCTCTGGTAGCTGAAAGAAAGTCGGAGCCAGGTATGATTCATTCCGCGTACAGCAAAATCGTGCCTTCATTTCTCCACCTTCCTGTCCTATCTTGTGCATCCCTTGGACGTCGTTCGTTTTGAATGCTTCCAGCAATCGTTTCTGCAGATCAACCCAGAGATTCGTTTGGGACAACGTCGGAACGTTAATATGCACCTTGTTAGCACCAGTATTTCCGAATAGTTGTATCTCGGTGTTAGAGAACACAAATGCATTAATTACGATCTTCTCCATTGAGCTGTCCGTTAGCAGATTATAGGATAGGGTGTCATGGGCCAAGAAATTGCGATAGTTTTTCCCCTGTATCATAGAGATGCGACTCTTCATGTAATGGAAACTATCGCCAAAGTAACCGACTGCGTACAGCATCTCGCAAAGCTCCAGCTGGATATGTTCGATAGCGCTTAACATTTGGGTTGGAAGCTCGTGTAACCGCGTAACCAATCCGTCAACCGTATGCAGACCAAATCTTTCCAGAATTAATCGCAACTGATTGCGGCTCTTGTCATACAGCTGCTGCAAATGGTTCTGATCGCGTTTGACCAACTCACGGGTAAGGTCCTTGTTCCAGGACAGTTTGCACTCCTTGCAGAACGTTTCCAGCACCTTCCATTTGTTGTCGATGAAGAAAATATCATTGTAGTAAGGCTTCAAGCGTTTATTGAGACGCTGTAACGCTTCTTCATCGATCTTGTTCGCGATCATGAGATCATGCGTCAACTGACGCGTATGCAAAATGTAATCGAAGTCTTCGACGCAATCCATTGCTGTAGAACCATTCTTCAGAATGCCTGCAACTACGGAAGGATTGTACTTCAGCAAACGTTGATCCTTCCATTCTACCGTCAATGATTCGACGTGATTAGTTTGCCAGGACGTGCGCACCTGCTGGAAGAATTCTCCTTCCCATCTCATCGTTAGCTTCCAATCCAACAACCTTCGGACGGCAGCCAAATCGTCGCTAGAGAAACAGGCTCTCCGTATATCACTATAGTTAAAGTTATCGTTTTCCTTGAAGCAATCGCGCAATTTATTTACAATATCACGTTTTACTTGTAGATGTTTTTGTAAGTGCCGGAATGTGGGCATTGCGCCGATAGGTTCCTTTTCTACCTCCTCGAACGTGGCTTTGGCTTCATCGAAATACTGCGTCACCTGTTTATAGCAAGCGAGCTGACGCTGTTCCAACGAATCCATATCGCCGGCGTACACTACCAACGATCGCAGCTCCTTGAATGTGTCACACTGGCGCATATAACCGTAGAACGATTGCCGGGCAACCATGACGGTAACGACATACAGCAGCTGAAATGCCATTCTCATCATGCCCAAGTTTGAACGAAATGTGTCACAGAGTGTTTTATCGAACGATTCTCCTAAGAGTTGCTTCTTCAACGAGATACTGTGCGAAAACACTTCCCGAAAGGATTTGTTCATGATGGGGAAGAGTTCGGTCAGCATTGTACCCATAGCGTCCGCAGCCTTTCCCGGCATATTGGCAGAGTTGGTGGTGTTCTTGATGGCTTCGCCTAATACCTGTACCGTCCGTTTCATACACGCTATCTCGGCGAAATTGGATTGTGTGCGTTGTTTCGGGTTCGGTACAATGTTCTCGCAGTAGAAAACAGTCTTGTGCAGTGAGTAGTATTGCTTGGTTTTTCTGTAACATTTAAGCAGCTTGCGCTTGATGCGACGATCTTTGCCACGCATTAGATGAGCCAGATTAAAAGATTCACCTGACACGATGTCAGCGACGATGGTTTCGGTCGCTTTTCCTTTTTTCCAATCGCCCATCAACCGGTTCACTACATTTTGTGGATGAGATACGTGACGCAAACGGTTCCCGATCTGCTCAATCAATTGATCTCTGTACGTCTTATCTAACGCTTTTACCATTCCGGCCATTTCTTCGGTCCACGGTTTGTCGATTCGTTTCACCTTATCTAGCATATCCTTGATTAAGCTATCCTTACTAGCGGTACTATCCATTTCTGCACGTCCCTTCAGTTGCTGGATCACGTGTGCTTTGTTCGGTAGATTGGAAGTTTCCATTTTCATCAACAGATCCTCGATCAGTTTATTTTTCTCTGCCGTACCAGACGTTTCAATTGTTCTCACTATCGACAACAGTTCCGATTCGGTTCGTTCCAGATACGTTTTCACTATTGCCAACTGTTCGCTTATCATGCGTACAAATTCGATCACCAGACATTTGTTAATCATCAGACGATACTCCTGAAACTGTTCCGGGTTGCGGTAGATGGACAGAAATATGGCCACACAAAATATGGCCTCCTGCATTGGAAGATGGGCAAGGAATTGTTTGTGCTTTAGAAAGTACAAATGGTTGTGCACGGTTTGCAGTCGATGCAGGAACAGATCGTCAACATCCGCATACAGTCGGGTATTGTACTGCAGCTTTATAACACTCCAACATTCGCTTATAACGTCGATATGATTTTTCCATTCGTTTGAATCCTTCGTTCCGGACCAGTTGCCGGACAGCCTCCGAAACCCATAGTCGGACAGTTTCCACAGCAAGAAGTGACGCAGATCTTCCGACAGAACCACATTCTTTACATTTAGTTGAATTAACGCACTCGCTATGTGTTGGAATTCTTCTTCCTCCTTAAGCTTCTTGATAAGAAGAAACTTTTTAAATATCTGCAACGAGTCATGTCTTAACATCTTGTAGCAAGCGGTTGCATCATCCAGGCCATCAATTTCTACTTTTATCAGAGCTTCAACCAATTCACTGTCTCCACCATTCACAAGCGCCCACTCGAGTACATTTTGTCCTTCGCTATCGACGGTGGTGCTATCAAACAATCCGCTTGTCAATAAACAACGCACTACACCGAGATGACTCACACCGCCGATTTTCACACACAAATGCAGCGGAGATTCGCCGTATGAACGCCGGAACTCCAAGACGGTATCGATGGTCGCTTGTTTAATNACATTTTGTCCTTCGCTATCGACGGTGGTGCTATCAAACAATCCGCTTGTCAATAAACAACGCACTACACCGAGATGACTCACACCGCCGATTTTCACACACAAATGCAGCGGAGATTCGCCGTATGAACGCCGGAACTCCAAAACGGTATCGATGGTCGATTGTTTAATGCAATTTCCCAGCATCGTTTCATCACCGATCGTGATCGCTTCGAAGATGATTTCAACCAAATTATTCTCCATCGCTTAAAAGGGGGTCACTATAATTTTTAAGTTAAGTTTAAAAGGGGGGGCGGGATAATTTTTAAGTTACTTTAACAATATCACAGCTTGCGTATGCGCTGTCACGCAACTTACGTCTAGATTGGTGCGCAGCAAACAAATGACTTGTGAGGATCAGACGGCGATCAGGTGGGATTCCCCGCACGGTAAAAAACCTCTCAGCATTTGATAAACATTCTCTCGCAATAAAGTGGGAGAGAAGAACACGTTTTTTACGCACACTCTTACAATGCGCGATGTGTGTACGCTTTTTGTGCGTAAACTTGATTTTGAAAGTAAAAAATATGGTTTAAAGGGAAATTCCCGAAACAGTCGTCCCACGACCAACTTTTCCTTCATCATCATTGGCTCACTTACGGTTGAGCACGTGTTGATTGCGCTGAAATGGCCAGTCAAAAAATCCGTTTGCCGGAAATGTGTTCCAATCTTCGACACGTTTAGCTCAACTTGATCTAGCGATGGATCGTTGATCAGCATCTTCTCAATGGGGCATGTGTCCGGCATCCTCATAACGTGCTCCGACCACCGTATCATTCGGATCTTTGCTTTAGTCAGCATGTCTGCTTCGCAGCACAGCTCAGATTGGTAATCCAATCGTGGTAATCCACGAGTATGTCCTGCTCACAAATACTGTTAAATGAAATTCGATAATTCCGCACTCGCCGCTCGAAAATTCCAACGCTCTTGAGGCGTTTTACGCCAGTAATGTACGAGATTAGTGGTCATAGAGGACTGGAGGACGTATCAGGGTGAAGGTACGATTTCCCGTAACATTTCTTTGACTTAGGTTGATATCCGAAGATACGTCACACATGGTAGCATAACTTCCCAAGTTCCTCGCGAATGTCTGATAGGCTCAACCTATCACGGCCAGAGCTTCCGGTAAGTACATACATACTTTGTCTTTATCCCGTGGATCTTCATTGATATGACCCACGTGTAGTAGAGTTACCGTAAGCAGATTATAGGTGTAAAGAAGGAATTGGTCAATAAGAAGAGGGGCAGCCGTGTTGCTTAAAGAGAGCGAAACAGTCGTATTTTTCTTGTGCACACTAAAAATATTTAATTTCAATTGTAAAATAAGAAAAAGAAAGTGTACGAAAAAAAGTACTGCAATTTCTGATTATGCATTTAATTATGCCAGCGTTTCTATGTGACGTGGGGTGAGAGTTTGTCGTGCGATCGCTCAAAAGTAGGAGTCGGGGGTAGCGAGAATGCAAAAATTTCCCCTGTTTGATGCTTTTCTCAAAATAAAAACAGACAGTAAAGTTTCAGTTTGGTTATAAAATTTACAACAAAGTAGTTACAAGTGATTTATTTTTATCAAAGTAAAATTTTGTATAAATATGCTGATAGCACAGCAAAAGCTTCTTACAAAATTATTTAAAATCTCCTTGCTTCCTGAGAGGGTTTTAGATAAAATGCATATACCCGTATATTCCATCAATTTTCCGTGCACAAATATGCTTATCCAATGATGACTTTAAGTAAGATGACCATTAATTATTACTATTATTAAATAACGTATGTTTGCCGTACGGCTACACATAGTAATACTTAAAGTAAACCTAAAGTTAATATAAAACTAATATTACAAGAGTAGTATAGCTAGACCAATAGACTAATAATCAATACGACAGGAGGGATTAAAAAGGAAATCTTAGACGGACGCGGAAGGAAGATATCGGGAGGAAATATATTGAGGAATCGAGGAGAGCAACGTTGGCGAATCAATACAATCAAGCAAGAGGGATTAACAAATAAGGATTGTGCCTAAAGGCGGCGGTTATCGATTGAGTCAATACCGAGCAGACGACACCTGGATTCATAATAATAATAATAGTTAGGCAAGGCAACAGAGGAACCACCCGGAAATTTGCGAACCGCAAACCTGGCGAAGGATCTCTGCCCTCGCTCTAAGCGCTCAATATGAATCCGAGCAATAGGGGCCCAGACTATAGAGCAATACACCGTTAATGACCTAACCAGCGGGCAAAACAGTCACAACAGGATCAGAGAAATCTCGAACGAAGAAATGCCTAGCAGACTACAGTATCTTTGTATATGAGTCCTCATGGTGAAGTGAATTAATTGATTACCATAACACGATTTACCTGGACCTCATCAAGGACATACGAATGGATTACAGGCGAGCGGGTACGGGAGAAGTAAATATTAATGATTTGTATCTGATCCAGAGAGCGAGCATCATCAACATCATCAAAAATTTATACGATTCAGTTAATTGTAGGCTCTGTACTGCATGAAATACCGATATGTCCGGCATTACTAACTGCTCTGATTTATTTTGAAGTGCTATTTTATCAGCAATAGATTTCATTTTGGGGACTACCCCGTGGACGATGGATTTAATTCGAGGTAGATCTCGCTCGTCAACTTGCTCTAATGTGTGCCCTAGTTCATACTCCAGCAGCATTTTCGATAGATCATAGTCGTTGCAGAACAATGAAAGTAGGACAAGATCATCATCTCCTGCTAGTGTGATTCCCTGGATGTTGTTTTTGATCGCATGCTTAACCAAACACTTGGCGCACTCGATGTGCTTGAGTACGATTGCCAAGCCAAGCGCCGTCATACCATTACGGGACAAGGTCAAGTTGGGTTTATACTGCAATACCAGCTGCATCAGTTGCAGTGAGTTCCTTCGTGCCGCACATTGTATTAAGGTGTCATCCTCGTGTCCGAAGGTGTCTATCGAGCTGGCTTCGCATTGATTTTCGAACTCAATAATCATTTTTACTATTCGACACTTGTTATAGACATTATTGACGGCAGCAAGATGCACTGGTGTAATACCCGCACAGTTCACTACCGACACATCGACGCGAAGTTCCAATAACCGTTGTACGATATCTTGTCGACCTGCCGCTATGGCGTTATGTATCAATCTGTCACCATCAATGGGATTAAATAATTCTAGCGCGGAATAACCCTTTTCGTTGCAAACATTCCGTCGAACACACTCATCGAGCAGATACCGTGCTAGTGTATAGTCCAGTGTGTGCACCAGCGAAATTGTGATGGGAGACTTGCCTGTTTTATCCTCCAACAGTGGATTGGCCCCGTTCTCCACCAAGAGCTTTACCATTTCGAGTGAATTTTTCAAAACACATACATGCAATGCAGTTTCACCATTCAAATTTTTGTAATTGACCACATCAGTTAAATCAACGCCTTTTTCTGAAGGGGGCAGAATGTCGTACATGCAGCTAATTTGCTCGATTTGCCAGAAATACCTCGTAGCTCCATCGGTCGTAGAAAACTTGGCAAATAATATGGTAAAGTTGCTTAGTGCGACGTTGACAAACGTTAGGAAATCTTTTAAATTTTCTTCCAATGACACTTTGTCACGCAGAGCAAAAGTTGAATTGGGAAGCTCGATGAGTTCATCCTCTGTAGTTAACACGTAGAACGTGACCGGGGTCGAGGACTGAGCGTTTAGCGTAATCTGTTGCCATACCATCTCTCCCAACATTGCACAGGTTTCCATCCGGGTGATCATATCTTCGCAGCTGTCCCGTGTATTCCACATCTTTGACACGTTGTTTCTTTCACCGAAACAGGTGAACACTGTCTCCCGTTCAAAGATGATACCGCCGAGAATGCCTAGCTCCTCGATCGTACGCATTTTACGCGACCAGCTGAGCAACTCTTGTACCATTGCTTTATCTTCCGCTTGTATAGCGCTAAACAACGAAGAAGATCCGTACGATTTTGACTCCTCAACGAATGAAATCATTTTCCAGCGCTGCAGCACCATTAACGCGTGCCGGAAGTGATCAAGATCGGAGGAAGGATTTTCCGCACAACGCTCGTTTACAAGCTTCTGGATCGTTTCAAACACATTCGTGTTCTTTTCTCGAATCGCTGCTTGCAGTGTTGTTGAGCTATCGAGCCAATCGAACCCTAATGCGCGCAGTGAACGGATCATTTTGTCCGATGTCATAAGGTTTTGTACTGCCACAGTAAAGGGATGTTTTGCAATCGAACCGAACAACTCGTGCTTGATGGATTTGATTCTTCGAAGTAGTCGATATCGGCCGTACTTTACAAGCAGAAGAAGTGTACTTTGTTTCTGTCGCGGGTACGTGTCATATATCGTGTCCACCGGAACATCACGCTCCAGCAGTAGCTGCACACAGTGCCACTGCTGCGATAATGCTGCCTGATGCAGGCTAGAAGCTAAACTATTATTTGCAATCAATGTGGTAGGACACAACTCTATGAAATACTGCAAAATGGATTGGTCACCCATGCGAGCCGCTATTTCACAGCATTCCTGAAATACGTCGAGAATAACATGTCTAAATGCTTCATTTTCCAGTAGATAAACCGTGGCGGTATAGTTTCTCGACATGACGGCCGATATGAGTAAATATATATGTGTATCCTCTTCAATATCAGCTTTAGCCATCATGGTGGTAAAGAAATCATTCCAGTGCAAGAGAATGGCAAGGAACAGCAACCCTGGACGAGGTATGCCCAATCGTTGTATCAGTAAATCTGCAACCGAACGCACACAGTAAAGTAACGCTTTGTATAACGCGTGAGAAACGTCCGAAACATAGGAATTTACGCTTAAGTACGGTATTATCTCCCGAACACCTGATGTGTTACCGTGCACAATAAGTTCTTTCAAGACGACAGCGTCTTGATCGTTGTGAATGATCCTTTCCGGAAGGATGAACGGATCCAGATTTTGAATGAGATCCTTAACGTCCTTCCAATCAAATATCCATTTCCATATCAAACAATTACCACGGTTACTTGTACTATCGTATCTTGGATCATTAAATCGCTCTAAAAATTCGGGAAAGTATTGATTCAGGTATTCTACAATTGACACATCGGTGTTAGAAGGAATTATCAGTTCTGGTAGTTGAAAGAAAGTCGAAGCCAGGTATGATTCATTCCGTGTACAGCAAAATCGTGCCTTCATTTCTGCACCTTCCTGTCCTATCGTGTGCATCCCTTGGACGTCTTTCGTTTTGAATGCTTTCAACAATCGTTCCTGCAGATCAACCCAGTGATTTGTTTGGGACAAGGTCGGAACGTTAATATGCACCTTGCTAGCACCAGTATTTCCGAACAGTTGTATTTCAGTGTTGGAGAACACAAATGCATTAATTACGACCTTCTCCATTGAGCTGTCCGTTAGCAGATTATAGGATAGGGTGTCATGGGCCAATAAGTTGCGATAGTTTTTCCCCTGTATCATAGGAATGCGACTCTTCATGTAATGGAAACTATCGCCAAAGTAACCGACTGCTCTCAGCATCTCACAAAGCTCCAGTTGGATATATTCGATAGCACTTAACATATGGGTTGGAAGCTCGTGTAACCGCGTAACCAATCCGTCAACAGTATCTAGACCATACGTTTTCAGAATTCCTAGCAACTGATTGCGACTATTGTCGTACAGCTGCTGTAAATGATCCAGATCACGTTTGATCAACTCACGGGAAAGTTCCTTGTTCCAGGACAGTTTTCGCTCCTTACAGAACGTTTCCAGTACCTTCCATTTTCTGTCGATGATGAAGATATCATTGTAGTAATATTTCAAACGTTCATTGAGATTCTGCAACGCTTTCTCATCGATCTTGTCCAGGATTTCGATATCCTGAGTAAACTGACGAGTGTGTTCTATGTATTCGAATTCTTCGACGCAATCCATCTGGAGAGAACCAACTCTCATAAGATTTGTAATTAAGACAGGATCATACTTCAACAAATGTTGATTCTTAAATTCTACCGATTCCATCGATACGAAGTAATGAGATTTCCAGAATGTGCGCACCTCCTGGAAGAAATCGCTTGTCCATTTCATGTTAAGCTTCCAATCCAACAACCTTCGGACGGCAGCCAAATCGTCGCTAGAGAAACAGGCTCTGCGTATATCACTATATGTAAAGACTTTGTTTTGTAGGAGGCATTCGTGGAAGTTTTTTACAAGCTTTTGTTTTACTCGCATATGCATGTGTAAGTTCTCAAACTCGGGAATTTCGTTGTCAGATTCCTTTTCTAACTCCTCGCACGTGGATTTCACTTTATCGAAATATTGCGTCACCTGGTTGTAGCAAGAGAGGTATGACTTTTCCAATGCTTCCATATCGTCGACGTAGAGTACCAACGATCGCAGCTCCCTGAAAGTGTTACACTGGCGCATATAACCGTAAAACGATTGCTTTAGAACCATTACGGCAACGACATACAGTATTTGAAATGTCATTCTGACGATGTCAAAGTTCAAACGGAGCCTGTCGCAAAACTGACTATCGAACGATTCTTGTAAGAGCTGCTTCTTCAAGGAGATACTGTGCGAAAACACTTCTCGAAAGGATTTGTTCATGACGAGAAATAATTCGGTCAGCATTGTACCCAAAGCGTCTGCAGCCTTTCCCGGCATATTGGCAGAGTTGGTGGTGTTCTTGAAAGCTTCGCCGAATACCTGCACCGTCCGTTTCATACACGCCGTTTCGACGTAAGTGGATTGAGTACGTTCTTTAGCGTTCGGTACAATGTTCCCACAGTAAAACAAGGTCTTGCGCAGTGAGTAGTATTGTTTGGTTTTTCTGTAACATTTAAGCAGCTTGCGCTTGATGCGACGATCTTTGCCACGCATCAGATGAGCCAGATTAAATGATTCACCTGACACGATGTCAGCGACGATGGTTTCGGTCGCTTTTCCTCTTTTCCAATCGCCCATCAATCGGTTCACTACATTTTGTGGATGAGATACGTGACGCAAACGTTTCCCGATCTGCTCAATCAATTGATCTCTGTACGTCTTATCTAACGCTTTTACCATTCCGGCCATTTCTTCGGTCCACGGTTTGTCGATTCGTTTCACCTTATCTAGCATATCCTTGATTAAGCTATCCTTACTAGCGGTACTATCCATTTCTGCACGTCCCTTCAGTTGCTGGATCACGTGTGCTTTGTTCAGTAGGTTGGAAGTTTCCATTTTCATCAACAGATCCTCGATCAGTTTATTTTTCTCTGCCGTACCAGACGTTTCAATTGTTCTCACTATCGACAACAGTTCCGTTTCGGTTCGTTCCAGATACGTTTTCACTATTGCCAACTGTTCGCTTATCATGCGCATAAACTCGATCACCAGACATTTGTTAATCATTAGACGATACTCCTGAAACTGTTCCGGGTTGCGATAGATGGACAGAAATATGGCCACACAAAATATAGCCTCCTGCATTGGCAGATGAGCAAGAAATTGTTTGTGCTTTAGAAAGTACAGATGGTTGTGCACGGTTTGCAGTCGATGCAGGAACGGATCGTCAACATCCGTGTACAGTCCGGTATTATACTGCAGCTTTATCACACTCCAACATTCGGTTATAACGTCGATATGATTTTTCCATTCGTTTGGATCCTTCGTTCCCGACCAGTTGCCGGACAGCTTGCGAAAACCATAGTCGGACAGTTTCCACAACACAAAGTGACGCAAATCTTCCGACAGAACCACATTCTTAACATTTAGTTGAATTAACGCACTCGCTATGTGTTGGAATTCTTCCTCCTCCTTAAGCTTCTTGATAAGAAGAAACTTTTTAAATATCTGCAATGAGTCATGTCTTAACATCTTGTAACAAGCGGTTGCATCCTCCAATCCATCAATTTCTACTTTGATCAGAGCTTCAACCAATTCACTGTCTCCACCATTCGCCAAAGCACACTCGAGTACGGTTTGTCCTTCGCTATCGACGGTGGTGCTATCAAACAATCCGCTCGCTAATAAACAACGCACTACACCGAGATGATTCACACCGTCGAATTTCACACACAAATGCAGTGGAGATTCGCCGTATGAACGCCGGAACTCCAAGACGGTATCGATGGTCGCTTGTTTAATGCAATTTCCCAGCATCGTTTCATCACCGATCGTGATCGCTTCGTAGATACTTTTAACCAAATTATTCTCCATCGCTTAAAAGGGGGTCACTGCGGGATAAATTTTAAGTTCATTTAACAATATCACAGCTTGCGTATGCGCTGTCACGCAACTTACGTCTAAATTGGTGCGCCGAAAACAAACGCCTGATGATCGTGCGACGATCAGGTGGGATTCCCCGCACGACAGCAAACCTCTCAGCATTTGATAAACATTCTCTCGCAATAAAATGGGAGAGAAGAACACGTTTTTTACGCACACTCTTACAATGCGCGATGTATGTACGCTTTTTTGTGCGTAAACTTGATTTTGAAAGAAAAAAATATGGTTTTAAGGGCGATATGGAGGGGAAATTCCCGTAACTGTCATCCCGAGTATGGTTGTCGCATTCATTATGATATATCACTCGTGAAATTGATAAAATAAATCGCATTTGTTTCGATTCCGGTAGATTCATTTCCAATGTAATTAATGTAAAACAGAGCTGTGTGCCAACACCTAAGCATTTCTAACAAAACGAGATAATTTATTCCTTCAACCAATCGAGCACGAGTGGTGTAAAGTAGGATATGATACAGTCGGCACCGGCACGGCGCATACCTACCAGCACTTCCCACAGAACAGTCTTCAAATCAAAGGCACCAATTTCTCCCGCGTTTAGCAGCATCGAATACTCTCCCGATACCTTCAAAAAGAAATGCACACGTATTAATTGCATAAAACATCGAACATGGAGTGTTTTACATTACCTGGTAGATAAACAGCGGCAGTTCGGGATATTCGTCCTTTACTTGCTTCACAATATCTAAATAAGCCATACCGGGCTTTACCATGAGCATGTCGGCACCTTCCTCTACGTCACGTTTCTGTAACAACAAACACGACAAAATGATTCCATTTTTATAATTGAATGGTGGTTGATGACAACAATCGAACGTACCGCCGCCCGTTTGGCGATGCCTTTCGATCCCGGTGGCAATTGGTAGCATTTCCGATCGCCGAATGCAGGGGCTGATTTGGCCGCATCACGGAACGGTCCATAGAAGCCGGACGCAAACTTGACCGAGTACGACAGCACCGAACACCGGTTATCTAGTTTGTTGGCGCGCAACATTTGCTTTATCGCGTAAATGCGATTGTCCATCATGTCGGACGGTGCCACAATGTGGGCACCTGCCTTTGCATACGCGAGGGCAATTTCAGCGATGCGCTTTATGCTGGGCTCATTGTCGATAACACCGTCCGGTGTCAATACACCACAGTGACCGTGGTCGGTGTACGGGCATAGGCACACGTCGCACGCAATCAACAGATCGGGGAAGGCGGCACGTAGTCGGGGCAGTGCGCGTATCACCGGATTTGTGGCGCAATCGGCTCCCGAACCGATGGAGTCCTAAAATTAGAAGATCATGAAGCAAAGCAGTGATAATGAGCATTCATGGCGCATGTTATCGCAGCTGCACGAAAACGGCAGTCGCCAAAATACCTTAGGCAGATTGTCGACCACACCGAACAGTAGGATCGATTGTAGCCCTTTCGTGACCAATGGTTCCAGGTGGGCAAGCAGAGTGGTGATACCGTAACGGGCAACTCCCGGCATGCTTGGAATGTGCTGAACAGCTTCATCGTCGTCACTGTGAAGCAAAAGGAATAGAAAATCAAGATTAAAACAAAGCTACTGAACACTTACAAAATCCGGGAACTTTTTCGTACACTAAAAACACGGGATACATCAGATTGTGCGCTTCAATCGCCACATCCTGGCACTGCAGTTTTCGTAGCGTTGGATGGAATATACTGCTATGCAGCTTGATCGACGACATTGCTAAGGAAGCTGGACGAAAGCGTCACACGAGGAATGATTTGCAAATTGTACCGAGCGCGTGCCGTGTGCGTTCCAGGCGAAAGCGTGTGCGGTGAATGAAGTGGAACTAGACTACGCTGGAACCATTACCTTTCTCGACGGGGTGGATTGTGTAATTTACAATCGCGATTGCTTTTTGTTTGTGTTGATGAACCGCCAGCACGTGCACACGCATACTATCGAAGTGCCCCACAAGCGCTAGGTAGCACCTTTAGCGCGAAATGTTTTTGCATTTTAATTCGTTCTGAAGCAGTACTATTTACACGATTGTTTCATTTATGAATACAGTAACTTAAACGCTGTAAAATTAGCAAAAACAACACGATTATACCCTGTGGATTAACTGCTTATGCGGTTTCTATTATGTGCGGAATTATGCGTAAACATATGTTTTTGACAATACATAATCAAGGTAGCTAAAGGGATGCGATACAGGGGTTTTCAAGTTTGTTTACAGTTGTAATACGATGCATCAAATGAGTAAAACGAAAACGATATCTAATCAGTTTCGTCCCAGATAATTAAATTATTGTCTATCTAAAGCTGTCCTGCTAAGCATTAGATTATTTCATGAATATTGTAAAAATAATCTAATACGTCGATACAATTGAACGAGGTCACCTGTACTGTATCAACCTTGACTATTCAATCTGTCCAAAATTGACAGCTAATTGTTGTGTTCTGTTGTATTGTTTACTAAATGCTTTTACCAGCAACATTTCCTAGCGTCCGTAGGCTTTCTTTACTTTACAGCAGTGGTAATTGTACTTTACATCAGTGTAATGGGTGCACAGGTCAATGCTGCCGAGTTGCTGCAGCAAGCACTCAGCTCAAACATTATACCGAATCAGGAGTTTTTATTGCAAGGCTCTATTTTAGACTCAGCGGCAGAAAATCTGCTTCACCGGTAAGGATGCCTCAGGCACAGTTCATCCTACAAAACAAAACATAAAACATGATCATACTTCCAGATTGCGAGGGCTTTGCGACAACGTTGATGCTAGTCCGGAAACGTTCAGTGATATAGAAATGTGCTTCAGCTTGAAGTTACCCACAGAGAAGGTAATTTTATGCAATGTTTTTGTACCGAAAAATAGATGCTTACCTTTACCTTGTTGTCGCACATCCTTGTAGACACCGGTAATGACGGTACGGGTACGACGCGCTCAGGACGTCGAAGCACCACTGCAGCTACGATACATAGGCCAACCGGAGCTGGGTGATCGAACCAGACCGACGCTAGTGAGAAGCAGCCTGGATATTGCTTGTACACCGCTAGTAATTGATTTTCTAACCGAGATGGGCTTTCGGTTGGATTTTGAATACTCCACCAAAGGATACATGTTTCGCAAGGGTCGCATGAAGATTACGGTGTCAAAAATACTGAAAAACATGACCGAGCCCATCTCACAGAGCTATCTGGTGGAGCTGTCCGTGCTAGCACCGAAGGGCCAGGATGCGATCGCTGAGGATATGCGCATTTTTGCCGAGCAGCTTAAACCCTTGGTGCAGCTGGAAAAGATCGACTACAAACGATTCGCCCAAATGCCGTAAAGCGTGTGGATGCATTTGATACTCCTCTTCGTTTACAGCTTGTAAGTCTATATCTTTAATACATTCTTGATTTATTGTGAAAGTATTATACTTTTCCAGTAATAAAAAAAAACACACACTTTTGCTTTGTAAAAACAACCAACAACGAATTGAAAAATATCACAAATGAATTGAATATGAAAGCCGGAAGCGGTTGATGTGGTTAAACGTTACAGTCATATACCGACATGCGCGCCCACTTTTCCTTAAATATTGTCTATAGGTTTGAAATGGTAATCTTGGCACCTTCCTTAAATCAATAGCTAATCGATACGCACACCTCGAACCGTTTCGTCCAAGCACCGGAGCAAAAAGGGGATGGGGAAAACGCTAAAAGATCACAGTTTCGATGCGATTTGTTGTGCATGCTTTTGGGCGTTTGGAAGCGCGTTTTTTTTTTGCTTTGTCACCGCCATCCCAAAACGCGAACAAAAGATGGAAGTGGTAACGTGGGTCGGGGGTAGGGCTTGCGCGATGCTGTCCGTGTGCATCTGTATTAATGACATCCAGAACCATGTGCATGTGCATCGGGATCGACCGACGGGCTACGTGGATAATGCTCGAGACTGGTCGATGCTGAAGGGTTTACCGATTCTAGAACGGAGTAGTGACAAAATCAGGCAAAAGAAAGAAATATATAAAAAACACAAAACAAAAACTAAATGTAAGCAAAATGCAAACCTTAAAAAAATATCGAAAACGACAAAAGAACAAACAGAAACGGGTTTATCTTACAGGAAGAGATGGTTAGAGCTGGTGATGGAAAAAGGGATGTGTTTCTTGGTATGAGACGGCAGGTGAGAAATTAGGTCAGAGTTTGATAATTAGAGCGGGTAGTGCGCTAAAAAAAGAGAGGCAAAATAAACAAAAACGTGAAATGATAGATCAGAAACCGAAGATCAGAATGCAAACATCAAGTCGGTTCTAAAACCGATTGTCACATACACCGGTTGGACAGGGCGTCGAATGACTCATTGCGCAGCTTTCGGCTGTACGAGGAGCATTGAGGTGCATTTGGGCGCAGGTGTGAAAGAAGAGAAGAGAGAGAGAGAGAGAGAACACGATAAAGAACGATGAACAAGCTAATGGTGCTAATGGATGGTTCCAAGCAAAACGCCAGATGATCGTTATTTACGGGATAGCGGGACCATCATCTTACCTTGCTCTAGGCAGCGCGTAGTGCAGATCATTTTCGTCTGTTGTGCCTGAATGTTCTCCATGTTCACCTTCATCGAAAGATGACCGAACAGGAAGTAGCCGAGTCCCATACCACCAACCACGGCAATAAACAGATAGCCGTTGTAAACCATCACCGTCAGCATTAGCGCATAACCAAGCATGCTGTGAAACAGAAAGGTAATCGCTTCCGCAAGCAGCTGCCGTACACGGCGTGACAAAGTGCTACCGATCAGTGGACCATTGCTGACGCTACCTTCCAGGGATAGCAGGGTGGCACTTTCGCTTGGAGGGCAGGATCCGGACCGTACCCGTTCTCGTGCTGTCCGTGCGCGTACCTTAGCACCGTGGATCTGAAAGTGAAAACAAACTGATAATTAAACTGAACCAACTTGGGCTGCATTGTCCGCATATCGTTTTTTTTATCATTTTAGATCAAACAATAGTCGATGCGTGAACCAACACACTGCACACGGCATATCGGTCAGTGAACTGATTAGAGCTTATCTTGGGCACCAAACCTTACCTTTAGCCCTTCGTAGGCAACGGACAGTGCTGTTAGCGTGAGACAAAGTGCTACCATTGGGCCGGTCCCATTAACGGTCAGACCGGAGAAGAACACATCGCCCACGTCGGAACCCCACCAAAACGACATGTGCATCATGGTGCGATGGGTTTTGTACTGTGCTGCTGCTGTTCGGTGGTTACTTATAGGAGATGCTATAACCTAGAAGATGGACACAGCAAATGGTATGTTTAAGTTAGTGGTCAGGGTATTGGGTACACGATAAGCGTCAAACACACACACACAAACAGAGAAGTGGGACGGAAACAATAGTTTACAGAACGCAATCTGGCATCGATAAGCGGAACACGGTGCGTAACACGACGCGAGTCCAAAACTGATAATAGATGAACCACCCTTAATAGAGTTGTGGCCTGGTTTGTGTGACCACTTCATCTGTTGCACTTTATGTATCCAGGAAGTAAGTCGGGAACTTTTCCTGGCACAGTTTTGCACAGTTGCTCTACGTTGCAACGATTATTTAACACGCTCAATTCGGACCCGAATTCCGGTTTTACGCCTTTCAATCCGGTTTTTGGGGCATTGTTTTATGTAATTCTTTCGCATTCTTTCACCTTCACGGTACGTACCTACGGGTGTGGAGGAACGCCTGTGTAGATTCCTTGTCAAAATTTAGATCCTCCCAAAAGAAGCACCGTCCGTGGGCGGATGTGAAGTTTCGCTACTGCTCATCCGCTAATCGTGACACAAAAGAGCACTTGTGGCAAAAGCGTCAAGGCGTACGTCCCACAGACAATCAGTAATATTGTTCCCTCATTCCATGCGCCACAATAATTACACGGCGACAGTTACCGCTCAGCCAGCTTTTTCCTATCCGCTGATGCAGCACATTCGCGACACCAAATCGCACAGCTTTACATTTGTGTACGGCACACAGACGTACGCTACGACGGAATGGAAACAACACGAAATGCAGCGGTGTACGGAACGTTCCCGTGTGCAGCGCACACAGTGGAGCACTTTTGTAAACGCGCGAGGTATTGTGTAAAACAGCAAACAAAAAAACACAATCGTGTACGCACAGCAGTGTTTTGCTAGTGAGGTAATCTTTAGTACTGTGTGTTGGTGGGAGTTGAAAGCAAACCAATCCGTACGAACCAAAACAAGATTGCCTTGAAAGGTTAAGCAGCGTGTACACGTAACAATAACAAAAAATGCGTTTCGGATCAAATATTTTTTTAATTTACTTTTTTTTTATATAATAGTAATACTAGTTTCGCGACTAGTTTCTTTGTTTAGGTATTACAGTAAAAGTAAAAAAAGTATATTTATTTTAAAAAATTAAATGGATTTACTTGAAATTTTTTTGCTCATATCAATTTGATTTTAACGAACACAGAATCGGTATTTTTCTACGAAATGCTGCAGCAATAATATAAAATTAATTATACGGGGTAGCCCGGTGGTGCATGTGATAAACGGCGCCGGTCCACACGACAGGACCGGGTTCAAATCCCATCCGGACCGTTCCCTCGTAGCAAGAACTGACTATCCCGCTACGTGGTAAAATAAGTCTAGTAAGCCAGAAATGGCCGGCGTGACCGGTAAGGTCGTTAAAAGCCAAGAAGAGAGAGAAAGAATATAAAATTCTTTCATTTAGAGATGTTAAACAGGTATAAGCATAATAAACATGAACAAATATCCATAATAGCTTTTTCAAAAATTTCTGGAAAATATTCCATGAACGTTGTTCTTATAAATAGTTGTTTTACATGATAAACATCGTGCCCACGACGGATTCCGGACAGAATAGGAGTAAATGATCTATTTTAGTTAAGTAAGTTCTTTTTTTAATGAATTCCGGAATTAAACGGCGCTGGTTCCACATGACAGAATCTTGGATCAAATTCTCATCCGGATCGTGTCCCCGTAGTAAGGATTAAATATCCGGTTACGTGATAAAAATAAGTCAAGTAAGCCAGAAATTGTCGGCATGATGTTATAGGTCATTGAGCCAAGAAGAAGTAGAATAAATTAAGATGGGTATTTTGTAAATATTTGAGTGATTATCAAGCACGAACTTGTCTATACACTTTGTCAATTTTTAAGCAGACAGCTCAAAACTATGGGGAGAAATTTTTAACGATTTTAAATATACAACAGTAAACCACGTGTTGACCTATTCCCGATGTTATTAGTGTCGATATTTATTATATTTTAACATGTAAAGCAAGAAAAAAAAAGTTGTAAGACACTATGTATTACATATTCAAATATAATGTTGGGTGTTCCAATCAGCAGATTGAACAAATTAAACTGATTAAATAAAAAAATCATTAAAAAATATCTTTTTTACATCAGCTACCACATGGTTGTGTTAGAACCGTGCTTGCTCTGGCTGAATGAACTTCATTGGCTGCGTACGTGAAATGCAGCCAGAGAAAACGCAGCCAAAAGCTTACGTTTCAAAATCTTTAAATGATTTCCGTTAAAAAAAAGGATGGAACAGGCGTGAAATGTTAGACTGAAGTATTAATTCACAATAAAGTTGTTAAGCAATGTTCACTTACGCTCAATGGACTATTTTATTTTAAAAACAGCACACTGTTTGTAAAAAGTACATCATTCATAAAGATTTTTATGATTTTTTTGTTCATATAAATCAAACGGCGAAATATTTTAACGAGTGCTATACAAATGTTTTTTTTTCGTGTTTAACATTTTAAACAACAATAAAAAAATGCGTTCTTGACAAGCTGTGGGTCACCGTAAGTGATAAGGAATTCATTCATTCATTAAATTTTTGATAACTGAATGTGTACCGTAATGACAATTTTCGTATTGTGGCACATTGCGAAATAATTTGCAATGCAATTGTGTTAAATGCAATTTAATTTTTTGAACAATATTTTAACCATTATGTTGACAATAAACTTGAGAACATTGTATCAGATTATCGATAGCAATCGGTCCCCAAATTCTATCTAATCAAACGGCTGCTAAACGTGCACAAACGTTCATCGCGCGACCCAACGTAGCGATTCTAGACGTAGCGGATCCACCGAGAAGGAATGCACACACCCTTGCCAAAATGACCGGCCAGGCTAACGTTATCGCCATTTTGCCGTGCTTTCAGCACTTGATGGGGCCAGTGGCGCATCACAGCGTTGGCTACTGTTCCTGCCTTCTAAGCGTTAAACGAGCGCCCCATCAACCTGATCTCGCTGACCTCGTGGTCGGGGAACGAGCGACAACACCATACACCCGGTATGAGTTGTGTTGCCACTGTTGTACCGTTGCTGCTGGCATAGCCTCACATTCCGATCCTTTCGCGAAAGCAGATTAAAAATAGTCGGCCCATCCTGCCCGACACAAACGCGCGTTCTACCTTTTCACTCGTGCTCTCTCTCTCTCTTTCTATCTTTTTCGTTAGCCATTTTTTTGCTCTCCTGTACGGGAATCACAGGCAATGTGTGGCCATTTGCAAAAAAATAAAGAAAAAAGTTTAAATGTAATCACATCACATCCGGTCAATTGCAAACCACCACCAGAAACGATGAAGTTGTGCGGTTTAAATAGCAAATATTGATAATAGATACCTAGGCGGAAGGCACTTTAAAGAGGAACAACATTAATTATGTGTGTGACATACTTTTGGTTTTCGTTTTATTGGTTTTATTAAAATCTTGATTTAACGCGCAAATCAACACTGCGAAACCGATAACAACTAATTTTATTTACTTGTTTTCAATTGGAGAATAATTTGTGTTTTTTTAACGTTGTTTTATAGTAAAAACTTTTAATTATAATCAATGTTCATTTTATTCATTTTTGACAACATGGCTCTAAACACATAAATTCTGCTTTTTTTTGTTATAAATCACTGAATTTATCCAAGTCCAATAAACCGATTAAGAGGGAATGTTCATCAGATACATAATTTACTAGAATTTGTCAAAGGCCTTTTCCTGATTTGCTTTTTTGTATTTTAGGTTATCAGTATAATAAAATACTGAAAAATTTTCAATAAAAAAAAAGCTTTTTGAAACTTTCAATATTCACCATTTTCCACCACGACAAAAAAACTTTTTTGTGTTTAAAATAAAAAAAAAAATATCATTTTAATACTTTGTATTATAACCTTGATGTAAAAACATAAATTAAAAATAAATTAAATTGTTAAAAAAAATGTCACCTGGACACGTATTACGGACTTATGCCGATCATCATATGCACCCTCTATTATCAGGTTAATTATTCACTGTGCCAACAACAACAACAAAAACTCTTCAAATTAGTCTTATCGTTTGTTCGTTTGCAACATGGCACCGTCCTTCCGGTACGTTCTTAGATCGTGGGAGAGAACCAACGGTATCCGATGTATCGACGTATCGAGGTGGTCCCTCATCGATTATATCGATAGCCGCCACAAGACACAACGTTCTACAAGCGAAATGGTCGGTTTTCGTGGGAGCGCAAGTAAAAAAAATCGCATCCCACGTTGCGACATCCATCCGGTGGTTGTTTGAGGCTCCACCATGTTTGATAAATCACCTGCTACCATATCATTGGGGCCCTGCGTTTTAACGCCATCCATCTTACGCTCGGGACTGCCATCGAAAGTTAGAGCCCCTCCGGCTGCTACAGTTTCAAATCGTCCACTTTGCCAAATCACTGGTCCCTTCTATTTATGGGCCAGGTTGATAATGAAGTGTGTAAGAGAGTTGTTTTTCGCACGCTGCCCACTTGACAATGCTGAGAGGGGTCCAAACTAATTCAATTACAAATCAACCCCTTTTGCCGGACAAAGGGTGGTAAATGTTCCTATCACCACCTGTATGATTAACATGCTTGGTATGGTGTGAGGTGTTTGATTCCATGTTTAGCTAAAAATAAACCATTTAGCATTTTAGTATGCTTTTGTTTTAGTTGCTTTTGTTGTACTTTTCTTTACAAAGTGTAATTTACTTTTCCTTTACTTGATTATTTTTTTCTTATTACATTTGTAGAGAATTTACCGGTTGTGATATCGTAATTGCTGTAGAAGAATGCGTGTGTTCAGCTTGCTAGCGTGTATTCAACTGTTTTAGGAATTCATTACAACTAGTTCTATAAAATTCATTATTAAAGTTCATTATTTCAAGATTAAGTTCATTTCTACCCAAGTAACTCCAACAACATTACTTACTCTAGTTTGTAGTACATTCCATACCTTTTTACATTGTGGTTTGTTTTCTTATTCGTATGTTGATATTTTTTATATTAATCTTTTTTTAAATCCACTCACCTTCAGTTCTTTAATTTGTTTAAGTATATTATTTATGTTTATTTTGTTATTTGTTGTTTGTTTTTTTTTTCATTTTTTACTGCTTTTTCTCAATTCTCATTTAATCTAACCTTCTGGTAAAAGTAAACTGGATAGTTGTATTTGGCTTTCTTTAGTTTACTTGTCTACTCTCTTTTCTATATGAATTATTGAACTTGCTTTGTATATTACATTCTCTAATCATACCTTTCATATTACTGATTTATTTAGGATTTTACTTAATTCGTTTTTTCTTGTTTTTGGTACCAAACATGTCCTTTACATATTTATTTTTGTTTGTATAGTTTGAATATTTATATTTCTTTTTATTCCTTAGAATTGTCCGTAGATCTGTGGATATGATTTTTCCAAGTTAAGTTGTTAGATTTTTAGATTTAGATTTGTATCCCTAGTTCTGTTTTCATTTTTTTATACTTTTTTTTATTACCCTAGTTCATTTTTTATACATTTCTACATATTTGTGTGTATGTGTGTGTGTTTTTTTGTTAATTTCTTTATGCTTTTTTCTTTTTTCCAGGTTTTGTTTACTGTTGTTATCAATTTTGTATTTTGTTTTCCACTTCAACTAATACTTACTCTATTATTATTTTTTGTTATTATGTATGTTTTAAACAAATTTGTTTTATTTTTACAATTATTAGATTTATTATATAATCTAGGGTTACAATTCTAGGTAAATATTTATCGTGATCTCTTTTAAGCTTAATCATGGAAATACTAAAACGATCTCGAATACTGTTTCAATCGCATAAATAACATTTTTTTGTCACTCAACGACTAATACTTTTAGAATCAAATTTAAGACGTGGTAAGAGCTAAGAACAACATAAGATATTGGTTGCGTGTGGTGTGAGTTTTACGTGCGTTAATTAAATTATACCCCGTTTTTCCGTATGATCGGTTTGGTGCTGTAGTAGAAAGCAAATAGAAATAAAATAATTATAGCAACAAAAAAAGCTCTAACTTTAATTTTTTTTATCTCATTTGGTTCGGAAAACACGTGAAAAAGTCAAGTAGAACCGTGAATACATATCACTTCATTCTTTTTGGCCCCTTTTCCTTTATTGGCCAAATGTTTAACGTGCCAGGACAATGTTCCTTCCTCCAGAACGCCCACCCTGACGGAAGTGTTCCGTAAGCCCCGCCAGGACATGATGCGCTTTGTGTCACTGGATGGCCCGTTTTCGTAATTGGTTCACCGGTAATTTGATACCGCATTTCGCGTGTTGCTCGAGGAAAACTCGAAAGAAAGTGAAAAGCATTCAACTCGTGCGCGCGAATAACCCATTCGCGGCTTTCAAAAAAAAAAGGTTCAAGGACAGCCAGAGGGCATTTCGAGGCCACAAAAGGGGTTAAATTAGGGTGCGGAAGGGTGCGCTAAGATGGTGGCAGCTTTATTGTGCTCCGTCTGATTCAATTAGGCGTGCAGTACTTAGTGAAAGTTGCATCGATTTTCTCCTCCTTTTTTGAAGGGGGGTGCGGGGGGTGGTGGGTGCGATGGGGCCACCGTACACTAAATGAATTAATGGTTTCACATTTCTTTTTCGAAAAATTGAAAAAAAAAATCACACAATTTGGAGTTTTTGTTTGCTTCCCAAAAATTTTAGTTTTATTGTATGAGATGGGATGAAAAGTGACACAGTTCATCATTGTGGCAGAAAATTTAACTATTAATTCCACCCATTTGATAGGAAACTTGGAAACCGACCAACCAACAATTGTAGGCGCACATCTTCGGTTTCAACTGCAACAAATTTTCCAATAGTGCGAAAGTACTCGAAAGAAAAATAAATAAATGAAAACAAATAGCCCGGTAGATTGGCTGACCGATAAGGAGGGATTGTAGTTGAAACTGAAATTAAATATATCAATATAATTCATCACCCCTCGCCCATCGTACCCGCCATCTGGGGCTCATAAGCTGACCTGAACGACCGTGTCGTTCAATGTTATACGGTCACTTTTCGGTTGAATGATAACGCAATACGCGCTCAATTGAACGTACGATGGTAAAAATCGGTTGGAAAACTTGGCGGCAAAGCAATGAATTTCTTATTTACTGAACCTACCCCTCCGGATGATCACTAGTTTCTCTTTCCTTAATTCACTTTCTTTGCCGTAATTAGGTTCAATGGGGTGCTGTATACATTTTGGGTACCATATCGGGGAAAACTATCTGGCCATACATGTGGGTGTAAAATGTTTAGAACCTAAAACTACGCTTAATGATTTTTATTTAAAGTTTTTAAACGTCCGGTTTTAGAATCTTGACACTAAAACAGCTGGACCATTCTTTTTGATTGGCAAATTTTATTCTACATTAATACGGCCACGCCGTTCTACCTGAAGAAAAAAAATTATTCTACTCACATTTTTTGTTAAATAATTCTATCATAGAGAAAACATGGCTTTAACATATTTTACAAATGAACTACAGTAAAAAAACGAGTCAAAATAATAACCATAATACCTAGACTTCGACCATTGAAATATCTATTTATTGTGCTGATAAATATAGAATTCTAACTTTTCTCTCTGAAAGCTGAAAGAAAGATTTCAATTAAATGATTGGAACTGTAAGGAAGTTTGTAAACGAACAGTTTTACATTTCACAAACAGTAGGATCATATCTGATATATAAAAACCCTGCAAATTATAAGGAGGCTACAAAATTAGGTGTAAAAATAATAGTTTCTTCTACAATTTTACTAGTTACAAGTAGACTTGTAACTACTTTCACATCCCAGTAGAACCGAGTCGAATATCCTTTTAATTTATTGTTAACTTAAGACAGTGGAGGTGAACATTTGTAACAACAAACAGGTTTAGAGAAAAAAATGAATTGAAATCTCATACGTTCTTATATTTGGAGAAATTGGTTGTACAAAAAATAAACTAATCAAGGCCAAATTGAATAATAAACATTATTATTTTTATTACACAGTATTATTTTTTTTAATGTTCACATTTTTAACATTTTCCTTGTTTAAATAGCTAAGACATAGTTGATTATTATGTCAAAGATGAGCAGTACGAAGATGGCAAAAAATGTTTTAGTTTAGAAAAGAGTTGCTACTACATACACCACTTCACCAAAACATTACATATTGTTGCATTACATGCATTAAAATATTTATCCTCCGAAGTATAATTCGTTGTTTTCACTCTACTGTAGGATTATTGTATAATATGGCAAAACATTGTAAGTAATTTTGGAGTTCTTTGGTCTAACACACAACAAAAAAAATTGATCCTTGAGGCGATTTAGGTATATGGTAGCCCCGCGGATTTTTATACGTCAGGACCGTGTATAAAATCCCATCCGGACCGTATGCAGGACTGACTATTCTGCTACGAATAATTCAAGTAACGGAAAGCCAGAAAGCACACAAAAGACAACCTCCCTTGAGATTATAATGCCACATAAGAAGAATAATTTAATTAATCCAACAAAACGTCCAAAACCTTAATAGCTGCTGAAGCATTAAGTAGAGGAAATTATGTTTCACTTATTCATATAAAACTGCCCGAAAAAAAGTAGACAAAGTTATTAATAAAATTCCAACCTGAAGTTCAGTAGATAGAGACAAAATGTCTTTCTCTGTAAGTGATCGAGAGGAGTTATTATAAGGCAATCTTTATATTAAATGATTTATATTTTGTATATTCGGAAAGATATGTGAAATACAAGAAAAAGTTGCTTATTAGTTAGTGACTAGTTATTAAATTCAGTATGATTTCAAACAAGCAACAATAAATAAGGAACTGCCATTCTAACATGCGATTCTCGACGCATCGAAAGCTGTAGTTAAATTTTCATTCCATACACCCGATTGCCAAATTTTTGGAAACTCGCAATAAAAAGACTTGATCAAACTCCTGTTTTTACCTGCAATTTAAGCACATATCATCACTCCGACAACTGTAAAATATTTTCTTTCAATCGTTCAACATACATAACAGAAGATAACACAACATTGGCAAATTATTATTTCAACATTTGTTTTTTTCATTTTATTTTCACATTTCTTCTTGCATCAAATCGCTTTTGCAAACCTTCTCAACTACTGTATTGCTCTACCATTTTATATACACACATGTGGCTGTGTGTTTGTGTTGGCACTTGATTTACTTTTGTTATGTTTTGTATATTCATTATTGTTATTGTATTGTATTGTTTGAATTTAACCAACATGCTAAATGGTGCTGTAAATGGTGTGTGGTTTCGCTTCACATGGCTTTTTTCCCCCGTCGTTCTTCCCACACTATTACCTATCTGTTTAACCTTGCGTTTGATAAGTATTTGATCTGTTTGTCTTAGAATATTAATCTATAATAGTATATATATATATGTATATGAACGCTCTCCACTACACTACGCTAAGCTCGTTTCTGCTTGCTATAATAGTTTTACTTTCTATCGCAATGGTTTAAATTATGATAATACAGCTACAACTAACCACTACTAAACGTTTGATTCGTTTTCATGTAGGCACTCGAAGTTCACAATTACGTTGCTATTACATTTTATTGTTGATATTACGCGCTTTCCTGTAGTTGTTTTCCGTAAACCGTTACAATCTGCTCTGGTGGAAGAACTCGATTTAGGGGCTGGTGGAGGGAACGGGATTCGGGAAGGGATTTGCGATTTGGGCAAATAAAATGGTATAAAGAGGTGGAGGTGGATTCGAGTTTGCAAATCAAACAAATCGCTAGAGCAGGTAGTATCGTACTAATAGAATAGTGTTTCATAACATTTCCCCTTTACTGCTTTACACAAAACAGTATATTACAAATAATTCTTACTTAACTCTAGCTCATGTTTTGTTTCTTAAACGTATCGTTAAATATGCACGCACAAAAAAACTCTACTGTACACCCCATCGTTTACGATCTGTTGGCACCTTTACGGGAGATAGTGTCGAAAAGGAGCGATAGAGAGAGAGAGAGAGAGAAACATAGAGATCGAGAAAAAGGCCAATTTAAGTTAATATGCACCGTTACAAATCAGTCAAGTTTTCGGTTGCATTGCATAGTGCGGGTTTTATAAGTGGTTAAGGCTTTGATTTGATTCCGATGCTTTAAAAAAGACATATCTTAAGACTCATTTGCTGACTTGAGCGCTTCCCTTTCATAAACCAGCATGTGTGTGTGTGTGTTTGGTTCGTTTGTGATCTTGACCCTTTGTTTTGTCCTCAAATGGTGGTTTCTTTTGCCCAGCCCCTTACGATGCAACGCCCTGGCATTAACAGTTGCTAAATTTTCCTACGCCACACAGTCACAGGATATGATCGGTTTTTTTTCTTCTTCTCCTGGTTCTGTTTGTCGTTTTATACATTATTGCTTGAGTGTTTTGTGTGTTTTTTTGTTTTCATTTTTTGCTCGCTACACTGTTTTGATCCACCCTCAGAGGGGGGCCCATGTACTGCACTTCGCCAATTGAAGTCTAATTTTAGCTACCGCTCGAAAGGTATGATGATGCAAGCCAGAAACATAAAACCGCTCCATCCCTCCTCGATCGTAATCAAGCGGAACACCGGTTAACCCTAACATTGGGTGACAACCGGGCACTGGGGTATCTGCACAGCGCAGCAAAACAAAAAAGAAGCTTACAGGTGACTCAAAATCCAAAGCCAAAAAGGAACAAAAACAAAAAATCACAAACACATCAATATCGCGCTAGCTAACATATTTGTCCAACCCGGTGCTTGAACGAATGAGGTCGATGCGTAATAATAGGGTCTAGTTCAAGAAGTGCATATGCGAAGCAATTATTTTAAAACATTGCCCCTGTTATGTGAAACTTCTGCTGCAAAGTACACCGGTAGCGCACATTGCACCCATCAAAACTATTACCCTTTTCTCTCTTTCTCTCTCTCTCCCTCTATCAGTTTCCTCGGATATGCGTCGCTATTTGTTCGTCGGTGGATTTTTGGGAAATTCCCAAACAGTACCTTAACACTCTAAATACACTTGGTGCCAAAAACAAAAAGTACAAGCAAAAAGGTGCGAAAAGATACGGCCCATCGGTAGACCTTTTTCGGGTGGTAAGTAAGGATGTGTGTCCCTGTATGTTGTAAAATGCAAATCATCAGTTTTGCATATATTTTTTGTTGTTGTTATTGGTCCCCGTTTGCGTTCGACAATTGGAAAACGACATGCCCACCTGTGTACCCTGTACGCCGTGTAATAGTTGAAACCCGTCCGAAAGTAAGCAAGTCTTCCGATCCTGTCAGGTCAACCGTTGCGAGGCTACCTGTGTTCGAAGATCTAAAGGTGTTAAGGGTGCCCTATTCCAATCCTATTCAATTGACCCATTAGCTATCCTCAATTGAAGACATATTTCTAGGTGTAAGCGATTCGGTTTCTGTGGAGAACATGCTAATGGCACCTTCAATTATGGCACCTGCGAGAGTGAAGCTCGGATTGTGTGTGTGTGTGTCTATAATGGTGGGGAAATCCCGCATTTTCCGCTCTACCCTTCGAGTAGCTGGAGATCAAACTATAGAAAGAAAAAAAAAAGTTAGAATTCAGGATGATAAGGTGCGTCGGGGTTGGTGTTAATCCCCGATCGACACCTGCGCAAAACCCCATTCCAACAGAAACCTAAAACAAGACCTGCTCGTTCTGGTACATCCTTTTTTCTTCATTTCTTTTTTTTGCTTGCTCTTTCTCTCTCTCTCTCTCTCTCTCTCTCTCTCTTTCTCTCTTTCGATCCATCTTTGCAAACTGTTCTTTTTTACGCATTTAAGACAATACAATTCATCCCTCCCCTGTATGTTCAAATATCCAATATAGTAAAATATCACATTTCAGTTAAATAAAACAAATATGATTAAATGGCCTACAAACAAACAACAAAACTGCTACATCTGCTATGCACCTAGCACACCCGACATACTGCTGCCAGAATGAAATCATCCAACCACGACGGGTGATCGCACGGTACCACCGAGCGGACCGGAAGCGGGTGATGGCGCGATCACTTCACCATGCGGATGATGATGGTGATCATCTTCCTGCTCCTGCTGCAACCACTTCTCCACATACTTGCGGCTGATGTTGTACTTGGTGGCGACCGCACGGTAGTCACCGCGGCAGGCCACATCATGGTAGAAGCTGTCGATGGCTTGCTGCTTCAGCTTTTCCGACTGACCGTGGCTACTGTGGCTGGAACTGCTGCTATGGCTGGTGTTGTCCTCTTCCGGACCGCTGCAGATGGACGAGATCGAGGTGGAACTGTCGTACCCGGACACGGGCGATGCTTGCGGTGAGCTCCAGCAACCTCGCCCAGTCGGTACCGTAGTACTGGACGGTGCATCGGTACTCCCGCCGGTTCCATGCGATGACTGTGCGGCAAGCAGATACGCCGGTGGACTAAGCTCGTACGCGTGCTGCTCATAGTAGGCAGGTGAACTAGCGCTCCAGATGATTGGATACTGCTGCTGCTGATGGTACGAATGTAACGATCGTGCACCAATTAATGTAGGTGTCATCGGCCGTTCAACGATCGCAGGAGATTCACGCGTCGAATCCTTATCATCGTCGGCGAGCGCAGAATCGGGTCGCTGTTGCTTTGGGCAGACGGTTTTGTCTTCCGGTTCCTTCTCGTCGAGCAGGTACGGTTTGAACAGCTTCACCGATTTGGCAGGTCGGCTTGTGTCGGGCGACACGATCGGACCGCTCATTGCCGATGCGGATCGTTTGCGTTCCGGCAGTGTGGTAGCAGCAGTAGCGGACCGACGGCAGGAAAGATCCCACGCCTGTTCCATCGCACCGACACGATCGTCGTCGACTTCCTCCACACTAATTTCCTCCTCTTCACACTCCACCTGTTCCACCTTTACCGTACGATCGAACGCGATCGGTTCGGGCTTGTAGTGCGCGTGCTGCTGGCAGGAAGGAACGGGCGAAGGAGCGGACTGTAACCCCGGCCGGGAGAGATCGATCGGATGATCGTAACGGTGGGCGGTAGCGGCGGCAGCAGTGACGGCGGCTGCTGCAGCAGCCTGTGCCGCTGCTGCGACCGCACGTATATGGCCATAGTAGTGTGTATCGCTAGCACCACCGGTCGACGACAGTGCTGTTGGTGTCGCGCCGGCCAGCAACGGTACGGGCGAAAAGATGACAGATTGTTGGTGATGGTGTGTTTGGTTCGCCATCGTATCGCCACCAGATGGCGCTGCTGGGTCACTTAATGCGAGCAACTGATGCGATGATGGGGACCGCACCATCGAGTTGGGTGACGCAGAACAGAGCGACGAAGCCGAATGTGCTCCAGAGGATGAGGAGGCAACCGAGAGGGGCGAGCAGGAGGATACAGGTACTGCGGCAGATGTGGCACCTGTGTGGGACAGAACGGGTGACAGCAGACCGGTGGCGCTTGCGCCATTACGTGCGACGCGTTGTCTGACGGTGTCTAATCCAACTTGCTGCTGTTGCTGCTGCTGCTGCGGTTGCGACTGGTGCTGTACCGGTGGTACAGCGATCGGATGAAACGCCAGTGGATGTACCGGCTGTTGCTGCTGGTGCATATGGTGCTGGTGATGGTGATAGTGCGCTGCCGCTGCTGCTGCTGCTGCGGCTGCTGCCGCCGCTGCTACCGATGGCGCTTGCATTAAACCCGTCAAACCCGGCGCATGATGATGGTGCATCGGCTGATAATGCAGGTGATGATGCGACGGATGCACATAATGTGCCGCAGGATGATGCTGGTGATGGTGATGATTTAGAAGATTTATTTTCATCGATGCACCGCTGTTAGTGTTGGCGCTGCTGCTGCTGCTGCTGCTACCGTGACCCGTCACTCCTGTCGAGCTTCCGGAACCGCCGGCATTACTACCGCTGCTGGGGTGATGACCGTTGTTGCTGTTGCTGCTACTACTATTACCGCCACCATTTGCTACGACCGAACGAAGGTTGTTTTCCACCTGCAGCCATTTTTGAATTTGCCGCCGGTGAATGCCATACTTGCGGGCGGTTGCCCTTTGGTTTCCCTTGCAGTCACCATCGTTCCGGTACGAGTCGAGCACCTGTAGCTTGAACTGTGGCGTAAAGATGCGCCGCGAACCCATCTTGGCGGAATTGTGTGCGGTCGTGGTAGAGGGCGATGATGAACCGGTGCCGGTAACGATGGCACCCATCCGTCCGGACGACCCAGTGGACGATTCACTTTTGACAATCATTCCCGCAACCGTTAGTGAACCGTGTGCCATTCTCTGTTGTTTCTGTTGTTCGTAATTTCCGCACATTCAACCAAACTACCGCTTGTTTATCGTTTTGCTTTTGTTTTATTTTCTATCCTTTAAGGCACGTGGAAACGTTTTTCTTTTTGTTTTTTTTGGGGAAAAGAAACCGTCTTCCCTGTTTTACACCACTACAAATCGGGCGGTACACATACACACACAAACACACTTCGAACAAAGCTTAAAGGCACTCGGTGTTGTGATTATTAACGCTTGATATGATGCGATTTACTTGTGGCACATTACGATACGGCACAAACATTGCTGTTCGATTTTTGAAGTTTTGTTGCGTACTGTTTAAAAACTGTCAAAACAATAATACACCGCCTGCTTTATGGAGACGCCCGGTGGCGTTTCTTGCATGAAGTTTTGCTTCTTCTTTTTCTTCAGCTCCCCCTTTCGCTATATGAACACCAGAGCGGGTCAGGTTTGTGTGTTTTGCTGTGATTGTGATTGCACTGCACCGCACTGATGATATGTATCTCGGTAGTAACACTTGGCCCGAAAATTGTATTTTCCAATCAATCCACTTAGCAGCAACTATTATCGCGTGTACCGAAAGGGGTAATTAGAAAACCGAAATCGTTCGGCTCAACAAAAAAAACACGAGCGTAATTATCTCCCGTCTTTTGCTGTATTGTATAACGCGCAACACACTGCACACTTGCACATGACGGTACCCAGAGCCGGGAGTAACACACTTGTCACCGGAGAAAAATAATCGAAGGCACCGGAAGAACACACACTGTATCACTGCGCTAAACGGACGTTTGTTTTTTTCTTTTGATTTGCAAAAAAAACAATAGTCTTCCAGAAAACGGAACGCAATAAACAATCGGGAAGAACGCGAGACCGACGGGAACCGTTTTGCTGCCCGCTGCTGTTGAGGTGTGTTTGCAAAGTGACAACACCTGAAATATTGCGAGTGTGTCAGACTGTACTACTGTTCGCTGGCTGACTGACTGGCCTGCTGCGAGCTTCGCGAGAAACGTGCGTGCGCCCTGCTGCAGTTTCTATGAAGAATTAAAAAAAAATCTCTTTCTCCGAAGCCGAACCCGACGATTCGTTCGTCGATCACGGTCGTGGTATGGGTGTGCATATGTGTGCCGCGGCACAACCGATAACACCCACACACACTCACATGCCGCGGCGTACCGCGGGCGTGTACGGTCCCGTGAGTTTGTGTGCGTGTGTGGTTGATTCATGCTTCGTCACATGATCGTGCGCGAGAGGAAGAGCGAGCAAGAGCGAGACCCTTTTCGTTGCGTTCTGTTCCGCGAGTCAAGTGCCAGAACCTGCCCTGCTGGTGTGTGTTGGTGCGAGAGAAAGAGCGGGTGAGAGAGAGAGACAGTAAACTCGTTTCAACGCGTCTTTTCTGCGGTACAGGTGCGGAACGATGGTGCGGGTGTGCGGTGTGTTGGTCCGTTCGATGGAATGTCGTCCGGCTGTTTGTGGAAGCAAACGTTTTGCGGAGGGGGAGCAGACGCGGAACGCGCAGCCAAACGAGACAGTCAGCCGTCAGCAAAGGGGCTGATATTTATCCGTGTGTATGTGTTGCCGTTCGCCACATTCATAACGCCTACTGGTCTACCGGAGCGTCCGTTCTTTTTCTTTCGCCCTTACTCTCTCCCTCTCTCTCTCTCTGTCTTTCGTTCTCATTCGCGCACACACAGTTTTGCGATCTCGAGAATGCCACTCGGTCTGACCGGACTGCGAGATCGAAATATTCCCTCATCCACCCCACCCAGCACATCCCCTTTCCGGCTTCATCCCCTTTGCCAACATAACAAACGGACGCGACAACTCGTTTTCTAACCGTTCTCTGCATGTATGTGTGTGTGTGTGCGTGTTGCTAGTTGGTTGCCCTGTTGCCGTCATCCGTGCCGCCGCTTTTGCTGGGGCGGCTAAACCACCTTCACCTTTCACCCTCGCAAACCCGCCGCGTGTTTCCGCATGCGTGACAGCTCATCTCGTTCGATCGTGCCTCAAGATCGGGGAGGCGAGCAGATTCCAAAACGGAGATGATTTATCGACACACCCCAACAGTGATCCCACGGGATGGGGCAGCTTTTTGTATGAGGGGAAAAGGGGAGGAAAATAACCCCCTAAAATTAATTTCAATTTGACACATTCACGTCCCCCCCCCTGCTCCGGCACACTCTTCGGTCACCGTCGATCTTGTCATTTTGGCACCACTTATAGCTGTGCCAAAAATGTTAAAATAAACCGCGAGTTCGCTAAAAAAAAAGCCATTTTCTCTTTCGCTCCACCGTTTGTTAGCTGAGAGAGCGCTTATCTCGCTCTGGCTTTTTTCATCTCACTCATTCAATGATCGGCCGATGATACTCGTTTTCTTTGAACAAGCATACAGGCATGACCGCGCTGCTACTGTCGTGTAGTTATGTGTGTGCATGTGAGAAGCAAACGTGGCAACGCAGCATTAGCATCGCATCGCGATAATGTAGCTGACACTCGGTCTCGCTTGTTCAGACTAGCTCCAACGTACGCACATTTCCACACACACACACACACATATGCACACCCCTAACGCAATGGTTCGATTATTGTGTCGGCATCTCTCGTTCTATTGCTTTCGCACACTGGTAAACATCGCCCATACACATGCACACTGCGATGGAAGGCGCGGAAGCAAAAGCAACAGCTCGCTGTTGAGTGAGCGCAAGGCCTGCCTAGACCGCACCAGACAAATTGTCGCCACGGCGGCTCGCTCGCTCGCTGTGCTCGGGCGTCCGTCCCTGGTGAACACCAGACAAAGCGTCGCGCGGCTGGAAGCAGCATCGTCCGATGAATGATGCGTTCTTCGGTTCTCTTTTCCTCCCGCTGCGAGGTTCCACGAGCGTGTTGGAGGTGTAGCGATGGTCCATTCGCCCGAGAGGTCACTACCGGAACGCAGTCAAAATGTCATTACCAATCTTTTTATTTTCGAAAAGGGGAATGAGCAAGGCAGCGGGAACCTTACAAGTAGTACAGCACATTACGGCAAGAGCATTGGCAAGTGCAATATACCCTAAGCGCAAGTGTTGCGAATTAGAAAATAAAAAGAATTAAAGTATTTATAGAAGGAAATGGGAAGTTTCAGCTATTGTATCGAATCTATCAGTTCTTGACTGCTATCTAATGATTTGACCTTCTGTTTTTTCTTTAAATTTTGCATCGGCTTCAGGACTTTCAGACATCGAAAGATGCCAAGGATCTCCAAGGAGATTCAAACCAGATGCTCTAAATGCTTTAATGTCTTTAACTTATGAAACCAGTAACTTAAGTTTCATAATTCTCTATCCAATCGATAAGGTTGCACTACGAACATTAGGATGGCATTTGTGACATGGTCGACGATAGTGTTTTGCCTATTCCCGGAGCTCCAGGTTCGAGTACCTGAGCAACCGATGGTTAAAGAGTTCTAATCGATAAGAATTTATACATACTTTGAATCTAGGTTGTATAAGTTGTTAAAATCTTATTACCTTTTATAGAAGATCTCGAGGATTCTGGTGACTATAATTGTTCGCTACCTCATATAGTATACATTACGATACGAAGGGCAATACTGAAGATTCGAGAAATTCAATTGGGTATAGAACCAG
>CM028118.1:24129184-24210391 GCA_016170025.1 Anopheles vaneedeni | reverse complement strand
TCTCGAGGATTCTGGTGACTATAATTGTTCGCTACCTCATATAGTATACATTACGATACGAAGGGCAATACTGAAGATTCGAGAAATTCAATTGGGTATAGAACCAGGACAAACCAGCCTCAAATGATAAGAAAATATCAAGCTTTTAAAAGAACACAATAGAAACATTGGAACAAGGTCAGTTTGACCTTATATTAACCTGCAACTCAATCGTTTCTTGCTTGCTAGTTTGTCTGCAATTGATAATTGCCCAGAATAGTTAAAAAAAGAACAGAAATGGCTTACATTACATAAGTCGCGAAGATATAACCGGACTTCCCATAGGTGCACTTAGTCCAAATGAGGTGCGAAGTTATGACATTTCGGTTCTAAGGTCAATGGTACAGACAGAATAAACGTGCGTATCAGGCGGAAACGTGCCGTTTCTACCTGTACCCCATCACGGTCATCCCATTGACGGACACAGTGGGTATCTCGGGTGGTCTCGGGAACTGTGTCCTGCGAACCGGTGCGGACCATGTTGCATAACCTTAAAAACTGCAACCAGTGAAAGGTCCTTGAGGCCGATAGCGTCAGTGAGCGGCTAAAAAGAACACTACAAATGCGCCATCCTCCCGCAATATCTAGATCATAATTCAACCCACCGGTTGCGGTCACCTTCGGGTATCGCCGACACTTACGCACCTGCAACCCGCCGGTGAACTCCCCCCCACCCCCCTACGTCCTCTCGCCACAATTGCGCAACAGCGAAAGCGCTGCCGGCTGAATGCGGTGCGAGTTTTTCTTGTCCTTTTGTCCTTCACCGCCATCGGTGGCCGGTGTGACCTCGCAGCTAGTTTTGTGTGCCGATGCGCGAAAGGCGCCGCACAAGGTAGGACCTTTCCTTGACTTTCCTTTGCCGCGGTGGTTGGAGATCGGAAGAAAAAAAGAAACAAAAACGTACATAGAACGCCTGGGATGTCCTTCGTCTTTTCGGGGGGGGATTCCTTTCACTGACCTACTGAAGGGCGATTTGTGGAGCGTGAGAAAGCTGCCAGATCTGGGGAGCAACAATTTCGAGGTGTAATAATTATGGAACTGGATCAACGCCGATACCGATAAGACGATCGCGCAATCGTACTAATTTTATTGCACGTTTAAAAACCGATTAAAGTGTGTCACAGAAAGGCTAGCCTGTGGGAACCTTGCCAGTTGTCAAGTGAATTTCCGAAAAGTCCTTCGAAACTTTGGATGGTAAGATTTTCTTACTTCTCTGACTTGTTTTTTAGTACATATAGGCTAATAAAGAAGCCAGCATTAGAAATCAGTGAAGAAGCTGCTGCTCTGCAGCCCAACACAACGTGATCGTTGCGCGTATGATCGAGAAAGTCAAAAGTCATCGCGAAATCCGCGTTCGAATTAAAATGGAACTCTTGATGACGGCTTAAGCGCACGTGGTCGGTAGCATTTTGCGCCTGCTTGTGTTCCTCCCTACCTCCAAACACACACACACAGAACAGAAGCTGAAGCTGTCTGAAGAATCGGGAAGAACACGGAAAAATAGCGCCAATGACAAACTGAGTTAGCTAATTTTGGTACAGTGTGTAACGCTTTCTATCATCACCAGATCGTTTACTAAACTGTATGAACTGTATCGCATATTAAAAATGGGAAAAGAGATTCAAAAAACACAATCCTATTTATTGAAATTTAATGTTGCGAAAGTCATTTAGTAAAGTTAGTATCTCACATAACACTTGAGAAAGAACATTATTGCATAATCGCAATAAAACCCCCATTTACGATCGTACGCTAGTACGATCGTCTGGATGTTGGATCGTTCTGGTTGCTACAGCTCACAACATCAAGAACGATGATTATTCAAGCCTCAAGATCCACGCTGATCGCAGTAGGTATACAAAAAAAACACCCGAAGGCAACTTTGAAGCACAGCAAACAAAACGTGATTCTGAGCATTTCGCTTCTTCCCGATGGAGAGATGAAGAAAACGGGAACGAAGCATACACATCTTCAACGCTAACAAACGAACGCTTAGCAAGCGCCCAAAGCATAGAAGAAGGGTTACTTGTTGCTTTTTGGATTTCTTTCCCCCCCACCTCCCCCAAAACCCCATGATCACGGCGCTCTTGCTTCTTGTCGCTTGTAATTCTCGTTTTTCTTTCTCAGATCTACTGCGAATGGCGGCGTCTGCCTGGCTGCCACACCATTTGCACTGTTGACTCAACGCAATGACGCCAGCGGGTGTGTGTGTGTGTGGGTGCGTCCCCCTTGAAGATGTGTGGGAAGGGTGTTCGTGTGTGTGTGTGTGTGTTGCGGGACAGCAACACCAACGCTAGAGCATCGATGCTAATGCAAAGAGAAGCAAAAACTCCATGCTGTCTGCCGCTGACGATGCATAATCGCGATCGCGGGTAATCCAGCCATGCACAATGTTTGGCGCAGAATGTATGCACACGGACTGTGGTGGGTGCGGTCGGATCGAAGGAGCGGCAGCTGGGTGCCATAATGATGCAGGGCCGTTCGCGAGTGGGAGTCATTTCCGGTGAACGTGCGTTCTAAATCGTTAACGTTACTGGGACGGATGGTGCTTGATGATATGGTGAGGAGGTTGTTCAATATCGGCATTAGAATGCTATTGCCAAGCCCGCGGGCCAGAAGAGAAACTTGGGGAATTCTGATAAATACTGTCTCACAAACGAAATATTTAAAATCCTTTCGTAGAATGTTTCCTAATTATCGTTGAAGGAATTTTAATCATGCTTCAAAGTGTTGCTCTGCTGCTGTTCTTCTTAAATTTGATTTCTATTTAATAATATGAAAAGTGAATAATTTGAAAAGAAAAAAAAATAGTAATTATAATATGCAAATATAACTATAGGTAATAAATATAAAATTAATAAATATCAGTTATTAAACAATAAAAATTGTTAGTCGTTAAACCTTTCAGTTTTCCAAATGGGGAGCATGCTATAAGATGTTCTTATGGACCTATTCGGTTTGTTCGGTGTCATTCTCACCACATAATTAACCTACCACAATCCTACAATTCTCTGACTTTTCGATAAGAGTAACAGAAAAAAAATCATGTTATTCAACAGCGACGAACTGTGCGACGCTTTATCTCAGTGGTTTCACTGTGGCGACAATTTGTCTGGTACTGTCTACACAAAGGGCTTTCTGACCTCACACACGGCAAGCTGTTAGCTATTGCCTTATTCCGCCGGCTTATAGTGCCGATAAATGAGAGTTCAATACAACGAAGTGATGATGCAATCGAGTTCTTTACTTTGTGTAGAGGAGTGCGAATTAAAAGCATGGTGTTAACAGGCAACAAATCAATCGCACCTAAAATCGATCAAGATGGGCTGATGTGTATTAAAATTCTTAATCTGGTACACTTAGTGCCTCGGGTCCAGTTGGAATCAACCGAACACTGAAGATCGTGAATCGAATCTCATCTGCTCCCTGGCTTTTCACTAAACAACTAAATTTATCATACCATTATGATGGACATGATCACTTATAAACTGCTATTAATTTATTTCAGAAAAGCATTTACGTTTTTCCGATTTCCCACACCAGCAACAATAATTATCACAATTAAAATTTGTTAATTATTTTTATCCCACCAGTGTATATGAAAATTGTCGCTGTCATCTTTCTATCCTCCACCACTAACTGCACTTCATTATCTTTGATTAGCCCGACGCCACACTCTTAATCACTCTCTAATGCACAATCCAACCTTGAGGATACATTAGAATGTGCTACAATCAGCTCGAAATAGAAGATCAATTCTGTGGTTATTTTCCGTTCAATCGATCGGGGTTTTGCTTTAATGCTGCTCGGTTATCGGTTTATAAAGCTTGTTGAAACAATAACAAACAAAAAATCCCCTACGTAAGGATTTTAGACACAAAGCAAATGTTTAAACAAACATACGTACGTTCACTTCCAGACACTGTGTGTGGGAGAATACAGAATCTGATGATGTGGACGTTAAGTGTAAACACACAACTGGCGCCTCATTTGAGCTTCATATGTGCGAACGTATGTTGACTCATCATAATGACAATTACCGGTAATTTGCTTTGCTGAAGGTGCATTCTAGGGGAAAAAAAAATCACGAACAATCATATCAACTCGTTAAGGTCTCTGAAGGCAAGCGAAGAAAAGGGTTTTTTTCGTTGTTGCTCATATCGACCTTGATCGATTGTCACGATCACGAACGAAGGGAAGCTAATTATATGCTTCCTGTGACAATCTTTGTAATGATGTGAATGCTTTGTAATGAAAACTAACGCTTCTATTCGTTTGTGAAGCTCTGCTATTACTCATTTTACTGCAAACTTACATTATGGCATTAGGAATTACTGAAAAGACTCTTTCGTTGTAATACAATTGAGGCTTTAATGTCCGGCTATACTCATCTCTCCAAAAGGAATTGCTGCAAAGACACTTTCAATTATGTGCTTTTGAGGCTTTTAAATCCTTTAATAAATGGCGCTCAAAAAGTTGGAGTTGCGATACTTAAAATAATAAAAATACCTTCTTACGGTTCTGTGGACTTCATCTCTTGTCCATTTGAACTTCATGGTTTTTGGGTTGTCCGATACCATTCTCATGACATGTCGAGTAAATACGTCACTATATGTTAGTGAGATCATCGTGCGGCTCAGCAAGACGACTATTTTAATGCCTTCAACAAATATGGACATTACGTCCTCTGGATATTTTCCTCTCCTAAGATATCTAAGAGACATTCGTTAATTTTTGGACCGAACTGAAACATTCTCTGGATCAAGATCTCATCTCAGCCAAGCTATCAATGAAATCAGGTCACTCAATATTCCTATACCTGTCACGATCGGTCGGATCAATTGAAATCTGATCTCACTCTAGTGTGATGACATGAATTCTTCGGATACGGATATTGATATCTTTCTATGCATAATATGTTCATCAAAATTTATGAGGATATTGTAGCTGGAAATGACATTTTTTTCTGCAATAATAAATATTGTACACTCTAACAGCTGATGTTCAGATAAACGATTTTTAAATCAGTTTGTGCTGTGACTCATATGTCTGACTGCTGTTATAGAAATCAACATTAAAAAGACTAATAACATATATAAATATGATCTACACTTTCAATATTATCTGGGTATTAATTCGAGGACACATTTTTATAAAAGTTCAATCCTTCTCACTTAACACTCTTTTCCGGCATACATATTTTAGATGTTATAAATTAAACTTCTCACTCAAAACAAAAAATAAAACCATCAACCAAATCTCATGAACCGTTCGATCTCCCTGTACAGTAACGACACGAAACGGCAGAACTTGTTCCTGCTTACGATCGCTAAATCTCGCTACGTGGCGCTATTGAACGTTTCACCCCCGTTTCACGATTGTGTACCGTGCGCGCCCCCAAATCGGTAAGATGGAATGAAAAATCACCCGCCTCGCATCATTCACTTACCTACATCCCTGACCCGCTGTCTGTGAGTGGAAACCACCAGCATGTGGATGATGATGATCATCATCATCATCATCGTTACTTCGTTCGTTCAATCGTGCGTTGGCATAAAATTCTGTCCGCTAATCTTCTCCCCCTTCCCCCCCCCCCGCCTTCTCACAAAAAAACCCCTTCTTCCTTCCCACCGACAGCTCCTACTCCACCAAATCTGGGCGCCATGGTGAGCCGTTCTACTCGATTCAGCGGTTGGTTGTGGTGCTCTCTCTCGCTCGCTCGCTCGCTCGATCGGTGTGAATCTCGAAACACACGTATCACGGGATCGGGCCACACGATACAAGCAGGAGGCTGCGCGTATACGCGCGTGATGGTGTTTCGGATGATGCACGCGTTCCTCACGCACACAGCGATGCTTGACGTTGGCCCTGGATCGCAGATGCGCCGCTTTGGCTGGCGACGCCGATCGAACTCGAAGCGCCTCCGGTTTGGCTTGTTCTCGGGCCGCGTAATGAACGCGCGCGATGGCGTGACAGGTGTGTGGAGCACTCCTTGCTCTACCCCCCTTCCAACCCCCTTTCATCTGGCTCCCTTCGTCCGTCTCGTTCACGCTCATTCAACCGATCGCTTTCATCTGCGTGAAGCTGCCAATTCCAACCAGTTGTCGCCGTCATGTCTTTCTTTTCCCCTTTTTCGGGCCTCGGTCGTGCCCACCGGTGGCGGTGCGCTCCTATTTGGTCATGGTGATCAAGAAGGCGTCGCGTTTGCTTCTTCCTTCTTCTGCCGCATGTGGTCAAGAGACCGGGCCGGGATCATGCTCCACAATACTAACACCCCATCCTTCGCCATCTCCCTCCCCCAAAACAAAAAAAGTCTCCCTCCGAGTTTGAAAAGGAGCCAGGATGACTGGGCGCGATCGTCACGGCAGAAGAGGAGATGCTTTGGACCAGAAGGACGTTAGGTGGTCGGTGGGGGGGTGCGTGGTGGAAAGTGAAGAAAATCTTGTTTGCGTTTGCGTGGCCATCGCCTTCATTTCCTTTCGCCATCACGCGCCACCGCCATCGTCGGCAGTGGACGTGGAAAGGGTGCGGTAGGGGATGCGAAAAGGGTGTCTTTGAGTCTCGGGGCGACTTTCCAGCGCATTAATGATTTTCCAAACATAGTTTACATCTTTCGATACAGGTTTTTCGTTGCTGTTGTTGGTTTGTTAAGGTGGGCCGGCGGGGCTGGGTTTTGCGGTCGTCTTCTTCTTGCGCCCACTTTTGGGCGCATCCTCCCAAAACCCTTCCGTACACTCGCACCTTTTCCGCCCCCCACAGTAGAAGTTATTTTACCTTACGCTTGATTTAGTTCTCCTGCCCTGTTGGCGTTCTTGCGTGGTTGCATGTTTGTCTGTCTTTCGTTGTTCGATTTCCTTTCGGGTGTGTCTTCCTTTTCGTTGCCTGTTATTGTTACACGTTTCGATTTCCTTTTCCTTCGATTGTTCGCTATCGTTTTGTTTTCTTCGTTTACCTTTTTTCTGTTGCTTGTTACCTTACCGAGTGAAGGAATAAAGGGAGAAAAAAATCGAACTGCTTTTGTTATCTCCTGCGCATATATTCTGGCTTCGCATTCTTTCGAACTCCTTTTCGGATGGAATATTTTTTTTGTTGCTTCTATTTAGTTTCTTCTTTTATTCCGTGTATGTGATACCTTTTACAAAATTCGATTTAAGTCGCCTTGTATTTTTTCCCCCTTTGCTTAATCTCTTTTTCCTTCACAAACAGTCCTTCCTGTGATGGGTAGTTTTGTTCTTAATTTTTCTTTTTCGTTTGTGCTTTGGCAGGATTCGATTCTGTATGTGTATACGCACACACACACGTGTATAAAAAAGGGAATGTATGCAGGTTCCGTTCTGGCACGAAGATCCTGGTTGCAACCGAAACCTGCCACGCGGTGCAATGTAACGATCGCACGGATGCACGGCCAACCAAACAAATCCGGGTAGGATCGTTCGAACGAGAGAGAGAGAAAGGGATACACAAACGAGCAAGAGAAAAATACACAAGAAAGTGGAGGTATGCGGGTCTTCTTATTATAGCGGACAGGTCATCCTTACGAAAGGGAGCAAGCAAGGGTGAAAGACGTGGCATGCACCAAAAGAAACACGAAAAGAATAATGGGTTTTTATAAATTTTCAATTTTTATCTCGCATAGTGGCCCATTCCGTTTTTTTTTACCTCTGTCTCATTGCTTTTTCCAGAATGAAAGATCGTCAGCACACACCTTGAGCATGAGTCGTTTATTTAAAACGCATGAGCCGGATGAACCGAATCGATCGTATATACGATCGTGAGTGCGCGAACAGGACGGGGCTTACGTGAATGGAGAGCAGCAGAAAACGATCAGTGCGCTAGAGCGAGATCGGAACAGGCGGCGCCAAACCAGCTTCGATCAACTGCAAACACACGTACAGACGGACAGACACACACACACAGGCGTGCGCGTTTACCGAGCTATTCCATGGAGCGTATGATCGAAGGAGATCGAAGCGCCAACACAACGGCGGAATGTGTGCGTGATCAGCGACAAGGGTGTGTGACAGGAAGTTTTCATTTCACAAATTATGAGCTTCGTTCACCGTCCGTCCCGTCGACCCGTGGTGTACGTGGCGGCGCCTAAAAGGCCCGCGGTACGGGAGATTTGAGAGCAAAAAGGGATTTTTATTTTTATTTTATATCCGCGCTTAAGCGAGTGCGTTTTCTACCACCTTGTTGTTTGTGTTTGTGGACTAGTAGTGGATGATCTCTTGCGCTTAATCTGCACCAACTTCTTGTAGACTTCTCATACTGCCTGCTGGTTTTTTTTGTGTTGTTTTCGTTCATTGCAATAATAATAACACCATCAACCACATCACAGCAACCCCCTCCCCCTCCCCACCACACACACACGCACACAGGATGGTTAATTAAAGCCCCGCTCTTTTGCCCTCTCTTGTTTCACTCTCTCTCTCTCCTTTTCACTCTCGCACCCTCTTTCGTTCGAGCACTCGGTTTCTGTGAGTTGCGCTCTCGCTCTTTCCGGTGCGGTTCGTTCGCTCCGTCCCGTTTCCACCACGACCAGTCGCCGATCAGTCTCGTGTGCGAGGGCAAACTAGGCGCCACCAGGCGCGCGATAAACTCACCACACGGTTTTTTTGGATGCTGTGTGTGCACAAAAACCGTGCTGCGGCGGAGTGGATTCGAATTTGTTTTGTTGTTTTATTTTCTCCTCTTTTTCTTTAAACCGTGTTCCACAGCAAACATTAACTGCGTTCTTTTTGACGTTTGGAGGTTATTGCAGGGGGTGGGGGAGGAATGGGAGTAAAACAAAAAGCCACCCCACCCCCCCCCGGGGGTTGTTTTAAGTTTCTCGGCAAGGGAAGCAGCATTTGTTGCTGTGGTGGAAGGTTGGACTTGAACTTATTTTCTTGATTTACAGAAGGTTGGTGTATTTGTTTCCACATTTATTACGAACAAGTTTGTAAGAAAATGATTTTTTTAAATTGAAATACTTAACAGAGATGAAGAATAAATATTCTCTACATTCTTAAAGATGTCAATACTTTCAATTACTAAAAGAGGTGATCTGCTTTATTGAAGGATGTTACTGGATGTTAAAATTAGAATTTTAAAAGTCAACAGGACTTCTGCTGGGTTCTAGTATTTGTATTTTTATATTAGGATATTGGTAGTTAGTAGGATCAACATTTATAAAATTAAAAACTATTTTTTCATCACCTATTTAAACGCATGTTTTGAAGATTACAAGGATTAGTTCCACTTCATTCACATTATTTAGAATCGTTTAAATTTCTCAGTTATCATTTCCTAAAATTTATCTTTCAAAAGATCATTGTAACGCTGCACCTTTTTGAAAAGATACGTATCGAAGTGTTAAGAAAAAGGAGCACAAAACAAGATCGCTTCGCAACGAGATGCACTGAAGCGTTCAAAAAGGAATGAAAACTTTCCATAGTTGAAGATTAAACAAAACAAAACCAAAAAAAAAAAAAGATCCCGGAGCGGCCATTTCGTGTGTCCGATTCAGGGCGCCATGTTGGCTCCGCACTGTCTGACCATGGGTCGACACACACAGTGTTTATGCTACGATCCCCCAAGCCATAATCCCTAGCAGATCGGGGCAGGTTTTTCCTACCGAAATTACGTTTCTGTTCTTCGGTTGCGAATGTGCCCGCAGAAGGTGCACCGAAACGGACGGTATAAAAACAGGACCTAAATCCGATAGAACAATAGCAGCAGAGGTTTAATTTCTTGGAAGCGTCAAACGATCGTTTTTCACATGCGGCGCAACGGCCACGTTTTGAAGCTTGCAAAAGCAAACGAAACGACAACACCCGGGTTTGGCAAACGGTAAACAAAAGGAAGAACCAAGGGCTCCGAATCCGGACGGAGTAAATGAGTAGCAGGAGCCATTGCAGGGCGATCTTCCGGGAAGCGCGATCGCACCGGGAGTTGCTTTTTTTTCGTCTCTCCGTTTTGGTTACTGCTTTTGGGCTGGTGGAAAGAAAAGGTTAAATGTGTTGTAAGGTAAACAACAAATAAGATATGAGTATTTTTAAACAGTGTCCGATCGTGGGTTTCATGGGGATGCTGATCGAAACACGCATACACACACACAAATAAAGGGAAGCTGGGTTGCACAGAAGCGAACACAAAATGCACCAACTTTTCGGGCAATAGTACGTCGAAGGGTTTTTTGGGGTTTCGTCTTCTTTTGGTTAACAACCGTCCCAAAAACCACCCTGTGTGTGTTGGTGTGTGGGTAGATCTTGTGTTTGCTTGGTAGACCGAGAATGAAAGGAAGATGTACACACCTTCATTTCGATGTGCGTTGTTTCGACACCGGTGCACTTATGGGGAGGGAGCACTTTAAGTACTCACCCCGCCAAGTTGCCCCTTCCGGATGCAGCTTCCAAAAGCGGGTTTCGGTTTGGCGCTTTTTGGCTCTTTGTTGGTTTTTTTTTGCTTCCCTACCTACCGATCTCTGCGAGTGTGTTTGGGTTACCTTTTATCATGTTTTGTCTTCGGCCATAGCAAGGCGGAGGAAACCTGAGTACAACGTGAGGGAACCGCAAGGTGTGAAAGCACACTGCAGTAGCGTAGCTTCAAGTGGAAGTGCATCTGCACCCGCTCAAAACAGGGCTTCAGGTATTCTTTCTTTGCATTTTTGAGATGTGAAAATGAAGTTGACCTTTTGGACCAGTTGGACCTTTTAAAAGGTTTAAACATGAATGGATGAACCCAAAAAAAATCCACCGGAATAGCTAATTCAATGTGCCGCTTTTTTTTGAAAGATTTCCTTAATTTTAATTTACAACAAAATTTGCGGCAGATTGGTTTTGTGTTTTCAAGTCGCTGCCTTTTAAGTGTCCGGTGTGATTTATACTTCACGTGGTTGAACTTGCAACAAATAACCCATTAGTTAGCATAATTTCTATTGAACATTTCTGTCGTAAAATTATATCTTTGTAAGAACCCATCAGTACACTACAGTAGCCAATCGGTTAGTTGTATGATTTTGCCTTTTGAAGGTGAGAAACCTTTTCCCTTAGTTACGGATCATTTGCGTGTAATGTGTTTCTCTCAAGTTTTATGGGCCGGTTACTCAAAAGTTGTTTATCTATTTTTGTGCTAGTATGCGGGAAATTTCATTCAATTTGGAATAAAAAAAATATACAAAAATGTTGTTTTAATTCAAATTTAAGCGCTAGTGATTATTAAGAAATATATAAGATCTATTGGAATAGATTGAAACAGTTCATCAGAACATAACATATAACAAAAATAAAATAAGAATTGAATTCAGCAATTAGAAAAAAAACTCCAAAAATCATCTACCAAATAATAAAAATTTATGTAAAATCAAAGAAGACAAAAAAATGAACCTTTCCGTTTTCTAAAAGGGAAAATATTAAAAAATGAAGAAAAAAAAGAGGCAAATTCAAAAAATTAAAAATCAAAAATGAAAATGTTTAATAGTCCTTCTATTTTTCCTTTTTTTAGAATAAAATAAAAAAATATATTTTTGAGATGCTTACTAGAACAATATTTCCATCATATCAATATAATCTTACATTGTAAAAAACACAGACATAATTATGGTACGCACTGTACGTAGAGAAGAATTAAATGTAAAAAAAAATGATTCAGATCAAATTGCAATGATAAATATAATAATTTCACAAGTACTAGACGCTTCTTAACATTTCCAGACTTGCCACTTACGATAAGCAATCGTACGACGCGAGTAGTTCGACATGGAATGAACATTTATGCTGCTGGCTCAAGCTAACCAACCCCGTGATGAAGAAAACCCTCACTTCCTTCAATTAAAACCAACTTGAATGCAGAACCACTGCACTCGGTGCACTTCTGTGCCGGCAGTTTCGTGCCAGAAACAAACAAAAAGAAGAAAGAGTAAAAAAACGATCACCATTCCGTAGCGCTTCGATGGCTATCGAGCACCGGATGTTGCTCCTTTCGAGTCCTCCCATTAGATGCTCGTTATGATGATGATGAAGATTATAATAGCCACTGAACCGCTCCATCCCACAAAAACGTTGCTACCGGTTTTGCTTTTTCCCGATTCCCGCGTTTCTTGGGGTCCCACCACTTGCCCTGCCCATGTTGTTGTTCGTTTGAGAGTATTGAGAGTTGGAATTTGGTGGCTTCTACCAAGATTCTGACTTGTGATAGCAGAAGAAGTCACCACGGTGGCACAGTGATTCACCGCTCCGTAGTTCTCCCTCCGTGTTTTACGAGGCCCTTGGGCCCTCTGTCTCTGTTTTATATTTTCGGGCGTTCCTTCACTCGATCGATCGGCTGCTGTTACCTTAGGCAGAGTCGTTTGAAAACCTTTTCTATATGCACGGCACAGGCATGGTGTTGGTGGCCACATTTCAATAGCCGCAATAGCCTTGTGGAGTGGAGTAGTTTACATATCACTTGAATTTTTCTGTTATGTAAATGTGCCTTTTTCGGTACGATCGGTTCTGAATGGTATACAGAAGCAGCATGCAAGCAGCCACTCGACGATCCTCGGCTTCTTGAGAGGTTGTGTTACGTACGAGTCGCGGTGAGTTGCGTGTTTTGGGCTGGTGGTACTCACCGGAACCACCGTAGAATTTCTTCCCCGATCTTTTCTTTACCATTCTTCAAGGTTGCCACATTAGGCGTCGATGGGAACGAAAAGGTAATCGGCAGCAGTTGGCCACCTTATTCCGGTAGCAAACACCAGTAGCACAGTGCGCAAGCGGACTGGACCGCCCAAAAATGGTTGAGTAGCTTGCGAGTGGCACCACTTGAGTTGGTGCACCGGAAGCCGAACATGAAGTTGTTTGCCGTGTCCGAGCATTTTGGATGACATTTGAAAGCTATCCCCGATTAGCCGTACGTTGCGTTTGCTTGGAAGGTTAGAAAATCGTCAAGTTTGGATTGCTCATTAACAGCGCGCATGGGCATATGGCGGGCAGGAGCAAAAGCATAAGCTGAGATTTATTATGCTACCGCTGTCACCCGTAACAGTGTCACCCCCCAAAACAGGACGCACCCCGGCGTCCGAATTGGGACCGAATTAATGGCAATTATTAATGTCTTTCGCGCACTTTGATGTTGTACTTTCGGTTGAAACGTTTGTTACTGATGCCCCTGTCACTGTCTTCTCCGCCCCATCCCCCTAGAACGGACACCCAAAAACCAATCGGAATCGATCGGAAGAAGATCCAAATCGGAAAATGGTTGATGCGAATGGGTCTCGTTTGAAATGGGCCGATAATTAACGAACCGTGCCCTTTGCAGGTCTCCGCATACTTTGAAGTGTGCCGACCCGCAGCGTCCGCCTTTGATCGGTGCCGAAAAGGAGGAGCGCGTTGAGCACTTGATTTGATTATGATTACCGCTTGGTGCCATATTCTGCTCCGGTGCTTGATGTGTTGCGTTTTTACCATACTTTCCACGTGTTGCATGGCCACCCCCTTTCCCCTCCCAATGTGTGGTTGGCGCTCGCGTAAGAAGTTCCGCGTACTGTGTGTGTGTGTTTTTATGTCGTTCTCGCTGTTGTTGTTTGGTTCTACTTTCGCCACCGTCTCACGTTATCAGACACTCGTTCGACTTTCGATGATCGGTGCATGTGGCACACTCTGGTAAGAGTGCGCCCCTGACCATCGTCACTACGGTTAGTGGTTGCCTATGGGCTTTTTTTTAGAAGAAATACATTTCCTTAAAAGATCTTAAAGAGATCATGGAATAAATCTAGTTTTAAAACTCTTTAAATAACTTCAGAAGAATCGCACTATGATTTAACATGTTCTGTGCCATTCAGAAAAATCTAGAGCCGTCAAAACAACTCTAAGGAGAAGATGTTTTTGTCTCGCAAGGCAGTCCCTTGAGCAGAACGCATCAGCCTTCTTCATGTACGTGGCAGGCTCTCGGTAGAGCACGTCTTGCTGACATGGCCACCTCGCTAATCAGTTTCTAGAAAACTCAGTCCATAGTTGCATTCCTCCGCATTCCTACAGTTGCATCCGATCTTTAAAATCGCCACTTGATCGAGGGAACTTCTGTTCACTCTTCTACCATGTTCATCACGTGCATCATACTCTTCCTTCGCTAACTCCTCAATATTATGCGAAAGGAACAGAAGCCCCTTCTAATTTAACGCATGTTCTCTATATGGATTCTATAGTATCTCTATATGGTCTATGGATATGGATAATATATCTCCCAAAATATATGAAGAAATCCTTGAGAAATGAATGAGTTGGTTAAAAAGTTGAGAAATAATCGTTAGCGTCAGTATTTCTTGTTAGGTACTCTCTTCTGTGCTGTAGCTTACCGGACCTGAATTAGTTTAGATACATACGCGCTCCGATAAGATAGGACATTCAGAGGAGAGTAATTATAAGTGACCTCCAATATTATTCCACGACAATTCTACCAAAACTTTACCCTTAGGACTTCAAAGGATCTCTACACTTTGGGGAAAAAATTAGACAAGAGAGGGAGCTATTATTGAAAGAAGCTAAAAAATGAAAAAGAGTGTGATAATCTTTTATGAAGTACTTGAGTTTGCGGGTACTCCAATAATACGGGAATTATGTGATATAAATTTGCCCGCAGTTCCGCTTGACGAGGTGGCCATCAATTCGTCACATCAGTGTGCAAAAATTAATACACTTAAAATATAATTGTAGTATACATAGTTCGATTCTATGTGTAACACTCTCTCTAAATTTCTGTGGAACGCGAATGCGAACGAATACCTCCAGAACTCTTTCAAGAGATCCACGAGGGTTTCTTTATTAATGAAAAACTTAACCTTTCTGAGTTCTGGTTTTATTTCTGTGAAGCAGGATTAAATCCTTGCTACGGATTAAAAGTCAAATTTTTTACAAGAATCAAATATTGAAGGCTGAATATATTCTCCGCAAGATCCCAATTTGCTTAATACGGGATGCTCCAACAAAAAAAAACAAACTATAATATTTTATTACAATACATTACGACATTGATGCTCTGGAAATGTTTGTTTGTGGCTTTAAGAGCTTCCCTGTTACTGCAAATGAATCGATTGATTAAATAGCCGTATAATCTACACCCGAACCAAGCAAATAGAGTGACTAAAAATAGAGGTGTACACGTCCCGCACGATATCAATGCTGTTACCACTTCAGCATCGGCTTCATCCTTATCAACAAACACGGCAAGAAGAGGCGTCATCCGTTCGACTTATCTTTTCCGTGCTGCTTAAGTATCTGCAAGATAGTAACGGCACCGTAGCGAAAAGACTCATTACATCGCTTCTGTCTGTATCTGTCTTCGGGAAAATGAACACAAATTTAACATTAGGACAATCGCACCACCTTCAATCCTGTTGCGCTCTGAAGCGAAGGTTGCCGCCAACGTTCCCGTGCTTCCTTCCTGGCCCAGACCTGGTGCAGAATGCTAGCTATTTCGAGTAGCACTTGTTGTGTAATCTTTGCCGCACAAAATTCCACCTGTCTTTGTCGCATCCGGTATCGGTGGAATGGGCGGGGGTGTCCAGTGTGTGTCCACTGTCCACACCAGCAGGACGGTGCAGGATGTGTGTTTGTCCATTGATCTTTTTATAGCGCCACACATGGCTGAATGAAATGGGCTCAGTGGCCCAACATACTTGAAACTTAGTTCCTCGCGGGGGATTGTGAGTCGCGCTTGATGGGTGTTTTGGAATCCGTGAGACGTTACGATGCGTGAGAAATGAGATGAGTATGAGTGCACTCTTGTTTTGTACTCAGTACTGAAGGTTAACAAGGGCGTTAAAATTTTTTAAAATTGACATTTACTTACACTTCCAATTTCCAAATTCCAATCTTCTCCTGCTTCTCCCTGCTTCAGTTTCAGTGCTATTTTATTGTAGACAAATTGTGAAGAATTATTGGACGTTTCACGTAAAATTTTTTCGATCTGCTTCAGATCGTACCGCCGGCATTACTGTGCAGCCAGACACCGTACCTAGTAATCAGTTTAATAGTAACGAAAAATAAACACGCCACCAAAACCGACCAAAACCGACAGTCCAAGTGCACGAAAGGAAGGGTTTTTTTTCGTTTCGTTTCGCCACGGTGCAAAAGCACGGCAACGCGAGAGTAATACCCGCACGGCAACACACACACACAACCGGTTTGTTTGACTTAACCTCCATAAAAATATGATGTCAGTCAACACAATCGCGAACTGCAATGTGGGCTCCGGGCGCTTCGTGCCTTCAATCGGGGAGGAAAAAAGGAGCGCAACGAAGCACGATTTTGGGGGCTTGAAGGCGGCCGCTTGAACTCTGCTGGATGCTGTGTGCTTGTCAGTTTGGTGCTCTGCTCAGGTTGTTTCATGTGTTTCAAAGATCGGTTGAAGTTGAGCTTTGTTCTTTAGTTATTCGATGGATATCTTTTGTACTCGAAGAAGTGATTAGTTGCTGAAATGTTAGTAAAATTTCTTACTAGTTTTAACTTTCCTAAATGGCTTTTTTCCTAAATGAGTAATTCTTTAATTAACTTTTTTTTATCAAAAGTTCCCCTTTTTTGTTCACAGTTTTAAGTAAGTTTTTAAGAACGCCAAATCAATTCCCGTTTTTTTTTCCTAAAATACGATACCAAAATTCTTCATCCATCATTTGAAAGCGTTCGTTCCGAAAAAAAAAATCCCAGCCCTTAACTAGAGGGGGGCCCAATTTTTGGACGTATACATTTTCTGACTCCCTTTTGCGCCAGTTCGCTTTCTTCCTTTGCGTGGCATTTCATCGTGCTTTTTTTCTCTCTCTTTAGCTGTGTTTGTGTGTGTCTTTTTTTCGTGTTTTTCCATTCTACTTTTAAGCATAGTTTTCTTTACTGCTGGTCATCTTATGTTGCTCACCGTTGCTACCTGGTCCTTGCTGCCACAGAATGCCACTTGGGTGACGTGCACGAATGCGCGAAGGATGATCGTGTACGGCTTAGCGGATCCGCAAATGGCTGTAAGGTTTCGTTTTTCCCCCTACCCCAAACCCTGGAAAGTCGATTGCGCATTCTTTCACCGCCCACCGTTCTGTCATCCTGCCGCTGCTGCTGCTGCCGAAAATTGACTCCTGCGAACAAAATTCCAAAACCGCAGCTAACGAAATGGAATCGATGATGGTGATGATGATGATGATGATGGTGGTATGTCCGCGCACCGCCAGAAGAACTTCACATTCCGCTTGCTTTATATTTATTTATGTTCGTCAACTGCTCCTTCAACCCCCGTTCTCTCGCCACACTGGCCAACCACTAGCGGGTTGGAGAGCTTTCATTTATTTAAGTATTTATTTGCCCCAAGCTTTGGCACGGCGTGGTCCGTTTGTGCTGGCGCTGGGCACATTCCACCGTCGCCATATTTGATTGATACTGCGCGCTTCGAAATACCGCGGACCAGAAAATGAGCGGTTTTACAGTGATCGGGTAAAACGTTATTGTACCGTATTCTACATTAGTTTTTTTGTGTTCTTTTATATTTTCATTTTGCTCCCTTTTCACACGCACCGAATCCTTTTTGGTCCAGTTCCAACGGTGCGTGGGTATTTTACCGACGCCGGTAGATGTTTTGATTTATATTACCCCATTTGCCAGTAACTTTTGCGGTCGGTTTGCTGGATGTGGTAGATTGATGTTGATTTCGTCGAGCTAAACGACCCGGTATTACTGAGTGTGGCGCTGGTACACTGGACTGTGCTAGAACCGATCCGCTTTGGAAGATCGTTCAAAATTAATCACTTTTAATTATACACGCAATTCCGTCCGATGCTAATGATAGTTCTGAGCTGATGAGCTGCGAAAAGGGATACAACTTTACCGGGCGGCATTGCTTTGTTAAAGGAGATATACTCTTTTTTTCTCTCGGGAACTATCGTTGCGTTATGGTTTTTGGTACGTCATGAGAATTCAACATGGCGGAACTCTATAGTCAACGGAAATGTTGTTTCTGATATCTTGGAACTCAAAATAGATTTAGGATGTTTTTGAAATTACACCATGGGGAAACGTGCTACATCATCTAGATTCAGACACCAAACACCGTCAGTCTTTCACACTACAGGATCTGTATGAAAATTTCATACCTTAGACAGAAAAAAATATTCCTTGCTAAGAGGAAATTAACCGCTCCAGATGATATTCGGCTCTATGACCATTAGTCAAACTGTAGGCCATGATTCAAGAAGATAAGACCGCCCCACAAACCCGTATTACTAATAATTCAATCTCTCTGAATGTTTTTTGATAATATTTACGGGGACCCCGAAATCTTCTTCTTGGTGTAACGACCTGTGAGGTCATGCCGGGCATTTCAAGCTTACTAGACTTATTTTCCCACGTAACTGGATAGTCAGTCCTTGCTACGGGGGACGATCCGGATGGTTTTTGAATCCCGGTGCTGCCGTGTGGACCGGTGCCGTCTATCACCTGCCCCACCGGGCCTCGCATTGTCGCACATCTTCATCAACTAACTCTGTTCTGTTTATATATTGGTTTACAAAATCGATGTCAGTTGTGTCGTTATTCCATCTTATTAGTCAACCTTTATCCTGGACGTATCTTGAAGTCATGAATTATCAACTGTACTAGTCTAATGTCAAGTTTCGGTGTCAGAACTTGGGTAGATCAGGTCAAATGATCAGATAGGAATTAAGGCAATTGCAATGTTGCATAGCATTGCAAAGATAACCTATAATGGCGTTAAGATTTTAAATTAAAGGGTTCAATTAACTGATGTTATTTAATGTACATCTTTTAATTTCCTTTTCTAATGATTATTTTCAATATTAGCAACATATTTTCTGAAATTCCTTATTGTATATAAAAATTGAATTAAAAATGTTTTCATAAAAAAAGAAGAAAATCGCTATTCTTACTTCTGAGGTAATTTCTTGAAATTACTATAAACGCTTTCATCCAGACCAGCAGAAACCATCACGCACCTTGCATCAGCGTACAATCGAACCATTTTATAGATACAGCTTGATACGTTTAATTCTCAGAACCCGGCCATACCCGGTAAACTGATGCAGCTTTTACTTTCTTTGCACAAAATGCGTACTGTTCTGTGAAAGCCAACATTTTCGGGAAAAAACGCAAAAACTGTTTGTTCAAGTGTGTTCAAGCAACAAACACGATAGACAGATACACTTTTACGCTCCGTAAAACGATGAACCGTTCAAATATTAACAAACAAAACTTCGTCTAGATCTTCTGGATGGCGCTCTGTTTGTAGGAGCAGCATCTGTGCAATCGAATCGAATTCTTGGGATTCTGTAGCCGTGTACGAGGAGTCGACCATTCGAAAAAAAAATCGATGGCAAAAACGTGGGCTGGTACTTTATCCATCCCGGTACAATTGGATCATTTGTAGCTGATCCGTTTGAATGGATGAACAGGATCTGCAATGTGCGATCGAACGATCGTACGATGTGCACAGCACGGTGAGCTGTGGCAGCGCCTACTTTACGTCATTTTGCATTTGCTACTTATGCGGATGTGGGAGAACCTATTCACTGCCACTCGGGGTTTGCATGTGATGAATGTGTTTTTGATGTGTGTTTAACGCCTACCTCTAGATCGGGTGGAGTTAGCCGAGTAGTAGGTATAATGGTCCCATAATGGTGGTCTATGGAATGTATGAATCGCAACCGTACGGTATGCTTGATCGCATCGAGGTGCGGTGTACACCGCGTAGATCTGTATCGATACTGGCATTTCATTGTCTATCTATGTACTGCGACTTGGATGTGTTGATGTTCCTGCAACAGAACAGATTCCCATAATATGGCGATGTAGTATAGGAAATCTAATACGAACGAACGCTATGATTCACATCGCACCGAGAGAAAAAGACCTTGAAACTGACCTGTTTGGTTTAGTAATTTAGCAATGGTTATCTTTATTGGACAACCGTGAAGTTATTTCCTTGCTAAGGTGTGTAGTGATCTATTGCCAGTATCTATTTTACACCTGTTAGTACCAGGTAAGTAGCATCACACGATAGTAATTGCATCGCCCAAAGGTACTTGGGCACTTGGGAAGGATTCTGCCGACGATGCCGATAAAGTGAAAAGATTGCCTGCAGGGCAGGCTCATTACCTTTCCAGTAATGGTACTTCGCCATGAGTGCATGTCCGGCTACATTGTGATCGGTGACTTTGGAAGTGCTCCGGCCGGAAAGTGGTGAGAAAGAGAAAGACCATAAAACAGGCGAATAAATGTGCGAGAGTCACGAGATGTGAAGCGAGAAGTGAATCGTGTTGTACCAGTACCCTTCTGTCCGTCGTACCACCACCCGGAACCGCGCATGTGGCCACGCTCGGAGCCAAGTGGGCACCTACCGTTCGCTACTGTTACTAGCGCCATTTTGATTGAGCACCTTTCATTATCGGCTGCCTCCTTATTTCGCCATCAGCCAGCAGCCGGGCAAGCGAACCGCCTGTCAAGTCAAGTGGCGGGCTTCGTTTCTTTTTTTTTTGCTTAACGGAGTCCACCAGTTCGGGGTCCGGTTTCACCATAAATGCAACTGACTCCACGGGCGGTTTTTGTGGTGGGTTGAAGTAGGCCGCCACCCTTCAGGTCTTCGGTGGCAGCAGCAGCACCCGGTCGGTCACCTAATTGATTAACCGTTATGAACGGTTCGTTGAGCGCCCGGGTTTGATCGTTTTGTCCGTCCAGGTGGCCAACGTTTTGCGGGAAATTCTTCACATCAATTGCGTACCGCAGCAAACGACACCCTCTGTCACCGACCCGAGTGCCCGGTTTTGGGTTGGGTTCCGATCTGATATCCGACCTTACCGCGTGGCGTCAAATTTTGCGCCACCACCACTGTTTATATGCGCACTGCCGCTACATAATAATGGTTGTGCGAAAATAAAGGCTACAGTTGCTGAGGTGATGGCGTAAATGAACTGCGTAACAGGCGCTACAGGGTAACGTTAAGTATAACAAATGATATCAATCACTAGCTCTGTTTTTTACAATGTTTCTTTTAAGGCGTAATTGCTTGATTGGAAGTTTTGGAAGTGAATTGAAAGTGTTTTTAGCTAAACATCGTCTCTCATCGACGTCTTAACTATATTGTTAGTGTATGAATTTTTCCAGTGTGAATGAAACATTTGGGATTTATTTGTAAATGAGTGTAGAGTAAAATACAATGAAATACAAGTAATACGGCCAACACTTCAAGGATCGCCAAGAAATAAAAGAATAAAAAAAAATAAACTTGAACAATTAGGTAAACTGTAATTTAAGTAAAGTATTTATTAACACTTTATCAATAATGACAAAATAGTTCCGGAAATTTATGCTACCACCTCTGTCTTCTTCTTCTCTCTGTGAGACACATTGGTGGCATAGAGATAGAGACTTGTACCATTGGTGACAAGATAGAGGAATCCAACTTCCTGGGTGTTCCTTTATTAATCTACCGTAGTGGACATACGCTCCAAGGCCTTAAGTTTTTTTTACGAGATCGCCAACTTAGGCCATATGTACCAATCGTATGTTACTTTGGCCATATTTACTAAGAAGACAACCAGACACAAACAGAGAGAGAGAGAAGCAAGTTACTCCAAAATGACAAACGTACCGTAACGTCTGTAACGGATCCAACTTAAAGCGAAAAATAATTTTGTGTACTATACTACTGAATTACTAAATAACGAATCTTGTCTTTGCAATTTAAGCTGCTGTATGCAACCGAATTTAAATTTGGACTTTTTTTGATAATCGTCGAAAGATAAGCGTTACGAAGCGTTACACCATAATTATTAAAGAAATCGAATTTGTTTGGTTCTTGGCGTGTGTAACTACCATCTGGCTTTATGATTGTTGCAACAATTTGTAAAAAATTTGCTGCAGTAGTGCCTTAAAATAAGATCCAGGGGGATGGTTTTCCAATATTTTGAACTTAGAGAAAATATTAAATAAAAAAAATTGTTAAACATTTTATGTTGCAAAATTTCAAGATGCACATTTGAAATCTAAACCTTGCAAATTGTGGCGATTGCACCATTCATACAGCATATTCGTCTGAAAGAGGATTGCCCTAGAGACGTTGTAACGTAATTGTACCGTTGCATTGTGCAAGTCTGTCCTCCCGCACAACACGATCAACACCCTTCGGCGTTCATCCAGCTAACGCCATGTTCCGCATAACCTGCAGCGGAAACGGAGCAGCCGGACTGGCCAGACGTATAAACGTCAACGTGCCTGTCATCCGGGAAAGGGCTGACAGCTAGACGAAACGGCAAACAATTGCGCACACGGCGAGACAAAACGCGCGCTGTGTCCGGCGCAAGGTGATAAGGACCGGACGGCCGATTAGACGTTGCGTTTGCGTGCATTTGGCATATTTGGTATCCGTGTGTCCGCACCAATCGGTCGTCGTCTAGCCGGGCTGGCCCTAAATTGATGATGGGCAGGTCGCTGGCCCATGCTGTCCGGATCGGCGGATTGAGCGATCTCGCATGGAATAATGCATGTATNTTTCGTTCGAGCACTCGGTTTCTGTGAGTTGCGCTCTCGCTCTTTCCGGTGCGGTTCGTTCGCTCCGTCCCGTTTCCACCACGACCAGTCGCCGATCAGTCTCGTGTGCGAGGGCAAACTAGGCGCCACCAGGCGCGCGATAAACTCACCACACGGTTTTTTGGATGCTGTGTGTGCACAAAAACCGTGCTGCGGCGGAGTGGATTCGAATTTGTTTTGTTGTTTTATTTTCTCCTCTTTTTCTTTAAAGCGTGTTCCACAGCAAACATTAACTGCGTTCTTTTTGACGTTTGGAGGTTATTGCAGGGTGGGGGGGGGGGGGGGGGGGGGGGGGGGGGGGGGGGGGGGGGGGGGGGGGGGGGGGGAGAGATGGGAGTAAAACAAAAAGCCCCCCCCCCTCGGGGTTGTTTTAAGTTTCTCGGCAAGGGAAGCAGCATTTGTTGCTGTGGTGGAAGGTTGGACTTGAACTTATTTTCTTGATTTACAGAAGGTTAGTGTATTTTTCTCAACATTTATTACGAACAAGTTTGTAAGAAAATGATTTTTTAAAAATTGAAATACTTAGCAGAGATTAAGTATGAACATTCTCTACATTCTTAAAGGTGTCAATACTTTCAATTACGATAAGAGGTGATCTGTTGTATTGAAGGATGTTACTGGCAAAATTAGACTTTTAAAAGGTAATAGGACTTCTGTTAGGCACTGGTATTAGTATTTTTATGTTTTACATTAGGATCAACATTTATAAAATAAAAACTATTTTTTCATCACCTTTTTAAAACGCATGTTTTGAAGATTACAAGGATTAGTTCCACTTCATTCACATTATTTAGAATCGTTTAAATTTCTCAGTTATCATTTCCTAAAATTTATCGTTCAAAAGATCATTGTAACACTGCACCTTTTTGAAAAGATACGTATCGAAGTGTTAAGAAAAAGGAGCACAAAACAAGATCGCTTCGCAGCGAGATGCACTGAAGCGTTCAAAAAGGAATGAAAACTTTCCATAGTTGAAGATTAAACAAAACAAAACCAAAAAAAAAAAGATCCCGGAGCGGCCATTTCGTGTGTCCGATTCAGGGCGCCATGTTGGCTCCGCACTGTCTGACCATGGGTCGACACACACAGTGTTTATGCTACGATCCCCCAAGCCATAATCCCTAGCAGATCGGGGCAGGTTTTTCCTACCGAAATTACGTTTCTGTTCTTCGGTTGCGAATGTGCCCGCAGAAGGTGCACCGAAACGGACGGTAGAAAAACGGGGCCCAAATCCGATAGAACAATAGCGGCAGAGGTTTAATTTCTTGGAAGCGTCAAACGATCGTTTTTCACATGCGGCGCAACGGCCACGTTTTGAAGCTTGCAAAAGCAAACGAAACGACGCCACCCGGGTTTGGCAAACGGTAAACAAAAGGAAGAACCAAGGGCTCCGAATTCGGACGGAGTAAATGAGTAGCAGGAGCCATTGCAGGGCGATCTTCCGGGAAGCGCGATCGCACCGGGAGTTGCTTTTTTTCGTCTCTCTGTTTGGTTACTGCTTTTGGGTTGGTGGAAAGAAAAGGTTAAATGTGCTGTAAGGTAAACAACAAATAAGATATGAGTATTTTTAAACAGTGTCCGATCATGGGTTTCATGGGGATGCTGATCGAAACACACACACACAAATAAAGGGAAGCTGGGTTGCACAGAAGCGAACACAAAATGCTGGTACTTTTCGGGCAATAGAACGTCGAAGGGTTTTTTGGGGGTTCGTCTTCTTTTGGTTAACAACCGTCCCAAAAACCACCCTGTGTGTGTTGGTGTGTGGGTAGATCTTGTGTTTGCTTGGTAGCCCGAGAATGAAAGGAAGATGTACACACCTTCTTTTCGATGTGCGTTGTTTCGACACCGGTGCACTTATGGGGAGGGAGCACTTTAAGTACTCACCCCGCCAAGTTGCCCCTTCCGGATGCAGCTTCCAAAAGCGCGCTTCGGTTTGGCGCTTTTTGGCTCTTTGTTGTTTTTTTTTGCTTCCCTACCGACCGATCTCTGCGAGTGTGTTTGGGTTACCTTTTATCATGTTTTGTCTTCGGCCATACCAAGGCGGAAGAAACCTGAGTACAACGAGAGGGAAGCGCAAGGTGTGAAAGCACACTGCAGTAGCGTAGCTTCAAGTGGAAGTGCATCTGCACCCGCTCAAAACAGGGCTTCAGGGCTTCTTTCTTTGCATTTTTGAGATGTGAAAATGAAGTTGACCTTTTGGACCAGTTGGACCTTTTAAAAGGTTTAAACATGAATGGATGAACCCAAAAAAAATATCCACCGGAATAGCTAATTCAATGTGCCGCTTTTTTGAAAGTTTTCCTTAATTTTAATTTACAACAAAATTTGCGGCAGATTGGTTTTGTGTTCAAGTCGCTGCCTGTTAAGTGTCCGGTGTGATTTATACTTCACGTGGTTGAACTTGCACCAAATAACTCATTAGTTAGCATAATTTCTATTGAACATTTCTGTCGTAAAATTATATCTTTGTAAGAACCCATCAGTACACTACAGTAGCCAATCGGTTAGTTGTATGATTTTGCCTTTGAAGATGAAAACCTTTTCCTTTAGTTACGGATCATTTGCGTGTAATGTGTTCCTCTCAAGTTTTATGGGCCGGTTACTCAAAACTTGTTTATCTATTTTTGTGCTAGTATACACGAAATTTCATTCAATTTGGATTTAAAAAAATACATAAAAATATATAAGATCCGAAAATATATAAGAATATATAAGATCTATTGGAATAGATTGAAACAGTTTATCAGAACATAACATAAAATAAAAATAAAATAAGAATTTCATTCAGCAATTAGAAAAAAAATAAAATAATCATCTACCAAAAAATAAAAAATTATGAAAAATCAAAGAAGACAAAAAAATAACCTTTCCCTTTCTAAAAGGGAAAATATTAAAAATTGAAGAAAAAAAGAGGCTAATTCAAAAAATTAAAAATGAAAAATGAAAATGTTTTAATAGTCCTTCAATTTTTCCTTTTTTTAGAATAAAATAAAAAAAATATATTTTTGATTATATATCATATCAATATAATCTTTCTTTCTCAAAAAATACACATAATTATGGTACGCACTGTACGTAAAGATTTGAATTAAATGTAAAAAAAAACATGATTCAGATCAAATTGCAATGATAAATATAATAATTTCACAAGTACTAGACGCTTCTTAACATTTCCAGACTTGCCACTTACGATAAGCAATCGTACGACGCGAGTAGTTCGACGTGGAATGAACATTTATGCTGCTGGTTAAGACCAACCAACCCCGTGAAGAAGAAAACCCTCACTTCCTTCAATTAAAGCCAACTTGAATGCAGAACCACTGCATACGGTGCACTCCTGTGCTGGCAGTTTCGTGCCAGAAACAAACAAAAAGAAGAAGAACGAAAAAAAAAACGATCACCATTCCGTAGCGCTTCGATGGCTATCGAGCACCGGATGTTGCTCCTTTCGAGTCCTCCCATTAGATGCTCGTTATGATGATGATGAAGATTATAATAGCCACTGAACCGCTCCATCCCACAAAAACGTTGCTACCGGTTTTGCTTTTTCCCGATTCCCGCGTTTCTTGGGGTCCCACCACTTGCCCTGCCCATGTCGTTGTTCGTTTGAGAGTATTGAGAGTTTGGAATTTGGTGGCTTCTACCAAGATTCTGACTTGTGATAGCAGAAGAAGTCACCACGGTGGCACAGTGATTCACCGCTCCGTAGTTCTCCCTCCGTGTTTTACGAGGCCCTTGGGCCCTCTGCCTCTGTTTTATATTTTCGGGCGTTCCTTCACTCGATCGATCGGCTGCTGTTGCCTTAGGCGAGTCGTTTGAAAACCTTTTCTATATGCACGGCACAGGCATGGTGTTGGTGGCCACATTTCAATAGCCGCAATAGCCCTGTGGAGTGGAGTAGTTTACATATCACTTGAATTTTTCTGTTATGTAAATGTGCCTTTTTCGGTACGATCGGTTCTGAACGGTATACAGAAGCAGCATGCAAGCAGCCACTCGACGATCCTCGGCTTCTTGAGAGGTTGTGTTACGTACGAGTCGCGGTGAGTTGCGTGTTGTGGGCTGGTGGTACTCACCGGAACCACCGTAGAATTTCTTCCCCGATCTTTTCTTTACCATTCTTCAAGGTTGCCACATTAGGCGTCGATGGGAACGAAAAGGTAATCGGCAGCAGTTGGCCACCTTATTCCGGTAGCAAACACCAGTAGCTCAGTGCGCAAGCGGACTGGACCGCCCAAAAATGGTTGAGTAGCTTGCGAGTGGGACCACTTGAGTTGGTGCACCGGAAGCCGAACATGAAGTTGTTTGCCGTGCCCGAGCATTTTCGATGACATTTGAAAGCTATCACCGATTAGCCGTACGTTTCGTTTGCTTGGAAGGTTAGAAAATCGTCAAGTTTGGATTGCTCATTAACAGCGCGCATGGGCATATGGCGGGCAGGAGCAAAAGCATAAGCCGAGATTTATTATGCTGCCGCTGTCACCCGTAACAGTGTCACCCGCCAAACAGGACGCACCCCGGCGTCCGAATTGGGACCGAATTAATGGCAATTATTAATGTCTTTCGCGCACTTTGATGTTGTACTTTCGGTTGAAACGTTTGTTACTGATGCCCCTGTCCCTGTCTTCCCCCCGCAGAACGGACACCCAAAAACCAATCGGAATCGATCGGAAGAAGATCCAAATCGGAAAATGGTTGATGCGAATGGGTCTCGTTTGAAATGGGCCGATAATTAACGAACCGTGCCCTTTGCAGGTCTCCGCATACTTTGAAGTGTGCCGACCCGCAGCGTCCGCCTTTGATCGGTGCCGAAAAGGAGGAGCGCGTTGAGCACTTGATTTGATTATGATTACCGCTCGGTGCCATATTCTGCTCCGGTGCTTGATGTGTTGCGTTTTTACCATACTTTCCACGTGTTGCACAGTCCCCCGCATCCCTTTCCCCCTCCCAAAGTGTGGTTGGCGCTCGCGTAAGAAGTTCCGCGTACTGTGTGTGTTTTTTATGTCGTTCTCGCTGTTGTTGTTTGGTTCTACTTTCGCCACCGTCTCACGTTATCAGACACTCGTTCGACTTTCGATGATCGGTGCATGTGGCACACACTGGTAAGAGTGTGCCCCTGACCATCGTCACTACGGTTAGTGGTTGCCTATGGGCTTTTTTTGAAGAAATACGTTTCCTTAAAAGATCTAAAAGAGATCATGGAATAAATCTAGTTAAATAACTTCAGAAGAATCGCACTACGATTTAACATGTTCTGTGCCATTCAGAACAATCTAGAGCCGTCAACACAACTCTGAGGGAAAAATGTTTTTGTCTCGCAAGGAAATCACTTGAGCAGAACGCATCAACCTTCTTCATGTACGTGGCAGGCTCTCGGTAGAGCACGTCTTGCTGACATGGCCACCTCGCTAATCAGTTTCTAGAAAACTCAGGCCATAGTTGCATTCCTCCACCAACAGTTGCATCCGATCTTTAAAATCGCCACTTGATCGAGGGAACTTCTGTTCACTCTTCTACTATGTTCATCACGTGCATCATACTCTTCCTCCGCTAACTTCTCAATATTATGCGAAAGGAACTGACGCCTCTTCTAATTTAACACAGGTTCTCTATATGGACTCTATAGTATCTCTATATGGACTATGGATATGGATAATATATCTCCCAAAATATATGAGGAAATCCCTGAGAAATGGATGAGATGGTTAAAAAGTCGAGAAATAATCGTTAACGTCAGTATTTCTTGTTAGGTACTCTCTTCTGTCTTGTAGCTTACCGGACCTGAATTAGTTTAGATACATACGCTCTCCGATAAGATAGGATATTCAGAGGAGAGTAATTATAAGTGATCTCCAATATTATGTATCTCCAAAAATGTACCCTTTAGACTTCAGAAGGATCTCTGCAATTTGGAAAAAAAACTTAGACAAGTAAGGGAGCTATTTTTGAAAGAAACTAAAGAATTAGAAGAGTGTGATAATCTTTTATGAAGTACTTAAGCCTGCGGATACTCCAATAGTACCAGAATTGTGTGATATAAATTTGCCCGCAGTTCCGCTTTTAAAGACGAGGTGGCCATCAATTCGTCACATAAGTGTGCAAAAATAAATACACTTAAAATATAATTGTAGTATACATAGTTCGATTCTATGTGTAACTTTCTCTATAAATATCTGTTGAATGCGAATGCGAACGGATACCTCCAGAACTCGTTCACGAGATCAACGAAGGGTTTCTCTATTAATGAAAAAAATCATCTTTCTGTGTTCTGTTTTTATTTCTGTGAAGTTCTGTTTTTATCCTTGCTACGGATTAAAAGTCAAAATTTTTACAAGAATCAAATATTTAAGGCTGAATATATTCTCCGTAAGATCCCGATTTGCTTAATACGAGATGCTCCAAAAAAACAAATTTTAATATTTTATTACAATACATAACGACATTGATGTTCTGGAAATGTTTGTTTGTGGCTTTAAGATCTTCCCTGTTACTGCAAACGAATCGATTGATTAAATAGCCGGATAATCTACGCCCGAACCAAGCAAATAGAGTGACTAAAAATAGAGGTGTACATGTCCCGCACGATATCAATGCTGCTACCACTTCAGCATCGGCTTCATCCTTATCAACAAACCCGGCAAGAAGAGGCGTCATCCGTTCGACTTATCTTTTCCGCGCTGCTTAAGTATCTGCAAGATAGTAACGGCACCGTAGCGAAAAGACTCATTTCATCGCTTCTGTCTGTATCTGTCTTCGGGAAAATGAACACAAATTTAACATTAGGACAATCGCACCACCTTTCAGTCTTGTTGCGCCCTGAAGCGAAGGTTGCCGCCAACGCTCCCGTGCTTCCTTCCTGGCCCAGACCTGGCGCAGAATGCTAGCTATTTCGAGTAGCACTTGTTGTGTAATCTTTGCCGCACAAAATTCCACCTGTCTTTGTCGCATCCGGTATCGGTGGAATGGGCGGGGGTGGATTTGCCACCGTCCAGTCCAGTGTGTGTCCACTGTCCACATCAGCAGGACGGTGCAGGATGTGTGTTTGTCCATTGATCTTTTTATAGCGCCACACATGGCTGAATGAAATGGGCTCAGCGGCCCAACATACTTGAAACTTAGCTCCTCGCGGGGGACTGACTGTGAGTCGTGTTTGATGGGTGTTTTGGAATCCGTGAGACGTTACGTTGCGTGATAAATGAGATGAGTGTGAGTGCACTCTTGTTTTTTACTCAGTACTGAAGGTTAACAAGGGCGTTAAAATTTTTTTAAAATTGATATTTACTTATAGCTCTTTCCAAATTCCAATCTTCTCCTGCTTCTCCCTGCTTCAGTCTCAGTGCTATTTTATTGTAGACAAATTGTGAAGAATTATTGGACGTTTCACGTAAAATTTTTTCGATCTGCTTCAGATCGTACCGCCGGCATTACTGTGCGGCCAGACACCGTACCTAGTAATCAGTTTAATAGTAACGAAAAATAAACACGCCACCAAAACCGACCAAAACCGACAGTCCAAGTGCACGAAAGGAAGGGTTTTTTTTCGTTTCGTTTCGCCACGGTGCAAAAGCACGGCAACGCGAGAGTAAAACCCGCACGGCAATACACACACACACACAACCGGTTTGTTTGACTTAACCTCCATAAAAATATGATGTCAGTCAACACAATCGCGAACTGCAATGTGGGCTCCGGGCGCTTCGTGCCTTCGATCGGGGAGGAAAAAAGGAGCGCAACGAAGCACGATTTTGGGGGCTTGAAGGCGGCCGCTTGAACTCTGCTGGATGCTGTGTGCTTGTCAGTTTGGTGCTCTGTTCAGGTTGTTTCATGTGTTTCAATGATCGGTTGAAGTTTAGATTTGTTCTTTAGTTATTGGATGGATATCTTTTGTACTAGAAGGAGTGATTAGTTGCTGAAATGTTAGTAACATTTGTTACTAGTTTTAACTTTACTAAATGGCTTTTTTATTAAATGAGCAAATCTTTTATTAACCACCAAAATTCTTCATCCATCATTTGAAAGCGTTCGTTCCCAAAAAAAAATCCCAGCCCTTAACTAGAGAGGAGCCCAATTTTTGGACGTCTACATTTTCTGACTCCCTTTTGCGCCAGTTCGCTTTCTTCCTTTGCGTGGCATTTCATCGTGCTTTTTTTCTCTCTCTCTTTAGCTGTGTTTGTGTGTGTCTTTTTTTCGTGTTTTTCCATTCTACTTTTAAGCATAGTTTTCTTTACTGCTGGTCATCTTATGTTGCTCACCGTTGCTACCTGGTCCTTGCTGCCACAGAATGCCACTTGGGTGACGTGCACGAATGCGCGAAGGATGATCGTGTACGGCTTAGCGGATCCGCAAATGGCTGTAAGGTTTCGTTTTTCCTTCCCCCAAACCCTGGAAAGTCGATGGCGCATTCTTTCACCGCCCACCGTTCTGTCACCCTGCTGCTGTTGCTGCTGCTGCCGAAAATTGACTCCTGCGAACAAAATTCCAAAACCGCAGCTAACGAAATGGAATCGATGATGGTGATGATGATGATGGTGGTATGTCCGCGCACCGCCAGAAGAACTTCACATTCCGCTTGCTTTATATTTATTTATGTTCGTCAACTGCTCCTTCAACACCGTTCTCTCGCCACACTGGCCAACCACTAGCGGGTTGGAGAGCTTTCATTTATTTAAGTATTTATTTGCCCCAAGCTTTGGCACGGCTTGGTCCGTTTGTGCTGGCGCTGGGCACATTCCACCGTCGCCATATTTGATTGATACTGCGCGCTTCGAAATACCGCGGACCAGAAAATGAGCGTTTTTAACAGTGATCGGGTAAAACGTTATTGTACCGTATTCTACATTAGTTTTTTGTGTTCTTTTATATTTTCATTTTGCTCCCTTTTCACACGCACCGAATCCTTTTTTGTCCAGTTCCAATGGTGCGTGGGTATTTTACCGACGCCGGTAGATGTTTTGATTTATATTACCCCATTTGCCAGTAACTTTTGCGGTCGGTTTGCTGGATGTGGTAGATTGATGTTGATTTCGTCGAGCTAAACGACCCGGTATTACTGAGTGTGGCGCTGGTACACTGGACTGTGCTAGAATCGATCCGCTTTGGAAGATCGTTCAAAATTAATCACTTTTAATTATACACGCAATTCCGTCCGATGCTAATGATAGTTCTTGCTGATGAGCTGCGAAAAGGGATACAACTTTACCGGGCGGCATTGCTTTGTTTGAGGAGATAAACTCTTTTTTTCTCTCGGGAACCATTGTTGCGTTATGGTTTTTGGTACGTCATGAGAATTCAACATGGCGGAACTCTACAGTCAACGGAAAAGTTGTTTTTGATATCTTGGAACTCAAAATTGATTTAGGATGTTTTTTGAAATTACACCACGAGACCACGTGCTACATGGATCCAGACACCAAACACCGTCGGCCTTTCACACTACAGGATCTGTATCAAATTTTCATACCTTAGATAGAAAAAAAGATTCCTTGCCTTGAGGAAATTAATAGCTCCAGATGATATTCGGCTCTATGATCATTAGTCAAACTGTAGGCGATGATTCAAGAAGACCGCCCCACAAACCCGTATTACTAATAATTCAATCTCTCTGTATGTTTTTTGATAATATTTACGGAGACTACGACATATAAGTTGGATAAGATCAAGATGTAAACTGTTCTACAACGGCTGGAAATTGTCGCACATCTTCATCAATTAACTCTGTTCTGTTTATATCTTCGATTTGTACAAAATCGATATCAGTTGTGTCATCCTTCCATCTTATTAGTTAACCTTTATCCTGGACGTATCTTGAGGTCATGAATTATCAACTATACTAGTCTAATGTCAGGTTTCGGTCTCAGAACTTGGGTAGCTCAGATCAAATGATCAGATAGGAATTAAAGCAATTGCAATGTTTAAAAACGTTGTAAAGATAGTCTATAATGGTGCTAAGATTTTAAATTAAAGGCTTCAATTAACTGATGTTATTTAATATACATCTTTTAATTTCCTTTTCTAATGATTTGTATATTAAAATTTAATTCAAAAATGTTTTCAAAAAAAAGAAGAAAACCGCTATTCTTACTTCTAAGATAATTTCATGAAATTACTATAAACGCTTTCATCCAGACCAGCAGAAACCATCACGCACCTTGCATCAGCGTACAATCGAACCATTTTATAGATTCAGCTTGATACGTTTAATTCTCAGAACGGCCATACCCGGTAAACTGATGCAGCTTTTACTTTCTTTGCACAAAATGCGTACTGTTCTGTAAAAGCCAACATTTTCTGGAAAAAACGCAAAAACTGTTTGTACAAGTGTGTGCAGCAACAAACATGATAGACAGATACACGTTTACGCTCCGCAAAACGGTGGACCGTTCAAATATTAACAAATAAAACTTCGTCTAGATCTTTTGGATGGCGCTCTGTTTGTAGGAGCAGCATCTGTGCAATCGAATCGAATTCTTGGGATTCTGTAGCCGTGTAACCGAGGAGTCGACCATTCGCAAAAAAAAAACTGATGGCAAAAACGTGGGCTGGTACTTTATCCATCGCGGTACAATTGGATCATTTGTAGCCGATCAGTTTGAATGGATGAACAGGATCTGCAATGTGCGATCGAACGATCGTACGATGTGCACAGCACGGTGAGCTGTGGCAGCGCCTACTTTACGTCATTTTGCATTTGCTACTTATGCGGATGTGGGAGAACCTATTCACTGCCACTCGGGGTTTGCATGTGATGAATGTGTTTTTGATGTGTGTTTAACGCCTACCTCTAGATCGGGTGGAGTTAGCCGACTAGTACGTATAATGGTCCCATAATGGTGGTCTATGGAATGTATGAATCGCAACCGTACGGTATGCTTGATCGCATCGAGGTGCGGTGTACACCGCGTAGATCTGTATCGATAGTGGCATTTCATTGTCTATCCATGTACTGTGACTTGGATGTGTTGATGTTCCTGCAACAGAACAGATTCCCATAATATGGCGATGTAGTATAGGAAATCTAATACGAACGACTCGCCATGATTCACATCGCACCGAGAGAAAAAGACCTTGAAACTGACCTGTTTGGTTTAGTAATTTAGCAATGGTTATCTTTATTGGACAACCGTGAAGTTACTTCCCTGCCAAGGTGTGCAGTGATCTATTGCCAGTATCTATTTTACACCTGTTAGTACCAGGTAAGTAGCATCACACGATAGTAATTGCATCGCCCAAAGGTACTTGGGCACTTGGGAAGGATTCTGCCGACGATGCCGATAAAGTGAAAAGATTGCCTGCAGGGCAGGCTCATTACCTCTCCAGTAATGCTGCTTCGCCGTGAGTGCATGTCCGGCTACATTGTGATCGGTGACTTTGGAAGTGCTCCGGCCGGAAAGTGGTGCGAAAGAGAAAGACCATAAAACAGGCGAATAAATGTGCGAGAGTCACGAGATGTGAAGCGAGAAGTGAATCGTGTTGTACCAGTACCCTTCTGTCCGTCGTACCACCACCCGGAACCGCGCATGTGGCCACGCTCGGAGCCAAGTGGGCACCTACCGTTCGCTACTGTTACTAGCGCCATTTTGATTGAGTACCTTTCATTATCGGCTGCCTCCTTATTTCGCCATCAGCCAGCAGCCGGGCAAGCGAACCGCCTGTCAAGTCAAGTGGCGGGCTTCGTTTTTTTTGCTTAACGGAGTCCACCAGTTCGGGGTCCGGTTTCACCATAAATGCAACTGACTCCACGGGCGGTTTTTGTGGTGGGTTGAAGTAGGCCGCCACCCTTCAGGTCTTCGGTGGCAGCAGCAGCAGCACACCCGGTCGGTCACCTAATTGATTAACCGTTATGAACGGTTCGTTGAGCGCCCGGGTTTGATCGTTTTGTCCGTCCAGGTGGCCAACGTTTTGCGGGAAATTCTTCGCACCAATTGCGTACCGCAGCAAACGACACCCTCTGTCACCGACCCGAGTGCCCGGTTTTGGGGTTGGGTTCCGATCTGATATCCGACCTTACCGCGTGGCGTCAAATTTTGCGCCACCAATACTGTTTATATGCGCACTGCCGCTACATAATAATGGTTGTGCGAAAATAGAGGCTACAGTTGCCGAGGTGATGGCGTAAATGAACTGCGGAACAGGCGCTACAGGGTAACGTTAAGTATAACAAATGATATCAATCACTAGGTCTGTTTTTACAATGTTTCTTTTAAGGCGTAATTGCTTGATTGGAAGTTTTGGAAGTGAATTGAAAGTGTTTTTAGCTAAACATGACATCTTAACTATACTGTTAAATGATTCTAGAGTAAAATACAATGAAATGCAAGGAATACGGCCAACACTTCAAGGTTTGCCAAGAAGTAAAAGAATAAAAAAAACTCGAACAATTAGATAAACTGTAATTTAAGTAAAGTTTTTACTAATACTTTATAAATGGTGACCAAATAGTTCCGGAAATTTATACTACCACCTCTGTCTTCTTCTTCTCTCTGTGAGACACATTGGTGGCATAGAGATAGAGACTTGTAGCATTGGTGACAAGATAGAGGAATCCAGCTTCCTGGGTGTTCCTTTATTAATCTACCGTAGTGGGCATGCGCTCCAAGGCCTTAAGTTTTTTTTACGAGACCCCCAAGTTAGGCCATATGTACCAATCGTATGCCTTTTTGGCCATATTCACTAAGGAGGCAACTAAACACAAACCGAGAGAGAGAGAAGCAAATTACTCCAAAATGACAAACGTACCGTAACGTCTGTAACGGATCCAACTTAAAGCAAAACATAATTTTTTGTGCTGCTACTACTGAATTACTAAATAACAAATCATTGCTTTGTAAATTAAACTGCTGTAAGCAGCGGAATTCCGAATTTGGAGGTTTTTTGATAATCGTCGAAAAATAAGCGTTACGAAGCGTTACACCATAATTATTAAACAAACCTAATTCGTTTGGTCCTTGGCGTGCGTGTCTGCCTTCTGGCTTTATGATTGTTGCAACAATTTGTATTAAATTTTGCTGCAGTAGTGCCTTAAAACAATATCCAGAGGGATGTTTTTCCAACATTTTGACATTAAAAAAAAAATATTCCTTGAACATTTTAAGTTGCATAATTTCAAGATGCATATTTGAAATCTAAACTTTGCAATTGTGGCGATTACACCATTCATACAGCATATTCGTCTGAAAGAGGATTGCCCTAGAGACGATGTAACGTAATTGTACCGTTGCATTGTGCAAGTCGGTCCTCCCGCTCAACACGATCAACACCCTTCGGCGTTCATCCAGCTAACGCCATGTTCCGCATAACCTGCAGCGGAAACGGAGCAGCCGGACTGGCCAGACGTATTAAACGTCAACGTGCCTGTCATCCGGGAAAGGGCTGACAGCTAGACGAAACGGCAAACAATTGCGCACACGGCGAGACACAACGCGCGCTGTGTCCGGCGCAAGGTGATAAGGACCGGACGGCCGATTAGACGTTGCGTTTGCGTGCATTTGGCATATTTGGTATCCGTGTGCCCGCACCAATCGGTCGTCGTCTAGCCGGGCTGGCCCTAAATTGATGATGGGCAGGTCGCTGGCCCATGCTGTCCGGATCGGCGGATTGAGCGATCTCGCATGGAATAATGCATGTATCTTTACAAATGATATTTTTTTTCTTTGTATTTGTATGCACCCTGGACGTACAGACTGTTCGAGAGTGCAGTGGCCATACGGTGCCGTGCCGGGTTTTTGTGCAGTTGCAATAATTGTTATTTGCATCTGGTGGCGCGCCGGTTCAAAATCGGACGTGTCTCGCCTATGGGACGCATCGAATCCGGCACGATATGGGGGACCGCAACTGCAGCGCTTGGTAGTAGTTGGTAGGGGCACGATGTTGCATCGACTAGCCACGTGACCATGCTGCAAATAATAATACGCCATTCGACGCATAAACGCCACGTTCTGGATTCCGTGGTCAGTGCACCGGGAGGGAAGGGGAAAAGCGGGACAAGAAAACTATGCAACGGCCAGCTGGTTATGCAACCGCCAATGGCAAATCAGTGAACTTTGCCTGTCGGCGACATGGTGGCTGGCACAAATTTTTGGACTTTCCAAGAATTTGCCATACACAACACCACACACACACACACACACACAACGGGGGAAACCATCCCGGGGATCAGGTTCGAACCCGGTGTAGTGCTGTGGTAGTCCGGAATGCCAGAGGGTGTCAAGAGCCGGATCCGGTGCTTTCTGAGAATGGAGCTTTTTTTATTTGGACAAATGTCTAACCGCATGCTTTATGGTTGCCAACATTCCAATGCTGCAGAAACATGCTAATCCCCGTGGGTTTTTATCTCGCATGGAATGCGTCGTGCTGGTCGTGCTAATCCGTGGCTAGTGTGTCACATTGGCTGGTGGTTTGATAGATGAGTTGAAATTAGTAGCCTCTCGTGGTTGGTTGCAAGTTTGTTAGGTTATGCCAAGTTTGCCAGCAAATAAAACGGAAAAAGTTTGTTTTGCTGTAGTTTTACATAAACTCGAAGATCAATACTTTATTATGATATATCTCCAATTTGTTTATTTTATAAGAATTCGAAAAAAATGCCTTTTGTAATATCAAATATCATTAATTGTTTTTCCATGTCCATGTCCTGGTCAGTATACCAATTTTAGACAAGAATATAGACTAAGGAAACCAAAACAAAACATTATCTTCCGACAGTTGTCGGATTGTCGCTCATTATGCTTTTATTGAGAGTTATAAAAGTTATGCAACTTTTGGAACATTTTCAATTAAGAAAAGAATCTTATAAGACTATTTCCGAAGGACGTGAATTTAATTGCAATGCAGTGTAAAATAACCGAATGAGTCACACATTCCATTGTAGAATAAATTATTTAATCTTAAAATAAATGTGCAAAAAATAATAAACAATCAACTTCCGCATTTGATTAAAACAAAACCTGAACAACCAATTAAGCGAGGATGAACTTAACTCCTCACTAATTCACAACGGGCCGAGTTAATTTGTGGCCTCCAACTCTACCAACACCGGGTGTAGTGGCTGCCGTAGTGCCATAAATGGTATCGGGCAGAAAATTTGCATGTCTTACCAGACACTGATGATAACTCTATAATTGACCGAACTGTGTTGGTAGCAGGCTGAAGCGCAAATTTTGACTCTATAAACATGAAACAAAACACATGCCAAAAAAAACAACAAAACAAAATCCTGCCATATCGTATGAAAGCACTTCCTTGTTGCACACTGTGCGCGGTTTGTGAATCGCTTTCAATAAAAAAGCCGACCAACAAAGGCGGGAAAAAAACCGTCCACCAAAATAAAAGGCGTGGAATCATAAAACGATATGTTTATTTAGCTGCCAGACGGGATTTGCCGGGAAGCAAGATTCGGGGATCAAAAGTTGCAAATAAACAGCAATAAAAGCAGTAGCGAAGCGCGCGCGCGAAAGAGCAAAAACGAGCGTCCGCGAAGGGAAGGGGAATGGGAAACATAACAATGAAGCAGCTTAAAAACAAACAGCATCCGTGCGTTTGAAATCGCGCATTCATCGGTCAACCGATCGTAGATCGGCGCAAGCAATTTCGGAAAATGTCCATAAAATACCACCGACACCACGCTAATGCTGATGGGGCGCGTTCTAAGGACGCGGTTTTTTGATGTTTTGAGCTAAACGATCAAAATTCTCAAGTTACACACGATGACTCACAGCCACATTCATGTGCAGTGGTTTATGTGTTTTAGTCAAACGCCAGTGAAGCTTATCTTACTGCCTAATAGGCGCAACAGGTTTTTTTTGTTATCATATTACTATTCGTTAGATCGGATGAATCACTTGCAGACCGTTGAAGTAAGCTTTGATTGCTTATATGTTTAAACTTTTTCTTACCTACAATTCTTACCTGAAATTTGGAAATTCATACTGTATTTTTTTCAGTTTTAGTCAGCCTAAGGCAGTTTGAATTAAAATTTAATTTTTGGTTCAATATTTATTTCTCTTGTTCGCTCTTAATGACCTCTCGACCTCGACCTGTGAGGTTATGTCTGCCATTTCTGACAAACTAGACTTATTTTTACCATGTAGTCAGTCCTTGATAAGGAAATCATTTTGAAACTTTAAAAAATATTTCCATTAAAATTATTTTTTTTTTGCTCGGTTAGAACGGCCTGGCCGTATCAAGACTTATTTTACCACGTAGCAGAATAGTCAGTCCACGCTACGGGGGGACGGTCCGGATGGGATTTGAACCCGGTCCTGCCGTGTGGACGGGCGCCGTTTATCACATGCACCAGCCCTATTAAAGTTATGTAAAGGTGTTAAGAAATAAAATTCAAAAATTCTTTACATTCGAATTGAATTCCAGAAAATTCATGATTTTTGGTATCATAAAATATTTTCGGAGACTAGATTTGTAATGCAGTAGAAAATAATAAATAAACATTTTAAAAATATTTTTGTAGTTTATACAGCGATTTAATAATACAGGGGAGCGCCGATTATCCGGGTATCTTTTATCCGGTTGTTCCATTATCCGTGCAGCTCGGAAATGACAGTCCCGAAGGAGAATTGACAAATGAAATGCAAAAACGCTGATGGGAAGAAATAAAAGCTTCAATGATATAATGATATGGGAATGCTATAATTTGCTCAAATTTGAAAAACTCGAAAATATTTACTTTGCAAAGTGTAAATAAGAAAGTTTACGCCCAGCTTTATAAAAAAAGTCTACCCATTGCACACTAAACACTAATATTTATCAATAAAAAGAGTTGTACCTATTATCCGTGATATTCGAAGAGCACGGATAATCGGCGCTCCACTATAATTGGATATAATTTACTTAAGTTAAAAGTTAAAAGGGCTACCGCGCTTTTGTCCTATTTTATATTCATTGTGTAGAGAGAATTTTACTTGAAAAACTTTTACTAGAGTAACTTGAGTCTCTTGAGTAACTCTAGTAACTTTTATTGAGAATCTAGTGATTTATTAAGGACTTATAAATATGTTTCGTTAATTTTTGTTGTTGCTATAACATTTTTCGATAACATTGTTTTTATTTATTTATTCGTCGATGAAAATGGCCATAGTTCCGCAAACGGAAAATGGAGAGTCGAGTTGAGATTCGATTTTCGGTGCTGTTGTGTAAAACCCTAAACCAATACCACTAAACCACTAGAGGCGTCGCTATAATGCAGTCTGTAAGTTGCTATAAAAATCCATTTGAAATGTAATTATGAATTATTTTAAAAATTCTTTAAAGCAATGCTTTGTACAAGGTTATTAACACACTGAAAAATTTAACGATATTTAATGTCTTGTGTGCATCAATTTTATTTATCTTCTTACAATGACATTTAGGATAGTAAAGATACATTTTTTTTAAACAAAATAGGAAATTTAATCCTGATATTGTCACAGCATAACAACAAACAATGGGCCGATCGAAAAAGGAAAGCGTAACATAAAGATCAATCGGCGAAGAAAAGCCACCTGTAGCGGGTTTAAGTGTTAGGTAGAAAAAACAACAACCAAACTTAGCCCCGCCGATGGCGTCTGATGGCGTGTAGCGTTTCATTCATTCGGACATAAATTTAAAATCGTGAATGTCAAGAGGATTTTGTCATTGAGGCGCACGCGTGTATGTGTTGTGCGCCACGAAACCATCTTGAATGAGATTGCTACGGAGACCGGGACCGCGGACGAAGGTGAAGGAGTGAAGCCGAAACGATGTGATTGATTTCGAACTTAGTCAAATTGCGATCGGTTTGGGGGATGCCATTGGGTGCCTGGAGCGTTAATTCACCAATGTTTGGAAGATACATATAAAATCAGCCAACCACCTTCCATCGATGCGATGGATTTAAAAACTAAAATAATGTTCAAACGCCAGGAAAATAAAAAACACAAACAAACAAACACACTTACAGCAGGACGAAGCAAACGAGGAGGAGGTCCGGCCGAACAACGGCTCGGGATATCATATTTCATTCATCACAGCAAAAGAAGCATTCCTAGTGTGATGATGCTGAGTGCCCGGGTTTTTGATTCCCGTGCACGCGTGTTTGTGAATGGCGTTTAAGTCGTTTGAGAAAAAAAATGGTTTGCCTTTTGTTAGTTGCTTGATTTTTTTTTTGCATATGCACGACAACTCCACTGCTGCAGACTTCAGGTGCTATTTAAGCCGTTGTTTGGCTAATGTTTCTTCGCTCGCTTCTTGGCTTCTTTCAGCGTGTGTCTGTGGGTGCTTTTTTGTTATTCCTTGTGTCACCTACTCTCACAAAACGGTCTCCTTGAGATGAAAGACCTGTTGTTGTTGTGTGGTCATCGTAGAAAATACAGAAAAATCGTTGTTTCATGTATTGGTCCCACCACCACCACCATCACCAGCACCGTCGCCGGTCCGTTTCCTGCGAGGGTAAATTTATTGCTCCAACGGATTTTCGGTGCCTATCGTGTAGGTCTTAACAGGGATCTGCAGCCACAGCCGAATTGTCCACCGGCAAGCGCCATTTTTTTTTTTGGGGGGGGGAAGTGAAAACGCAAAAGCGTGGCTGGTGAGATGGGTGTGTGAGAGTAAGACAAGGGTTTGAAAACAGGTTGCTGGGGCACTTTTTCCCACGATCGATGGAATTAATCATCGTATCGAAAGGCTAAACTGAAGGGCGTGTACCCCGTGTTTAAGGGGTGCTTTTGAATAGATTTGTTTAGTTTGCGGTAGTAATTTGTTTAATGGAGAGAGCATAATTGAAAAAAAACTCTAAATCGATTTTATTTAAGAGAATTACATTACAAAATACCGTGTCTTTTATGCATCATGTTTAAGCCTTAAAATAAATGTATTTAAAAATATGTTAAACAAACTGCCTATTTGGCCTCCGCACAAACAATAATCATGTCAGGTCTTATTTTGCATTCACCATCCGGCGTTAGCTCCCTTCCTTCTCCCCCTATCCTCCACCATCCCCTCTAAGCAAACAAAAAAAAAACCCCCAAAGAAATGTAAATAAATGTTTAACCAAAACTGGGCATCCCATTTGGTAGCATCCCTGGGCCCCCCGCACCGAAACCTGAGCAGCGTTTCATGCAAATCGATTAGACGTACACACTCAATTGAGCAAACAGGCGCTGGTGGTACAGGCGTTCGGTTGCTTCTTTCCCCCCACAGTTTTGGGCCAATTATCGAGCACACGCTGAACGGAAGTGGCCGTGGGATGTGCATGCAATAATTGGACCGTTTCGCATCTGCCTTGTTTGATTTGGGTTTTGTGATCGGAAATAATTTGGCAGGTGCGCATACGGTCTGGGATGTGTCTGGAATAATTCCCGACAAGCGCTGGCTAGGTAGCCAAAAGTTGTTCAAATTCTTCTTCTATATGTTATGCTATTTTTTTGGGAGAGGACTCTTGGATAGGAGAGTACTTTTATGGACATTAGATATTAAAACATGACTTACATACTTCATTACTTTTATATGGTTAAAGTAGCACTCTATTAGACTCAAAGTCGCAAAAGATCCAAGTCCTTTCCATCAGTTTGAACGTCTAATCGTCTAATGTCCTCAAGGATCTTTGAATGACTATTACATGGAAGTAAATGCCGGGACACTTCCTTCAAAAGGGGTTTTTTATTCGCTTATAATGTCCCTAGGACTGTCAGTCTTGAATTACCATGTGTCTTCTAAATTCTAATTTCTTTAAATCAAAAATTGTAAAAAAGATAGATTGCATGGTGGCGACGGCGAATATTCTGACAAGCGTGATGTGGTAGTCTATACAGTTATAACAGTTAGTCTATAACCTGCAGCCTAGGAAACCTGTAGTTCGGCTTGATGGGCTTCAAAAAATATAGAGCCTAAGAAACAAGGAGGGTTATTTCGTTGTTGGACAGGGTCCACATCTCAAAGTAGTTTGCAAGCGCTGGAATGTTACTGCTTGCAAGAGCTTCTTCAAGCTCTCCGAAAGTCCATGGCGTCCATGATGTCGGCGATGACTTTTGACCCAAGGAGCGTCAAACTGTAGGACGGCTTCAATGGTCCGATCGCCTACCTCTTCGAAGCCGAAAGTCGTGATCTCGTAGTAGGGTCGCTGCTGGTGCCACCATCTTTTTGGTATTTGTTTTGCTAATCCTCAATTTCAAGATCTGAAGATAGCCGAAACCTTTAGTAACATTTTTGCTTCAAATCAGCAATCAGATGTTGAATGCCCACAAGCAGCACGGCATTCAACATAAACGATTTTGCATATCTGCCAAGACATTACAATATTAAAATAGTTGAATTAAAATAGAGACATCATTCGATTGTGTAAGCGTAATTCTAAGTATTAAAACATAGACAAATTTACATTCTGAATGAAATTCCTACTCTTGTCTGAACAGAATATTTACGGATGAAGTTCGAGACCGAAGTGGCAAAAGATTTTGTTATTTTTTTATTAGTTTTAAAGATAAGTTTCTGTTGAATAATTTACAATTATTTCTCGTAAACTCCTAAAATGATATGCTGTCACTTTCAATCATGAAAATTCAATTCAAAACACTTAGTTATTTATATATTAAAAAAGCAATATCAATCGAATTAAACGTCTAGTTCCCATCTCCAAAGCAAAGCGAGGTCACCGTTGGTCAATTAAAATGCAACGCACATCAACGATGCAATCAATCAGAACGAGAATTCTCGTCGAGTGCCACTGTCCTACTATTTATCGATCGGTATTTTAATTTTAATTTGCCGTTCAAGACAAAAAAACAAAACCACTAATAAAAGCTCACAACAAGTCCTTGGATACGTGACACGTGATGGCGTCATTCTCATCCGATGAGCATCTTGTGTCGCTGATGTTGATGGGGAGATGCAGGGGAGAGGGTGGAAGGACGGAAGGGGATTTTTGTATGGCGCAGTCCTTCTCCTAACCTCGTCAAGCATTCGCCGCCGAGCAGCGAAACCAGCCGTAAACCACAAAAACCAATAACCTTCAAAGCCGCTCGCCTGTGACCCCTTTCGAGTTTGCTTTGACAGTGGCTTTGACACGGCAAACGGTCGGTACCCGGCCGACCATCAAAGGCGGCGCTTAGAGGCGGGTTATGTTTTGTTTGGGGTTCTGCGGTCCGCGGTGGCGTTGTGTTGGGTGCATCTTTGCATGCCTTTTTTTCTTCATCGACATCTTCTTCTACTGCTGCTTGTACAGAAAATCCCCCTTTCGTGATGTGCTCCAGTGCGAGTGTGTAAATGTCGATATCTCCCGACTAATGCCGTTGGTGACATGGTGGCAAGGAGGAGGTAGGAGGGAGGTGTCCCTTCGTCGAAACGTCAAACGTGTGTTAACTTTGACGAACATGGAACGTGAGCAACCTTATCAGTCAAACAGGACGACCTAGAGAGAGAGAGAGACGTCAACCCTACCGAGCAGCTGAGCAACCTTAAAGGGCACGCGAGGGGGGGCAGAACCCTGGGGTTAGGAGATGCAAGTTGTTGTTTCGGATGATGCTCCGTCGCTGATAAGACCGACCGATTGCTTTAATGGTGGCGGGCGGTGTAAAAGGGCGATTAACCGTGGCCGTGTGCGGCTTTTGTGTGGAATCGATTGAACCTTTTTGCGACGGTGTACGGGTAGCTTAAGAGCTAATCGCGTATCACTCAAGCTGTAACGCACTGCCAGCCAACTGGGCGACATTCGGTCAACGAATGTGCGTTTGTCTGTTAGCCGCCATCGAGAAACGTGATCATCGTTTAGAACGACAGTAGCACAAACAAACCCCGTTCAAGCGATAGTGGTGATCGTACTTTTGATGGTAACACTTTACTCCTGTTGGTTAGTTAGCTCCACAAATGATGTTTTGACGTTACTGTTTCATTACGTGCGACAAGCAAGGACACATTGGGTTGCATAATAAAGGTGGACGAAAGGCTTTCCTTTTTTTACAAAATAAATGTTACGTCGTTCCAAGCGAATATAACATGTATTTATGATTTACAAATAAATAATAAATTTAAGATTTTAAAAACGATATTTTTTATATAGCTAGTAGGTTCAATTTCAGTAGTAATTCTATTTTTCTAAGTAAGAAATAGAAGTAACTTTTAAGTAACTTCTCATTTTAGTAGTAAAGTCATAAGGCAATTTTTGAACTGATTATATTTTTATTTGTATTTACAACACATATTGCTTCTTCTTCTGGCAACGCTGCATCCTCTAGAAGTGTATTTCAAACTTCGTATATTCAAATTTTTGCCTTAACTATATTTATTTGTCGCTGGAAAAACAGTTTGTAGGCTCAGTGTGTAATCGATGGTTTGAGAGAGATTTTGTACCTGTCTGGTAGCGTGAAAAACCAGCGATTCTACTACTAGACCACACAGCGACGTTTACGATCTGAAGATAAAACATAGTTTTATTGTTTTAACAAATTCAATTTAATGGAAGAACTTAGAAAAACTAACATTTTTTTTATTGGTGTGAATAAAAACATTCATTTCAATAAAAAAAAACTATTGTTACTGTAAAAAATGCTTAATATAAAAAGCATGAAAAACAATTTACATACCGGATTTACATCGGAATAGAAAGAAAAGAGACAGAAGACAACTCTAACAGCATATGTAGAAACTAGAAAACAACTATGCGAACAAGACAATTGTGAAGGGCAGAAGTGGGCTTGGGTGGTGTGAGGGTCTAAGGCTCCTTAAACGATGTCAAAGGTTGGAACGAATGTCCGCTGCGGAAGGTGTGTGTGCGTGTGTATAAGTGTTAATGTTGAGGGGGGAAACAAGCGAAGCGGAGTTTACTTTACGTCCCACATTTCGTTTTGTGTTCAATTCGTTTCGATTTATCGAACACCGCGGGTTTCGAGCGTGTATGTGCGTCCCCCCGTGTTGGCTCTATCGATCATGGGGCCTAGCAAAGCTGGAACGATGATTTCATCCATCCTACGGCACTGTGCACGTGTTCGCGCCCATTCCAAACCCCGTTCCCGCTACGCACCCTACGCTGGGTGCATCCCACACATGGTCATTTCCAGGGAAGTGTTTCCAAACTCCCATCTCCCTTCTGTTCTCCCACCTCACCCAATGGAAGATCTTTGTTGGGGCTGGTTGGGTGATTGTGTGTTCGGTTTTTTTTTGTTGATGTTTGTATGCACACTTTGCCTGCTGGCGCTGTTGCCGCAGAGCGCTGATCACGTAAATTCAAAGCAACAGCAATAACAGCAGCAATACCCAATCACTAACAACGGTCCCTCGGTAACCACAAATGACAAACAACGCCACCAGCGCTACTATGCTGCAGTGTGCCTTCGTACGCGAAATGACAAGTTTCCAGTGTGAATGTTGCAGTGTTGATGATGAAGATGCTTATGGGCTTTAGTATTGTTTGTAAATATTTCTTATAAAAAGGAGCGATTGTAAATCAGGAAAAGTAGAATCACCGAAAAGGTCAATTTTTGCTATATTTTAAGAGAAATTTTTTACCAAATCATTTTAATTATTAAAGATAATAGATAGTTGCAGTCTTTTGTTGAATAAGATTAATATAGGCATAAGGACAATCAAATCTCTTCAATCAATGTTATCCTTGAATCTACTAAATGAAACTTCAATGATAAGGTTCAGAGAATAATCTACTAAATGAAACTTCAATGATAAGGTTCAGAGAAGCTGCATAATTATTATAATAATATTTAGTAACGTTTTATGAAATTAATTTACTTAAGTCCGTTTTATAGACGTTCGAATAATCGGGGACTCGAATAATTTAAGAAACTCACAGCTTTCGAGTTAAAGTGAAAAAATTGTATCCTTTTCTGGACTCTTTTCGATTTGAAGTGAAATGAAGTGGAAACGTAAAAGAGAATAATAGTAAAAAAAAAATCTAATGATTTTTGATATTTTTAGGATTCTTTTCGTGTTGAAGTGGAGATTTCTGCACAATATTAAGACATAAACTTCCAGATTTCTTAAGTCATAAATTGGCAAAGACGAGTTAAATCGGGAAACTGAATAGAGTAATTTTTGTTTTCTCTGAATTTTTGGACCCTTAAAGAATGGAAGATTTCTCAGATTACACTTTAACTTGAAAGTACTCGAGAAATGTTAGTAACACAGCAAAGTTAAACTAAAAATACATGAAGTTGTGTGCGTTCGTTAGTGAATTAAGGTGCCTGGTTTTAAATTTTATTATTTTCTGATTTTAACGAAAAATTTGTTTTAAATTAATCAATTAAAAATATGAGGTTAATATCGTGGAAACATATTAAGCTACCATGAAAGATTTAATATTTTCGAATTACACGTACATTTTATGAAAATTCTCTACAACAATGAATACATAATCTATTTAAAAGAAAAAGAAGATAACATGTAAAAGCTCGTCTTCCTTTTAGGCATATTAGCGCACTCTGTCACGATAGAGTCTGATGACTCCTCAAGTAACTTATCCATCAACTGTATATCCGCTTGGGCGTAATAGGTTTTGCCCTCGCCGCACTAAGCCCCCCCATACCCTTCACCGCTCCCACCACATCAACGAGTCGCCTGGCAGAGAAGGCTGACACGGAAAAGACTAACACAACCGGATGAGGTCGCGTCCGTTAGTGGGGGCCGGTTGTCGGAGGCTAGAGAGTATCGACCACGCTACACAAAAAAGTACACAGACGGTGGTTGATGGAGAATAGGAGGGGTGGATAGGGGGGTAGGGAGCGAAACGATCGAATCGCGGCGGCTAAAGATCGAAACGCAAACACCACCATCGGGTACGTAGCACGTTGGCTGTGGCTGGGCGAGACTGCTTGGCGTCATACTGTCTGCCAGAGCGTCGTTTGTTCATGCATTTTGTTGTTGTTGCACGTTGTTGTACTTCACCACTCCACGATCGAGCTGCAACGTATGGGGTTGGTGTGGTGTAACGTCCGGTAGGAAAGGGGCCGTCAGAAGGGTGTGTGCGCACAAGCGGTGAACATTTCAGAAGCCGTAGTGATCACGCACGGCAAACGAAAGGAATGAAAGGCGAAGGTGGAATGATTTTGTTGTTTAAAAAAACAGAAGAAGAAACTCCCGATGTCCATTTGATGCGCCCCCCGGGAGGGAAGGACCGGGTGTGCCTATGTGTTTGCGTAAGTGCATGTGCATCAGGGGAACGCGATATGGATGCATTTGGTCGTTGCCAGCCACATCTCCGGTTGCAGGCAGTCACTGTGTGTGCATAAGAATATCGTTATCAACACCGAGTAGAACACGGATCGGAGTGGGTTGGAGCGACCGAAGACCGGAGGTCGTTTAGTTTCTCTTCGTAAAGACTTCCCCGGGAAAGCCATCCCAAGCTGGCCAAGTTGGCAATGTGGGCGGAAGGAAAAAGTGGAAGGTTGCTGGCCCAAAGAGGGACGAAGCCAGTCATCTGGGCGGGCGGGCGGTCGGTGAAGATCGTTGGAGAAAGATCACCAACGCCATTCCCTGGAAGATGGTTGCAAGTGAGCAAATAAGGGGTTTTTTGTTGATGATGCTACCCCAAACCATACGCGCTAACCAAGGTAGGAGTACGAAAAGACTCGACCAAAGAAAAAGTGCTACGGATGCGTTCCTTGCCATAAAAGCCTAAATGCATAAAATAAGTGGCATACAGTGGAGCACAAGAGCGGAGCGCCGAAAGGGCTGGGGAGCACAATGCGTTTGGGGCAACATAAAACATGATTTTTTGTTTTACTTTCAAGAACCGAGCGAGAATGGTTTCTCCCCGCGTTTGTTGGCACAATGGTCGAACAGAGAGAAGAAAAAAAAACGCGCCCTAACGCAAGTATGAGTTGCATCGTTCTGCAGCTCGTAAATAAATCCGCTCGACGGCATGCATGGAAGCGAAATGGTCCAAATGTTTGATTTCGGTGTTTGCTGAACATTTTTTCATCACGCTTGGTTAAGGTTAGGCAACGACCGTTTGTTCTTCCTCTTGCTACTGGATAGGTAGTGTTTGTAGGAAAAAAAAAGTTTTTGTTGTGTTAGCTTATGATAAAGGAGACATTGGTAGATCTTCATCTTCTGCTGCAAGGTGCTAGAAGAAGCAAAACATTCTGTTTTTTTATTTATTTATTTTCTATAATTTATACCAGATAATTACTTTAATTTCTAGTTCACGAAGAAATCATTTTTTTATACAAAAGAGAACTTTTTAAATTTATCATCAAAATGATTCCTCGCTCAACCAGCAACACTTCAGCGCTCCAGCAGTGGTTGATATCGAACGGATGAAACATGGCGTTGTTTTCATTCCTGACGTCAGCTTCAATTATTTAGCAGACAACTTGTTTGAGGTCAATCAATTCATTGAGCTGCTGATGGACTAATCATCTAAGCAGACAAGACATGTCAATCGAATCAGATCAATATGATTGAACATTGGTGGAACACGGCTTTTGGCAGCGGAATTGTGTTTCCAGAGTAGTTTGAAATTTTATTTATTTAATAGTATTATTAAGGTATTTTGTGAAAGGATTTGCTGAAAAGTTGCAATGGTTGTTTGTAAAAGTTCGATTAAATATTTTGATGATTTTATTTTAAACTACGATTCAGGCAGATGAGTAATTTTTTTTTTCAATATTTGTTATTATCATTAAGATAAATAATAATTTAATATGTCAGAACTTTAATTCTTGCTTGAATGTTTTGTTTAGAAATTAATTAATTGCGAAAAATAATTGCTCTTTCAAATGCTTCGTGTCAGTAGTGTCAAACTCATTTTATTCGGATTGGTGCCAAATCTCTTCTGGAGCATTCCTTCCTTTGCAAGACTTGACCACCTAATCACGTTGAAACGAGAGTCAGAAGAGGCTTGTCAAGTGCTCCGTCGTTCAAAATAGATTTTTTTTTCTCAAAAATAAAAATCTACCAAAAAATATTACAAAAATGTTTTAATTTAAGGAAACCTCAGGACGCTCAGTGAAGCGGTTGTTTGCGGCAGTTTTAATAATTATTTAATTGTTTCTCGCCATTTACTATAAATGATTAAATATTCTCTTATTTGTTATTAATGTTCAATGCAAAGATGGCCAAATCTCTCGAAAACAATCAAGACAAAAAGAATGTACAACTTCTTTGCCATAAAGTTATACTACGCTTGTGTGTTGATTCTTAAAGGGTAATATGTTTTGATAAGAGTTATGGCTATAGGCATGGAAGAAAATCTAATGATCGCCATTCTCAGAACTCCGTATCCTTAGCATAAACTACTACACGCATCAAAACTCATGCAAAACATTGTACGCTGTGCTATAAATACGTCTGAAAGCCACTACATCAATCATTCTTTTCAGCTTTTAATGCTTGCACGTCTCGGCAAAAAGGTCTCGATCATAACTCGAATTCTTCGAACTAGCTTATATGCCTCGGAACGGTGCTATGCTAACTGTGTCTTTCCTTTTTTTTCCTTCTTAAATTGGCGTCCAAATCAGCAGACAGTTAGCCGTAGGAAACCCCCTTTTCACTGTGAAAGATTTCGATGTGGCAAAGCAGCAACTTGATTCATTCTTCTCGATCTTCTTTTCGCACCAACGCGGTGATCAACACCCCGCTTGTGTGCGTGTGTGTGTGTGCGGGGAAGAACCTCGATTTTTCCAGTGCCTATGCGCCGTCCGTATTTTTCGTCCGTAACGACCCGTGCTGGTTAGCATTGTTGTTGGGTCCATCCAGATGAATGTAGCATTTAACCTTCGCCGTGATCGATCAAAAACTTTGCCAGCGAAAGCAACCGTCGAAGGGTGCGGTGTACGAGAAGCGAGCAGTTGAAACACTGAAGAAACACTTGAGCCGACCACCGTTTCCAATCACAGGTCCGTTTCTCCGTCCGTTCTTTACCCTCTGTTTGCCGCAAACCCGGCATCACCTGCATCCCTCTGCCAAGCCGGGTAGCCGAGCAGCTCAGTGTTGATCTGGTGCCTTCCTGTCTGCGCCGTACGAACCGGAGACCCGGGTCGGGTCGTAAGAAGCAGGCGAGCATAAGATGGCGATTAAAGGCAAACGAGGGAGTTGTTGTATGTTTTTGTGTGTTTGTGTGTCTGTGCACTGCACGGTAGACGGCAGAGACCGGACAGACTTGTTGGCGGCAGCATAGCGTCGGGTCGGCTTTCCACGTTCGTTGGCGGTGGCGTTGGAAAGTGGACGAAATGTGTGGTAAGAGATGCTTGCAGGAAATTGAGGATCGTTCGTCGCTTGCACAGATCGCACACACACACACCGAGCAGTTCCAAAAGAAGAATTGAAGAACAGCACAGAAAAGGGACCCCTGGTTAGGAAGGGTGAAGGGTGTTCTGCGGGGTGAAATGTTACACATTTACGAATGGTTCTCGGACCAGCACCGCGAGCGCTATAATTGATTGCCCTGTCCGCAGTTGGGCACAACAGTACATCTTCCTTTTTTCCCTTTTCACGGGTTCGAAGTTTTTAGTCCACTCCAAACGTTCAAACGTACGTCCGGCAGCGTCTTACACAGCGTCTTGGTGTGTTGGTTTTTCCTTGCCCAAAAATCGCACCAAAAACGTCATTTACGACCATCCAGCATGGACGCCATCTTGGGGTGTCCCGTTTCTTCGGAGGACGAAACATGGCCCCGTTGCATCATGCCGTTTCCCGCCGTTCGGCATCAAATAACAGCGAAAGATCAGGATCTCGTTACTTATTGACAGCAGTTTTCCTGCCCTTGCAATTGACGCTTTTCGCTGCATCCGGTTCTGTGGCCGTTTGTGGAAGGATAATGGTTTATGCGCCACATAAGCCACTGTTTTGTCACTAACGAGCGAAAGAGAGAGAGAGAGAGGCAAGGGGTTCGGTAGTTTGGTTGCAACTATCTATTTGGAAAGCATTTGGAAAGTGTCAATTTCCAGGCAGGCAGAGACATAACGGTGACTTTTCTTTCCATTTCATGACTGTTTCGGTAGAAATGATCTGTTAATTCAAGTGAGTGACAGAGTTTTAGAGTGAATAACGGATGGTTCTTGACTAGCTTTACGAGCAAAATCTACTCGTTATGAAAGGATGATGCATTATTTTGTTTATTGTTGTTTAAAGAGGTACTTCCATTTACAAGTCTCTATTAACTCTTATTACGATTTATTTGTTGTATCAAATTTGTTATGAGTTATGAATTGTTTATTTATTAATTGGTTATGAGATATAATTTTATTTTTCTGTTTTTCTCAAACAATGATGAATTTTATTACTAAATTGTTTTATTTTAGTAATGATTCTCTTGCACTTGTTTTAGTATCTTTTGGTTTAAAGTTATTTTTTTATATTATATTTAGATCTTGAACTAACTCATTTCATTGATCCATATATCTGTTTTCTGTTTTCATTTTGATATTTTTTTGCAACGTTAAACCATGTATTAGCAATGTATACTATATTTTCAATATTATATAAGCTTTCTCTTTATTCAAGTATATTCTCGGATTTTTCATTATAGAAGATACATTTTCATTTGCTTTAATTATTTATACGTTTATTTATTTTGATTTATATCTTTAATGTTTGCTTATTTTTCTGCATAAATGAAATTTGCCGTCAAGATTAAGCAATTCAAATTTTATTAGCATTCTATATTTTCTATTACATTCTATTCTTGTTATCGTCTACGCTTTTATATATTTTCTAATTTATAAGCTTTTGTAATGGTTTTATAAATTATTATAAATGTTTGTTTCTAAATCTTTTTCAATTGTTATAAAATATTTAATTTCGATACATTTTCAACATCCGAATAATAAATTAAACACACCCATCAACCTATAATAATTAAGCGGTTCTTATAGGCGAATTACCAATGAAAATCAAAATTAAAATTCGCACAAAAGCAAGTTTTTTTTATCTGCAATTATTACCTAAAGAACGAATTATCCACAACAAATGACCGTTCTATCTGTCTGTATCTTTCTACCGCCGGAAGTACCCGATTATTGAAGTGTACGGTAAATTTCGTAAACGAAAGAATGGTAAACGGGGGAAAAAATAGATAAATAAATTTTAGAAACCGTTTGTTTGATCAGAAGCGCAATTGGAGCGATAAAACTTCTCGCTTTCTTTCTTCCCTCCCAAAAAAACGGATATTGTGATGTGACTACGTGCAAGGTTAGAAAGGGCAACAGTTCCCTTGTGCCCCGTATGCGAATTCCTTTGTACGATTTCTACGTACGATAGCAAAATTATCTCACGACCGATAACGGCTGGAATGCGTCGTCCGGAATTTGCGTCCCAAACCAGCCCCTCATGCCCATCATCCCCTTTTGCTTCAACCCTAGACCAGTCTCGTAACCTTTCGTAATGGAATAAAAACAAACCTTCACCTTCGTGTGGGACGGATGCGACGCCCTAAAGTCTGTCGGTCGTCAAGCTTTTCACATCCTTTGTCGACACCCCAGTTGTTGCGAGGGGTGTCGCAACAACCCTCTGTCAACTTAAGATGGAAAATGAAGCGTGTTTTAATCATTTTTTTTTGCTGTTGAATTTCGCAACCGAGCAAAATACTGCTGCAAGCAAGATCGATCGCAAAAAGGGCTGGTGTGACAGTTTTCACCACCGCGGACCGGAAGTTGGTTCTACCTGTTGGTTCGCTCACAGCGCAGTGTCCCCGTGAGGTGAACCTGTGTCGCGCTGGAATGTACCCATTGCTGATTGATGAACATACCCCGATCAGCCGTGATGGATCCGATCCGGGAAATATGCTAATGAATGTGTGTGTAATTTATTTTTTTTGCCACACTCGACTGCTCGCGACTGTGCCGTGTGCGTGCCATCGGGTTTTGTGGGAAAAAAGTGTAACGAAAAAAGCGCAACTCATGCCGGGGCATTGATTGATCGGGTTGAAGGAAAGTGTGGTCTAACCATCGGCCACCGGCAACCCGGTTCGTGGAATGGTGTTTGCACAGCCCTCGCCGCCGGTGGTTGGTGGTCCCTTATATCAACAGGTACGCCGTCTTTTCCAGGCCCTGCACGGAACGATCCACTTTCGATCGGAAGACAATTTGTCATCGGGTTGGTAAACAAATCAAGCGAGTCATTTGCGTTTGATTGAGAGATCGGTGGCAGATCGGACGGGGTTTTATTTTTTGTCGTTTGACGGTGATAACTGACGCACTTCTGTGATTAGTCCACGAGGCACGCTCGTTGTGCAGGTTTCGCTTCGAAACGCTTCACCCATGTTTGACGTGAATTCGTCGGACGGGCAGGTTGTGACTGTTTTTCGCTAGAATTTTACATTCCATATTTTAAAGACAGGATCAGCATGTTTAAAAAGTGACCTTTTTGCATGTTCTTGATGCTGAAGGTTTCAGGAATTTGTGATAAATAATACCATATCAACATCTTGACAAACAGACTTCAAAAAACAAACTCATTCCTATGTGAAAATATTCAATCTTCAAAAATGTGTTTCACATAAGTAACATTTTGCTAATCAGCAGTCAGAATTTCACCTGTCAACCCCTGTGAAACGATTTGCTTAAAATTCTTGCTTTTTTATTAATTTACATAATTGATCTTAATTTTAGAATTAATTTCATCATTTTCATTTCGTTTAACTTGCAAAATATTTAAAAATTTTAAGCTAACAACCATAACAATTTGAAATGTCCGCCGTTTTACCTTATATTTAAGGTGTAAAAATCAAGCGCATCAAATAGCAAAACATGTAGGTATCTTCTTGGCTTATGCTTTAGTTGGTTTTCATTAAAATCTGATTAAATTAACATAACATATCGTAAATTAACCTAATTAACCTAACCTAACTTCACGCTAATTATCCTAATTAACTTAAATCTCAGATTTTCCAATACAGGTACTGATAACGATGTACAGATATTCGATAAGAAGAAGAAGAATATGTTAGTAATCTTTAAATACATTTTCCATGTAATTTTATTCGAATTTATACAAATGATGTACATTTAGAATACTATCTAGAGAATAACTAAATTCAACTGGTTATAAAAAATTCACTATTATTTTACTAAAATACTCAATTGTAAATTTGTATCAGTTGACAAGTGTAAGCAAATTTCTTATAGAAAATAAAAAAAATTAATCCAAAAATAAACAAATCGTTCAAAAATTCGTTACAGCTTTTAACTAGTGATAGACTCCGGATGGATAAAGTTAAGTTTTCAGGATAATAAAAAGTTAAAAGCGGAACAAAGTTTGATTTTTATCATTAAATTTGCTAAACTTATTTTTGCTAGCAAATGGGGCAAGTGGTGTAGGTCGTTACACGACCGGATCGATACCAAATCCCGTGTGGAGAATCAAAGAAGAAAGACAAGAAGAAGTATTATTTAATGCAAAAACTTTTGTTTTGTTTTCTGTTTGACCTTTTGAAATGGTGGAAATAAATACTTCCGTGCGGATCAATACCAAAACCAATCAAAGCTAATTGTACGCGCATCAAACCATTTAATAAAAATTCAAATTTAATGATTTAAAAATAACAGACTGTAGCTTTTTTTTTAAAGACTTTCTTTAAATAAATGCTTTCCACAACATCGTTACCATTTTAAACGATCGTGTTTGAATGCGATGATCCAATATTTCCAGTTTCCTTTTTGTCTTTTTGTTTGTTTTTTTTTGTCATATGCTTCTTGTCATATCGGGTTGAAGTGTCCCCTCCGACTGCTACCGAAACTTTTGGGCCATAACAATTATACCAAAGAAAACGGATTTCTCCTGCCATATTCCCGCAGTGGAAATGGCAAGCTCATCAATTTTCTACAACCGACACAGAGATATCGTCGTGACGGTCGCGCAATCATACAGATGGAGGAAGATGTTCTCCGTTGTGATGAATGTAAAGAAAAAAAAAACAATATAACTAAAAGCAAAAATAAAATGAAACAAAAAAAAATCACTAAAAAGGATGGTCGGTTTGAAAATAACTGTATCATGACAAGGGGGTCCACTATAATGAGTTTCAAAGATGAAAAGATGTAGCACAAGCACAGGGAAAGACACAACACACAACCGGGTCGGAAACGCAAAACGCGCCCCCCCCCAATGAAACATACCCCAACCAACCAACACGTTGAGGATGGGTTGTTGTTGGATATTGTCGAATGCGTTTGTTTTCTTTACCATCGCGGCAAAACTTGACATTGTCAGTGGTTGTGCGTTTTTGTTTTTTTTGTGTTTTGCATTCATTTTCCATTCTTTTTCCTTCTGCAACCACTTTGACGACAACATCAAAGAACGTCACCGCGCGTAGGAGAGCAAAAACAAAAAAAGTAAAAGCCAAGCGCAAATTTCCGTGGCTTTGTCGGGAACTGTTCCTCACTGTCCTGTTGTTTGCTGAGTGGCCGATCGATGCATTTCGATCGGTTCGATTTAACATACTTCATGGCTGGGAAGGCGCAAAAGGATAGCCTTGAAATCATACAAAAAGGGTAGAAGGATTTATGGGAATGATGTGATCCACATGACAGGAGTTGACAAAAAAAACGTTTTAAGAAAAAAAGTTGTAAGAGCATTATTTTAAAAGCGAAACAAAACACAATAATAAAAAGTAACATTAAAAAAAGAAAGAAACACAAATAGGCAAAAAACAAAACATACATTTTAAAAGAGTAAAAAAAATTAAAAGTAGAAATCAACATCTTAAGAACATATTAAACTAAACAAAAAAGGTACTAAAATGATTTAAAAATATAAGACACAATATACAAAATAATTCATTATTAAGTTATAAATAAAATTTATTTCAATTTAGAGAAAAGCAATTAAAAAAGCCAAAACTTGCACACTAATAACATTAAAAAAAAGAATAAATAAAAATTAAAGATCAAACCTGAACAATCAACCCTGGTTTCATTGCCACTTTCTTCGCTTTCTGTATTTCCTATCACATTTTATACTACACTTCAATGAAAATGGATAATTGCAAGTGTTGAAGACTGTTTTATACATTTCGCGCACCATTCTCGGTTCTAAAACATCAAAAAGCAACGCAGTGTACAGTGCAACAACTGCATCATGGCTTATCGCTGCTTGTTAGTTGCGGCACGGGCAAAATCTCATCACCAGCAAAAACCCATCTAGATAAGGACGACCGACGACGGGCCGAAAAGTCACTGCACAAGGTGACCGAAAATACGCTCCGTTGGTGTATGCGACTACGTGCGGTTTGGTTTGTTTTTATTTTCTCGTATTGTTTCTTTGTTTTTCGTTTTGTTTAGTAACTGCAGAACGACAAATCGGCTTTTGGAGACAGACCTCCAGATCGTACCGTCGATTGCTGATGAATTCGTCCCGGTTTCTTGAGAGCGTTGGAATTTGAATGTGCAAAAAACAACAAAAATAATATTAACCGATCGCTTGTGAGATAAACATAAAGTGTTGTTTGGCAAAAAAGAAAAATAGTTTCTATCATATATTAGGGAAATGCCGAAATGAGTAGAATAAATTAAGAACCTTTCTAAGAGGCTTAATAAAAAGGCTTACGAAGTCCAAAAAGTGACACTCAAAAAAAAAGCAAACACCATGAAGGGCAAACGTGAGCGAAACGAGAATGGGGCGTAAAAGTATGGCGCGTTTTGGGATGTTGGAGTCGTATGTGCGCGCAAAAAGAAAAGGGCAGCATGTATTGGGGAATACTGCGTTCTACGAACACAGCGACACTGCTTACGGCCATAAATAAGCGTACGGGCACTACGATGCGAAACGTTGAATGCGCGCCGACACTGCCAGACATTGTGCCGCCATCGTCGCGATCACGTTTTTCTGGCGCGACAGCACACGCCGCAGAATGATTTTTAGAACGCCAGAGGAAGGGTAAGAGGTCGAGGAGAGAGAGGGAGAGAGAGAGAGAAAGGGAGGATGGAAGAAAGATGGTAACGGAAGCTGATGGTGTGGGTTTTGTCCGGGTTTTGCCTGATCATGTTGCACTTTGGTGGTTGAAAAAAGGGTCGAAGAGATTGAAATGCAATGCGCATTTTAATGCAAAAAAATGGTATTTTGTTGGTTGAATTTACTTAAGAGTTTCGTTGGAATAAACTATTTAAGTGATGTTATAAAAGAAAAGTTGAGCAAACCTCAGCCATTAACATTATAGCAAATAAAACCACGAAATGGTTAATTATTAAATATTCTTTTTCTTTTTCGATGCACCAAAAGGGCGGAAACCACTTGCCGGATGGAAGTCCCCAGAGGCGTGGTGTGGACTGTGGCTATTAAGGAAATGCCAAGGAAAAAAGCATGCCACCGTACACGACGGAAGCACATAAGCGCACGCTATAACCCACGATCGAGACAACCTCGAGTCGGAAATGATCGGATCGGAAATGTCGTCGCCAGTGGTGAGGAGGAATCGCATCGTATCATCTTAACCATACACATTCGATGCACTGCCTACACCTCCTGAAGCCCCGGATTTTCTGCTACCATACAACTGACTGACTGTTTCTATCGCTACCGTACGCCCACTTTCACGGCTCGACGTGCGGTGATTCATTAATTGCGAGCGCTAGAAACACGATCGCTCAAGAATGAATGGTACGCGGCTAATGGTATAAATTTAATTATTATTCTTCCCCTCCGGTCCACTGGTGGCCTTTTTTTAACTGATGGTTACTGGAGGGAATTTAATCTGGAGTTTGGTGGAACGGCTGGCAGCGGGAAGTCGGTTCTACTCCATGCTGTTACTGTGTGTTCAATTATGTTTTATGTTTATGATCGTGTAATGTACAACGAATGGTTGAGGATTTGTTTTGATTGTTTGAATGAATTAATAAATCGAGTATAACGTGATGATTTTTAAATAATACTTTGAGTATATTGATCATACTTTATACGTGCAAAATACCTACTAACAAGATATTAGTTTGAATTAGATAGAGAACAACACTTGAAGCATAGAGAATAAACGGAAAAACAAGAATTTTACTAATTATAGCAAATGAACTACGAATGAACTACAGGGCTACTAAAGGATATAGACTTTAGATAAGACGGACATAGACTTTATGTAATCTACTAAAACAATCTGTTTAAATTTTATACAATTTAATAATAATTTTATAAACATAGTACAGGAAAACGCAAATAATAGGCGTTTTCCTATTTATCCTATCCTAGTGGAAATGCGGCAAATCCACTTAAGAGAATCACGCAAACGAATATGAAACCCCAAGTATGTTAATGAATTTGCAAAAGTTGATATAGAAATAGTTTTTTGATTTAAAAAAAAACATAACATTCAATGTCACATTTCGGTTTCATCTTTTTTATCATAACTCTGTTTTTTTTCTCAAAACAACAACTGTTTGGATTTTTGTAGCACACATATAACATTATTATTATATTATAATGGAAAAATGACGAGTTTGAGTAATTAAAAAATAGGCAACAAAATTTTGTTTCAACAAAGTGTAACCATACTTATCCTAAATACAATCGTGTTGAGCAAAACTTTTATTAAGTTCGAGTCGAAGTACAGCAAAACTGAGCTACTATCACTTCCCACATACCAAAACACTAACACATTTAAAACAAGCACTGGTTCAAACGCACCCACCTTTTGTGCAATGTTATCTCGCCACTTATCGTATGCCATTCCGGTGGAAGTAGAAATATTTAAACACTTAAACGGCGCCACTAAGTGCACCGTTTCCTGTGAAGCTTGGTTACATCATCGGGAGTCAAAAAACAGCCACGGCCAAATAATTGGACTCTCCATGCATTGGAAAACGCCATCGACTAACAGGCGAAACATACCGTGACGGGTTTTGGGTTTTCAGTTTCATTTTCTCAGCCTAATTGGAGCAAGGTTTCAACAGCAGCAAGACACCAGCCGTGCGCGTATATTTGTTTGTTTTGGTTTGATTTTTCTATTCGCTTTTCGCTTTCTTTGAAATTTTCATGGACCAGCACGGTACCGAATGGCACGTAATCCAATTACTACAAATTGCACACGGACTGTACAGGGGAAAAACAAACCCTCCCGGTTATGCTACCGCACTTGGGAAAACTTTCCTCCTCGGTTTCGGTTGACCATTGCACCATCCTGTTTTTTTTACTGAACATCGGTTGCGATGTTGGCGACCGTCGCCGGTCTGTCTCTTGGTGCCAGCCGCTCAGGGCGATGATGCGAGTGACTGCATTTACCGTAGCCGTGAGTGAGTTGCAACGCACAGGGGGAATATACAGCTTGACCTCCTTCGGGAAATTATGAAAAAAGTCATATCGATTGGAAAACGATTTGGGAATGGTACAGTTGGCATTCGGTGTCTTCAGTGTGCATTTGTGTGTAACTTCAGGGTTGGTTAGATACTTTACCTGGAATCGTATGTAGGAGGTGATTCAGGATATTATTTACTTTTCTAAGCATTTTGTGCTTGACGCCATTTTTATGAAGATTTCCAATTTTTGTTTGTGTGTTTTTTCTACATGGTGATGAAAGACTTAAGCGGAATATTTCTGCGCAATTGTATAAAAACGTGTTTACAAAGAATAAATGATAAAAAAGTAATATTTTATAGACCAAGCATACAGGAAGATCTCTGATATCGAAATCAAAGCTGAATAAAGTTTGCCAAGACAGCTTTACAGCTCAGTAAAGTTTGTCAAGACACACCGATACTTGACAAACATTTTGTTGATAAATCGAATAAAATAAATTGAATTGTGGACGACCCGGTGGTGCATGTGATAAACGGCGCCGGTCCACACGGCAGGACTGGGATCAAATCCCATCCGGACCGTCCCCCCGTAGCAAGGACTGAGTATCCGGCTACGTGGTAAAAATAAGTCTAGTAAGCCAGAAATGGCCGGCGTGACCTGTAAGGTCGTTAAAGCCAAGAAAGAAAGAAGAAGAAGAAATTGAATTGTTTTTTTTGTTAATTTTTTGTTCAAACTGTCGTCCAAAATGCCCAAACTACGAGCAGATAAGTCTTTAACTTTGAAGTATAAACGATATTGCACCCGGATTCAATGTACAAGGAAATTTGAGTATCTCGGAGACTACCTTTTTAAAATTTTATTTTAAAACAAAATCCTGGATCATATCTTCAAAGTTTAGAAAAAAACAATATTTAAGTGTGGCAAAGATTAAAGTAATTAAAGCAAATGACCCTTTAAAATGTCATCAATTAAATTCCTGGGTAGATGTCAATACTTTAACAAATAAATTAGTCATTTCTCCAAAAATAAATAAAAATAGTTTATTGCTCATGTCCGTTCTTTTTAAAGAAATACTTCGCTATAAGGGCAAATAATAAGACAAAAAAACCATGTCCGTGGTAGTTTAAATTCAAGGTTAAAATAAATAATACTACAATGCATGTTGAACACGACGCTAATGACTCTCGTGAATGTTCAAAGCAGTACGGGCATGTGGCTCTCCTTGCTACAACTCTTTGCCATAATGGAAAACAATAAAATCGACCGAGCGACGCCGATCCCAAACCGTGCGGCAAGTGTATTTGGATAGATTCTTCATTCTGCCTCGCCGCATCGAATCCGGACGGCTCCATCGTGTCTGACGAATATGAAAGGTTCGTTACACAGTAGCCTCCTGTCAGGCTTACGAAGCTTACGAGACGAGTGAACTAAACCCCGGCGCGTTGTCGAATAGGGTCGTAGGCGGAAACGACGAGCAATGCCGCGTGTGTTATAACTTCATAAATGTGCAAAGATTTGTATTTGTTCTTGTCGTTAGAGTGTCTGTTTGACGCGTCAAGAAGCCGCAATCGGAGTTGGGACATACTTGTAGCTGTTTGCCGATAGTAAACGTTACTGAAGTAATGATATGTAATCGGTTGCGGCAAATACCATGAAAAATAGGATAACAATTTTAAGGTTTTGAGGTTATTAAACATATATTAATTAGAATGTCATCAGTGTAAAAATATTTATGGTGTGACACACAAATGTTGTGTTCTCAAAAGTTGGTTTACTGTTACAAAACAGAGGTGTCGGAAGGCTTTATTAAACTCTTCATGTACTGTCTGTCGTTATTTTTTGCTAACCCACCCAAAACACCCAGCTCCGTCATAACAAAAAAACGGATGGCACGTGGCGTCGGGTTCGCCGCTTTTTTCCTGTTTAAGTTTAAACTCCCTTTTTCCACCCAGTGGCCGGTTTGTGTTCGTTACCGTTTAGCGGTGTTTGTTTATTATTTACCTGTTGGTTTGTTGGATTTGCAAAAAAAAACACATAATAATTGCTTCATGTAACCGAATACTACTTCTAGCCGAAACATCTAGCAAAACTCCCCCTAAAACCCGGAGATTCAACTGGAAGACATTTACAACACGGAGTCAGAAAAGGAAAAGTTACATCATCAGTACCAAAATAAATGCTTCTAACACGGATTCACACTTCACTATATAATCGTGAGTGGTGGTAGTGCGTGTGTGTGAGTTTGTCTTTTTTTTTGTTATTTGCTGAAATCGATCGATTGATGTGTTAGAACCGGATCAGACAAGAAATCAACCGACAAAAAGTTCACCATTTTTTAAAGAATAAACACATTAGTTTTAACAACTTATTTAACATAAAAATGTTTTAAAAGTAGTTTTGCTAAATGTTATATTATTTAACACATATTTTTAATGTCTTTTCTTGTTGACGTTTGTGTGCTTCGATTTAAATATGTTATTAAACACATTCAACAAATTTGCAATAATTGTTTCTATATTTAGGCAAATGCTTTTCTTATGCTAAAAGCTCACCACCAGTCAGTGAAAAATCCTCAAAGTTGCCGTTTTACACCGCAACAGTACGCAACTGTCAGGCTGGAGGTGAAATGTAATAAAAATAGATGTTTATCTCCCGTCATAACGATTAGCATAATGATTGAAATCAACGCGATAAAATACGGCCCATCGGGTGGTTCAGTATTTTTTTGTGGGGTGGGAGAGAGGAGGGAAGGCCTATTTGCGTGTGGGATTTATGATACATTTTTATTTTACCTCCCATTCCCACCCTCTTCCACCTATCCCTCGGATGGTAAACTTATGCTCGTTCGGTTCGGAGGTTTTTGCGATTTTACGCAGCGAGCGACATCGCGAGATATGAATAAAAGGCGTCCCCGTGTAAAGGACGTTTCTCGAACGCATTTTGCAAGGTCGCGGAACAAAACGGTTCAATGCGAATGGTGTGATGGGTCGGCGGTTTTTTTTTTTGGTAGCGATCGGCACACCACCAAGCATCACAATCATTTATGCACGATCGTTAGCATACATTAGCGAGAAAGTGGACGCTTCTTGGTGATCAGATGATTGTTTTTTTTTGTTCCCCTTGGTCAAACATTGTTCGCTTAGTTCGATTGGACCTAATTTTCCCGGTGGTCAACTGATAAGATTCACATTATGGTCTCGTATCAACCGGATTGCGTCACCTTTTTTTTGCCTACCAATTGTCTGGAATGGGGAATGGAAGGTTTACAATGGTCATTTTGATTGTTGTTTATACCGTCGTAATAAACGCACACGGATATTCGTATTAAAATTTAAGGGTGGCGAGGGAAAAAAAGAGACAGGGATTTAAATTCCAGCCCATAATTCATATAGTTCCCCAAAATGGTGAAAGTGCTTGGAAGCCACTAATCCTTCTCCAGCAGCAGGTTGTGCCACAAAACAGCACCAAAAGCTATACAAGAAGGCAAGTTCCGTTAACAGAGAAGTTTAGTTATCAACCAGACCATAGGGCTGGATCCGAATGCGGCGAGCTTCCAGTTTCGTGGGAATCATTTGTCTAACCATTTGCATCCATATCATATTTTGCATACGCGCAGGTGTTCAACTTCTTCAAGATGGTAAGAACTTTTTTTTCCTTCACCACCCGAAACCCGAGCGGTTGAACGATTTGAGCAAATAATAAACACATAAAATGAAGTGTTATGACACGACATTTGATCCAAGCGTTGAAGCATGATTAAAACATGGGCGCGATGCACAAACAGGCCGGCCGGTACGGTGAACACCGTCGTAAATAATTTTATCGATATTTTCAACATCGCTACACGATTAGCACGAATGAGGTTTACTTTCAAAGTCCGTACGATTGTTTTCTCACGGTTAGAAAAATGACATGTGATGTTTTTTCTGTTCCTTCCTTTGGTTGCCTTTTCGAAATCTGTTGTTTGAGATGCATAAATGCAAACGGATGGAGTGTTGGAGCTCTGTGTGGGATCCCATAATCGGCAGACATAATTGTCGGACAGGCGAACAACGCGGTCGTAATGTTGAAGATTCTCGTAAATTATGGGACACGGGCTTAGGCATAAGCAATAATCGCTGCGAACGGTTATGCGCACCATTTGGAATGGTGAAAATTGCTTGTTTTCAAAATGTAAATCGCTTTCGAAAATTCATGTCAACTGCTTTTTCGCTCACTTTTTATTATTTTTTTCAGACGAATAGATTTAATTCCACTATACTGTCCGCCATTGCGATCTAGTGTCCTTATTCATGTTACTTGTTAAATAGGTTTGTTATAGAGTTTAGTATGATTAATTTCTTATATTTAATACCTGCGCTTTTACCGAATGTCTAATGTCATTACCTCGTAGAAAACCGTATAAAAAGAATTTTCAGATTGGGTCGTTCGTGTCATTCTAATTACATACATGGCAATAGTAACTCGTGCGTCGTTCTATAATTTACAGAGCTCATAGTTTGGTAGCGACTCGTTCATTAGCTTTCCGTATATTCAGGGTCAATAAAAATTGAGAACTTATTTCTTTGGTTTGTGGTTCCTTGAAGTAGTTTTGGACGTAGTCCATGCCTCAGGAATTCATGTCAGTGTTAAAAATATGAATGTTTTCAGCCTCTTTTCTCGTGGTTTAAGATGCTGCAGTAGACAAGTATTAGACACCAAATTTGCCATCTTTAATGTTTATTAGAGGCATTTCTATTAGGAAAGATCTATCCGTTAATAGTAATAGTAACATAATAGTAAGTAATAGTAATAGTAATAGTTAATAGGAATAGTAACGTTAATTTGACGAGAATTTTAGATGTTTCTTTCTCAAAGTTCTAACTCTTTACAATATGATCAACGCTACTTCATAAGGCGTTTTGTTGAGTTCTTGATTTTTAAGCAAAAACACTCAGAAAAACTTATATCATGTTGACAAATGTTATGACATTTACTTTTGATTCATTAAAGAAGACTGTAGACGGAACGGTACTGCAGATAGCAACGGGGAATTTCTTACACGACGGGATCTTGTATCAAATCCCATCCGGACTGTACTCCTATACGTATTTCTGGTAAAGAAAACCAGAAATGGTAGGCCAGACTTCTTGATATTGTAGTGTCACAAAAGAAGAAGAATGAGAAGAAGGACTCTATAGCTTTTGTATGTTAATCTTAGAGCTAATAAAAGCTCTCTCTCTTCTTGGCTTACGACCTTACAGGTCACGACGACCATTTCTGGCTTACTAGACTTATTTTACCACGTAGCCGGATAGTCAGTCCTTGCTACGGGGGACCCTCCGGATGGGATTTGAACCCAGTCCTGCCGTGTGAACGGGCGCCGTTTATCATATGCACCACCGGGCCGCGATTTTGCCTTATTCTTAGAATATTAAAGTTTAATTCGAATATAAAACAAAGATTTCTATGTCCGAAGAAAAGTTGTAAAAATCTGCAAAAGAAAAAAGTTTTTCTCGGAGTAGTGGCTCTACATATTAGAGACATAAGCAACAAAGAATTCCAACCAATTTACTGATGACAGATCGCTTCATCGTCAGCGTTACAAAAATAGAATTACAAGAATTGTTTTCAATTTTAAAATGCAGTTGAGTAAAACAAAAATCAGTTCAACGTGTTTCAGCATAATTTGGAAGTGATTGTGAATGAAATCTACTTCAAGTGTGTATGCAAAGCCAAGTTCCAAACATCAAACAGCACTCCCCGTGGACGTGTCGAAGCACAAATGGTTTGTTTGATCAACTGCCTTATTTTTTTCTCTTCGCTCACGGCGTTGCATCAACGGCTAATTAGGTCATAAATATTTGCATTCACTAATATGGTGCGCAGCACGCTTAGCTCATGTCGCTTGTTGATTCAATATCATCTATTCACACGTTCAGACCAGTGTGATCAAAGTTAATGCTGGTGTGGTTTAGGTGATCTTCGGATCGGCTTTAATTAGGAATGAGAGAAGCTTCCCAAATTCGATCACCAACGAAGCGTTGATCGAGCAATCGAGTCCTAAAGAGTCGCCCCAATAGATAGGTCGAACACCCACAACGAGTCCGTAACATCGGTAGCGGTCCCAACAACCAATAATACACAGCCGCACCGATGTGTACGTTCGTGCTTACATAGTGTGTTTCCTGATTGCGGCTACCCGTCTTCAAACAGCATCATTCCCAAATACGTGGATGAGCAAACAGCACCCATCGTGGCCACTCACGCCATCCATCGGGAGCCTTCTTGTTACCATCATTCTCGGGCTTTTTATTTCGAGAGAAAAAAGTTTATTGTTTGCGTTACGCAGTCGATCGCAATCCAAATAAATATCAAAACCCATACCCACCTACCAACGGTCTTCTGATGGACATCTTGCGGACGTGCGCTGGTAAGTAACTACGCAAAGACCACACACGATGAGATTGGCTGTGGGAAGAGTTTGGGGACGGTTGCGAGAAGGGGGCAAGATGGAGCGGGGAGGTTTAAAAGCTGGTAGGCAAACCAGTGTCGCCGGTAGGTCTCGCACTGCTATTTGAAACACACGAAAGATCCAAAAGATCAATTAACACAGACCAGTTCCATGGTTGCTGGTGGGTGTCTTCGAGGGTACTCCTTTATTTCTCACAAAATTTTACACGAGTGCAGATCAAGGAAACGAAACAGCGGGAATCAGAGCTCGGAGTCAAGTTGGGCGATTGCGATCGATTTGAAAATTGAATTACCACGGATGAGGAGAGTTTTCTGCAAAGCTCCAATCTGAACTCTACGTGGGCTTCGGGAATATTGGTTAGGAGGGCTTGGTCTAGAAAACCGGTCCCTGATGTGGTGTAATAGGAGAGATTAAAGCAACTTCTATTAGCTATTCCGGCCAGGTTTAATCCGATCGGGAAACTGATCGTCTCTAAGGAAACGGGTTCTTGGTTCTGGGCAATTGGAGGTAGGTAGCTATTAGAAATCTATTAGAACTGACTGCTCGAACATGCGTGGGACTCACCAGTCCGGAGACTGATTGAGATCTAAAGCTATTGAGAGTGTCACTGACGTGGCAGTACCTTTAGTGACGGGTTGTTTAGAATCTAACGCTGCCTGTGTACACCCATTCGGAAGATAAACCGTGCTGTTTACGTGCGCACCTCCACAGGTCGATGGCAATTGTACATGCGATCGTACAATTGCATGCTTTCTGGTAATTGTTTGCCCACCATAGATATGGTTCCACTTCGCAGAGAAAACGGCTATTAACAGCTCCACTCCTTGGAATCCCGGCAACAAAACGGTCCAATTACGTGCAAAAACAACGAGCCAGCTAGTCAACACGCGACCAGTTGCACCAGTGGTGCTGTGGCGTGGCGTAGGCAGGACTTCCACTCCAAATTGACATCTACTGTTGGAGTTTCTTCAAACGCGCTGGATGTACGTCGACGCGTATAAACGGAGCGCCACCCGCCACGGGTAATTTATTGTCAGGTCCGTCAGGTGGTCGCGAAAAGGGCCCAATTCATTCGTGGCCTGGCGAACGGTTATTGGTGACATTGTGAAATTATATCCCACACCCTGAGCCAATCTTTCACACCCCCCTTCTCAGTACACCGGATTTTGCTTTTAATTACGTGAATCAGTGTTGTTTACGGAGGTGCACACAGCTTACCTTCGGTTGCTGTTATCGACGTTTATGCACCATTAATGATAACTTCTAATATCTGTCACCATATCGTGGACGGGCATGACCGTCCAAGCGGCCTCAAGGACGCTTCGAAAGGTTGAATCATATCGCGTGTGCTTTGTTGTGCTCAATCATTGCTGTGTCGTTGTCTTAAATGAAGAAACATTTCTACCTGCAGGGTGTGCCATAGTTACCCATTTATCTGAATTGCTAGGTAACGCATGGCACTATTTTAGCTGCTGTCTAATTACATTGGGATCGTTTGGGAGCGGTTTTATTACCGGGGCATTCTTGAAGCCATGCAAAAGCTCTTTTGTCCGATTTTATTAGACTGTTTGGCGCAACGTGAATGCACTGTTGTGAAAGTGAGTGCTTTACAAGATTATAGTGTAGATGAGTTTTCTAGTTTGTAATGAAAGACTTCTGAGCATGAAGAATGGAAAATTTTGCTATAAGGCAGCTGCATTGTAATTAAAAGAGAGGATCAATCTAAAGTTCGTAAAATAAGAAAAAAAGGACAACCAACATCACCAACTTGGAATCTAATCGATAGAAATCATTTCATTTCACTTTAACTTTTAATCTCATTTTATTTCTTTTATAGGAAGTTGCTATAAACCTAATTGAATTAAAAAGAACTTAAGTGGTTAAAAATTAATCTTGGCCGGTTAAATGGGTTGTGACTATCATTAGATTGATACCAAACGATCCACCTAAACAGAGGAGACGTGGTAAACTCAAACTCGGATGGAGAAGGATTAGTAAGAGATAGCGCCTGACCAGTTCAGAGGATTCTGCAGCAGACCCAAGACAAATAAAAGTTTGGAACTAGGCAAGTTAAAGTTCAAATATCTTATCAAAACATCATTTGTACACAGAAACCCCTTTACGAACACGGTGCTTCATGTTCCAAGCAGCTGAAATTCAACATTTCCTAACAATTTCCTATCCAAACACCAACCCGGAGCTTCACGCCAGGGTGCCGAACTGCACCTTTGACCTTTTTTTTTCTTAGCCTTTTCCGCGTGTCACAAACAACTGCGTGTGTTGTGCGTCGATTTGAACGCAAACGGATCGTAAACACTCCAAACTTAGCGCTCACGTAATGCCACCGCAAAGCTGCAGCACCGAACGACTGATAAGCCGGGTGGACACATTGGCATTGTGTGGGGCCGTTGATATTGGGTCGCATTCGCATCTGACCGGCGGGTATTCGGATGGGAATGATTTCATCGGCACATGCAAACGCCACCAGCATCGAAATTGGGACGGCAGCCCCGGGGGGGGTGCTGGAGAAGAATTGTCGTGACGGTGAAGCTACGGCGCAAGGTTATGGGTCCCGGTTATTTGTCGCAGGCCTCTGACCTCGGTTCGCTGATTAGACTTATCGTGGCAAAAGTTGTTCGGGCAAGTTAATGGGAGAAACGAAATTCACGAAACCTGTTCGGTTGGGCAGGAATTTGCCATTTTACCCCAGACAAACTGTCGCCATTTCGTTGAGGGTGTGTTGAGGATGTCTTAGACGGGGAGTGAGCGGGAGAAAATCGAACGTTTTGTTAGAATTGTTTGTGTACTTTAGGACAGTTAAGCTGGATCTGATGACAGAGGGGGAAAAAGAACAAGCTAGAAAAAAATCGTGTTCAAGCTCAATTAGCGCATATCGATGATTAAAGCAAAGACGTCAATCAAATGGACCATAAAGCAGGTGTCAATGTTGGGTTTTTTTTTTGCATGTAAGATTTAAGCATGATTTGTTTATTTTTTTGCTTTTAAATCTTTTCTACTTCAGCTTCTTCTTGGGCGCATTCTTCTTCAAAAAAGCATTTCCTAACATCCGTACGCCTACACGCGCAATGCGTTTCTAAGCGTCCCTCAAAACACAGTTGCAAACAGATTTTATCTTCCCTTTTTTTTCTCTTTGTTTCCAAAGTGTTGTGCATTAAAAGAGGGCGAGTAAGTAACTAAAAGGGGGGGAACCGACTGCGTGTGCGCGCGCGCACGCTCGATACGGCGCGTATGTTTGCGCACTACCCGAGGACTTGGGAAGGCGCGATGTTTACAAACACCAGCAAACTCCGATCCCGTCCGTTCTCGAACATGTTCCCTATGCTTGAGGGGTCCGCTTCTACCGTACCACCTCTGCCCCGTTCCAGCACGTGGCCACCACGTTTGGTGCGGGTTTTTTGTGGGCGAAACGGAGCAACCATTCGTTGGCAGTCGTCGTCGCACTGATGACGAGAAGCGATAATAAATTACCGCGCTAGACTGCCTGGCACAGTCATTTATTTATTTTATGATTAATTTTCTCCGGCAGTTTTTTTTGTTGCTGTTGTTTCTCGCTGCCTCCAACGCATACAAGGCGCTGTCCCGGGGTTTGTCTTTCGAAGCCATTATAAGGACGGAAAGTCAGAAGTCAGCAGTCTTGTATGTGTGCAGAGCATTTTTTTTTTCTCAACAAATATTCATCATTTTGGGCTAAAGTTTTCTTTCACCTTTTTCCAACTTGGTGACGATTTTTTTTCTTCTCAGATTGTGCTGATCGCGCACTGTTGCTAGGGGTTGTGGCACCCGCTACGCTCTGTTTGGTAGAAAACGATCGCTTCTCGCTTCGTGCGCTTTGTTCTTTTAGCATGCCACAATGATCTGTCAATTGCTGTCACTCGTCCGATGAAATTTTTAGCCTGTCAATGGCATGTTCAAGATCAATGGCAAACAGCAAGGGAGGCTGGAAGTGAAGCAGCAGTCGCCTGCAATAGGGATGAAATATTGCGCTGAGGACTTTAAGGTGACTTTTGGCAATTGATGAGATGGGTGGGAAAAAATGGAAACGGCATGGAACCGTGTCGCGTTGGTAGGGATTCTGTCGGTTGGTGTTTGTTTTTTTTTCTTCTTCTTTCTTGGTTCGCTTCCGATGGTCATTAACCTTCTTTTGATTTTGATTTCTTGACGATCGCATAAAGTGTTGTGACATCAGGCTTAAAGGTATACATTGTGTGTGTATACGAACTCACCACACTGATCCTATGGAACTCATTAATGTTTGAAAAGGAATTTTTGTTATGACAGCTCACAAACGTCCGTCTATTTCTTTGCATTTTAGCTTTACATTTCCGAAGGTAAGAGAATAATACTGATGCGAGTTGGACAACATTCCTTCGAAGTCAATAGATCAATAAGTTCAGGTTTTTGCAGACAAAACAAACCCAAACATAAAGGTGCCTGTTTTTCACTGAATGTATCATCTTCGATGGCATTATTCATACAAACCTGTCATAATGTCACAGACACCTAGACCTTTAGTCGCCTGGACGGGCTTTGAATGGGACCGTACCTTTTTGTTCGTAGGTACTGTGCTGCAGTACCTGACGTCACACGATTTCCTGAGCCCTCGAGGCATCTTGAAACAAATTAAATTATGCTCAGGAATTTTACGTCTAAAAATAAATATCTGTAGGCGCAAGATAACGATTTGAAATTAATGAAANGTGGACACATTGGCATTGTGTGGGGCCGTTGATATTGGGTCGCATTCGCATCTGACCGGCGGGTATTCGGATGGGAATGATTTCATCGGCACATGCAAACGCCACCAGCATCGAATTTGGGACGGCAGCCCCGGGGGGGTGCTGGAGAAGAATTGTCGTGACGGTGAAGCTACGGCGCAAGGTTATGGGTCCCGGTTATTTGTCGCAGGCCTCTGACCTCGGTTCGCTGATTAGACTTATCGTGCCAAAAGTTGTTCGGGCAAGTTAATGGGAGAAACGAAATTCACGAAACCTGTTCGGTTGGGCAGGAATTTGCCATTTTCCCCCAGACAAGCTGTCGCCATTTCGTTGAGGGTGTGTTGAGGATGTCTTAGACGGGGAGTGAGCGGGAGAAAATCGAACGTTTTGTTAGAATTGTTTGTGTACTTTAGGACAGTTAAGCTGGATCTGATGACAGAGCGGGGAAAAGAACAAGCTGGAAAAAATCGTGTTCAAGCTCAATTAGCGCATAGCGATGATTAAAGCAAAGACGTCAATCAAATGGACCATAAAGCAGGTGTCAATGTTGGATTTTTTTTGCATGTAAGATTTGAGCATGATTTGTTTATTTTTTTGCTTTTAAATCTTTTCTACTTCAGCTTCTGCTTGGGCGCATTCTTCTTCAAAAAAACATTTTCTAACATCCGTACGCCTACACGCGCAATGCGTTTCTAAGCGTCCCTCAAAACACAGTTGCAAACAGATTTTATCTTCCCTCTTTTTTCGCTTTGTTTCCAAAGTGTTGTGCATTAAAAGAGGGCGAGTAAGTAACTAACGGGGGGGAACCGACTGCGTGTGCGCGCGCGCGCACGCTCGATACGGCGCGTATGTTTGCGCACTACCCGAGGACTTGGGAAGGCGCGATGTTTACAAACACCAGCAAACTCCGATCCCGTCCGTTCTCGAACATGTTCCCTATGCTTGGGGGTCCGCTTGTACCGTACCACCTCTGCCCCGTTCCAGCACGTGGCCACCACGTTTGGTGCGGGTTTTTTGTGGGCGAAACGGTGCAACCATTCGTTGGCAGTCGTCGTCGCACTGATGACGAGAAGCGATAATAAATTACCGCGCTAGACTGCCTGGCACAGTCATTTATTTATTTTATGATTAATTTTCTCCGGCAGTTTTTTTTTGTTGTTGTTGCTTCTCGCTGCCTCCAACGCATACAAGGCGCTGTCCCGGGGTTTGTCTTTCGAAGCCATTATAAGGACGGAAAGTCAGAAGTCAGCAGTCAACGCTTGTATGTGTGCAGAGGATTTTTTTTTCTCAACAAATATTCATCATTTTGGGCTAAAGTTTTCTTTCACCTTTTTCCAACTTGGTGACGATTTTTTTTCTTCTCAGATTGTGCTGATCGCGCACTGTAGCTAGGGGTTGTGGCACCCGCTACGCTCTGTTTGGTAGAAAACGATCGCTTCTCGCATCGTGCGCTTTGTTCTTTTAGCATGCCACAATGATCTGTCAATTGCTGTCACTCGTCCGATGAAATTTTTAGCCTGTCAATGGCATGTTCAAGATCAATGGCAAACAGCAAGGGAAGCTGGAAGTGAAGCAGCAGTCCGCCTGCAATAGGGATGAAATATTGCGCTGAGGACTTTAAGGTGACTTTTGGCAATTGATGAGATGGGTGGGAAAAAATGGAAACGGCATGGAACCGTGTCGCGTTGGTAGGGATTCTGTCGGTTAGTGTTTGTTTTTTTTCTTCTTCTTTCTTGGTTCGCTTCCGATGGTCATTAACCTTCTTTTGATTTTGATTTCTTGACGATCGCATAAAGTGTTGTGACATCAGGCTTAAAGGTATACATTGTGTGTGTGTACCCGCTACACTGATCCTATGGAACTCATTAATGTTTGAAAAGGAATTTTTGTTATGACAGCTCACAAACGTCCGTCTATTTCTTTGCATTTCAGCTGTACATTTCCGAAGGTAAGAGAATAATACTGATGCGAGTTGGACAACATTCCTGCCAAGTCAATAGATCAATAAGTTCAGGTTTTTGCAGACAAAACAAACCCAAACATAATGGTGCCTGTTCTTCACTGAATGTATCATCTTCGATGGCATTATTCATACAAACCTGTCATAATGTCACAGACACCTAGACCTGTAGTCGCCTGGACGGGCTTTGAATGGTACCGTACCTTTTTGTTCGTAGGTACTGTGCTGCAGTACCTGACGTCACACGATTTCCTGAGCCCTCGAGGCATCTTGAAACAAATTAAATTATGCTCAGGAATTTTACGTCTAAAAATAAATATCTGTAGGCGCAAGATAACGATTTGAAATTAATGAAAACAATCCGAAATTGTCACTGCCGGTAGTACCAGTACGCACGTAACATATCGACGAGCAGCTTTGTTTAATCAAATTTCGAGATTGGCGATTTTATCGCTAGTGGGCAACATGAAACATTCAATTGAATCTGCCCAATACAGTACAACGGCAGCGATAAGCGAAACATGAATTTCAACATGTGCTTGCCCGTTGCGATTGATATGCGTGTTTCAATAGAAGAAGCAAAAAAAAAACAAAATAAAACCCCCAACGGGTTTGAGAAAGTTGACGACAACGTGCTGAACAGGTCCCGTCACCCTTGGGGTCCTGGTGGATGGTAACAAGATTTGCGCGGATGCCTAGCAGCATACGAAACCGGAGTGACTTACACTCCCGGCAGCAAGCGGGAGGATGAAAATATCCGGGTCAGGTTGTACGGTTGTTGCCAATGGGCATTTACATTAACACATGAACGCACACACACACACACACACACACACATAAAATGGCGCCTGGCCTCGATCAAATGGCTAATCATCGTGAATCTGACACTTGATGCATTGTTTGACAGATGTCGGAGTGTGCTACCCATAGCTGCGCATCTTTTGCTGCTAATGATGGCATGAGAAAAATTGTTCGATTGATCTCGTCAACACGGTTGGTGTTGGCATGAGTTGAAACTCGTAAGTTTAAACTTTTATTTTAAAACATTACTCAGTATATGCGTAAGGATGCTTATATAATGACGACAAGTCATATTTTCCAGAATACTTATATTGCAAATTATTTCACCTCATTTATCTTACTTTACTTTTGAGCTGAAGTGCAAAATGATGTTATAGTAAATTAGTTTTAAAAATCATATTTAGTACATAGAATGCTATAATAATTTGCTATAATTTAGCTGCCGACATTTTGTTGATCTACTAGACGAGATAAATGCTAATAACTTAACTACTCAGTTTCACCGGACAGTATTCCGCATTCTACTTAAAACATTAATAAAATACAGAATTTTGAATAAACAAAAATTAATACAAATAATGACAAGAACCCTAAAAATTCTTCCTATTAACCATCGTTTAGTTACTCATCAACTCATTCACTTCTAGAAGCAAAAAAAAAAACCACTCGTGCATTGTACCATGTGAACTACTTACTTTCCCTTGTGCACACACTCATCATGATGCGCCATCGATTTGCAACACGTTTACACTTTGCCGTCCATTACACCATCAAAGTGTGTTGCTACTGACACGGAACGGCACAATACTGGTAAAAGTTCTACCGACGGTACGAGTAACACATTACTCAATGTTTTTAGCAGCTGACATCATCAGCTATTAACACCGCAGCTGATAACAATCGCAGCATAACGTTACGTGCTGATAATTTCAAAATTGTTGTAAAATAAGAACATTTTAAATCAATTGTAAACAGGAAAGGCTAGCTTAATGACTCCAGTAAATATAAGATTAATATTAATGTGTTAAATTGTAAGTGGTTTGGTGGATATAAGAGTAATAAAATAAATATTATAACTTAATTTAAATTTTCTAATAAAAATTAATTAAAATATCATGATAAAGTATACCTAAATAAAAAATTATCGAAATAGAATATGATAAAAACTAGGCGTCTCCATTTAATACCTTTAGAGTATAGCAACTAATTTACCAGTATAATATTTGTTGAAAGTTAAGTTTCAAAAAGGATTTTTTGTAATTATAAAATTTGTTATCTTATTACCGAATAGCTCTATTATTGTATAGAGAACGCTAATCAAACACTTAACAAACCTTTCATTTCAAAACAACATCTTTACTAACTAATAATCCTATTATAGCAAAATCAACACTATAAACTCAGCTAATTGTGCAGCTTATCAGCAAATTTAACAAAATAAATCAGTTTGTTTCTAAGTAAACACAAAATTGAAATTCAATCATTCGTATAAAGAATGATATCCGCATAAGATAAAATTTAATCTCTCGCACAGTTTTCGTACAATAAAGCGGCTAGTTTGACATTTTGTGTTAATTTTATATTTCGCTGTTATATCTATAACAGTACCATATATTAACGCAAAGCTTTCAGTTTAATTAAAACGTGCTATAACAGCATACCTCTTTTCTCAGCGGTGTTAATGAAAGTTTCAATTTATAATACGATTATTCAAAATAAATAAGATTATAGCTAACTAATTTGTCTGCCACACATTATGAGACGTAAAAATTATACATTCAATCACCATCATTAACTACAGGGAAAAGTTTAAACGTTTGTGTCTGTCTGTGTCTGGGTCGCTGAAGGAAAACTAATCTGCGTTTGAAAAGTATGACTCATGGTTACACCGTTGTTTTGTTTGTCTTTGCGAAACGCATTGCAATATTGAAGAAAAAGACAAAGAAAGACAATACTGTCACTCGTGCCCAATCTCCAGATCCGTCCGGCACGACTTCAGCTAATGAAACTGTCAGATGTGAAACCGCCGAAAACTGCCGAATTTAACGACTCATTTTCATTAGCATACGCACAACACACACACACACCGGTACGGGATGTTTAGCTTTTTTGGTGGTTCAAGCCGCACCACGCTAAAGGTTGTTTTTCTCATTTCATTCAAAAAGGCACCCATTCAAACGGCTAAACATCCTCCCCCTTTTCGTCCACATTCCCTTGGCCACGCTTTCGACTACACTGATTGCGCTCATCCGACGACCTCGCACGGCCCACAGGTGGACACAGGTGATAATTTGAATTTTCGATTGGTTTGCCGCCTTTTTCGGCAGGGACTTCCCTCGCCGTCATGGCACCGCACCCCTCGTACGCTCGTATCAATAAATATTGAATTTCATTTTGACGAAAACTTTTGCCGTCCAGCGGTGCCTGCCACCGTTGTCCAGGGCGCATCAAACGGTTAATTTTTATCACACCGAACCGAACCACCGAAATCTGTGACCTGACTGCCTAGTTTCTCTGCAACAGGAAAAAAAAACCTGTGGTCACCTGTGTTGCGGCAGATAAAACGCCGACGAACCAATCGGAGATGAGCCCCCACGGGGTGACGCCATCTAGTGGAAATTTATGAATAAAATATTCACATTCTTATACGCTTCCTTTGGGGCTGCCACGAAAGGCAAGAACAGAAATATACACTCGTTTTTTTTGTGATGGAATTAATTAGCGATCATCTTTACCAGTGTGTGTGCCGAGACATTTTCAAGTTGGAGTTGGAGAAGCTATCCTGCATTTCTTAAAGACGAAATCCGGCGAGAAGCGTACGGAAGAAAAGCTCCAAACACAATCAGGTCTCAGAGTCCGCCGGACAGTTAATACGAAAATTCATTATGTTTTTATTGGATTAGATCATTCGCTCCGGCAGCTTTATCACTGCTGGTCCATTTCGCGTCGGACTTGTTGGAAACAAAATAGCCAATAATCAAGCGCCGGGTCAAACGTATGTATCAATAGGCTTTTTTTAAACACACAAAGCAAAAATTACAAAAAAGACGAAATTCAACCCAGCTGCTAATGCCCTTATGTTTTCATTGATAACAAAAATATATTTTGCTATAAAATGCTATAAATAACTAAAATTAGTAAACTACAATAATAGGGGAAAATAAATTCTTTCAAACCTTTTGTACTCTTGTACACACATACACACACTTCACATTTGCAAAACAGAGCAGTTGGATTCAAAATGGTGGACCGCTCCGCAGCCATTTGCCTAAATGGACAGAAACGTAAACCGAAAAGGTGCTGATCGTTTGACTTAATGGGCCCATCTATTTATAGGCATTCAAATCCCGCCGTCTTTCGCCGCTGCCGGTTGTCGAGATTATGATCGCTTTTATGATCGATCGGTGGCTGCTAGGAAGCTGCGAAGAAAGCTAAATTAGGTTTGGAATTGATAATTCAATCGATTATACGGTCCGAAAATGGTGTTGTAATTGCGACATACCTAATAACTGTTGTTATGTTAAAAATGCGAAGAAGGTTAGAAGGGTGAAGGGACTGTTAATGTGAATTATGATCGCTTTTTAAATAACAATTTATTCTACGATTAGTGTGGGTGAATGAATAACTGTTGTTAAATATTATCAACTTAGTGTTTTAACTGATGCAGTGATTTCAATATTTCGTGATACTATCTGTTCCCTAGAAGCCTGCAAGATCTGAGAAGGAATATATTACTTTAATTTAGAGACAATTGATTGTAATTGCTGAAAATCTTAATCAATTATTGCATATAAATGTACATCTTGAAGATGAAACTGTTTTTGAATTTAAGCCATAAAAGTTCAAATGAAAGTTTTAAAATGTAAGTAGTATATCTTTATAGCAGAAAAATCGTTTCATGACAAGAGTAATTTTTGCTATAAAATTCGCTTGTTTAACTGCACTAAACAATACCCTTTACCGATGAAATATTGGTGCGTTTAATTAGCAAATGTATAGTAATTTGCAACCCATTGATGTTTATTAACAATGGCGATTATTAACAGCTAATAGTCTTACTAAGGGGCGGACCGGTTGTGCTTGTGATAAACGGCGCCCGTCCACACGGCAGGGCCGGGTTCAAATCCCATCCGGACCGTCCCCTCGTAGCATGGATTGACTATCCTGCTACGAGGTAAAAATAAGTCTAGTAAGCCAGAAATGACCGGGGTGACCTGTAAGGTCGTTAAAGCCAAAAAGAGAGAGAGAGAGTCTTACTAATCGTTCAAGTAAGTTGCTCTTACTAAAATAGTTTGAAAACGAGATTATTGTACGCATGAAAAACTCCAGCTTAACACTATTGCGTTACAAATATTAAACAATTTTCATTTTTAAGGGATGTTCCAGGTTTGCCATAATTGGTGCTGAAACCAAAATTTACATAACTAACTAAAATAAAATAATGAAGAGAAATTGTCTAAAATATATTTTCTTCTTTGTTAGTAGTATTTAATGAAATACAAAACACTACACATTAACACTAAACACAATATTTATTACCATTATTCACGTTAGATGCCAGAAGTCATCATTAAGTATAAATAAAGAAATATTATAAATATTCTAAGAAATATTTAAAAACTATACGTAGCTGAAGCTAACTTTCAACCTAATCCTGTTTGTCAATTTAAACAGAACCATTAACAACAAACTGTCAATTTTGTACCATTCCCTTTAGAGTGGCTGATACTGTTGGGTAAATTAATTATTATTTTCCTTCCACAATCGATCTTGTGGCAGTTGGTTTAAAAAATTCAAAACCTCTCGCCCCCCCCCCTTGGGTTTCGTCGGGTCAGTCAAAACCGATCATTAAAAGTACGAACGAGAGTCGATCGTTTTGCACCGATCTACCTTCCCCCGGTGGCGTTAACTAGGCGCGCCCCTAGAGGTGCATAATCGGCTCGACCTCCGCATTTATTATCCGCCGGCGTTCGTATCGAATCCACCTGTGACCGGCAGTCACCTGTGATAAATGCCTTTAATCGCCTTGGGAACCTTAACCGGGGTGCCGGCCCCCAGATGGCACGGATCGCAACAAATCTTTCTCTCGGGGGTCATAAATTTTAACCGATCGCATCGTCCACCACCGTCGCCCCGTTTCGGGAGCACAGGTTGATGATTGAGTCGATCACTTTGAGGTCAAAACATGCGGGCCCACATTTCGAGCTTTGGGCATCGAGAGAGAGAGAGAGAGTGAAATAAAAACAATCTAACCACGGAAGGGTGGAACCCGGCAAGGGGACTGGGTTGGGGTGGTTTTCCTTTCCTGCGGGACACCTAAAGCGCGTGGTTTCCCCGTCTCACGTGTACGATCCATCTAGACATTCCGTACGAACCCTGGAGCCCTGGGGCGATCAGCAAGCGCTGGCCTAACTTCCATGTAAATCTGTTCGGCACGGTCGCCACGGCTGGCGACGTGTTGTCTGGTGCGACTGGCTTTGCGTGCTCTTCCCATTTTCGCTCGTTCCATCGCACTCTATCCCAGGCGGTATATGTGTGCCACCACTCATTCTCGCCACCTTGACTCACCGTACGCAACCCTAAGGCGATCGTTTCCCTTTTTTCATAATATTCTTTTTTTTCTCTGCTGCTTCTTCTCTTTTGCTTTATGCTTCCAGCGTGAATGTATGTTGCCACGAAGTGATCAAAGAACTTGGAAAGCACACATACAAATAACAACCATCTCAAAACGTCGTCATTTAGCATTAACAGACCAACAGCCACTACAAAAAAGAGGCACATGATCACATTCATCAGCATCATTGTCTTTTTCGTAGCGATATTTTTAATGCTTTATTTTACTTTTATGCTGCTCGATCTGCTAAATGAGTAATTTGGTCTTCTCTGATGTTAAATAGCAACTAAAAAAAAGTGCTTCAGAAATTGAAGTTTCCAAAACTCTACCTAAAACGCAATCGTCCGTGCGTGCCCTTGTTGCAATCGGACCAAGCCATCGATTTATCTCCCTGCTTGAAGTTTGACCATCTCTTTCGTACCGTGTGCGATCTTTAATTCAATCTAAAACCTCCCAAAAAAGGAAACGACAACGAACCAGCGGCTCCATCCCGTCTGCTGAGGGAAGCGCGATGGCGTCTTGAACTGGGTCTTACGCTGTGGTCATGTTTCTGCGCTTTCATGCTATTTCTGTGGTGTGGCCTGATGAATGCTGGAGCACCACCACTACCCTCTCATTCCCAACACTTTCCTCTAAAAGCCATAAGAACTCTAGAGAAGGGCACGTTCTGACTTCGAGCTGGTGGTTTTTCATTGAAAGAATGAAGTACAAACACTATGTTAAGCATACACTTGAAGCTATCATAAATACAGCGGAACGGAAAACTATTAGCAAAATGGTAGTTTAACTGAGAATTATATAAATGTAAAATTGTGTAGTAATATTTTCGATTGTTTACGAGACGAATTTGATTTGTGTGATAAAACAATTTATCGCATGATTTGTTTTCATGGCAAATAGTTTATTCGACGTGATTTCACATTACTTAAGGAATTCGATAGCTCCATCAAAATATTTTAAAATTTACATTTTCCGTGAAATAGTACATGATCATTTATCATAAGTAAAATAAAATAAATAAATCTTTATATGTCTTCAAGAGTAATGATACTAACAGGCAGTGATAGGCATTGAAATAAGTGCACTCCAATTTATTTTTTTCACAGAAATGTTGCTGATTAGTTGGTTTATAGATGCTTCGAGTTGGGCAACTCCATTCACCTCTTTGCTGCGACAAACTTCAAGAAAACATTGCAATAAAACAACTCTCGCAATTTGAATAGTCAAGCACTTTGACTTCTTTAACAATACAAACATTAGGCAGTAAAAGAAGTCTGTACAGCGTGAGTAAATTGAAAAGGACTTGATACGGCCTGGCCGCTCTTAAGAAGCAAAAAAATAAATAAATAAATTTGAAAGGATACAGTTAGTAATAATAAAAAGTTTGTAGTAACGATAAAAAGTATAATGGCTTGATTTAGGTTGCAAACAGCGTTGTAAGCAAAAGAAGATAGTCAATATAAGAATAAAAAGGAATATAATAAAACGAAAAGTTAGGCTGAAGATATACAAAATAGAGTTCCAAAACTACTGATGAAGAAGACTAAGATCGTGCACAACAAGTTCCAGAAAGTTTGTTTACGAGCAAATTAGAGCAAAGTTTTGTGAACAAATTGATTAATTAAATATATTTTGTAAATTTAAAAACCTAAATTTGTTTTTATTTTTTTTATTTATTTTTTTTTATTCATTAAAATTCATTGTCTTAAAACTGAAAGTCAGTCGCAATCTAAACACGGTCGAGACCAGACGTATTTACTAATCGCTCCCGTGTTATAAAGACAATCTCTGTTCTGATAAATACTAGCCGGGTCATTCCCCTGCCTCAGGATGGTGGGAAGGGCAGGAAGACCTAGAGGCAAGAGGCCCAGACCTGCAAGTGTGCAGGCCAGCAACGATTCGCTGATTAACACACACAGTGTTTCAAACACATCCCTAAA
>CM028118.1:24052142-24129153 GCA_016170025.1 Anopheles vaneedeni | reverse complement strand
AAACCGGAGTGACTTACACTCCCGGCAGCAAGCGGGAGGATGAAAATATCCGGGTCAGGTTGTACGGTTGTTGCCAATGGGCATTTACATTAACACATGAACGCACACACACACACATAAAATGGCGCCTGGCCTCGATCAAATGGCTAATCATCGTAAATCTGACACTTGATGCATTGTTTGACAGATGTCGGAGTGTGCTACCCGTAGGAGCGCATCTTTTGCTGCTAATGATGGCATGAGAAAAATTGTTCGATTGATCTCGTTAACACGGTTGGTGTTGGCATGAGTTGAAACTCGTAAGTTTAAACTTTTATTTTAAAACATTACTCAGTATATGCGTAAGGATGCTTATATAATGACGACAAGTCATATTTTCCAGAATACTTATATTGCAAATTATTTCACCTCATTTATCTTACTCTACTTTGCTGAAGTGCAAAATGATGTTATAGTAAACTAGTTTTAAAAATCATAGTTAGTACATAGAATGCTATAATAATTTGCTATAATTTAGCTGCCGACATTTTGTTGATCTACTAGGCGAGATAAATGCTAATAACTTAACTACTCAGTTTCACCGAACAGTATTCCGCATTCTACTTAAAACATTTATAAAATACAGAATTTTGAATAAACAAAAATTAATACAAATAATGACAAGAACCCTAACAAGACCTTCCTATTAACCATCGTTTAGTTACTCATCAACTCATTCACTTCTAGAAGCAAAAAAAAAACCACTCGTGCATTGTACCATGTGAACTACTTACTTTCCCTTGTGCACACACTCATCATGATGCGCCATCGATTTGCAACACGTTTACACTTTGCCGTCCATTACACCGTCAAAGTGTGTTGCTACTGACACGGAACGGTACAATACTGGTAAAAGTTCTACCGACGGTACGAGTAACACATTACTCAATGTTTTTAGCAGCTGACATCATCAGCTATTAACACCGCAGCTGATAACAATCGCAGCATAACGTTACGTGCTGATAATTTCAAAATTGTTGTAAAATAAGAACATTTTAAATCAATTGTAAACAGGAAAGGCTAGCTTAATGACTCCAGTAAATATAAGATTAATATTAATGTGTTAAATTGTAAGTGGTTTGGTAAGATATAGTGGTTTGGTGGATATAAGAGTAATAAAATAAATACTCTAACTTAATTTAAATTTTCTAATAAAATTAATTAAATTATCGCGATAAAGTATATCAAAACAAAACACATACTAATAGGATATGATAAAAACTAGGCGTCTCCATTTCATACCTTTAGAGTATAGTAACTAATTTACAAGTATAATATTTGATGAAAGTTTAGTTTGAAAAAGGATTTTTTGCAATTATCAAATTTGTTATCTTATTACCGAATAGCTCTATTATTGTATAGAGAACGCTCATCAAACATTTAATAAACCTTTCATTTCAAAACCACAACTTTACTAACTAATAATCCTATTATAGCAAAACCAACACTATAAACGCAGCTAATTGTGCAGCTTATCAGCAATTTTAACAAAATAAATCAGTTTGTTTCTAAGTAAACACAAAATTGAAATTCAATCATTCGTATAAAGAATGATATCCGGATAAGATAAAATTTAATCTCTCGCACAGTTTTCGTACAACAAACCGGCTAGTTTGACATTTTGCGTTAATTTTATATTTCGCTGTTATATCAATAACAGTACCATATATTAACGCAAAGCTTTCAGTTTAATTAAAACGTGCTATAACAGCATACCTCTTTTCTCAGCGGTGTTAATGAAAGTTTCAATTTATAATACGATTATTCGAAAATAAATAAGATTATAGCTTACTAATTTGTCTGCCACACATTATGAGACGTAAAAATTATACATTCAATCACCATCATTAACTACAGGGAAAAGTTTAAACGTTTGTGTCTGTCTGTGTCTGGGTCGCTGAAGGAAAACAAATCTGCGTTTGAAAAGTATGACTCATGGTTACACCGTTGTTTTGTTTGTCTTTGCGAAACGCATTGCAATATAGAAAAAAAAAACAAAGAACCACAATACTGTCACTCGTGCTCAATCTCCAGATCCGTCCGGCACGACTTCAGCTAATGAAACTGTCAGATGTGAAACCGCCGAAAACTGCCGAATTTAACGACTCATTTTCATTAGCATACGCACAACATACACACACCGGTACGGGATGTTTAGCTTTTTTGGTGGTTCAAGCCGCACCACGCTAAAGGTTGTTTTTCTCATTTCATTCAAAAAGGCACCCATTCAAACGGCTAAACATCCTCCCCATTTTCGTCCACATTCCCTTGGCCACACTTTCGACTACACTGATTGCGCTCATCCGACGACCTCGCACGGCCCACAGGTGGACACAGGTGATAATTTGAATTTTCGATTGGTTTGCCGCCTTTTTCGGCAGGGACTTCCCTCGCCGTCATGGCACCGCACCCCTCGTACGCTCGTATCAATAAATATTGAATTTCATTTTGACGAAAACTTTTGCCGTCCAGCGGTGCCTGCCACCGTTGTCCAGGGCGCATCAAACGGTTAATTTTTATCACACCGAACCGAACCACCGAAATCTCTGACCTGACTGCCTAGTTTCTCCAAACCGGGGAAAAAAAAACCTGTGGTCACCTGTGTTGCGGCAGATAAAACGCCGACGAACCAATCGGAGATGAGCCCCCACGGGGTGACGCCATCTAGTGGAAATTTATGAATAAAATATTCACATTCTTATACGCTTCCTTTGGGGCTGCCACGAAAGGCAAGAACAGAAATATACACTCGTTTTTTGTGGTGGAATTAATTAGCGATCATCTTTACCAGTGTGTGTGCCGAGGCATTTTCAAGTTGGAGTTGGAGAAGCTATCCTGCATTTCTTAAAGACGAAATCCGGCGAGAAGCGTAAGGAAGAAAAGCTCCAAACACAATCAGGTCTCAGAGTCCGCCGGACAGTCAATACGAAAATTCATTATGTTTTTATTGGATTAGATCATTCGCTCCGGCAGCTTTATCACTGCTGGTCCATTTCGCGTCGGACTTGTTGGAAACAAAATAGCCAATAATCAAGCGCCGGGTCAAACGTTTGTATCAATAGGCTTTTTTTAAACATACAAAGCAAAAATTACAAAAAAGAGGAAATTCAACCCAGCTGCTAATTCCCTTATGTTTTCTTTGATAACAAAAATATATTTTGCTATAAAATGCTATAAATAACTAAAATTAGTAAACTACAATAATAGGGGAAAATAAATTCTTCCAAACCCTTTGTACTCTTGTACACACATACACACGCTTCACATTTGCAAAACAGAGCAGTTGGATTCAAAATGGTGGACCGCTCCGCAGCCATTTGCCTAAATGGACAGAAACGTAAACCGAAAAGGTGCTGATCGTTTGACTTAATGGGCCCATCTATTTATAGGCATTCAAATCCCGCCGTCTTTCGCCGCTGCCGGTTGTCGAGATTATGATCGCTTTTATGATCGATCGGTGGCTGCTAGGAAGCTGCGAAGAAAGCTAAATTAGGTTTGGAATTGATAATTCAATCGATTATACGGTCCGAAAATGGTGTTGTAATTGCGACATACCTAATAACTGTTGTTGTGTTAAAAATGCGAAGAAGGTTAGAAGGGTGAAGGGACTGTTAATGTGAATTATGATCGCTTTTTAAATAACAATTTATTCTACGATTAGTGTGGGTGAATGAATAACTGTTGTTAAATATTATCAACTTAGTGTTTTAACTGACATAATGATTTCAATATTTCGTGATACTATCTGTTCCCTAGAAGCCTGCAAGCTCTGAGAAGGAATATATTACTTCAATTTAGGGACAATTGATCATAATTGCTGAAAATCTTAATCAATTATTGCATAGAAATGTCCATCTTCAGGATGAAACTGTTCTTGAATTTAAGCCATAAATGTTTAGATGAAAGTTTTAAAATGTAAGTAGTATATCATTATAGCAGAAAAATCGCTTCATGACAAGAGTAATCTATATATATAAAATTCTCGTGTCGCGGTGTTAGTGTGCAAACTCCTCCGAAACGGCAGAACCGATTTGTATGAAATTTTCGCTGAACGTTCATTAGGTATGAGAATAGGTTTAGCGCTATAGTTCGTTTCGCTAGGTGGCCTCTGGCCGACATTATGAGTTCTTTTCGGTTTTTCCTACAGGAGTGATCAAGCAGGCATAGCAATTTTTTCAACACGAATAATGTTGAACACTACTGAAACAAACAAGCTCTAACGAATAAATCAATCAAAGTAGGTACACATGACGATTTATTTTTTGCAATTTTATTCTTTAAAGCGTAAAGTGAGTGATAAATAAGTAAAAAGGAAGTGTGTGAATAATTAAAAAATGCTATTTAGTGATTTGCGGCTCGGTGGTAGATGTGGAAAGCCAGAAATGTCTCCTGAAGTAGCAAAAAAGAAGAAGAGCCACAAAAAAAGAAGAAAAATTGCTTTGATTGGGAATATCATTTGGATTCTCTCTCTCTCTTCTTGGCTTTTAACGACCTTACAGGTCACGCCGGCCATTTCTGGCTTACGAGACTTATTTTACCACGTAGTCGGATAGTCAGTCCTTGCTACGGGGGGACGGTCCGGATGTGATTTGAACCCGGTCCTGCCGTGTGGACGGGCGCCGTTTATCACATGCACCACCGGGCGCCCCTTTGGAATCATTTGGATTAAGAATGGCAATAATTTAAGAAATTTCAATTATTCAACGATATCCTCTAATCGCCACTCTAATAATTGCACACGAATCAAGATTGAACACTGCAAATGTTTGTTTTATTTACAAAACGCATGTTTAAGGGCAAAACTAGGTTTGCCGGGTAAGCTAGTTTTTACTATAAAATTCGCTTATTTAACTTCAATAAACAATGCCCTTTTCCGTTGAAATATTGGTGCGTTTAATTAGCAAATGTATAGTATTTTGCAACCCATTGATGTTTATTAACAATGGCGATTATTAACAGCTAATAGTCTTACTAAACATTCAAGAAAGTTGCGCTCACTAAAATAGTTTGAAACCAAGATTATTGTACGCATGAAAAACTCCAACTTAAGACTATTGCGTTACAAATATTAAATAATGCTCATTTTTAAGGGATGTTCCATGTTTTCCATAATTGGTGCTGAAACCATAATTAACACAACTAACTCAAATAAAGTAATGAAGTAAAATTGTCTAAAATATATTTTCTTCTTCGTTAGTAGTATTCGATGAACTACAGAGTACACATTAAATATTATTATTTGGTACCATTATCCACGTAAGATACCAGAAGTCATCATTAAGTATAAATAAAAAAATAAATATTCTAAAAAATATTTAAAAACTATCAAACTATCTAAAGCTAACTTTCAACCTAATCCTGTTTGTCAATTTAAACAGAACCATTAACAACAAACTGTCAATTTTGTACCATTCCCTTTAGAGTGGCTGATACTGTTGGGTAAATTAATTATTATTTTCCTTCCACAATCGATCTTGTGGCAGTTGGTTTGAAAAATTCAAAACCTCTCGCCCCCCCTTGGGTTTCGTCGGGTCAGTCAAAACCGATCATTAAAAGTACGAACGAGAGTCGATCGTTTTGCACCGATCTACCTTCCCCCGGTGGCGTTAACTAGGCGCGCCTCTAGAGGTGCATAATCGGCTCGACCTCCGCATTTATTATCCGCCGGCGTTCGTATCGAATCCACCTGTGACCGGCAGTCACCTGTGATAAATGCCTTTAATCGCCTTGGGAACCTTAACCGGGGTGCCGGCCCCCAGATGGCACGGATCGCAACAAATCTTTCTCTCGGGGGTCATAAATTTTAACCGATCGCATCGTCCACCACCGTCGCCCCGTTTCGGGCGCACAGGTTGATGATTGAGTCGATCACTTTGAGGTCAAAACATGCGGGCCCACATTTCGAGCTTTGGGCATCGAGAGAGAGAGAGAGTGAAATAAAAACAATCTAACCACGGAAGGGTGGAACCCGGCAAAGGGGACTGGGTTGAGGTGGTTTTCCTTTCCTGCGGGACACCTAAAGCGCGTGGTTTCCCCGTCTCACGTGTACGATCCATCTAGACATTCCGTACGAACCCTGGGGCCCTGGGGCGATCAGCAAGCGCTGGCCTAACTTCCATGTAAATCTGTTCGGCACGGTCGCCACGGCTGGCGACGTGTTGTCTGGTGCGACTGGCTTTGCGTGCTCTTCCCATTTTCGCTCGTTCCATCCCACTCTATCCCAGGCGGTATGTGTGTGCCACCACTCATTCTCGCCACCTTGACTCACCGTACGCAACCCTAAGGCGATCGTTTCCCTTTTTTCATAATATTCTTTTTTTTCGCTGCTGCTTCTTCTCTTTTGCTTTATGCTTCCAGCGTGAATGTATGTTGCCACGAAGTGACCAAAGAACTTGGAAAGCACACATACAAACAACAACCATCTCAAAACGTCGTCATTTAGCATTAACAGACCAACAGCCACTACAAAAAAGAGGCACATGATCACATCTCAGCATCATTGTCTTTTTCGTAGCGATATTTTTTATGCTTTATTTTACTTTTATGTTGCTCGATCTGCTAAATGAGTAATTTGGTCTTCTCGGATGTAAAAAAGCAGCTACAGGAAAGTGTTTCAGAAATTGAAGTTTCCAAAACTCTACCTAAAACGCAATCGTCCGTGCGTGCCCTTGTTGCAATCGGACCAAGCCATCGATTTATCTCCCTGCTTGAAGTTTGACCATCTTTTTCGTACCGTGTGCGATCTTTAATTCAATCTAAAACCTCCCAAAAAAGGAAACGACAACGAACCAGCGGCTCCATCCCGTCTGCTGAGGGAAGCGCGATGGCGTCTTGAACTGGGTCTTACGCTGTGGTCAGGTTTCTGCACTTTCATGCTATTTCTGTGGTGTGGCCTGATGAATGCTGGAGCACCACCACTACCTTCTCATTCACCACACTTTCCTCTAAAAGCCATAAGAACTCTAGAGAAGGGCACGTTCTGACTTCGAGCTTGTGGTTTTTGATCGAAAGAACGAAGTACAAACATTATGTTAAGCATACACTTGAGGCTATCATAAAAACAGCGGAACGGAAAATTATTAGCAAAATGGTAGTTAGACTGAAAATGATATAAATGTAAAATTGTGTAGTAATATTTTCGATTGTTTACGAGACGAATGCTATCAAATGAATTAATGTTTTGATTTTTGTTGAATTAATGTTTTGTTGTTTTGCTAAAACAATTTATCGCATGATTTGTTTTCATGGCAAATAGTTTATTCGACGTGATTTCACATTACTTAAGGAATTCGTCAGCTCCATCAAAATATTTTAAAATTTATATTTTCCGTGAAATAGTACCAAATGATCATAAGTAAATTAAAATAAATAAATCTTTATATGCCTTCAACAGTAATGATACTAACAGTGATAGGCATTGAAATAAGTGCACTCCAATTTATTTTTTTCACAGAAATGTTGCTGATTAGTTGGTTTATAGAAGCTTCGAGTTGGGCAACTCTATTCACCTCTTTGCTGCGACAAACTTCAAGAAAACATTGCAATAAAACAACTCTCGCAATTTGAATAGCCAAGGAGTTTGACTTTTTTAACAATACAAACATTAGGCAGTAAAAGAAGTCTGTACAACGTGAGTAAATTGGAAAGGGCTTGATAAGGCCTGGCCGCTCTTAAGAAGCAAAAAAATAAATAAATAAATTTGAAAGTATACAGTTAGTAATAATAAAAAGTTTGTAGTAACGAAAAAAAATATAATGGCTTGATTTAGGTAGCAAACAGCGTTGTAAGCAAAAGAAGATAGTCAATATAAGAATAAAAAGGAATATAATAAAACGAAAAGTGAGGCTGAAGATATACAAAATAGAGTTCCAAAACTACTGATGAAGAAGACTAAGATCGTGCACCACAAGTTCCAGAAAGTTTGTTTACGAGCAAATTAGAGCAAAGTTTTATGAACAAATTTATTAATTAAAGAAACCTTAAATTAACTGTCTACCACTGTAAATAGTTGAATATAGAAAACATACAATTGAAAATAAAATTGATCCATTAACTATCGATTTGGTTTTGTTTTGCTTCACTTCTTTATGAGTGTGTTTAGTTAATCATTTGGTTGATATTTTTGTAAATTTAAAAACCTAAATTTGTTTTTATTTTTTTATTTATTTTTATTTTTTTTATTCATTAAAATTCATTGTCATAAAACTGAAAGAAATTCATTTTACTTCCTTGATTAAAATTTACTATCCTAATTGCACCAAAACACATTTACTGTTTGTGTACATAGTGCAGTATTCCAATGTACTCGTTTCCTTCGCATCAACATGCAATTGATTATTTCCTACAGCTACTTTTCCCTACGCCTCTGGGGATACTTTTTACGTACGTGTGTGTGTATTTTCTTTACTTCATCTCAAAAATTCCCGTACCAAACGTGGAGCTGCTAATGTGTTGCTGTGGCTGGTCCGGGTGCCAGAAGAGAATGTGTGGTACATGTTTGTTTGCGAACAAGACTTCCCTTCCGATTTACACCCACCAACGTGACGCACCCTCCTTCCGTCCACCCCCCAACATCATCCCCAACATGATCGTGGTCGACTCCCCTGCAGCATGACCGCTCCTTCCTGTTAATGTTGTCGATCCCGTCACGGCTCCACGTTCCGATGCTTCTCCACAAACCCGAGATCGATCGAGACTCGGCCGATCGATTCTGGACGGACGGAGCATGGAACGCTGCCTGATCGCCGCTACATTGCGCCCGAGGCCCATCGTTCATCCCTTTTTCGGTGAATTCTGAAGTTCTTGTTGTTGTTTGGGTGTTGCCACGCAGGGGCAGATGGCAAGTGGATGAGGTGCTCAAAACCCACTAAACCCACTACCTCTGGCACCTGATCCTGATACCCCCGGTGATCGTACCGAGCGTTCGAGTGTTGCCTTTCATTTATGCCTCTTCTTCCCAGTTGGCAGCACATATTTCTGTTCGGGTTTTCTTCCTCCCTTTTTTTCTACGTTTCTCGCTATGCTGACGTGGCCCATCCTGTGCTCTTATGCTCTTTCGCGCTCGATGCTCAACACCCCGTTGCACCTTACACACCCGCTGTGATCCGTCGCTTCACTCCGTGCTTCCTTCCACCCGTCTGCCCAACCCAACGTTGCCTTCATCTTTTTGAAAGTTTCACCCCAAAAGGGATTCTCCGGGGCGAGCAGGTCATGCAGGACGGAATGCAAGGGGACGAGCAAAAGCGGGATAAAGAAACGAGCAGCGTCAGCATCCCAACTGGCAACATGATCATCTTCGTCTTCGTAGCGATAGTGACCGTTGTCTTCCACGTTCATGGCAGACAGACTGGCATCGGATTGAATTTTTGCTAGCGCATTGGGAAAGGATGTGGTACGGTTACAGTGGAAACAAGGCAGCGGAAGGGCAGGGGATCTTAAAAATGGACTTTACCCTTCCCACAAAGCCTACCCTACCCTTCCAGAACGAAGCAAACACACACACACACACAAAGGGGCAAACAGGCAAGCAAATGCCGAGCAAAAGCCGATCGGAGAATCAAAACCGTGCTGCGTTGGTGCCATGCTGTCTGGAGCGTCTGATATTTATTTTCGAATGCATCAACGAACCGTGGGCGGGCGTTTGGCAGGTCACGGGTGGAGGATGCGGTAGTGGCAAACCGTACCACGGCAAGAAACTGTGGTGGCCCGTTAATAAGGACAGTCGACGAGCCGAGTGCATCGTTTCCTGGTTTAATAGATTGTCGAAAAGTTAACCAACCGCAAAGGTGCAACAGCGACGAGGGGCCGAATGCCCGGTTACCACCCCGGGTTTTGGGGGGTAGGGGGCTTGTGTTGAGTGAGCGACAGTCAGCATAAAACCGACGAATCGTTTGCACACGCGTAATGACTTCCTAATAAGTCGCATGATTTATTATGATGCGTGACAAATGGTGAGGATCGGTTATTTTTGGCAGTGCAAAAATCGACCCTAACCAACACCTAAAATGGTTTGCCGAAAACTGTTTGGAGCTGCGCAAACTGATGAGATTTTTAAACCCTGAAAATTATTACCAAGATTTACAGTATTCTATATTTTGCTTGTTAGTTTACATTGAATAATATTAAAAACAAGAGATAGACAAAGACATAGATATATGAAGCTATAAAAATAAGTAACGTACAGTTACATAAGATTTAATATAAATTTAATATAACTGCACAAATGATCCTTATAATCCTTACATCATAACATAATAATATAAATATATTTTTTTGATTTTTTTATTTTTATGCAATCTGCCATCCAATTGGCAGGGTTCCGATGCAAAAATATATATATATTTATTTTTATTCGTATATTTTGGTGTTTGCTGTTTTTGAAATGACACATTTTGATCTATTTTTTCATAAAAGTATTACATAGTTATGAAATTATAATTAAAAAGGCATCTTTTTTAAATTACTTACATATATGGATGATATAATGAACACTAGATATCATGATGCACGCATAAGATGTAATTTATTTAATAAATTGAAAACTTTAATAAACTTTAAGATTTCTAAAGACTTTTTTGGCAAATATACAAGTACTGTTAGAAAATATATCAAAAAACATAACAAACAACCAATTCATAAGAAAACAAATAATAAATCAAAATGATAAAAGAAGTATAAAATACATGAAAAGGGTATATATAAAAAATATTAATAAAACATAAATACAAGCATAATTAAACTACAATTTTTAAAGATGTACAATGGACACCACTTCAAAGGAAACGAAAAACACTTGATAAAATTCCATCTCGTTATGAATTCTTAGCGACATTAAGGGAACGAAATGTTTGCTGTCACAATTCAGGCTTAAAAAGTCAAACCGAGCACTGCCGAAGTTGGCAGAGTAGGANCACAAAGGGGCAAACAGGCAAGCAAATGCCGAGCAAAAGCCGATCGGAGAATCAAAACCGTGCTGCGTTGGTGCCATGCTGTCTGGAGCGTCTGATATTTATTTTCGAATGCATCAACGAACCGTGGGCGGGCGTTTGGCAGGTCACGGGTGGAAGATGCGGTAGTGGCAAACCGTACCACGGCAAGAAACTGTGGTGGCCCGTTAATAAGGACAGTCGACGAGCCGAGTGCATCGTTTCCTGGTTTAATAGATTGTCGAAAAGTTAACCAACCGCAAAGGTGCAACAGCGACGAGGGGCCGAATGCCCGGTTACCACCCCGGGTTTTGGAGGGGTAGGGGGCTTGTGTTGAGTGAGCGACAGTCAGCATAAAACCGACGAATCGTTTGCACACGCGTAATGACTTCCTAATAAGTCGCATGATTTATTATGATGCGTGACAAATGGTGAGGATCGGTTATTTTTGGCAGTGCAAAAATCGACCCTAACCAACACCTAAAATGGTTTGCCGAAAACTGTTTGGAGCTGCGCAAACTGCGCAAAAATCTCATATTTTTAAACCCTCAAAATTATTACCAAGATCTGCAATATTCTATATTTCGCTTGTTAATTTACATTGTGTAATATTAAAAACAAGAGATACACAAAATAGATGTATGAATTCTATATGAGATCTATAAAAATAAGTAACGTACAGTCACATAACAATTAATATAAATTTCATACAAGTGCACAAATGATCCTTACAATCCTTACAACATAACATAATAACATTAATATATTTTTTCGACTTTTTTTTAAAATTTTTATATAATTTGCCATCCAATTAAAAGGGTCCCGATGCAAAAAATTCGTATATTTTGGTGTTTGCTGTTTTTAAAATCACACATTTTGATCTATTTTTTCATAAAGGTAATACATAGTTATAATTTCAAAAGAATTTTTTTTAATTACTTACATGCATGGATGATATAATGAACACTACATATAATGAACACGCATAACATGTAAGTTATTAAATAACATTCATACATACAAGTACTGTTAGAAAACATATCAAAAAGCATAACAAACAACCAATTCATAAGAAAACAAATAATAAATCAAAATAATAAAAGAAGTATTAAATATATGAAAAGGATATATATAAAAAAATATTAATAAAACATAAATACAAGCATAATTGAATTCCAATTTTTAAATATGTAAAAAAAAATTGATAAAATTCCATCTCGTTATGAATTCTTAGCGACATTAAGGGAACGAAATGTTTGCTGTCACAATTCAGGCTTAAAAAGTCAAACCGAGCACTGCCGAAGTTGGCAGAGTAGGAAAAGCAATGACAGAAAAAAACCAGTACAGAATCAATCCAACCAACAACGCAGAAAAAGGAGTATTGGAATTCTTATAAAACTAAAATAAAAAAACAGCAAACGATGAGCGAATGCGGGGTGGAAAAATACGCAAACGACGGATGTGGGAGGAAACCGAAAATCTTCACCACATTCAAAAGGTCCAAATTTCCAGGGAAAAAAGAATTAAAATAAAAAAAAACACAACAAAACACGAAAACATAAAACGCATACGAAGGCAATGCGCTCGAACCTTAACTTTATCTTTTCTTCTCGAAACACGCCCGCAAAAGGTAATCGGAGTGGCCGAAGGAAGGGAAGGTAAGTTGACAGCATATATATAAAAAAAGAACGCCAACCGAAGTGAAACCAAACGTGAAGGGCTTGGGATGAACGGAACTACAAAAGTCGAAATACAGCTAAAACTTTTTGGATGGACTTTTTTTTCTTTCTCGCTTTGTTCAAACTTTCCATTCGTTCGTTCTTTTGCTTTTGCCTTTGAAAGTTCTTTTGTGTCACGAAAGGAATGGGTCCCGGGAATGATGTGGGCAGGGGTGGTAATGCTCGAAGCATAATGTTGCTACCAACGGCGAAACGGGAGTGCGCCATCGCATCGCCAGATCCGGGAACCATTCGGGCAGGATTCGAGAATCCGGCCGCATAATAATCTGATTAAGAAGAAGCATACATAGCGCCCACAGCATTATAGAGAGGTGGCCCGTTTGACTACCGGCAGCGTGCTATGGCAATGGTGGTGAGTGAGGCTTTTCAGGCTGAACCGTTTCGATGGTGTAGGTTAACAGTTTTTGGACTCAGCTTTCCTTCTTCCTTCACTTGCAATTCTTGTTTCATTGTTTTGGGCCAGTAGCCCATTGTCGCCATCGGATGGCTCCTTGGCACGTAACGCACATATGAAGGTGTTTACAGAGGGAAAAAAACACATCGAAAACTGCCAAGCCATACACAACGGGATTGGTAATGCACCATGGTTCATTTGTTGCTTGTGAAGGTAGCAGGTTTCGTGCCTGAATGCACTTGGTCGAGCGTGATCCTGCGTCCCTTTGGATTCTCGCATTTTAGGGCACCGCATCGGACGGATTGGATTATTGTAGACCGTTTGTTTCCCAAAAAAAAAACTCAGTGTGCAATGGATCTGAAAGCCGATCCACGGTTAAATCTGTGAACTTTGCTGTAATCCTTGCAGCCAAATGGGGCAAACATATTTACGACCGAGAGCATCTAAATGGGAAGGATAAAATGTGGAACAATGTTATGCTCTTAGACATGAAACGACCATGGCCTTTTTGGCAATTTTCAACAGATTACGCTGGTCCGTTTAGAGGAAAAAGGATGTTGTTGCGAGAGAAAAGCTATTCTCTTTTTATTTCAAATATTTGCGCTTCATAGTTCATTTACGACGGGAAGGTGATGAGATGGTAGGAAATGATAAAGTGAATCCACTTATTTGTTTTATTTACTTTCAACAACTCAACAATTAAGCGCTTAAAAATATAGAGACAAGTGTCCATTTTTATTTGACACTATAACAAATTTGATATTAATATTGATAAAATTTTAGACATACGGACTTTACATATGGAAGAAACATTTTAAGGTCGGGAAAATGATATTAAAGCTATGAAAATGAAATTTCTCATAACTGATTCTAAAAGTATATAAGGTTATGACCTATCGTGGCATATCTGACGACCTGTGAAGAGGTCTCAATCACCATATTCCGTTCCAACTGCTCGCGAAGTTCCAATTTCTCACTAGTCCCAAAATGGAGCTGCACATATTCGATCAAATTACTCGTGCCAGAGCTTGTATGTACAATATCTTGAGGATATTTGAATATCGCTGATGTACAGTAACACCTCAAGTTCACATGATAGTTGCACGCCTAAGAGATTCCATTCGTCTAAGTCAGGGGCCTCCAGATAGCGGGCCGCTTTGAGTGGAATAGCAACAGCAGAGGGCCAATTTCGGTATCTCTCGGGAGGACGTAGTTTGGAGACCCCTGGTCTAAGCCATCGGATCGAGATTAGTCGCAGTCCAGCACTGGAGATGGGTTCCGACGTAACTCAACGATGCTGACAACCAAGGAACGTGAAATATAACAGTCCGGTCGGTGTTTTCATGGATCTCCTTTTCTCTGTAAGCTTGAGTATGAGCGATCGACCAGAGAAATTCCTACTGAAGGTATACAAGAGCCCAAGGGATATTCGGGCTACCACGTAGTACTCTGAACGTAAATCTTTGAAGTAGCGTATATTGTAGAAATGATACTTTTTTTTACGAAGATCTTATTTATGTATATCTGATCATGCATATTGAAGTTACAAATAATTTGGTTTTGTCATCTCGCCTATCGTCCTGTCTCCAATTTCTGTTCTCAGCGCACTACATGATATCTTATTGCGATTATTCACAGTTCCTTAGGAATAATTTAAAATCTTAAGGTATTTAAACGTGTGTGTAAACTAAGGTGAGACACGATTTAAATTGTTTAATTTATTTCTAATTTTGATTCCTCGCAAAGTTGTACTTCGTTTGATAGCTTTTTGCAATACAGATCAAAAATGTTTTGTAATTTATTAACATACAAAGGTTAATCGTCTAATGTCGTCTTAAAACTAAAACGACCAAAATTCACCCCGTTCATATTTCAACCATAATGGACTCTTAACCGCACGTAATCAATCATCATGAAAACAAATATGAAACCCAAATCATGTGATGTAATTGCAGTGACACTTTTGGCAAAAAAAATGGGTTCAATCACCGATTCTTCCGAATCGATCGGATTACAATGGCGAATCATTTTTCAATGATTTCAAGTTCACTTGGAAATAAAGCAAATAACTCTAAATTGTAGCTAAATGTATCTACAAATTGCATTAAGTTATATAAGTTTTTCAGAACGTAATATAACTCAAATAAATTTAAAAATAGACTTAATCATTAATAGAGTTCAATGGCTGTAAGTAATATTTGTGTAGCTCATATTAAAATTTTATAAGTAAATGTATTTTTAATTAATAAATCATATCAAATTTTTAACTTTTTGTACTATATAAATGTAGTGTTCTAAAATATATTTAAATCGAATATCTTGTGCTTCAATAGTTTGAACATTTAGGAATTAAGTGTTCTAATACTTTAATCATATAACAATTATTAGAAACCAAAACGCATTTCAAAGAAAATTTGATTACAATTTTACACTTAAGATGACTTCCTTTTTAAAATACAGATCAAAAGGGTTTATTACAAACCCAGACATGCTCCAACATGTTTTATGTTAACCCATGTTAATAAATATTGTTCTTCGACAGTTCAATGACATAGTAACCATTACCTAGCTGATGAGGGCAATACCCTTCAGCTTCATTGGTGTTCCGGAAAACTAAACGTTTGAAGTAGTTATGTTATCATTGCTGCATATGTTATTCCAAAGTCTAGACTCTAGACATATTTTACGCACAGTCTCCGTTCTGTTGGATCGCTACTTGCGATAGATGCCGAAGACCGGATAAACGATTGTTGTCATTGTCGTACATTTGATGTTGCACTTTCTGCGTTTCTGCAGGATGCGCGTATTGTAGTGTCTTTGATCGAAACTATTGAAGTTTGTCAAAGAGAAAATACATCAGGAAGTACATCAAAGCGACCAAAAAACATTGAACAATATTTTGTTTCCGCGTGTTTTTAATTCCGTCCGTCGATGGTGGAATATTACGCTACACATATTATTGTTTTTTTCCCCGTAAATGTCTTGAAATAGTTAATAATAAAAATGCACAGCATAATTCGGATGATGTTTAATGCTTGCAAAAAGGAAGCAATGCGCACACAAAAGGAAAAGATCTTTGCTGCTCGCTCGATCGATTGTTCTTTTTTTTTTGATGCTGCGTCGAACGATGGAGGGCGCGCACGTGTGCTATGAAGAGGGGTAAAACATTCTACTGCAAGCAGGAAATCGTAAAAGTGCATTTGCCCGAGTTCCCTGGTTTGGTTGCGCAAAAAAAAGGGCGGCTAATGCGATATTGCGTATACGCGGCTTCACGGTGCCAGCGCGTCTAGCATCGATACTCCGCCATGGATTCCGGGGAAGGGGGGGATGATGGAGCGACACGCGGGAAGAAGAAACACACACACACACACGCGGGCAAACACAGAAAAACACGCGTATCCCCATATATCTCCTCCCTTCCACAATAGCAGCCACGCAGCACAGGTTCGTCGCGTCGTTGTAGCGATCGGTTTTAAACCGGCGCGCTTTTGGTCGCGTTTGCTGTCTCTCCCGGCTATGTTGATGGCCGCGCAGCGGTTCCGATGGTGTATACACGCGAAGAGCACTCCCTTACAATCTCCTCCCCACCCCCTTTTCACTTCCTCTCCCCTGCCACAAAACCCGCCCAAGTCAAATCCATGTTGCGTTCCAACGACCGAAACCCGTACGTCGAACACCGAACGGGCCAGACTTTTTGACGCTACGTGTTATTTTCACTGTGCCGTTTGCTTGTGCCTTTTCCGGCCCTCCACAACATACAACACCTCCCAGTTGCTATCTCGTACGCACGCATGTATGGCAAACGGAAATTCTATCGCTCTGTCCTGTTTTCCTGTTCCTTGTCTTCCCCTCCGCCGCCTTTCGTCCATCAGCCATCGGAGTTTGCTTTATTTGTGCGTTTATCATCTGAATTTTATCTCGATACTCCTTATCTCGAATTCATCACGTCTTGGTCCCCTCCCCAGGGGGGCCCTCCCCTGTTTTCAGCCCCATTGGCAGGCTTTTCACTGCCATGTTTTCTCTTCAGCACTGCCTGCACGCAAGAATGGAGAAGTGTCCAGAACCGGTTAAACCACACCCGGATTCATTCCACACGTCCCTGACGCGTGGAAAGGTTGGGACACACATTGTGTGTCCGCTACCGTACATTTCGCGGCTTCGATCGATCCCGGTGTATTGGGCCGTATATTTAATGGTTTATTTATTTTACCACTGCCAAAGTTGTCGCTATCCGGGGGCCATTTTATTTGCACTTGAATCTGCTTAAAGTAGTGCTTGTTATTTGGGATCAGTTTGTGTGCTTTTCTTTTCTCTCTCTTTTTTTAAAGTACTTTAGTTTTCTTTTTCTCCAAAAATATGTTTCCTCCCTTTAACTCCCTTTAACTCAACAGAGATACAGCTCAAAATCAACCATGAAGGGTGATGAGTGTGTGTGTGTCTGGGTGGGCAAATTCAATTGAAGGAAAAGTGTGTTTACGGAAAATTACACGCATCAGATATTATTAGAACATCTACGTACGTACACCGCAAGTGCTTCACGCTTTTACCAGCGTTAATAATGCGCAATCTCCATACGCCGGGTTGTCGGGTCTACCGGTGCGGACCACCAAGAGACCCAACCCACAGAGACGGTAGACGGTCCAAACCGATACAAATCGCATCATTTAGGTGCGTCCGATGATGTTTGGTCGAACCGCTTCACACGTGTGTGGTCAGGAAATTGAAGCACTCACAAACACACGCACAGCGATTTGCGTCTTCCATCATCGTTTGATCTGGGCCAATGGGTGACATGTGGGTTTAATTTCAAAATTAAAACTGCTGTTTGTTTCAAGCATTCGGTATGATCACATCATCCGGAAGTTTTTGTTTTTTTTTGTTGAAAAATTGGTGACTACAGAGGCAGATCAATCGATCATCGTTTTGATTCACTCTCTTTGAAAGCGCTTGTGATCTTTAAATGAATCTGTTTTTTGTGTTGCTGACGTTTTCCAGAGGTGTGATGAATTACACGTCGAGTTGTAATAAGTTGTTTGAACTTTATATTATAATACACGCTTCAAGTAGATCGTTATGTTAGAGGAACTCAGTTTTACATACAAAAAATAATTAAATAATGCTCATTTATAAAAAATATAATCGGCAGATATATAATTAATATCAAAAGGAAAGGAATGGAAGAATAAAACATGGAGTGACTATCCTGCTAACTGGTAACTTAAGTCCAGGAAAATCAGAAAAGCGGGACAAGACAACTCTCTTGAGGTTGTTGTGCCACGCAAGAAGAAGAAATACATAAAAATGGAACTAACTTTATGTTTGGAAGTAAAAGTTATTATTTTCTACAACATTCCGTCAACTCTCTGGATACTGACGGAATTCCTCAAGAAACTTTGTAGAAATTCAAGTGATCGAATCATTCTGTCAATTTGCGTCCTCTTACTAAGAGAAATAGTCAATATACTAAATTAGGTTATGAATCAAAAACCGAAATAAACAGTACTCTCAAGGAGAGAGGTCCCAAAGATGCAGAATAATGTCCCATTTCTAGTGATCTACTAAATATCTCAGCCTGTGCTTGCAATGAAGCTCCTGATATGGTTCAGCCAGGTTTCTGAAGCTCAGAATAAAAAGCCTGGATTAAATTCATCCCACCAGGCACATTGCAACAGCTTCATACTATTGATACTAGATGTTGATTGTAGTTGACAATCATGGATGCTCTGGAAGATCACATAATAATTGTCATTTCAGATTATTATGATGAATATGAATGATGCTTTAAAGGCTAAATTTACCATATTAATTATTTGTGAAACAAGTACAAGATCTCATAAGGTGCGATGATAATTTGGATCTTATGAAATGAAAATCTTCTTGATTTACTACATATCTATTACTGATCGAAGAAGCTTCCGCTGATCGCTTCGAAACATTCAATTTTATCTCATCAGAGGTATCTTATATCATCTATCTGATCAAATTATCAGAGATACTACCTTTGAGGGTTTTTTTATATCGCTCTATATCTTATATCTTGGTATATCTATCTATATCTTGGTTCTTTTTGTCTTAATAATTACCTGTAGTGAGACAGCTGGTGTAGCCCACCGTGGATAAACGCTGCCAATCCACACGACAGGATCGGGTATCAAATCCCATCTGGACCGACCCCCGTAGCATGGACTGACTATACGGCTACTTGATGAATTATGTCCAGTAAGCCAGAAATGGCCGGCATGAACTGAAGGGTCGTTACAAACGATAAGCCAACAAGGTATGATGAAGTTATGCCTCACGCTGTGGAGTAAAACCAGCGTTGCTACCACATACATCATCAAAACTTTCCAGTAATATTACTGATGATATAGTTCTCTGTCTTCTGGTGAATAAAGTACAATTTCCCCCTGCGAGTCCCCACTCTAATGATTCAAGAAAAGTTTAGAGATGTATACGATTAGGAAAAGGGTCTTAAAAGATTCAGTTTCGATCCATAAAGCATTTAAAAACTTTTAAAAATAAACTAAAATAAATGGTGAAGCATGCACTTTACACCTAACGGACATCAGTAATGATCTTGTCGTGTATTTGTTACAGTTTGTCACGATTGATATAAAAATATATAAACAGACTAACAGAGTTCAGAGTAACATTAGAGTAGACCACACCAAGATATAGACCAATTAACTCAAATGAAGAATGTTCATACTACAACCCAACATTGGAAATTGGCAAAAAGTATTTTAATTACTGATGGAGCGAAATGGTCACCGGAGTAGATTAATCGCACAGTTTTGTTGAATATGTATGCTGGCAGATATCAAAAGAAAAGTTTAAATATTTATTCAAAACTACTTCTAACAAAACCAATCCTGCTATTGCTCAAGTGTACTTCTATCTCAAAACCAATTCTGAGAAATAATCCATTTTAAGCTGCCACAGATTCTGTGTGTGGTCCATACTCAATCTACTAAATAATTGATCATACACCAGTGGAATTTGCGTCAGACACCATGAAGAAATAAAATACAATAATACATTAATTCAAAGGTCAGCGTGTTTAATCTTATTGCGCCATTTTAGCACACACCACAACCGCACTGGGAAAGGAAACGTAAATTACTTAGTGTGTGATGAATTTGTGTAGCTGTAGTACGGTTTCTTCTCCATGCTCTCGGGTACGTTGTAATTTACGATTTCGATAACCTTGCGGTACATTTCAATGGAGTTTAATAATTTTACGATCCATAAAGATCCCCGTTCTGTGTCCGGGTGGTCATTCGCGACGGGATTGTTCGCAAACGATAATGCTGACGGCTTACCGACACACGTACTCGGAGAAAGATTAAGAGACCGTCTCTAATGTGTGGTTTAAAACAAAAAAAAAAGATGTCTCTGCAAACTTCTTCACGCATCCATGGCATGGTACTGCACAATTTATGTTGTCTTCAGTGACATTAATTGCGATCGGGGAAACCCATTTCCACCAGAGGCTTTGGTTACTACTACAACAGTGTCATGAAACCTTGGGGGTGTTTGGCAAACGTCACAACTGATAGCTGATGTGTGGAGTTGGTAAGTAACTGTAACTGATCCAGCATGATCATTCACCGCTTCGAACAATTTCCGGCCCGACCCCAGCGGGAAACGAACGTCATTCATGTCAGCCGGTCCCGTCCACGTTGGTCCGCCCTCAAAGGGGAAAGAAAATCTTCCAAACAAGGGTTGCTATCCCGTGGATTCCGACTCCTATTTTTCCCTACTCCCGAAGGAGTTGTCCGGCAAACCCACGGGGAAAGGACTCCAAAAAGGGTACCGGCACCGTACGGCTAATACATTTGTGCACCAAAATAAACTGTAAAAAAAGCGCTGTTTTGCCGTGGGTCCGACTAAGGGCTCCGTCAAGTAATGCCTAGTGTCAGCAACATTCCAAAGGTTTCATGTTATTTTTTTTTGTTTACCTCACTGAAGCCAAAAGACAGGAAAGGAGACCATCGTTCCGACTGATGGAAGATCATTTACCTTTTAGTATGGAAGCACGGGGTAAACATACGATCGTCGTTAATAATGCGCACACGCCGCATGCCTTCGGGCCATGTTTAGGTTAGGTTTTGTGAAGCGCGCACTGCCATAGGGTCTATTATGCTAATTATTGTCGCTCGCGTCGTGTTGGGTTTGAGAATAAAGTAACACACACAGTTTGCAGCCGGTGGCGTTCATCGGACCGGCATAATCTAATCATCAATTTGGCAGCTCGTAAAATGCGCGCGCGTGGTAATAAACGAAATAATTGTTCCGATTGCAAATGTGTATCTTTATGGTTCCAGCTGTGAGTATTTTCCGAATGCACGCTTGCAGAGGTGTTACCCGGTACCTGGGTTATGGCTTTAATTTATGGATAATGAATTTCATTTTTATAATGTGGTCATGAACATGAAGGTTTGAATTTTCTTTCATGCGGCTTGTTTTTTTTTTATAATTTTAGAATAATATTTTTCTTCTTTTGTGGCTCTACAACCTTAAGAGATTTTACGGTAAGAATGGAATTTGACACTCGTTTCCTGTTCTATAAAGACCGGCGCCACTGGCATCTACACCTCCAAGCTGTTAAATTAATAATACAATAATATATTAACGTAAAATTTGTACATGAATGAAAATATATTTGCCAATTTTTCTAGACTTGCATTTCAATGATCATCATTTACGGAATCCGCGACGATCTCTTGTGTTGTTGAGAATCAATGAGAAGTATAGATTAATATGTTTCGTCTTTTATTATATTATTTTTTTATATTTGCATATTTTGGAAGCCAATTTATATAAAATTGATTATAGTTCAAATTGGTAACCAAAAAATATGTTTTTTACGAAATTTAGCATCGAGACCCTGATATTTTTGTTTTTAAAATTTAAATTTTTTTTATTATTTTTTATTCCTTTTTTATTTAAAGCATTATTTGAGTGAAAAGAAACTTATTTCGACCAATTGGCATTAAATACAGGGTTTTTCTATTCAGTTTAGACTAGCCGCACACTTTTTCCTGCTCTGTGCACTTGATTTTTGACGCGCGTAGGCAATATAACATGCTGCTTGCTAAAAATCAAGTGCGCCGAGTAGGAAAAAGTGTGCGGCTAGTCTAAACTGAATAGAAAAACCCTGTAAAATCAATTTATAAAATTTTGCTAAATTACTCAAAAATGAAGAAAATTTTACATTTTCTCAAACAGGGTAGGGAACTTGGTTCCTCGAATAACTTCTGGCACAGACATCTGAAGGCAAGGCCGTCCAAGAAAAAAAAGGAAGCCATTGGTGCCATCTATCGACAACAGGTTAAAGATTAGCGATCCGTTGGATACCGACCGAGTTATAGACAAAATTTGGCGCAAAAATGAGCCTTATAAAATTTTCCAATTTTTAGATTTTTCTATATTTTTTATAATTTTTTATTCTTTTTTTTTATTTAAAACATTATTCGTGTGAAAAGAAACTTATTTCAACCAATTGGCATTAAAATAAATCAATTTAATTTTTTTTGCAAAATTTCTCAAAAAAATGGCAAGGGCCCTTATGAAATTTTCGAGTTGAAAATTTTTTTAAATTTTTTTTCTAATGATTTATTCTTTTTTTAATTTAAAGCATTATTTAAGTGAAAAGAAACTTATTGCAACAAAATTCGCATTAAAATATATCATATTTATAAATTTTGCTAAATTACTCAAAAATGAAGAAAATTTTACATTTTCTCAAACGGGGTAGGGAACTTGGTTCCTCGGATAACTTCTGGCACAGACATCTGAAGGCAAGGCCGTCCAAGAAGAAAATGTAGCCATTGGTGCCATCTATCGACCACAAGTTAAAGATTGGCGATTCATTGGATACTGACCGAGTTATAGGCAAAATTTGGTGCAAAAATAAGGAAAATTTTACATTTTATCAAACAGGGTAAGGAACTTGGTTCCTCGCATAACTTCTGGCACAGACATCTGAGGGCATGGTCGTCCAAGAAGCAAATGTAGCCATTGGTGCCATCTATCGACCACAGGTTAAAGATTGCCGATTCATTGGATACCGACTGAGTTATAGGCAAAATTTGGTGCAAAAATGAGCCTTATGAAATTTTCAAATTTTTATTCTTTTTTAAATTTTTTCTGATTTTTTACTCATTTTTTAATTTAAAGCATTATTTGAGTGAAAAGAAGCTCATTGCAACCAATTGGCATTAAAATAAATCAATTTATAAAATTTTGCTAAATTACTCAAAAAAAGGTAAGGCTATAGCCTTAGGAAATTTGCAAATTCATAGAATTTTTGAATTTTTGTTAAAAAAGAGTCGCTAAAACTCCTCGTGGTTAGTGAACGAAACTCGTTCATTACAACGTTTCAACTCACTATCTCACTCTTACTTACTTTGCACATCTCTACCCTCGAGCGGCGCCGACAAGGCGTTTATATTAAAATTGTTTTAAAACATGTTTAAATTACTCGTGATACTTCATTTAATAAATAATTAAATAACTTATTGAAAACATTTTATTTTGTTATGAACGTACATTTAGGCAAAATTTTATATTGCTAAATGGGATATTGCCCATAATGATAAATGGGTGATAATGATGAATGATAAAAAAGTGAAAAATGTTTATTCTCTTTACAACTTTAAAAAACACCATTTCTGTTTATTTATCGCATAAAGTTTTTTCTTTATTCTCTTCTTTTTTTCAATTATTTTCTTATTTAAATAGAGAATCACATAACTATGAAACACACTTTAGTAATGTTTAGAAAATATTTTTATTTTTACAAGTTACGTTTTAATCCCATACATCACATAACCATGAACAGAAAGAACTTAAGTAAATACGTTTTATTATTTTACAGAGATAGGTTAAAATCTCGAAAAACCCGTCTGCAGGGAACTCTTTCCCGTAGGTACGAATAATTCAGAAACTCAAAGACACTAAAATTTAAAAATGGTGATAAGAAAAAATTAAAGCTAAATAATTATTTAATATCATAAAAGTATATAAAGAAATCATATATAGAAATATCATAAAAGATTTTATGTCATAAAAGTAACTAACAATTGTTGTAAAACATAAAATAAAATATATAAATTGTACCAAAGGAATGTTCCCCACTGCCTTCGAAGCAGTATTTGCTACCATTGAAAAACGGTCAATAAACTCAAGACAACTTTATGGCGCAAATTTGAAAGCATGCCATCTGCCACCTAGGTTGATCTTGAAGGGGATAACAAAAAAAATGAAGAAAAAAAAACTCCGGAAGCTGCGAAAATTATCACCCTCTTGCAAAACATAAATGCAAATTGCTCATCAATGCTTGGAAACATGCTTACGGGTGGTCTTAATGTGTTATACGTTTGCTACACGAATTTGGACGGTGCCCACTATCAACTACTACGCAAAAATTAACATTATTTGGCACAAAAACAAACAAAAATCATTACTGTCATCATGGAGTTATGAAACAATATTTAATTACACATTAAACGGGTATCATATTTCATTAGCGAGCGAATCCCGAACGAATCCCCACTTTCTTTCTCACCATGCCTGCACACTTTGAAATGCACCAGAAGCAAAAAGCAAAAACCAAAAAATAAATACAAAAGCGCATAAAAACACCCCGGTCAAAAGACACGATGGAATAAAGGTAACTAGCCGCAATGCATATATTTTACCTTCTTATTATGACAACATTAATGGTGCTTCACTGTGCCTGGCAACACCGCTGCTACGTTAGGGCTCTTGCGACGTTTGCGATCCGAGGCGCAGGAAGTGTGGCGCGAAAAAGAGAAACGATAATCGTATAATTAGACATAAATGTCAAGCAAGCAAAAGGCCGGCAGCTCCGCGTGGGGACCGCGAGACCGCGCGATCACGGCAGTGAGATACGGCACGGTGAGTGATGAGACCGCGTCCTGAGACCTTATCTCACCATCGCCTTGCTCACCATCCATACGGTGGTGCGTTGTGCTCACGGATGGCGGTAAAGGCGTTCACAGCCTCGTCTGCATTCTGCGCTCGAAAGGTTTTGAATCGGCACGGTTCCATAGTGTCTGGCGATCGACGGTGACTTTACGCGGTGCGTGGGAATGAATATGACGCCATCATCCGATCCGGAGTGAACACCAGCGAGTGATGAACGGTGATCATTTCGAACCCCCACCCTGTTTGGTGAACGAAGCCACGGCGCCAGGCAAAATCCAGTTGAAAAGGAAGGGTGAGCAGAGGAAGCAGCAGTAAGAGCCGCGAGGCTGGCGAACGGGTAGAACGATGATGCGGCAAAGCGACAAGACGACGACGAGGCGATTGTTGATCACGGCTTTTTGTTGTTTTTGGTACGCCTTACGCCACCTTAGGCGTAGGACAGACAGAGATGCAGAAAGTTGTCCGGATAGCTAAGGTGTTCCGAAAGCCACTGGAGTGGAGTCGACTCCGGGACTGTAACGCCATGGGTTCTTGCCTCGACTGTGGATGAAAACGAGAGGTTGGAATAATGAGCAGAGATGCAACGACTGGAGGGGGAGGGGATGATGGTCCATTCTGAAAAGGCAAAATCAAGCCTCCACTTCATATCAAGCTCCCTTTCCCCATTCCAAACTGCTGCTGCTGCTGCTGTGTTGGCTGTTATGGACCAGACCACAACATAACCACGATATCTTTTCCAATTAGGATCTCCGCCTTGAAGAAGGGAGCCGGAATGAGGATACAAGGCGAATACGAATGAAAAACCAAATCAAACGATCTAAGTATGTTCCAAATATGGAACCATAACCGGTTTGTGACAATGTAAAAATTCTTCAATTCCTTTTTGATGAGTAAACATGTTTTTCCAGATTGTAGGTTATCGTTAGAACGAAGAAAGGAAGAACGATATAATAAATTTCTATTTTATTAGCTATAGGAATATAAGAAAACAACATGAAAATGATAAGAAATGAGTATAAAAATAAGAGTTGCTTGGAGAGCACATTTTGGTATGCGAAGTCTCATTAAACTTAAGAGAAGAACTAAGATTTTATATCTCTTATCTTTTGGTCTTTTTAAAGACATATAGAGTTGAAGAAATTGAAACATGAAGGTGTTCTGAAGAAAATATTACCAAGGAATAGATAAAGTATACAGAATAAGAGAAAATTGATCAAGTGTCTAAAGTGTCCAAGTCCTAGCAATAACTTTATGAATCAGTAATTTATAATATTTTACTAATTTTATCAACTTTTGAATTATAGTATTTTGTATGTTCTTCATATTTTTGTTATTATTTTGTTTTTTTTTTTCAAAACATAAACCTTGCAACAAACATTCAAAAACTTCTAATTCAAAGGCATTCAAAGCACTCTTTTCATCCTTCCCCATTTTCACGTTAATCAGCATCCCCATCAACGATCACCCATCAGTTTCGGAGGAGATTATGGTTTTCTGAGAGACCCAAACCTTTTAACCCCTTCTCCAAACATTCACACACACACGCGCGAGTCCACAGGGAGGCAGTAAAGCGTTCCGAGAAATTCTTAATTCGTTATTTGGTTTATTAAACAGTTTCTCCGCACCGCAACTCCAGGAACGGGATCCGAAATGAAGAACTGTTCAAGAAAGCGAAGTTTGTTCGGGTCCTTCTGGTGATCCCATCGAGATTGGATGGCGTTTGTGCAGTTCGCTCCTTTGAAAATGATTTAACGAACATTCCACAGACGGCGAGCCTCTGCCGTCGACTGTTTTAGCTCGACCAGGCCATGCTCCAGAACGTCCCCAAAGGAATCCAAAAACCGTCAAACAGTGCGTATCGTATCGCTTTGTTAGTTCTACTTGACTTTTTTCCCCCGCGGGCAGTGGTGAAGCGATGTGCTGATGGGTTCTTGGCCTCTTTTCTTGTTTTTAAACCGCTCCAAAATCCACTATAACGTGTAAAACGTATCTTGAGAGGGTTCTTGTTGCCCAAAAAACCGGTCTCCAACGATCCAACCGTCTGTGAAAGCTATCGCCAGAGAATGGAACGAGCAAAGCTGCGCCAAAGGCTCGTCAAAGAGCGATTAGAAAATTAATAAACCGACCTCGGATACCTCATTTATTCTTCATCTCCGTTTCGAGAGGAGGTGCTTCACGGCTACAAAATAAAATCCCAAACGCTTCAGCCGTTGGATGAGAGGATGAAACGATCGAAAATTGCTTTGAAATGAGTTCACCCCGAACGTCAGGCGCAAGTTAGACCAGACCAAAAGGGAAGACAAATTCCAGCGAACGGACCGAGTGATGATGGAAACAGATAGCAACCGAACAGCGAGACGTTGAGGAGCCCAAGATCGGTGTTTTTTTGTTTTCATCCTTCGGTTCCTTTTTTTTTGCTGTCAGCCTGACTCTGGGACTGTGTTTACGAGTTAGTGTTAAGCGTGTGTTAATTTTTAACAAACTTCCATGGATTCGTAGTCGGATGACGCCACCCTGTCCTAACTGGCAAGATCATTCTATTTTTCAGTTTTGCAAGGCGGTATACATTCTTTTTTTTGTTGCTTCCCGTGAGCACCCGAAAGCAATTTAACACAAAAAAATATTAAAATTAGAAGAACACAAAAAAACCATCAAGATTACCACAGCAAAAGACGTGTTCCTTTACTTTTTCCTATACCCACTCTTTTCGCTTATTTCGCACCTAAAATTCTCCTTTTTGCTCTTTACACGATTTCCCCCCCGGGGGTACTCCGGGCCTCTAAGGGACAATGAAAATCATTCAAAATAATCTCCCATTTCTATCTCCATATCCCCGCGCAAAGCGATCTTTTTTCTTGCGGTGCTTTCTCGGGTGCGCTGCTTCCAAGAAAACCGCACCCATTCCGTTGGGGCTCTTCATTTGAGGCTGATTTAAATCCGCCGATCATTCTTAGCCTCTGATTGCTGTTTGGAAGATCCTGTCAATCGGAAGGTGCGTTTTTTTTTGGAGGGCCGGCATACCATCACCACGAGCTCTTCATCTCTCGACTGGCGCATATTATTTTTAGCTCTTTTATCCCACCCCGGCCAGTTTCTTGACACCACCACAACAAGCACTCCCCTTTTTGTTGCGGAAATTGAATGAGTAACTCGTTTTTCACCTTTTCGTATATCTCTACAATTTATTAGAAGGCTTTCGCAGGATCAGTGCCCGTAAGCGGCAAGGTTGATCCATTGGGATGAAATTGAAAAATTCCATTCACCATCCGGTCAGAGTGTGCAAAGGAATTTTTTCGACTTGCACCGTGCACCGTTTCTTGTGGTTTTGAAGATCGAAACTCTTTGCCTAATCGAGTTGTGTGTGTGGAATGCTGCTCTATTAAGTTCATCGTTTATTGGAGCAATTTTGGTTAAGGTCATTGAGGCCATTTGCGAGATGACGAAATAAGTCTAAAAAATGATTCATACTCATGATTCATGCGCAATATTTAAAAGTTTGAGGATGATTAAAAACAGTATAAACGAATATCAGTTATCAGAGAATAACTGTTACATATTGAGCAACCTTAATTTCTCTTAAGAGATACCTCTTTTTATTATTTACCTAATCCTAAAGCAAATTAAAATACTAATTCCATCATCTTTCAGGTAATGGCAGCTATTAAGTTGAAAAAACTGACGATGAAGATCCCTAAGCATTGATAACATCACACAGAAAAATACAGTAATTGATATCCTTACGAATTGTTGGAGTTTTATTTACGTGAAGGACAAGTTTTTATTGCAGAAATAATTCTGAAATCCGAATAACAATAGTTTCCGTATATGTCTGTGGAAGGAGAGATATTTCAAACCTAAGATCCATTTATAGGGATCTTTGTGTATGTGTACATTTGCTCAGTACTGAAATGGTGATGATCTTAACCTATAACTTGGAAGTTGTAGTCCACCATATGTCTTTAACTATACATTTTTCGAAAATCTCTAAACCTCCAAAAATCCTAAGAAAATTCGAAACATTTGAAATTCTTTTTCTTGCATTCTTTAAGCTTAAGAATTTCAGAAATATATAGTAATATACTGAAAAATAATGAAATTATAGCACGAAGAATAAAGGAATTCCCATGCAAACACGCAACTGTTCAAAGTACAAACACGTTTTTTCTCAAAATATTACTTTACAAAATTCAACAATATTTAACAATCCCAAAATTTCTCGGACAAAAATTTTAAATGCAGCTAGTTTTACCTTTTTTTTACAAAGCCCAGTAAAGACGTGAATTGTTGTGTCGTTAACATAATCTTTGATTTTTAAGATAGTTGATCGTTTTAAAAATCACGATAACATCAATTTTTTTCGGGTTTTCGAGCATTTTTAGATTAACTATAGCATCAGCAATTGCAACCGAAAAGAACATAAACTCGTCTTTGAATGAAAAAATTCTTTCATCCCATTCATAACTAGCTTTTGCCTATCTTTGTCAAACTCTGTCAGTGTAGCAACTCGACATTAACGGGGTGTCATGCACCTGAAACGCCTTCCATATCTTCTGTACAGCGTGGAATGTTTCCGCTCGTGCATTCGCAACGTACGTCATTTCAAGACCAATGACCACCAGCAGCTGGTCATCCTAGGGAGGGGGCGCACAGAGTTTAGTCGGAAAAATCACGTCAAACCTCTTCACCGTCAGGTACTCGAGCGATAATGACCGGTGACCGTACAGTGCGTTTAAAAATAAATATAAAACTCTCCCACCAAACGGGTCGGGTTGAGCAGCACACCTCCACCCAAACATATGTGCACATAAACACACAGAGCAGAGATTTGTCAAAGCGACGTCCACCGTGTCGGTGGACATGAAGACACATTGTCTGCCATGAACGAGATGACGATGGAACCAGCAGTGATTGTGGGAAGAACTTCTATTCTTTTGTTGGTATGCGCCACCCACCGGATAAACCTGGGTAACCCTAAATGAGGGGGAAAAGCGTCACAAGTAGAAAGGACAATCGTAGGACAATTCCCGCCGTTTGGAAGTGGTTTGGAAGGTTCGTCCAAATTCGTCCAAAAATGGACATCCCCGGTGGACGTTCAATTTTGTAACAGTGAAAATCATATCCATCGCCAGTAGTTTACTCGTGATCGATTTTCAAAAGCCCTTTTGCACAACTGGGCAATCTCCTTACTGTAGGTCGGATGAGGTTAGGGATGTACTGGGGTTGGGAGGGACGTGATGTACACCTCCACCAATGTTTCGTTTGATGTACGTCAAATCGTTGACCGTTGTCGTTCGGATGGTTAGTGGTGGGCTGATGGTTGTTGTCGGTTGAGATGATCTATTTTCGAAATCGACCCCCCTTTTCATTTTCCGCCCATCCCCCCCTCCCTCGCGAAAAAGGTTGGACGGAATTTGTGCAGGCCTCAATTTGTCTGTAATGTGCCAAACACCGCCACAATTTGCCCATTTCTTTAGCTCTCCCTCGTCACACGATAGTCGCTTGGGCTATAAGGTGGGTGTGTCCTCCGGCGTCCACACATACCCTCGCCAACAAAAAAACACACCTCATCCGTGTTTGTCGTATCCGAAGGATATTTTGAGACCGATTGAGTCACCGTTTCACTGTCACAGGGAGTAAAAAAAAGCGAAACGTACCAACCACGCCACATCAAGATGTCGTACCGAATCTGCTGTGAGGAGGTTTGTGCTAATAGGATTCTGTTTTCGATTGCAATTACTGTTGCCAAAATAAAAGCGAACATTCTCAACGCTCACTTTGGTGTAGCCGTGTGTGCCTTGCGGACCACATTGGGGCGCCCTGCATGTGCAACTGCATGATGCAACCATGCGGCAATGCGCCATCCTATCGAAAGCCTCCTAAACGGACGTTATTCAGCTCACTAATTAGAAGGAATTATAGTAAGTTTAAAGATATGTAATATAACAATTTTTATAGTAGCGAAATATAAACTAAAGTTCATTTTAATTAGTAACCTTCTTGCTAAGAGCTGATTATTATCTTGATGACGAAGATACCTTTATACAGCCAGCAGTACAGCACACCGTGTGTCGGTTCTGCATCATGTGTTACAATCCACTTTTAGAAGCTGCATCAATCAACTACAATCGACCGGATCTGCACTTAGTGTCCCATTTAGCGCCCTCCTCAACCCAACCGGTTCAACCCGATCGTACCTCGTACCTTCCCTTTTAACACTATTCAAGTTTCTAACTCAAAACACATACAGAAAAAAAACCAACCCCCAACAGATGCTTTTCGCATGAGGCGATGCGCGTGACAGCAAAAACGAAGAAAAAAAAATACCTCAACCAAGTTGGGTGCCAAGAGGATAAGATTCCGATGCGTCTTTCAGTCGTATGAGTGGGCAAAAGTAACAACAACAAAAAACACAAATAAAATTACCCCAAAAGTACACGGTTTGCGATGACGTTAGGGGGAAAAACACTGAGATGGACAGTAGAATGTTGAACGTCACTTTGAAATAATTATCTAAAAGACAGGAATATTATAGGCAGGCCTAATAGTTTGTTTAAGTGATATAAATGAAGTACAAATTAAAATCATTAAATAGCGGACAGATTTTTATACTTTAATAAAGCAATTATGAAAGTATTTAAGCTTTAGCCGCGAAAAGGGAAATAATTACATTAAAATTCTATAAAATTATTTATCAATTAATTGTTTAACGATTAATGCTAAGTTAAATTAACCAAAGAACATAATGCGTAAATGCTAGATCAATCTGGCTTACAATAAAAAACGCATTTAATGACCCGTTTTGTAATGGGCGTTTCAACTTTTAAATTTGCGTACATGAAAGCGGCAAAGAACAAAGTAAAAATCTTTTTTGACATAAAAAAGTACACCCGAACGACAGCGGCTTTCTCTTTCATTCGTCCTGCTCGCTAAGCTTTGCTGTTTGTGATTATCGGCTGTAATGCCAAACAGCGCCAAAAAACCACCGAAAGGTATGCGCAACGGTTGGTCGGTGAGATAGACACCTCACGCTCACGCCAGAGCAGTGTCAATGCTTTGATCAGCAAAAATGCGTTAGTTTAAAGGCAGGTTATTTTTTTTGTTGGTCGGTTTCGATAGCATTTCGATTCACTAAGTGCATGGTGATGATTGACGATCGAGCGCCATGAGCGATGTTAAACCATTTGCTTGTACAGCCACACACGCGCGTGCCAACCAATGCAAAAGGGCCAACTTCCCCTGTGCAGAGCTCTAAACCATCGGCGGGTACGGACGTGTTAATTCGCACGCAATCGAGGACGACCTCCTGGCTGGCTGACTGGTCGCTGCTGCTACCATTGCTTTGTATTTTCGTTTCATTTGTTACACACGGGGCGACACGATGGCTAATCTCTTCCGTTTGGCAGCTCTTGCGCACTTGTCCCCCAACTTGCGCGTACCGCGCGCGCTCACCTAACGCTGATGACCGATTAGGTCATTGTTTTATTTCGTGCCCGTGATGTCAGCCCATCGAAATGTTGGCCACCGGTTCGGTTCGGTTTGCTTTTTGATACCGCGAGGTGGAGTGTTTTTTTTTCTTCTGTTGTACCACACAAACAGCATTATTGGGTACGCGCTCGGTAGTGAAAATTCGTGCAAAATAAACCCCTTCTTAATAGCAAACGTGAACGAAACAGGCCTATCTGCTTACTGACAAAAATTTGTCCGCATGTGACGAAAACACGACGAATCATACAAATGCGCGTTCAACCCTCTTAAAAAGAAAAAAAAACAACCTCGATGATGGAATCGGGCCACACAATCTGCGATAAGAAACTGCTAATGGCGCCAGCGTAGGTTTTTCTACTTGTTTTTTTCTTGCGATCCCGATAACTTTGCCCTACAGACACGCAACAAATCAGGGAACAAAACAAAATCGACCATCGTGTGCGCTCCAAAGTGCAACCAAGTTGCGATAAGCTCTGCGCAGACTGACCTATACACAAGCCCTCTGTGAGCAGTTCTTTTTTTTGCTGCTTCCGCGCAATTATACATGAAATACAAAAAAAAAAACATTCACAAATATTAATTTTCTAAACTGTTCACCTTTATCAGCCCGATCGATGACGCGTTTGAGTGAAATGATGATTGGTTTTTTTTATGAAGAGGAGAGGACGGAGGCTTAAAAAAGGGAGAGTGCAATGTTGCACATTCTGTCCACAGTTGGGAGAAGCGGATTGCATTCCAATGTCAATGTTTGTGCAGCAGTTTGCGGTTTCTCCTCATATGATGTAACGCGATCAATATGATGAATGATGTCGACGACGGGTGTGTTTTTGTGTGCTTATATCGTGGGAAATTTTGACTCCGTGAAAATATGTAATCTTCCAAAGTGTGCAAAAAAAGGCCTAAAAATATAACAAAACAATTTCTTAAATTATGTACGTATGGAATGCAGTGCCGGGAAAATACTTGAAGCGTGCGTAATAATATTATAAAATTCAACTTCACACTTCAAATACTTTATATAAAAAAACAAGTTCCGAAGAGTTCGTACAATAGGACAATATTGCTGCAGAAGGTACACATTGGATAACATTTTTTATTTTTTCAATGTACTCCTAAAAGTGTTTCTTCTAAATTTTACTTCGCTGATGCAAATTTGTTGTACGAATTGAAATTTTTTAAAAATAAATACTATCTAAAATCATACTAATAATGTGCTCAAAAAACAGTCGAGATGAAACTGTTTCACGTCGGAATATCCTCCTGATGACAAAGATCTTGATCTATGTTTGCTTCCAACTTTTCATATGTTTATCTTGAAAATCAGAGAAAATGTTACACAAGCGTATCTCTTGTAAATATTTTACCATCTAGCCTATTAAACGATAAATGTCCGCTCTGTTATGTCTTTCCTCAGTATTTTTAAGTTGTTGGCACTTTGCATGACTGTATTGCAATTCTAAATGTAAGGAACTGGCACTATTCTTGAAGAGAATTTAAATGTACAACAGAATGCCAAGAGAAATTAAAGATGCAAATAAATTATTCCAACTCAGACGTGAATGTGCCGTTTACAGACATTCAAGGAATCATCTAGAAATCTATCGTTTCTATACAGTCTGGCATGTTCACTCGGACATTCGTCCTCTGAAGTTTATCCTTGGAAATATTGGAAAGACTCAGACATATTATTAAGTTCTCCTGTTCTAACAAATACTTTTCTGACACCACATTGATGTATCATTGTAAGTAGTTTGTCAAGAAAACTGAGCATTACCAATCAATAGTGCTCGGTAGACCACTTTAATGAACACTTGTGTGGAAATGTGAGGAATTCCATGAGTTTTGTAAAAATGTCTTCAATACCACAACTTGCTCGACCTGATTTTTTGACAAATGTATTGGAGTTTAAATACCTTAATAATATTATCACCTTTGTTAAAACTGATTTCGTATCAATGTTTAAGACTTTCAATCCTAATTTCGCCGAGCATTTTCAAAAAAAAAAAAAAATCGCAATATGAAGATCCGTAATAACATTTTAACAAGGAAATCTAATTCGGAATAAATAATTTTTAGTATTTCTATACTTCTTTTACCAACGAAACATTAAACTATTCCCACCACTGTATTAATCGTCAATGGTTGATGGATTTTCAATTAAAGCAAACGAGATGATCTATTTCGCTATGATGGATAATGTTGCGCGCAGTGACATTATCGCAGTGCGAAGGTAGGAACTGCGTCGTTAGTAGATAAATACACAACAAAACACAACACCCCGTAATACGTGGAAAAATGATAGCATTTTTTTGTGTGAGTCACAAAAAAGTCAGTAAAAGATAGTTAACACAAGTTGAGACATTGTTCTAAAAGAAAAAAGAATTTAAAAAATACAATAACTTTACACTTTTCAAATACAATAACTTTTCACTTTCAAAAAATACAATAACTTTACACTTTTCATACAAAGCTTTCTGAAAGCAATAATCGTTTAAGACCTAAGACTTATTGGATTTTAAATGTATCAAAATTAATTATTACACACAATTATATGTTTGGAGCATTCCACCGCTTGTCTATTATTCTTCTTCTAATGTGATGTACCTGTTTTAAATCCTTTTTTTCTCATCTTCACCAGACCAGATGATAAGTTAGAAGGCCAAAAACGACCCTTCCATTCGAATAGCATCAAACGTGCGTAGACAAAGAGCCCCGGACAATACCTCCCACGCTGTTTGCATTTTGAAGATGCGTACAGACATTCCTTCGCAATCGACCTGAGCTACAAACTCCAAACAAAAAGGGAATTCAAAACGAATATGTGCACAAAGCAACACATATGCTGAGCTGTAAGAAATAATAATAATAATTTATGCAAATTTGCTCACCGACTCAAGAAATTTTCACTCCCATACGGTACGCCCGGAACCGTTCGAGTATTGTTCCGATTGAAAGAAGATGAAAAAAAAACCGTGGGAGAGCTGCTCATGAATGGCAGGTACAGGGAGATACGGACACCTCTGGCTGGACCTTTCTGCTACAGCGCCGCAATCCGACGCACTTTGCACCGACGCTACTCGAAAAGATGGATTTGCATTTTTTATGCGATCTCGCCCGCTAGGGCCACATTGCAGGTTCTTCTTCGGGTTTTTTTGTGAACGGAGATGTGCCGAGTCTGTTGTGGTCCCTGCCAGCAGGTTGGGAAAGTCTCAAGGATAAAGCGAGTTCCAAGTCTCAAACAATACCGAGAAAAAGGAAGACAGATGCGTGCTAAGGTACAGGTTCAGTTTCACCTTCAGGATGGTAAAGATCGCTTGGAATGCCTGCAGGAAATAGTTACCTTCTCAGCGCCAAAAATCATTCCCCTCTAGCCGTACAGCTAGAAAGGCAATACAAATCACCACTTGGCTCAAATTACCAATCGTTTTTGTGTGTGGTGCTTTGGTCGGTGTTGGAAAAAATAAACGGAATGCACCGGCGGTTTACTTTCTTGCGATGCCACAAACCTTCAAAACCTTCCTTTGCAAACAGGGCGCTCGGCGAAATAAGAGGAATGAGAGCCACAGCCCAGAACATAAAACGACCCGCGTAGGATGCGCCTGTTGTTCTTTGGCCATTCGGTGCATCTTCTTACTTGGGCCTTATTTATACATTTACGATGGTAATAAAATATTCACACCTTGCTGAATAAACAGCAGCCTTCTTTCGGAGGCGCACAGGTACCCGCCGGTGTGGATGGACACCGAGCGAACAAACATCGGGTGATCCTTCGCCCGGGTAAGGGTCATCTCCCTGTCGTTCCGATCAGGACACCCAAGAAATGTGCAGCGGTAAATACGGTAAGGAACAGATCCATCCTTATGTCTTCCTTTTTCTTTGGCAGCTTTTCATTAGACACCGTAAAGACACTGACCGTCCCTCTGGTACCTTCTTACAGAAAACCGATCTTTTGTTTTACGATCCATCAAGATCTTTATAACCTGTGTTTTACTAGTCCAGCCGACACAGAATCCTGCCGAACGACCGGAATATGCTGGCATACTTTCATCTGCTTAATCGTCCTTTCTGCGTTACCTGTAGGACGAAGCAACTCCTAAAACAATATTTAACCGCTAACACCTAGAAAGTGCCATCCGTGTATTCCATCTGGCACGTCATCCGGGCAGGTAGGATTAGGGAGGAACACTTTGCATAGACCGTACTTAAAAATGGGTCCCACGCAAATCGCATCGGCAGGTTCGATGATTGAGTGTGGAAAAATAACAATCATCAAGGTGTCAACGCGCAAAACAAGTGTTTGCCCTGGGCTGCAGCTGGCAAAACCGTGGGATCGTATTTGTGATGGGCAATAAATGCAACACTCAACTTTACCACCAGCTGGCAGACCTGGGTAAGTATTTTTCATACAGCACATACATTAATTAAAGAGAATGCTAGTGGTGCAAAATACAGGTGCATTTTTTGGAGTTTTGGATTAAATATATCAAACGAGTATGACAACGATCAAAATCATTCTTGAGTAGCAAAAAAAATATTTCAGAAGATTTTTTATGCATAGTTATATGTGAGAAAGGGTCGACATCGTATCCGAATAATTCTGCAACAAGTTTTTTTTAAGGAATAGGACATTTGATTTACATCAGTATTTAGTTAGATCCATGAAGGATCATACAAGTATTCATTACCATCAAACTATTCTCCTCAAGTCATTGGCAGTCATCTGGAGAACAAGTGGAGTACATTTTCGTCAATATTTAGTGATTCTTGGTATAGCTGTTGTTTCGACAGTCGATTAGTTTTCTTTATATTACTCTTTAGTTTTTTTAAATATAAGTTTCAGAAATCAGTGTCAGATTTTGTAAACTCAGAGGACAGAGAAAAATCACATTTTTTTAATGCATCAGAGCTTTCCGGAGAATATTGAAATTAATTTCTTGGTGTTGTAACAAACGAATGGTCTGATTGGGTTTAGGAATCGTTTCAGTAGTGTGTTGACAGGTGCTGCTACTGCTACCCTATCCTTGTCTTCCTAAAGATCGGAATATATGATCACTTCTAGTTCTTCTATGAGTATGGTGTGTATCCTTATATCCTTATGTCAATAGATACTCTATTTGTCAGTCCATACTCAGAGGCTTTCGGCTTTTCGAAGTAATATTACCGTTTTAATTTGTTTTTCTGTTGGATTTTTCTACATTCTTTTCTAATCTAATCTTTAATCTCTTGAGTATGTTTCCTTACCAAGACTTCAATACTTCTTCAATTATTCCACCTTACCCATTCTTCCAAAGTCTCTCTACATATTTAAGATAACTTTTGGAGATATTTCTGATATCCACACCAAAGTGTAGCCATTTGTTTTCGGATAAATACTTATTTCTGAAAGCATTTCCTCGTTGCACACTGATATTATTTCTGTCCTTAATTACACTCGTCTACATCAAAAGTATTGGGATGTTCATAAATCAGTTTTTCTTTAAATTCTACTACCGTCCGTTGAAGTATTCCTTTACTGTTTTTTGCCATCCGATCTTCCAACAATCATCGCCCAGTAATAATTGAGTAAGTATGCGCGGATTAAAATTACCTTAAGAATTTCGTATCCCGCGAAATCTGGGAATGCCGTGCTATTTTCGAAGTAGATCACAGCACAGGAATGTGCACACTTCCACACACACACGCACCTAACCGTATGTGGGATTGTGGCATCCTCGGAATGCCGAATGGGGCTAGAGTAATTGAACCGGTAAAGGTGCGGTCAGTAGTTGGTGGTGGACGGAATCACCCGCACCGTGTGTTTTGAAATTTATTTGTTTGTTTGCCTGCCGAAAAAATGCCACCGAAATGTTTGCATTAATTGAATTCATACAACTCGAACTAAAAAAAACCTTCCTATTTCGAACACCGATCCATCTTCATCCTGACCGGGTGTCGACGTCACGGCAGCAACGAGAGTTTGCTTGCGACGGATACCACAACACCCGTCAGGCGGTTGGAATGCTTGCCTTGCCTGTTCCCTGGGACAGCAAGGAAACAAAAATGTAATGCTGTAACCACCAAAAAAGCAAAGGGTTCGCAGTACGTCAGGAATGTGCTCAGTATCAAACAGTCACTCGGCAGCAGAATGCGAGACGGTTTTTATACCCATAAATCAGATATTATTATAAAGCAACGGTATAGCAAAGTGCGCGTCAAGCTATCCATCGACAAATTCGTACCGCAAGGCACGAATGACAAATGACTAATTGATAGATGACACTTTTGCCAGAGACTATATCGTTGGGGTATTGTACTTTACAGCCTGTGTATAGTTTCATCAAGTGCTGTACGTACCTTATCGTGAATCGTTTTACATAGACGTACGATCGGAGCACGCCCCAAACCGGGCAGCACCAATGCTATATGGCGGACAGTGTGCATGCAAAGACCGCTTCAAATCAACAAACGCACTCCTTTAATAAACACAAATAGCCAGTAGAGAGAAGAAAAAAAAACACAACAGTTTCCCAAAATTTCCCCCACCGTTACACCTCTCGAGGGGTTGTACCGAAATGCTCGGATGGGGTTGGGTTTGGTTTTGCAACACCCCAAAAACGATCCCCTCTTATGCTCCGTGAACGAATCGATTGAACTGATCCCCATCCCCCTGCGTTCGTACAATCGAATCGACCAGGTAAACAAGCGCACGATTCAACTCTGAAGCTCACGTAGAGGACGAATGTGCGCACGATGATGGTACACGCGACTCTTGGCCACATCGTTGTCCTGTGCGGCGCGGAAGAACCACACACCTGACACTTGACAAGTGATGACCGACGAGTCCCGGGGACCCGTACTAGATATGAAATATTCAAATACTCGCAGAGAGACGCTACCCCAGACGGGCTTGGGGTACAATATCCGTGAACAAATTTTCGCTAATTGATTGTACGTGAGCGTACTAGTAAATGCACTATTCTTTGCAATCTGAGTCCGAGGTATAAGAAGAGGACACGCAATGGTGATGCCTAAGAGAGAGGGAGAGAGAGAACTAATGAAATCGCATACTCAATCCTCAACATTCAGTGTGGTTGTTTTCGACGTCGTTCATAAAAATGTTTGCATATACACCCATGCGGTCCACGGCAAGACTAATGGAAGTCGCCTTGATTGACCATCATCAATTATTGCATTCGTACCGATTGCTTATCATCTTGAGCTGTTCGGTGGAGATGATCGGAAAAGTTGAGTCATGATCGGTGATCGATCGGCGAAAAGTGTTTCGGCCCTGTCAAGTGTATGATATACGCGCACGATCCGTCATTGCCACACATTTATCCGTCAAAACCACACTTCCGCACAATAAGCAAACAATCGATTGAGACACTTATTACCAACGTTAAGTAATAGCGATAACATCTAATTGAGAAATTGAAGAAACAGTCCATGTGAAGTCCACTCATTAAATATAATTAGATAATTGATTAGTTGTGATCTGTTAGGGTTGAGTGAAAGGCTTTGATAAATGACATTTGGTGTTTACTAACATAGTTCACCAACTAAAATAGAACAATGTGGTATAAATTTAAAAAAATGTCCCATAAATGTACAATACAAACAGTGGATTTGTTTTGTGGCAGCTAAATAGCAAACACTCTCTCGTGCCTCTCGCCTAACTACAGGCCTTCGTCGTTACATCGAAACGGATGCGATCGCACCATCCCAATTGGCCATAAAATATATCAATTCGTGGTTATAGCATTAGCAACGCACGCTAGAAACTACAGCAACACACGCGACATAGGGATAGAGAGATGGTAGTACTAGGCCGTACCAACTGGTCCTGACGTTCACCGTACACGCTGCCGTCGCCACATGAACCAATCGCAAAATTTCGGCATACGGCTTACCAATTTGCATATACCACGGAACGATCCGGCAAATCAGATCGCGTTGCTTTGATTCGTCCGCCACGGTTAGTGGGGATAGATATACGGGAAAGCCGTACGCGAACGGTTGGCCACACAACGTATAAATCCGCGAATGACTACCAAAAAGCCGAACGTGAAGCAGCCGAAATCAAAAGCAAAAAATCAATATATCGAAAAAAGAAGACAGCTTTAAATACATAACATAGAAATAATCGTCGCTCGTTAGCAATATTAATGAGTCGCTAGGCACATTTAAGACAGGCGACCGTATTTTGTGCCGGCACTGGCGGGAGAGGTGAAACCACAGGACGAGAGCAGAAAAATTGAACATCATTTCGTATTCCGGCCGGACGCGATTCGTAAAGTTCGTAAACAAAATATCAATTTCGTCGATCGAATCGGCCGGTACACCTATTGCTTCCGTCGAATTGGCGAACGGACACTTTTGTCACCGGGTATGACAAGTGTGAGAAAATTAGCTATCCCCGATTGCATCGTTTTGACAACCTTAAGCCAGATGTCCGACGAAGCAACATACAGAGCGATACCATCTCGGGTGTCTCCGTGCTGTCTCGGCATTATTTCCGTGCAGACAACAATATAACGCTATTCCAACTGACCTGAAACGTAACGTGGAAAGGAAATTGTGAGCCCCGTTTTCAAGGATATTCCACAAGGGAATGATGCAGTGGAACAAATTAGCCATACGGTGCTTTACCTTTTGCCAGTACCTGGCACTGATTTAAGGGTAATCCTTAACGTACGCACCATCACGTACTGCCTGAATGTTATTGTCCTTCGATCTATCCATTCAATTGCCCGTAAGGATCCCGCCATACACAGCATCGCAACCGAAGGCAGCTTTAGATTTCCCTTTTTTTGTAACTCACAAACAATAGCGCCCCTGTACGGGTGTCGTTTACGGGGAAGCGGAAAACGCCAATAATTTTCACAATACGATCCCTTCGATTTGGGAGCCACTGCACACGAATCGGTAGAGCCGCAAGGGCAAAAGCTTCACAATAGCAAACACGAAGGTTGCCAATGGTATTGTTTTGGGTATATGTTCATGGCTGGGTACTTTAAAGAGAGCTTGCAGTGATAGTGGCACACAGAGGGGAAGAAAATCGAGGAACGGTAAGAAACAACAAAACGCTAACCTGACTTACCTGCCTTCCTAACAGGTGTTGAGAAATCGTCCAACAAATCCTGCAACAGACGCTTCTGACCGGATGCGGTGCTGGGTGCGACTAGTTTTTGCTGGTACGTACCATCCTGACGGAAAAGAGAGTGAGAGAAACATAGCAGCAAATGATAATTAATGTGACTAAACGGTTGGCTGCATTCGTGATCGTACGATAATTGTGGAAGTTCAAGATGAGCTTTTTGGCACTATTGCCGATTTAACCGATCGACGATTTCTACATTTATCTAACATACGTGGAACTTTTAGTCTTTTGCAAAGTAAACGTTTATATTAAATATAAAAAGATTTTGAACACTGCTGTGTGATTAACAACAATGTATGGACATTAGTAAACTACCATAATTTGTATGATATTTTTAGTTAAATACTGTTATGTAATGATATTATTAATTCCGAATTATAGTTAACTAAAGGAAACGCGTCTATTGTGCTATTGTATCAAAATACACATTTCCTTTTCACTTGCCCAGAACATACAAAATCATTCGTATGAATTGGATTAATTACTTTTGGTTAGGCTCAACATATTTTACGGAATATTTTGCTTTACCGGTTTAAAGGTTCGTATGTCTATCTATATGTTCCACACTTTATGTTATCACAGTTAATCGTTTTAATTTGTAACCTTTTTGACCTTTTGTGAATTTTTCCTTAACTTGTTCTTGTTCGTTCTGCTTTTATTGTCGGTTTGTTTTTGTTTAATACCGTCTACATCTTTTCTTTTCATTTAATTGTAATTTGCCTTTTTGTTTCTTTTTCGAAGTTTTTAATTTAAGTTAATAATGCATAAGTTACGGACGTTAATTCTTTATAGCATACTTTTATGTTTTATAATATAATATATCACCAAGAAAATAAAACATTATCTACAACCAGGAGCATTGAAAATAACAATTGACAATATAGAATAACAATAATTATGTATATTAAGAAAAAACAAGAATCATAAAACTACGAAAGCAGCTCTATATTCGATATATACGGTTAGATTCTCGATATACTAGCTAATAAAGCATTTAAACAAAACGTTTGTATGTTCTTGTGATTATTCTACTAACATTCCCTAAAAATATTCTAAGATTCTATCTATATCTTATATTAAACATTTTATCAAAGCCTGTAGCGAGATTACACACGTGACAAGCAAATGGAGACCAGACTATTTAATTACACTTTGTATATGTTGTTAGCACGTCTTATCTTAATTGGTTCTATAATCATTTTCGATCTTACTGAGTTGCAAATTTGATCAAAACGGTATTGAATAAAGAATGGCTTTTTTGTGCTCAAACTGTTTTCAGTTCATTGCTGGATTGATTAGTATATTAGTACGATAAGATTAATGTACAAGTATATTTTTGCTCGCATTTAATTTAATCTGACATTCCGGCAAGAACACGATAGCTTGTAATTTGAACTTGTTCATATTTACATAAAGTTTAAAAAAAATGCAGTACAACTAAACTTAACGTTAACTAGCTCTAGACAAAAACAATCTTACCTCGGCATAACACCGAACTGGAATGTGTTTGAAGCCGTCCTGATCGGGAATTGGTTCCATCAGCCGCCTATTGACTGCCCAGAACTGGTCAAACTTATCTGAAAAGTATCCAATAACAAATCGTCATAACTCACACGCTATGTAAACGGACGCTATTGAATGTGTTACCATTAACTAATCCTAACCATAGTTGATTGTGATCCTTCTTTTGCATTGCAGAAACCACTTGACCGCGATGCTTCAGTACATCGGCTTCTTTGAGACTAGACATAAAGTGCGCTTCAACAACTTCTCTGCAATAAGAAAATACACGTGTGTAAAAAGTTAATAATCCTATCTATACCTTTGATAACGCCCAACACACTCACTTGTTTGGACACCGAATAAGAATATCGTCGGGGAATTTTGAAAAGTGTACTGTAACATGCCATGGCAATGTACCATCAGTACCGACAAGCAAATCGTACAGAACACCTAAAACGGGAAAAGAGAATTAATGCAAAGCACATATTTTGCGATGCAGCTGCATAACACACCCACCTATAGGAAAGTGCCACTTCAGTGGTGTCCCGTTGCTGTCCATCCACATTTCTCCATCCTGTAGCTCATTCGAGACGAACCGAAGAAAATGTTTCCTTACCTAGAACGGAAAACAAGACAAGCGATTATACTTTGCAGGGCACCAGTTTATCAACAGCAGTCTACTTACTTTATCAGTAACGAGTGGAAAGTAGCTTAATCGCGGTATAAGCAGAAAATACTCTTCCGGCTCAACATCGGTTTCGTCTGCCGATAGCTTAAAGTGTACTGGAATTTTACCCTCCCAAATTTCACGCAATATTTCACGATCGTTTGCCATGGTAGAGAGGTATTCACTACGCACCAAATACCACCTTTACTGCATGTATTCTTTGGATTTGAGCGGCAAAAACATGCGACCGATGCACAAAAACACAATTTCGCTTTCTTTATGCTTTCTTTACCTTTTTCTAAATCGATTGTTTTGATTTTAAACTGTCAAACTGGATGCAATAATGGGTGCGTTTATAATGCAACGTTGTAGTGTCGTTGCGAAGGATTGAATCGATCGTTAAGTTTGGCAGGGCTGTACAATCGAAAGAATTTGAAAGATTCGTGTTCGGTTATGGAAAAATTATCTAAACTTCGTATTATCTTAAAATAGTTCTTATATAGCTTTCAATAACCCATAAATATTCTAGGGAGAATCTCCTATTACTGAGTATTTTTTTGTTTTTATTTTAATTCACAAACCGGCTGAAACATTTTACAGCTTGTAGTGCTAAACAAAAAAAAATTATGTGCTTTAGGTATGTACAATAACATGAAAATGCGGATAATAATATAATCAAATCAGAACTTTCGGTAAACAAATAATAGTTCAACCATTTTGAACAAAATGGATATTCAAATCGTTGGAGCCACGAGCAATCTTGGTGATTTCGCTACAAAGCTGTGGTATTACAATTTAAAAATAATGTCTAACAGTTTTACTGCATATTTCAACACTCTTCATGTTTGTAAACAATGTCTAAATAAATTTATAATCACACCTTGTAAGCATCGTTTCGAATGGAAGACTATTGAAGCTTTCATGGTGCCCGACAAAGAACAACGTGTTTGGAATACTAATTATTATGGAATAACCAAAAACACAGTGGTCGTAAACTTACATAAACGTTTTCTAAAAAGAAAATACAATATAAAGTGTATGTTGAAAGAGGAAAAGACGTTTGAACACATTCCAGTTAAACATAACTAACAGAACAGCCATACTTTATAGTTACTATCTAATATGAGCTTTCAAACATGATCTTTAAATGAAGATTCGAGTTTGCTCAGCTCTGCACCTTACAGACGTATCACGATATGCAGGTGAAAGCATGCGGCAAGAAAGCAAAAGCAAACTAACATTCAAACAGAAGAAGTTGCGTACACCAATCCGCTGCAGCAAAACCAATTCCAACCGACCCAGACTATGAAATGCTGAACACATCCCATCGCATGGTTCCACTGCTACCACTCGAAACACGATTCGTCAGTCTCCGCGCAAACCACGATCGGAGTGGATCAGTCGGTTGTAACGTTCTATTACAAGTCCCCAGCCCGGTTTGGGGTTGGCCGTTTTTTTCTGTCTTTCATTCCTGTCTCCGTTCACGGTTAAGGTTAACGTTCGCTGATAGTTAGCACAGTTTTTTTGTTGTTGTTTCGAACCTCCGCCCGATCTGTTGATCCCCGTGGCGGCAACGTGATCATGAGTCACAATCATTACTATAGGATCATCGTCGTCGGAGTGCTGCTGCAGCTGACCACCTTCACGTCACCTACCGGTGCTGTCCGTTACGTGCCAAAGTGGAAGAAGCAGGTTGAGTGAAATTATGCGCTTTGACTTCTTGCCTGCTAGCTTTTACCCACAGCGATTTGAACGGAGTGTGCGAGAGTGCGTGGTCCGCTGTGCGTCCGGTCGCAGATTAACGATGGCAATGACACTGATCCTAGATTTCTCCATTAGCGCTAGTGACCTCAGCCATTCGCAACCAGGCTGAAATGTGGACAGTAAACAAATGTTGGCCTATTAATGGCTACTGTTGAGGAAAGCATCACCAGGCTGCCTATCGAAGAGAAATTTTAACTGCAACCCGGTGAAAACTCCTTTCTTTCGCTTAACGTCCAAACACCATTGAAGCTCTAGCCGTTCTCATGAAAGAGTGTCTAGAACGGTGTGCTTCCGGTTATGGTATTTGTGGTCACTGGCCCGTCTCATTCGCTGCCGTCTCGTCACAGCCTCCGAGAGCGCACTACATACGTACGTCGGAAGAAACCCGTTATGTTGTTATGTTTTTCTTCCATTATCCGATTTTTGTGCCCGTAATGGCTTGCGGCAAAAGCAACGGTTTAACGCAGCTAAACAGCAGAAGATGCGTGAGATTGTTTTAATGGTGCATAACAAATAAAAAAAAGCTTGTGCAAACTTGTAACCAGTTTTGTATTACTCGCAGATTAAATTGATTCTGATGTAATGCACAGAGTTTTAAAAATAGATAATTGATTGAAAGTGTTGGTAAAAGAGCGTTGCGAGAGCTAAAACAGAGGAAACAATTGTTAGAATTTCAAAAAGCAAGATTTTTAATTGAAGCTTTTACCAAATGAAATTGGAATTCGAGCAGAAATAAATAAGCCACTAAAGCTTGAAATTATGCTCAAAAAAACACTCATCCTCAATTCCAAATGTTCTAGAACTTTTATATGGAGTTTGGATTAAAATCTTGATTTGAAAGTAAATTTTTAATTTCGCTAATAACTTTCAAATTTTAAGGTATTAAAATGCGATACGTAGCGAAACAAATTATTTAAAAAGCTCATCATTCTAATTAACAAGTTTTCAAGCATCTTTTGATACATAATTTATATGAGTAAACGACATTTACTTAAGAGTACTCAGGATATCTTAAACCATCCGCATAATATACAAAAAGTGCTCCACTCCTTTAATTACTTCACTTAATAGTCATAAAATGAATAACATAAAACAATGACTATGACTCACCCATTTCTTTTCAGGCCTGCGAACTGCCAACACCGCAAAATGAATACTCTCACTACGTCTGTGACGACAACGGTGACGTAAAGTGTCTACCCGGTTGGGCAGGCGATCTGTGCGATGTGCCGATCTGCAAGAAAGGTTGTGATCCCCTCCAAGGATACTGCAAGCGACCGGGCGAGTGTCGGTGCAAGCTAGGCTTTTACGGTGAAAATTGTAACCGATGCATTCCACTGCCCGGTTGTCAGCACGGTGGCTGCCAGGTTTCGTTCGAATGTGTCTGCCACAAGGGATGGGACGGTATCTTCTGTTCGGAACGTAAGCAAACTCTTGCTTATCGAATGATAATTCTTCTCCAATTATTGAGCTTGATTCGATTGTATTCCGCTAGCGATCTGCCGTTCCGATTGTCATCCGTCGCGAGGATATTGTGAGGCACCGGGCGAATGTCGTTGCCGGTTGGGTTGGGCTGGTCCGACCTGTCGCGATTGTCAGGTGCTTCCTGGCTGTATGCACGGAACATGTACAAAGCCGCTGGAATGCAGATGTCTTCCAGGATGGACCGGAATACTGTGCCAGACGCGTAAGTTTCGTGCAATAGTTTCCAAGCATGCTTATAAGAGAAAGAATCTAATTCTCTGGTGGTTCATTTTTAGCGATTTGTGCTTCAAACTGTAGCCGGGAACATGGATATTGTAGACGCCCGGGCGAGTGTCGCTGCAAGGTTGGATGGATGGGACAGGATTGTGCCAAATGTCATCCATATCCGGGCTGCGTTAATGGAGACTGTCGTCGACCGTGGGAATGCAACTGTAAACCCGGCTGGGGTGGAATGCTTTGTGATGAAGGTGAGTTTTAAAGTGGGTGATTAAATGGTACAAGATAATTACCGCCCTCTTTCCGATTCCAGAGCTTAACTACTGCGAAAAGAATCCAGACACGTGTCAGAATGATGGAAAGTGTAAATCATTGATCAAGGATGATGGGTTCTATCGGTGTGAATGTCCAACCGGTTACAAAGGACGTAACTGTGAGATTCTACCCATGTCCATGATGACTTCGACTAGCAGCAGTAGTACGGAACCATCTACCACTACCACAACCGATGTGTCCAGCAGTGATACTTCCTCGGAACTGTCGACAACTACTCTCGCGTCGGAAAGTCTTGAAACGTACCGCAACTCAACGCAATTGTCAGCTAGCGAAGATTACCTGAACGATGAGTACAGCTCGGAAGATCTAGACAACGAAGCTTAATGCGCCACAAGGGATCTTGCAGCTGCAGTTGCAATTTTAATTCATATTATTTATTTCATTTACTTTACTTAACTTATATTGTTGCTACCACAACGAAAACATAATGCGAGAAGAAATCACCTTCTTTTTTTAAACCATCTATGTCCGTTTAGGCATGAGTTTTACTCACGTGGAAGGCTTTCCAGCAGATCGATCACCATTTTGTTACTTTCAAGTATATCACACCTGTTGCTTTGCTTTTTTGCCGCCTTAAACGTGCGCTGCTGCGGATGGCCAAAGGAGAAATTTTTCCTACACTTTGGTGCGATCGTTTTTTCGCCTTCGATCTTCGATAGTGGTGTGTTTGAAGCGCAGGCGGCAACACTTTCCGTGTCCATTGGTATACTTGTTTTCGAGCCCTTACTTGATTTCGGTTGACTGTGCGTTTGCTTATCAAAGCGGAAGTTGTGCGGGAACTTGTGCTCGCGTATGCAATGATCTCTACGCTCGGCGGGATCTTTGCTGCGATGTTTACACTCTTCGAGGTAGCAAGCGTACTGCAAAAAAGGTAGGTAAATTATCAATCATTTGGGAACAATTTAATGGAACAGTGTTTTTAGCCTTACCATCGGACGATTGGCTGCTTGCACTTGTGCGGCAAAGTATGAATCATGCGTTTCGGAAAGGTGCAGATCGAGCAAATGGGCATTTGGGAGTGACTTTTTACACTGTGCACACGTATAGCGATGCTGGGCATTGTAATGCAATTCATATTCAACCACGGATTGGCAGAAAAAGTTACAATCGGGAACATTGCAACTTATCTCACTGGAAAACAGGTGGGAAAGAGGGTTAAATTGAAACCCCATTCGATGCGGTTAGGAAAAGACTTATTATATTAAATACTTACACATCTTCCGGTTCTGAATCGGCCTCCGGGAATTCGCTTAAAACTCCAAGCTTTACGAATGGTTTGATGTAAATGTTCCCATCACGAAAAAACTCATCATCCTTTGCACGAGCGCCGACTGCGCAGCGTTGCAATATCGCTAGTACCGTTTCTTTAGCAGTAAACTCCATTGCTGTATTCCACGTTGGTAACACTTTCAACTGTTTTCTTAGCTAAATAGCTAATAATATTTCAGAAACGGTTATGGAAGGCGCTATATTTACAGCTTCACCAAAATGCATTTGTATTGTGTGTTTACTTTCCAAAAAATGCCGGCGAAAGAGATAGACACGCCATCTGTATGGCGATGTCTCTTTTTGTCAAAGCTGTCAAACTACGGCAATGTTCGTGCACGATGAAAACAGCTGTTATTATACCAGTTCTAATGCGCTGAGTACGTTACAATTCTTTAAAAAAATATTTCCTACAGAAAAATATGTAATTTTCATTTAGAAAAGTGATTTAAAAGCTCACAGAAGGTGTTCAAACAAACAACCAAAAGAGCCCAGTTCAGTTTGATCTCTCTCTCCCTCTGGAAACGGCATTGAAAGGTGGCAGTGAAATTTCATGAAAGAAACATTTGAGATATGAAATATTTCATACAACATTTTGAATGAAAGATTTCATACTTTTCAGTGCATTGCACAGTGAGGATAAATGTGTACATTATCCCGATCAGACTTTATTGGCCGCGAAGAAAATTTAAAATTCGGATTTGTTATAAGGTTTATCACAAATTAAAACAAGCTTATTGGTACAATAAAACTGCAAAATGATGTTTCTTTATATTTCCGTAAAACTTAAAATTTTAAATACAAAACAAAACAAAAGCAAAAAAAAGTCTCGAATGATAAGACACAAGAATGATTCAATACACGTGGATACGTTTAATCTCATCAGCTATACTTTCATCACACTATTGAGAATGAATCATCCATCAACGGAAGTGATGATTGTGTTTTTTTTTTTTCATTTCTCATGCATTAATTAAGCGAACATCCATCTTGCGAGGCAAGATGTTTGTTAAAATTTTAAAGAAACGAATGAGTTAATGCAGATTAATTATGGCTGATCCTTCCTTCAGGTTAGCTTTTTGTTCAGGACAGCGACTCAAAAACTCAGCAAACATCAAATTATCAAACGAAAAAAAAAACATTCGTCTCCAGAACACGCTAACATCAAGCGTAAACCGAAAGGAAGGGGAAAAGAGAGGGGACATACACAGTCGTAGGTACTTTGCCTCAATTACAATAACCCCAACAGAATAATGCAGTTCCAGACAGGGCTGCATTAGGTTGGACATGGTTTTTCGTTGGCACAAAGCAACTGCCACTTGTTGCCACCGGACAGTTCGGTAGTTCGGGACAGACCAATGATGATGATGATGCTTTCAGGGAAAAGCAACTTAATTGGAGCTGTTTCGTGTGTGCCCTCTGGAGTGTTTCGGTCAGTTGTTCATTCATGTTGCACGATGCAAGTCGGATGCAGCCCCCTTCCTGGTGGTGGTAGTGGATGCAGCCCGTTACCAAAATTCTTCTTTGCTCAAAAAACAAGACAAGCCGGCTAATGCTACCATGCCAGCGATACGGTAGCAGCAACTGTGAAAACATTTTTGCGGACACTAATTGGTAGGTTCAAGTTCAGGGTTACCCGTTTTCTGGTACCTTTCGTGCACGCATGTTCCAGCGTGACGTTGTGACAGCCGGCGTCGATCTTGCGCCATCCAGAGAAGCCCTTTTTCTCGAGCTGCTGAAGCTGCTGTGCCAATAAAAGGCCAAAAGCTTTACACAGGAACTACTGATGGCAGTGCCAATTAGGCAATTGTTCTTTATAAGGCTTCGGAATTGGAATTACACGCTACCACACCGATAGTTGTGAGGTTGGATTTTAGTTAAATGTTATGCATGAATTTTGTTAAAGAATGAGCAAAATGCATTACTCTTACTTTATTGTGGAATGTGCAATTAAGCAAGAGGTAGATTTGTTAAGAACGAGATTTTATAAAACAAGAAATCAGTTTGCAACAAGAAGCATTTAAAGTTTGAAATATCTAGATTTTTTTGGGGATTTTGTTAGTCTAACTAAAACAACATGTATTTAATTTTTATTACTATCTATTATAAAAAAGTATCTTTATTAATGTATACGTTACACTTTTACAGATTATTCCCATACCCCTCCTTTACCTTTACTGAATTAAATACCAGAATATAAATAAAAATAAATTATCGAACTTCAGAAAACATTATTTTGTCCCACGCTAGCTCCATAGTTCAAACATAGTTTTAGTGTTAGTATTTAGTATTAGTAGTACACTTCGTCACATTATATGTATCTGAACTGTATCTGATTGTAACTTATCGTAGAGGATCGTTGGGCTAGACCAAAATAAACAGATAAGTTTGGAAAGGACTTTCTCAGGACACCAAAGACAAGGATTTGGCAATAAAATCATGCGTCAAGGAGGTTTCACGAAGGAGGTCTAACGAATGCGTTAAGAAAAGGGAACTTTAAAAATCCGACTTAAGTGGATCATAAACACCTTAAGTAAGAAATGCATGTGCATGTCTCGATTTTCATTGGAATTCTTGATATCTCCTAAGGATTTGCTTTGAATCTCACCCGAGTCTGCTGAACTCATCCGAAATGTTACTGTTCCAATTGTTCCACTTTTGCGGGATACGTTCCCATATACCAAGAACACTAGCGGGAAGTTTAATGAACAATTTGCAAACAGTTGAACTACAGACTCGGAAGTCCGATCCTTCACGCGGCCTGACCTGAGTTTGCCACATTGCAAAAACTTTCGTGAGTCCTAAAGATTGTTTTAAGAATGAACCGTACAGCTTCAGCGCATAAAAATGAAGAAAAATAAACGAAAATGTTAAAACTTAATTATAAAATTAAGAGAAGTCACAATACATGGGAAATTCAATTGCTACTATAAAATAAAACTGTGCAAAACAATAAACAAAACATGAACAAATTGGTTTGAAAACGGAAAGAAATAAAGTAGTGTAAATTAGTTAATAAAAATTGATACTTATTTTGAACGGAAAAATAATTTTACAAACTATGATTTAATTTTTCTATAATTCAAACTTAATCGACTTAAAAATAAATAAATAATATATAAATAATATATATATATAAATAAATAAAAAATAAAATAAATATTTTAGTCCGAAAATTGAAATTTGTTTGTAAAACATGGTACACATAATATATGAAAAATAAAACATAAACATTATAATTCTAAACATTTCCCGGCAATAAATAAACGCGAAAAAATATTAAAAATAACCAAAAAAAAGAAGCATCCATCACTCATTAAACAAATTTATTTATTCAACCAACCACTACAAGCAAGTGTGAAACAAACGTGGCATCAGTTGAAACATTTTCCCGATCGTCACCAAACACAAACATCATCGCTCCACGCTTCATTACTAACCTCCAGCTGACAGCACCTCCTCGAGGTGGAAAAACGTTGCGTGTGGGAAAATTCTCCACTTTCCGCGCATTTTCCATCTGCCACCTTCCGCGCGGGGCGTAAAACCGGCAAATTGGTTTGCAACAAAACAAAGCACCCTCAAACGCACAAGAATGGTGAACCATTTTCCTTTCCCCCCCCCCCCCCCAAAGGATTGCACTGTGCTGTAATTTCATTCTTTCACTCTATTTTTTGTTCTTTCCTTTTCTTTCTCCGGTTCGATTTCCTCGCAGTAGAATATTTGCCGGTGTCAAGGTTTCGTTGTACGTGAGCACAATGAGAAGAAGAGCAAAGAAAAAAAAGCCCGGTTGCACAGACGGGCAACACGCAAACGTAAAGTGAGAAATTGCATCGCTGCGTATGGACGATCCTCGGCATTTCGGTGTTGATCGTTCTGCTGCACATGCACTTCGCGCTGCACACGGCAACACGGCCTGGTAGCATAGGTTAGAGTGCGAACCAGACGCACACGTTTGTAATGCTTATGAAATGCGTTTTACGTTACATTTTACTTTTTTTCTCTATTTATTTTTCGGGCTGTACGACTTACGGTACAGACGATCGAGGCGCGTACAGTTACAAAAGCAGGGGAGAAAAGAAAACCAAAAAACAAAAAAAAAAGAGGATCACGAAAAGGACACTGGCGGGGAGTTTGGTAGAGGCAGAGGGCGGGAATTGGTTTTGGTTTCAACGTTGCACATGCTCAACGTTCCCACGCATGATCGTTTCAACCCGGCATAGGATGAGTTTGGTCTTACCATAAGGGAAAATGAAGGACACACAAATCTGTAGACTTCAATGCGCACACAACGTTACTCGCTCTGCTTGGGGTCGTCTGTTTCCTTTCGTGTTGCCCTTCGATCTTGCGTCCTGCGCGATTTTACGTTTGTCTGTGTCTGCGTGTATGAACACTCTTTCCTTCTACTCCCATCCCTCTTGCCAGTCCCTTTGTTCGTAATGATTTTTGGGTGCGTTTTATGCGCTCATCATCAGTTTTCCATATAATTTTTTTCTTCTGTTAATTTTTTTAACATTTTTTTCCTTTAGTTTTCTTTCAGTTCTGCCCTTCAATCTTTGCCATCTTGGGTTTAAACCTGTGACTGGGAGGAAACAACCAGCCTAAAAGGGACATGGTGTACATAATCGACGATGAAAATGTCGATCCGTTTTCCGATCAGGTTTCGTGGCATAATATTATTACGAAAGGAACACGTGTTCGAAGTGTGCACGGTGATCCTCTGTGCCCTTCCATTCTTTAGAAGAAGAGGAAACAAAAAAACCTCCAAAGGTAAGAACATTCTCTCCAACCATCCAACCATCCGTGATTGTTGGCGCAAAAAAAGGGGAAATTGAGGAGGGTGAAAAAAACCCCCGTTATGCTTCGAATCTGGTTGGGTTTTTAAGGGGGTTATTATATACTCTTTCGTTCTACATCCTTGCTTTTCCTTCGAAAATGGATTCGAAAAAAAGGATACGTAAGGTGAAAGTCGCCCTTAATGAGTGTTCTTTTTGCTAAGAGAAAAAACGAAGAACGCATCATTACGAGTTCCAAGCACCGTTACAGGTTAATTCTTTTAAACCATTCCGACAGGAATCGGGAACATAATGTTTATCATTTTAACCCCTCTTTAGTGTTGGGTGCAGGAAACGAAAACAAAGCAACACTTATTAACCATAAAACCACACAGCGAGTGCACGAGTTGTGTTAAGAATTTTAAAACATTGGCTCAAGTTTTGATGCAATTCTTTGCAGTTAAAATTTAAAAGTATCGAAATTCGTCCTTTATTGAATATTCGAAAATTGATTTCCTTTAAAATTATATGTTGTTTTTTTAAATTACTAAATTATAATGATTTTCATTGATTGATTGATTGATTGAAGTCGATAGCATTGCATGACAGTTTCATAGAAATATTGGAATATTACGTTCGCAAAAAAAATATATATATTAACCTTGTGTTACAAACGATTTCATGGAAGTATTGTTGATTTATTTCATAAAATAGATAAGATTCTAGCTTAACTGAAAGTTTAAAATGCAAGGCAATTACTATAAAAAATAAAGACAAAATACTACCTTTTTAAATAAAAGCAAAGGGTGATAACTTATAACAAGAAATGATATATGAGATAACAACATGTTTGAGTTTTGAATTTAAAAGTCGACTGGACAGGCTGACTATTCAAGTAGACATCCCATTTTAATCATGAAAATTAGAAACAGACACGTTTTGACCAATTAGTGGAATTAAGACACTAAAAACATCCTGAAATTCTGATTTCTAACATAAACATTGGATTCATTTTGATACATTTTTAAATGCTCTGTAAAAAAGTAAACGCTTTTTCTCTGTAAAAAAAGTAATAGAACATATTAAAAAAGAAGAGGTGAAAAACCAGTGTGATTAAGTTGATAAAAATTCAAATAAAATAATGAAAAATAACAACCTAAAGTAGTAATCAGTTATCAATATTCATCAAAACTCCCTAAATCATTAAAAGAACTTAAGATTAAAGATATTGAATTGTAGATAAAACTAGATTAACAATACATATTAATAAAAGCTATACTGACTTGTACATGTAAAATAAGATTTTTGTGTATTTGTTTATTTAATATTGAATTAAAAAAATAAGAAAAAAAAACCGATAAATAGTGTAATTTATCAAAAAAATCATGTGAATAATGATCATAATATGAACATTTAAATTAAATGTCCCTGCTTTGGGACTAGTAAATAGAATTACAAAAAAAAAAACAATCAGAAATGAATGAATTGTAACGGGAAGTGTTGTGTGCTCATTTGTGGGCTGTCGTCACACAATGGCTTCGATGGTTAATTATCTTATTTTCATAACCACCGTCAATAATACACTTCCTGCTACCGGGTAATGGATGTTGCTATGTTAGCGCCCTAGGTGGTATGATGGCGCCTTTAAGGAATCGTTGCTCCGGGAAGTGTTTGAAAGACTGCCGAAGGTTTCAAATTAAAAAGGAGCAACTTTTTGTAACGGTCGTTCAGTAGAAAGTGGATGGAAATGTAATAGAAAATAAAAGGTTTTTTTTTAATTTGTGTTTCACTAAGCGATCCTACATTATAATGTATGAGTTTAAAAAGATTTATTAATTATTTAAAAAACAAAATATTTTTTCATTATCAATTGCCGCACGGATGAAGGATACGATGGCGCCGAGTTTCGGTGACTTATCAATTTAGTTATAATTGATATTACCATTCCCCAGTTCCCAATCCGTTTTATACCCCTTGATCATTCAAGCCCTCAATCAACCGGCTTCAAATGTTGTCCTCCGTTTTGCGGAGCCAATATTGACCAAAGGCCGGGAAGGGTGGTAAACCTGTTTGGCAGCTTCGTTTAATAAATGGTTTTGATTGGATGCGGAATCGGTTAGAAAAGATACACATGCGCCGCGAACTGGCGAAGAAGGAACGAATGGGGAACGTTAGAGCCACAACAAAACAACAAACTGGTTAGCGATGGATCATTAGGTCTGCACTTGTCGGTGACAAACGCCGTGACAGTCGTACCTCCCGCGAGGCCAACGCTGTGTCTTTCTTTAACACTCCAGGCACGCCGTCCGGATGTGTCTCTGTGTGTAATGTGAGCCGTCCCTTTCATCCCGGGAACGGTTGTACCGAACCGAACCTGAAGCTGAAACTGAATAGTATCGAATGAAACGCGTTTGTTACGCGTTTCGGTCAGAAGCCAAAGGCTAAAGGAAAACAAAATGCAATACAAAAATTTACTTAAATTATGATTGATGGAAAATCACTCTTCAAGGTCGAAGGAATCTAAGCTCGATCAATATTGATAAACGATCTTTATAGCTGATGGCAACACTCAAGAAACGGTTCTGCCTGAGATTGGTGTCGGTTTGTGCTTAGTGGGGCAGGTCATGACTGTAATTAAAATCCCATTTAGTGCGGCTAAAGTAAACGGAATACAGTAACGATCTTGGTTCGTTTCTCATTTGAGCTTCGTCTAAAATTTAATAACAAATTTTTTATTAGCATAAAATATTGAAGAGTTGAAAAAAGATTTGTTTTCTTCAACGTGCATGTACCAGTGAGAAGCGAACTGAGTGAAAATGAATAAGTGAATTAAATCCTTCTTATTTGTGAGTTAGTTCGAAACACTGCAAAGAGTTGCTATAAATCCATTGAGATATCTCTTTCTTAAAAAGATTTAAATGACGAATAAGATAGAAACTTCTTTAATGAGATATTTATCCCATGAAAGTGTCATTTCGCTTATTAAAGAGCCATTTCACTCACAAGAGTGATATCATTCATGAATCAGCCATTTTACCGTTGAAAGAATCTTGACTCTTTTGCGGCGACCTTTGAATCACTCATGAAAGAATCATTTCGCTCTTGAAAGAATCTTTGACTCTTTGTGGCGACCTTTGAATCATTCATGAAAGAGTCATTTCACTCTAGAAAGAATCTTGACTCTTTTGCGACGACCTTTGACCCATTCATGAAAGAGTCATTTCACTCTTGAAAGAATCTTTGACTCTTTGCGGTAACCTTTGAATCACTCATTAAAGAGTCAATCTTGAGTTATGACTCACTTATGAGTCATAGCACTTTGTAAGGACCTTTGACTCACTCATGAAAGAGTCATTTCACTCTTGAAAGAATCTTAACTCTTTGCGGCGACCTTTGACTCACTCAAGGAGTTAAAATTGTCATTTCACTTATGAATCATGTCTCTTAAGACTTACGAGACTTTACAGGGACCTTTGACTCGCTCATGAGAGTCATTAAATTCAGTATTTAATGTTAATATTCAATACTAACTTTCCTTTCAGGTGATTCTTAATTGCTCCTCTGATCCCTCCTAACGATCATTCATTTTATATGATTTTTTTTTAGAATAACTCTCCAAAGAGTCATCGTATAGATTAATTATTCTCATCTCTAGCATGTACGATTTGTCACTGAATAAAGCTTCTATCCGATGTTGTATAGCATGCGAATTTGCGCACGATGATTAATTGATCGTTAATTAGGCATCGTTGTATGTATATAAGCGATCAATAAAAATGGTTACGATTGCAGGGTAAGAACAACCGACACGCAATGAATTGTAACCAGCGGCGTTTAACAAGCAACTACAACACGATTCTTCTTGCGTGATGGGATTCATAGTCATTTTTTTTATGTTGTGTCGTCTGGTCGTAAGAGGTTTACGCGTCCGGCATATGTTAAAAAGATGTGCGAGTGAAGCTTACATGACCACGCGGACCGTTTGCAGCGTTAAGCAACATCACATGGGTAAACTTCAACTTCAAACGAACCACGTTACGATCGTGTCCGGGATCAGCAACAATATTAAGGGAGGGGAAACGAAAAAAAAACCAGCCAATTCAAACAACCAATTTTATGACTCGTAGAAAATGGTGATGGGGAATCGATCGGTGCTAGTCGACCAGGTCGTGTGCCAATTCGCCTGGAAGCATGTGGCAATGTGCGGAAGAGTATCAAAGTCACGACTACAGGAAATACTGTCAACGGCGGGGTCTCGGTTGACGAGCCGGTTGACCCAACAAACGGCTGCCAGAATTTGATTCTCGGCAAACCGCCAAGGGGTAAACCAAGTGTGTGCTACAGTGCAAACACACAGAAACACACACACCGGGCTAAACTATTTATGGCAGTGGTCCGTCTAAACCACTCGCGCCTGGGCAGATTATGGACCGCGACTTCAACACGCGATTATGGACATTAGAAATTGAAAGTTCTGCTGGCCCGGGTTAACGTGTGAATTCGTTTCCTCGGTAATGGTTTAGTTCCTTTCCTTGTGGCGGTTAGATTCTATGATTGTAGTCTTTTTCTGTTTTAAGTTGAAGGTTAAGCGGGTTGCGGATACAGATAGACATCTTGCATTAAAGCACTGGGAACTAAATTTTTGGTATGGTTTTTTGTTCCAAATTTGGATTATAATAAGTTCTTACTTTAATAATGCTGAGAGGAATTTTGCACTGCAGCTGTGTCCATTTTATTTTTTTTTAATTTCGTGAAGATTTTAGCATTTTTTCTTCATGAATTAGAAACGCCTTATTTGCAACTTAATACACGGTTGTATTAGCTTTTAACTACTCTTTTTACATTCCTCTTTTCTTATTTGTTTTGTATTGGTTGTATTCCGTCTTTTCAAATATGTTTTATATTGTTTTTATGTTCTCATTTATGTTTTACAATCTCTTTGGAAGTCTTAATTTATATGAATTGAATCAAATTATAACGATATACTCGTCAATAAATAGAGACTAACAGTAAAATTTTGAGAAAATGTAAAAGAACCTAATGCATTAATTAAACGTTTCTACTTTCAATACTGCTAACGCAATAATTATACCCAACCACAAACTTTTGATATCATTTAAACATTTTATTTATAGTTCTTCTTAATGGGGCTTTTTTCTCGAATATCTGAATAGAACAATCGTCATTCAAATGCGGCTTTACGACGTCGTTCTGAATGTCAACAATGTTTTCCCAATTGAAAACCAGTTTCCTCTGGGGTAGAATCTTGCCATCATTTACAGTCACCTCGGCAAATGGTCGAATTTTAACAACTTCTAACCACCGTCAAGCCGGAGAAGAAACACTTTACGGGATGTATCATGCCCGTTGACAGTGAAAAATCTTCACTTCACACTCATTGCCATGCTAGACACAAAAATCACCGACGATTAAATGGCTATGAAAATGGTCCTGTCTGTGGCAGGTCGAAATTAACGAGAACGCCAGAATGCTCCGTGTGCTGCTTCTATACCAAACCGAACCTTTGCCAACAACAACAACTTGTAGATCGGCGGTTGATCTTGAAAACCGTTTTGCCTAGCGCGACATGCAAAGGTGGAAGAAATAGCATTAGGAAACGTTCCGTTGCTCTTTTTTTTTGAAGAAACCGTCCCGTCCGATTAGGTGACGGGCTTTCCGTTGAGTGATGTCGATCAGAATGATGCGAATTAAGTCAAAGTCCATCAATCACTGAGGCAGAAGAAGAAGAAGAAGGTTTTATTCTTCGTCCGAGTCGAATCCCATCGACCCACACCTTGCTGGTAATAAATAGCACATCTTGCCACTTGGCACGTTGGATTTAGTTTTAGCGCCAAGTAGTATCAATCATGATGCTGATTAGCATCAGATTAAGCTCCAGTACGTGTCCTTGCGGTACGGGACAGAAGAGATTGTTAAAGAATTTAGCAACCTTTTTTTCGCTAACGCTAACACTAGAACCTTGGAGCTGAGTAGTGAAGGAGATGCATTGTAACTGACGGCACTTGGAGTTTCTAAATTGGATGAGATATTCTATGGAAATTGGAGAATTTCTTGTTCCAGTTTTTATCCAAATTTATCCTAATGTAAAGATCCCAGAATAATATAGTTACGTATGGAGTACATTAGAACGTAACAAGTCCAAGATATTTAAGAATGTCAGTATTGTATTGTTGTGAAGTATGAAACAGTGATTTCTATCGTAACGTGATGTAACGCCTTTTTCAACAAATCCTTTCACGAGTGTCATGGATATTCGCCACCATCTATCACAATCGTTACTATATCGTTTTATAATGATGAAGGACGGCTTTCGTCCCCATTCGTCCCCCTAGCTTACGTCAATTGAAAGAAGCCTCTTTAGTTAGTTTATTATACCGGCAGATCACCCAAAAAAAACCTCACTTAATGCGCTAATTGTGACCCTTATGTACCGGCATGTCAACAGTGGCATCACGCATCCCAAACAAATCCCCTTTTCCAAACTAAGGTATCGTTTGACACGGTCCCTTTCAGAGTATCGTTTAGCATTTCCCCTACGAAGATCGTCCAGCTTCAAACAGCAGCTACACGCTGCAAGAATTCTAATGACACTCAATTGCTGGAAAGTGGGAAAATCAACTATTCCTGTTCTAAAGGGTGCAGCCGGGAAACTGAAACCTGAACGGTAACGAATTTTCCCACCCAAAAAAAATAACAAACTATCCATAAACTGCTTGAAGTGGTACTCATGATCTAGACAGATTCCCTGCTTTTGCAATTGAATGTTTCACCACCGCGTGCTACAACTCACCAGGGGGATCGCAGAGGGGTTTTTGGTGGTAATAAATTGATGAACTAAGCCCGCATCGTTGAGGTGCATTTCGCATGCAGCGTGAGGAACTATAACGGTTCAGAGATTCCTTGCTTCACCCAAAAGAATCGGAAGTATTTAATGTACCGGTTGCTGTCGGCGATTCTGCCGTTTTCTGACGCTTTATCCGGGTGGAACAACAGTGGGGAAAGTACAACGAAAGCGTTCACACGTGACCAGCACGCGTTTAGGCCAATTGTCCGTTCGAGGACTTCCATACAGCGAGACCCCTATGTTAGCGTACTTTTTCCGAGAACCCGAGAACCCGTGAAGGGACACACAGTTTGTGAAACTGTGTTGTTTTTAAAGCAATGCCGCGATGGGAAATTATCCTTGTTTTTTGCTTTTGTAACGGTTAATAAAACGTATTTATGCTGGTGTTTGGGAAAATGTGAACCTTTTCCACGCGGAATGCAGTATTCTCATCGTCATTATGCTCTATCATTAAAGAATTGCAACCGTTAGTTTAGGATGCATTGTAAAAGAATATGCATAGAGATAATACTTAAAATTCATTATGCATAAAGACATATTTAAATCCCATTTGATGATATCATGATCCAGAAGAATTCATTAGGGATAATTTTTGAAGTAGAAAATATCCCTTGTAGGCATTATTTTCTTTTTTTTTTTGAAGATAAAAATACAATTAAAGCAAACATCCAGTGTGCCGAAGTAATCAAATAATTATGACAAGTAATTATAAATAAAAATGTAAAATGCTCTAAACTAACCGGAATAAAATCATACATTCAGCAATAAAGACTGAGCAGTACTTTTTAATCGTCCCATGTTTCCCATGGGAAGCAATTAAAGTGATAAGCTTTAAACACGCAAGCTGGAAATTACGAACAAACCATGATAAGCCCATGGTTACACAGCAAGGGCAGCCATAAACCGTTCTGCTGCTAACGGCAATCATTCAACTGGCCGAAATAGCTCAGTTGGGAGAGCGTTAGACTGAAGATCTAAAGGTCCCCGGTTCAATCCCGGGTTTCGGCAAACAATTTTCTTTTTGTATGTATTTTTACACTTGCCATTAATTCTTCCTTGACACAAAGTAAATAATTTAAACTTAATAAAAATAATAAAAAAAAAATATTTGAAACTTTTTATGGAATCATTTAATGTTATATTATATTATCAGGAACTTGTACTAATCAATAATTTCATAAGTTCAAAGCTCACAGCTTGTATAAGTTTGTAAGCTTTGGTTTTTTTAAATTTAATTTTTAAGTATTTTCAACAACAATTATTACCCTTCATTTATTACACATGTATAATTTTTTTTTTATTTGTAAAAAACAACAAATGATATAAAATAAAAAAGTTTTTCTGTTCTAAGACATAAAAGAATTAATTAACTAGAGAAAATATTATACCATCAAGCGGGAAAGAATAATTTTATTTCATTTTTTATAAGATTTCGTTAAAGATAATTAGCTACCAAAGAAAAAAAGTATCAACTGTGTCCAAATGTGTTCAAAATGACAAAATATTACACATGAGAACAACATGGTGCAAGCAAACAGCGACAGCTTAATTCAATTTGATGACATCCACTTGTTGTGTGTCGGACAATTCGCCGAAAACAGAGTTCCAAAACAAGCGGAACAAAAACCATTCGAGAACAACCAATTTTCCATTCTTGCATTACGAGCATTCAGCATAAATTAAGGCTTCTGCTTCTGTGCTTCACCCAATTACGTTCGTACAGTGTGGATGCAGCCATCGGAACCGCTTGACCACCTTCACAATCAATCATACATTTTTCACCACTTTCACTGTCAGTTAGTGGGTGGCATTTTCTTTTGTTTCCGTTTTTCCACCTCGTGCGGGAACGGTCGGAAACAAACCACGAAACGATGCACGGGGCATTTCTGCCCCATGTTGACTCGTCCGGACGTCCGGAAGTGGGTCATGCGTTTGTTACCGAACGTATTGGATGGTTCCGGCTTCGCGCCACCGTTAAGCCACACACTAAATTACATTGTAATGTGACGGGGGTTTTTTTTTTAACCCACCCGCTTACCACATTACACCCGTTCCGCAATGCTCGCGTTACGATCAACACAAAAGCGTAACGCAGCGATGGCAACGGTTTTCCGCGTTGTGTTACACATTGCAAGCGTTTGTAAGCGCCAGTAAATGGTTTAACAATGGACCCCATTTTCACGTTTCGAAATCGGAAGTGGCAAGCCAGTGACATACGAAAGCATTCATTTGAGCTGGTGCATTATTATCGGAATGTAAACCAATTATTTATGACGATATGGTCGATATATTGGGGATTCCAGGCGAGGTAATAGATATTCTAATTCAGAGAACAACACAAGAGCTCATTAATAAAAAAGATTCAACTGGCTAATGATAAAAAATGTTTTTAAATTTAAATCAAAAGTGATGTTTTTTTTGGATATATTGTGCTAATCTCCTATTGATTTCTAGGAAATATGAAGTACATCAACATTCTCAAAAATGTAACAATATGTATGAAGCGTGAAAGTTTGACCAGATTAGAACATGTACAAAATATCTAACAAAGAGTTCTAATAACTCCCATTTTGATATTGATGCGACTCTGTACGATCTTCATTGTCTTATACTAAAAGAAAAATTTCGAAGTTAAACTTTCAATTATTAAAAGCTTCAATCACTTCGAAAGTAACAAAAAGTACCGATGTAATAATGAAAAACAACACGAATGAAACTAAAATTCTTAATTGAACATTCTTCTTTTAATGTCCCTTTAATGTCCCCTAATGACTGTAACGCTTCATTTACTTTTGGAGTTAAACAATTCTGTTTAATGCATGACTTTAACATATCCAATCCGTAGTATGTACTCCAAAAAACATGAAAATAACATATGCTAACAAAAATAAAAACACTCAAAACGCTTAGTTGTCCAACTGTTAAAAATGCTAGATTAATTATTCATAGTTTCTTCGTTGTACCGAAAAATCGTTCAGCAATTGTTTTGTTTTTACTGTCAGGAAGTTACTCCAGTCCATAAGTAAATGGTTTTGAATTTTTTATTTATTGTTTAATTCCATGTTTTGTTTTGACAGTGTATAAGCATGTGTATAAATATAATTAACACTTCAAGTCGTTTGCAATTTATTATTGAGTTATGGAAATTTGCTGATGTTTGATTTAAAAGATAAAAAGTCTACAAAAGCCTGTCCTTGATTTCACTGTTTACTTGAGAATAATAACACACAAAAGCGAGTCGAGTCGAGATTTGAACCCAAAACCATTCCACTACTAAACCGGACTTGGGTAGGCATACTAAATTATCGATCACGTCCCTAAGTGTATAAAAGCCTTAAGCCGCGAAGCACTGTTTTCGCTTCACTAAACCTAAAATGGTTGTTTACATTTATTTAAGTTTAATAGTTGATTTTTCCCCCCATTTAAGTTAACAATTCAATTTGGACGGAATTGCAATTTTATGGCAAAAATATACATTTAAACATATCTTATCATATCATTGAAATGTTAAGTAATAATTCAAAAGCAACGAAAGATATTTTACCAATTGTCAAAAAAATGAGACGCGCCTTTTAGATTCCAATCAATCGAATTACCTTCCATTAGGTTCTTATATATATTTCCCCAGCACTATCGTTCCAACCTGCTGGTCACAATACGATTGTGTGGGGAGGATTTATGGTCCATGGACAAAAGTCTGCGTAACACGGACCCGTTCGTCGAGGAACAGATCGTCCAGTGCGGACCCGGATCTTGTGTGTGTGTGTGTCTTACTCGTCGGCGCAAGGCAAACGATCAGCTGTCATCATGCGCGCGGTTTCGATTTGACATTTCGCACATCCGTTTACCTTCGGCAGGGTGTTGCAAGGCGCACTTAGAACGATTCTCTTTGTCCGCGTGCTTTATTGACTGTCTTTGAAGATGTGTTTACCGACACGTTCCCTCCAAAACACACTCCTACATCCCTCTGACTTTCGCAGCATCCGTCACCCACAGTACACTGATACACGATGCAAATTCCCATGGGACATCGGGCACAGCCCAACAAAAATTTTGTTCATCTGCCGCAGCCAGTACGGCTGGCGGGTAATGGACAGAAACGACAACAATATCAACCATTACTACGGGCCGGATGGTTGAGATGGTAGGAAAAAACGTTACGAAAGCACCTTGGCAAAGGTCGTACAAACTAGTGAACGATCACGACGATCGCGGCGATGATGATGGGTGCATGATGGAGAAGGTGGTTCACACTGAGGCTCAGTTTTATTTGTGGCTCGGAAGAGAGAAAAAAAACAACAAAAAATCACGAAAAAATAACACCAACTTTGGCACGTCAATTCTCAAGCGCCGGGGTGTTTTTTATGATGGACACATTTACCGCACCTTAAGCTACACTTTGTTTGTGTTCATTGTTTTGTGTTTGAACATAATCACAAGCTATTCGTTTTTTTTTCTTTAGACTGCACTCGATCACTGCGAGTGTAAGCGACGAACCCTACGAATTGGACTTTAGTTACCCCCTGGGGGGAGAGAAGTGAGGAATGGCGTGCCGGAATAGGTGTGTGAGGTAATGCTTCCTGTCAATTTGGTTGCACGCGTAAGATTTGTATCAGTCGCCGATGTGTGAGATGAAGATTGCAAATGTCATCATCACCACGGAGAGGTTAGAAGAAGCACAAGGAACGGGAGAGATGGGGGAAAAAAGTTCCCAATTATGCCATTATGCAGTCATAAGCGATTTGTCACTCTCACTTTCAGGTGTCAGGTTGGCAAACTTGATTGAAGCTGTACGTTTTTAGGTTCGTTTCATTTTTACACATTTAGGTTGGTTATATAAACACCATTGCCAAAACAGTTCGTCTATTATTTATTTTGATTTTTTTGTTTCGTTTTTTAGTTCTTTTATTTCTCTAAAGTTAGTATTGTTTTTTTTTGCGTTAGTTGATTAGATTTTTTTTTTAATTTTTTTCGTCTTCTTACAAAATTTTAGTTGCATTTAAATCTTTCCTAGTTTTGCTTTTAATGTTTTTGTTTCTTCTATACCGACTGATCTGTAATATTGGAAAGGAACTAAGAACTTTTTTTTATTTTTCTTTTTTTTTTGTTAGGTTAGTTGCTTATATAAAGAGTTTTTTTTCGTTTCTTTGCTCATTCTTTTACTTGCATTTAAATCTTTCTCAAAATCGCTTTTGTATAAATCTGTTTTGTTTTTTTTTTATACCGACTGCTCTGTTATATTAGAAAGGAACTATACACGTGCCACTCGCACTTCCTAACTGTTGCTTTTTTGTCAGAAGAACTTCCGCTTAGAAAGGTTTAACCCCCCCAAACCCTCTAACTCTTCCACTCCTCCCCACTACCCATACGTTCACATTCCGGAACACCGAACTAATCGCGACTGAGAGAGGTAAAAGCGTAGCTACAGCCCACACGGCCCAACTGTCAGCATCGATCAAGTGGGAAACGAACAAAAAAAAAAGGTAAAACTAAACCAAAACGGTACCAGAAATCGCCACCATCGCTGCGGAAACGATTGCGCGAGCATATTTGCGCTTGGCCGAGTATGCAAAACACGCCTGACCGTACACATGTTTTGCACCGATTCCGTGTCCGTTTGGCTGGCTCGGGTATGGCCGTAAATCAGCACACGGATTAGCCTTTCGCTCGTTTAATTATGGCGCTTTGCTTGGTATGAGCGTGCGCGCGCACTCGCACAGGAACTCTATCGAGTTGCGACCTGACGGAAACTGACGAGCCGTAACGCCAATGAAAGCATAAGCGCTACTTGCTGGCTTATGGGTTGGTACAATTAAGGCACAAATTGGTTAGTATAAAGCAATGGTTCTACAAGTGGGTAATTAAATGGAAGTGAGGAAAGAAGTGGTTAAAGTGATTGTTTGACAATAATCAATCGATTGGTGGATTTTAGCTGTTTGAATTACATCATACGATCGAAAGTGAATTAATAAATTCGTTTTTTAATGTCTGCACTAAATGTCTCAAAAACTTAAGTTCAAGGCGAAAACAAGACATTTTACATGTATGATAAGAGCGCTGGACAAAAATGTTTCGTATATTAAATTTTAGCTTCAGAAAATAGAATATTTTACATGTAAAAAGTTGTATGTCAAAGAAGTGATTATTTTTCTGGGTTTGGATTGCTTTATTTGAATCTATTTTGTTATTTTTAATTTTAATTAGTCTTTGATAAAGGGCCGAAGGGTTTAAATGATCAAAATATAGTCTAAATTAGATGAATTATTGCTTAACTAAATTTCTAAATTACTTCTTTTCAGTATAAGTATTTATAAGCTTAGGGCAGTTTTTTTATGGACCAATTAAATTATTTTATAATTGGAATAGTTAATCAGAATTTTAACTATAAAAGCCAATCCAAGAGTGATTTAGTCGGGTGTCCGATTGTCCGTGCAGTTCGGAAATGGCAGTTTTAAAGGCTAATTGACATATTTACTGTAAACCCGATTATGGCAAATTATAAACACTTCTTTTGCGAATGATAAAATTTGCTTAACGATAGCCATAAATTAGGCTTTTTTGGAACGATAAATTACTAAGAAAAAAAAAATCGTGTACTTCAAAAAACCGGATCCCATTACACATTATTTACTAATATTTTTCAAATATTATTCGTGTTGTTTACTTATCCGTGCCAAATCCGACATTCGACGTTTCACTGCATTTCGTAACTAAATTAGATTTTATATCAGTAAAATACAATTTTACTTGAAAAAGTTTGCCTTTGAAACATACAAAAAACAAAATCCCTTCGTAACCTGTACGCATCACACGTTCCGGTTCGTTTACGATTCTGGTCAGCAGCGGTTCGAAGAATTTTTCGAATTAAAAATAAAACCTTTCAAACTCCACACTCATTCACGCATTCTATGCGTAATCCGATCGTCCGCGTATTCGCGTCCCAGACCGGGCAACGCGTTGACCGGTTGGAACTTTCCACGGTTAGAATGCTTATTGGTTCATTAGACTATTCAAACCTGTCGGGCCCATCGCGGATGTGGTCGTGGAACGTACACGTTCCTTAATACCCCCCTGAAAGATTGGATCGTAAAAGTGAAGATGGTAAGCGTTCTTTACCGACCCCTGTCGGGCACATCAGTCCGACGCTGACGAGGTTCTTGAAGAATTCTACGTCCAGTTAAGAAATGGCCATTTCTGGCACTGATCGTTAGCGGGTTTTCCTCCCATAGCTTCACCTTTCCAAACTTTAGCATTCTCCCGGTAATGTTCACAACATGTCGCGCATTTGTAAAACCCGCGCCGAGTGACGCGTGACAGGAGTTACATTCTACATGGGCCGGTAAAAAAAACCCCTGCAGATGGTAGGGGCATTTGAGCCGTACGACTTCGATGGGTTGGTGTGACTCGATAATGTATAATTTAAATTGTTAATTGAATTCAGCCTCTATGGCTGCGGGCCAAAGTACGGGAAACACCTCAGAAGCCTCAGAGACGGTGGCCCGAAAAGGGCCAATATTGCACGCGACGCGGGAGGGATTGTGGACGTAGTAAAGCAGGATGCGGCTGTTATGACGTGTCCGGTTTATTTATTTACCATTATCATCCAATGTTCGCGCTGTTTGTTTGGCAGGGAGCGGTCAATACTCAGCTGACCTGAGAACTATTGTAAGGCGGGAAGAAGTCACGATGTTGGAGATGAATTAAGGATGGGATGATGAAGAGGGGAGTACGTTCTGCTAGGTTGGCGTTGATCACCATCAGAATGAATATACGATCTTCATGGTAGAAGTGATGATAATCGTGCAATCACCAATAACAAACAAAGTATTTTATTTCCGCAATTAATTGCCCATTTCCTATGAATGTTAAGTAAATCACTTTATATTAGCAATTGTTGCTGAAATCTTTAAATCTTGCTTAATATAGAAAAGGAATGCGTAGATAAATTTTTATTTTTAGCTTATTTTCAAATAAGATTAAAATAATGATCATCTCTGTACTTAAACCAACCTTAATAATATTGAAATAAATTAGTTTATATAGTCTTGCTGTTATGATAGGAATTAAAAGGATGTTAAGTTTGCTTTAAAATTGTAAGGGCATTATCTGAAGGTTGTTACCATCGCACAGCAATAGATTAAAGTAAGTTAAAACTTGATTTGAATTTTATCGCATTTGTTCGAAACACGAAAGCAAGGATTTCTATCAAGATATGATTTAGGTCGCTTTTAAAGTGAATGTCGGCCTTTAAGTACAGTGGAGCGCCGATTATCCGGGTACCTTTTATCCGGCTGTCTCATTATTCTTACAGCTCGGAAGTGACCAAAGGCAAATTGACATATTAACAGCAAAACCGATAATGGCAAGAATTAAAAGCCTCAATAGCGAATGATAAAATTCCCTCACGTTCGACCAAACAGAACAGATTTATTTTGCAATGTGCATCCGTGATATTCGCTTATCCGGCAAGGGCTGAGTCTGGATGAGCACGGAAAACCGGCGTTGCACTGTAATTATTATAGTATTTTATTCTAGTAATAAAATTCTAGACAGTTTGTATAAATAATGAACTGTAATTAAAATCTAATGAATAAGCATTTAATTACTCATTTTTTTGTTGTAGCATGAGGTGTTCTGTTACTTTTTTTTTAGTTTAGCATTTATTTAGGAGACAATTTATCAAGCAAATGTTTTTTAATGTTCATTAATATAACGTGCAAAGATTTACAAGCTTTTAAATAATATTTTTTCAATTAATTTTATTTCTTTCATTTAGTTTCAACTCCGGGATAGTTAGTTCCATTTTCTTAACTCACTGTTTTACTTTAGGGTACATCACATTGCTTCCGGCTATATGTTTCAAACATGCAAGTAAAACAAAAACCCAAAAAAATCTCGTCTTATTAGAAGTTCCCGATGTTGCCAAGTGACGTAACATCAATCATCATCAAACTCGGCCACATTAGACACATGCAGGACACGTGTGGAAGGGCCAAAAATAAAACACTCCTGTCCGGGACCCGGAATGACCTGGACGTCCTTCTTCTTTTCTACTCTTGCTCTTTGTTGTGAAGTGTGCAATAGCGAACGATCCCTGATGCCGTTGCCCAGATCCTTTACGGCTGAAACGTTTCGATCGTTTAATTATATCTTGTGGCCTTTTAATCTCCCACCCAAAAAGGTCGAAGGATGCCTTGAACTTCCCGTTGAAAACTTTAATTTTAATTTCCCTCTTTTTCTGTTGCTTTTCCATGGCTTTTAGAGGGTTTTTTTTCGGTTTGACCTTCGTGCCCGTGGATCGATTGATTGACGATGAATTCGGTGAAATTCGTTCAAATATTTCGGGCTAATATACGATCTCATTCAACCCCAAGCTACCGTCAGTTGGAATCTTTCAGAGGTGGAAAAACTAGTTTCAATTGCTTAGGTTTTTAAACGTTTTCTTTTTAGAACAGTTTCGGACTGACTCCTTTTAACACACCAGTAGCAACAAATAGAAGTTACGGATGTTGTCAGGACGTTCAGGTCAAGCATAGTATTAGCGTTCACCGATTTATGGGCACGGGTTCAGCTAATGCTACGAGCGAGAACCCAACGATCGAGGATGTGGCAACCGAACGATCAAACAACGGGTCGGAGGATAATGAAGGACGATCCTCTGCTTCCACGCACGTCATCCCATTCCCTTCGAGTTGTTATTCTTTCCTGTTAGCGCACTATAGGCTGCTGGACCTTGTTTGTCTTCTTCGGTGCGTTGTGGTGAGTTGAATATAAATCAGACCCTTTTTTCGTAGCTTTTTTCGTTTACACTCTTTGCACTTTTCGTTTTCGTTCTGTTTGCTATTTTGTTTCATTCACTCTAATCCAATGGTATCACATATTCCGGCTGTACACCTGCAAGGGATCAATTCGGAAGATGGAGAAAAAAAGGGACCTGTAGAGAAATGTAAAGCTTTTTCTTTTTTTCGGTATTCAACTATTTCACTTTGTAAAGCTTTTGAAAGCAAAATAATCAATACAGCAAACGGAAACCGTTGAATTTTGTTCCTTTGAATGCTGCTGGATGCATTTTCATTTAGAAGGAAGGGGAGATTTTTACTAACCTGTAAAGAAATGTATGTTAAGCAATATGTTATTTGCACCCTCCTGAGATAATGTTTTCAACATTACAGTAGAAGAAAAGGGCGAATAAAATGTCATTCGGGTGCAATTAATTTTTTCTATCTATTGTAGGGTTTGTTTTGTTCCATACTGTCTTACAGGGTTTCCAGTATTCTTTATACAAAAAACACAGTATTTTGAATCGTGTAAATTAAATTACGCAGCAGTGTTTTTGTCATTGAAATTGCAAGACAATTGAAAACGGGTTTGTTGTGCACTAGTACATAAATTCTGGAAAATATCTTCGAAAGTTGTTCCGAAAGTAAATCATTGTGCAGTTCTCATAACATCGAATCGGCTTTTTTATACATTTCTTATTCCTTTCCTTCTCCTCTTTCCTTAAACATGCGATATTCCCAGTAACTGGTAATGCTTATTTGAAATATAATTGAACAAAAACAAATAATTATCTCTGATATTACAGGGTATAGGGTATTCTTTCTAAGGGATCGCATGTGAAGCTAATCATTTTTTTACTCCAACAAAAATTTCGTTTTTTAACAATGCCTAAAATGAATCGGAGTCATCTTCGGTGCTCCAAACTATTCAGGATTTGAATGCGAGAAAGTTCCTGATATCAACTTCGGTTCTCCTAAAGACTACGATTAGTCCGGATTACTCTGAAATACGTCTGCGGAATTATACCAATATTTCAGATTTTTCCAAATCTATTCATTTCGTGCAGTTTAAGGGCGATTCTCACANAACTGTGAGATTCTACCCATGTCCATGATGACTTCGACTAGCAGCAGTAGTACGGAACCATCTACCACTACCACAACCGATGTGTCCAGCAGTGATACTTCCTCGGAACTGTCGACAACTACTCTCGCGTCGGAAAGTCTTGAAACGTACCGCAACTCAACGCAATTGTCAGCTAGCGAAGATTACCTGAACGATGAGTACAGCTCGGAAGATCTAGACAACGAAGCTTAATGCGCAACAAGCGATCTTGCAGCTGCAGTTGCAATTTTAATTCATATTATTTATTTCATTTACTTTACTTAACTTATATTGTTGCTACCACAACGAAAACATAATGCGAAAAGAAATCACCTTTTTTTAAACCATTTATGTCCGTTTAGGCATGAGTTTTACTCACGTGGAAGACTTTCCAGCAGATCGATCACCATTTTGTTACTTTCAAGTATATCACACCTGTTGCTTTGCTTTTTTGCCGCCTTAAACGTGCGCTGCTGCGGATGGCCAAAGGAGAAATTTTTCCTACACTTTGGTGCGATCGTTTTTTCGCCTTCGATCTTCGATAGTGGTGTGTTTGAAGCGCAGGCGGCAACACTTTCCGTGTCCATTGGTACACCTGTTTTCGAGCCCTTACTTGATTTCGGTTGACTGTGCGTTTGCTTATCAAAGCGGAAGTTGTGCGGGAACTTGTGCTCCCGTATGCAATGATCTCTACGCTCGGGGGGATCTTTGCTGCGATGTTTACACTCTTCGAGGTAGCAAGCGTACTGCAAAAAAGGTAGGTAAATTATCAATCATTTGGGAACAATTTAATGGAACAGTGTTTTTAGCCTTACCATCGGACGATTGGCTGCTTGTACTTGTGCGGCAAAGTATGAATCATGCGTTTCGGAAAGGTGCAGATCGAGCAAATGGGCATTTGGGAGTGATTTTTTACACTGTGCACACGTATAGCGATGCTGGGCATTGTAATGCAGTTCATATTCAACCACGGATTGGCAGAAAAAGTTACAATCGGGAACATTGCAACTTATCTCACTGGAAAACAGGTGGGAAAGAGGGTTAAATTGAAACTTCGCTCGATGCTGGTAGGAAAAGGCTTATTCTATTGCATACTTACACATCTTCCGGTTCTGAGTCGGCCTCCGGGAATTCGCTTAAAACTCCAAGCTTTACGAATGGTTTGATGTAAATGTTCCCATCACGAAAGAACTCATCATCTTTTGCACGAGCGCCGACTGCGAAGCGTTGTAATAACTCTAGTACCGTTTCTTTAGCAGTAAACTCCATTGCTGTATTCCACGTTGGTAACACTTTCAACTGTTTTCTTAGCTCAATAGCTAATAATATTTCAGAAACGGTTATGGAAGGCGCTGCATTTACAGCTCCACCAAAATGCATTTGTTTTGTGTGTTTACTTTCCTAAAAATGCCGGCGAAAGAGATAGACATGCCATCTGTATGGCGATATCTCTTTTTGTCAAAGCTGTCAAACTTCGGCAATGTTCGTGCACGCTGAAAACAGCTGTTATTATACCAGTTGTAATGCGCTGAGCACGTTACAATTCTTAAAAAGATATTTTCGAAAGGAAAATAAGTACTTTTCATTTAGAAAAGTGATTTAAGATCTCACAGAAGGTGTTCAAACAAACAACCAAAAGAGCCCAGTTCAGTTTGATCTCTCTCTCCCTCTGGAAACGGCATTGAAAGGTGACAGTGAAATTTCATGAAAGTAACATTTGAGATATGAAATATTTCATACAACATTTTGAATGAAAGATTTCATACTTTTCAGTGCATTGCACGCAGTGAGGATAAATGTGTACATTACCCCGATCAGACTTTATTGGCCGCGAAGAAAATTTTAAATTCGGACTTGTTATAAGATTTGTGGCAAAATAAAGCTTATTTTTAGAATAAAACTGCTGAATGATGTTTCTTCATAATTCAGTAAAGCTTAGAATTTTAAATACAAAATAAAACAAAACCAAAAAAAGTCTCGAATGATAAGACACAAGAATGTTTCAATACACGTGGATGTGTTTCATCTCATCAGTTATATACTTTCATCACACTATTGAGAATGAATCATCCATCAACGGAAGTAATGATTGTGTCTTTTTTCATTTCTCATGCATTAATTAAGCGAACATCCATCTTGCGAGGCTAAGTTGTCTTTTCTAATGATGTTTGTTAAAATTTTAAAGAAACGAATGAGTTAATGCAGATTAATTATGGCTGATCCTTCCTTCAGGTTAGCTTTTTGTTCAGGACAGCGACTCAAAAACTCGACAAACATCAAATTATCAAACGAAAAAAAACATTCGTCTCCAGAACACGCTAACATCAAGCGTGAAGCGAAAGGAAGGGGAAAAGAGAGGGGACATACACAGTCGTAGGTACTTTGCCTCAATTACAATAACCCCAACAGAGTAATGCAGTTCCAGACAGGGCTGCATTAGGTTGGACATGGTTTTTCGTTGGCACAAAGCAACTGCCACTTGTTGCCACCGGACAGTTCGGTAGTTCGGGACAGACCAATGATGATGANCCCGTTACCAAAATTCTCCTTTGCTCAAAAAACAAGACAAGCCGGCTAATGCTACCATGCCAGCGATACGGTAGCAGCAACTGTGAAAACATTTTTGCGGACACTAATTGGTAGGTTCAAGTTCAGGGTTACCCGTTTTCTGGTACCTTTCGTGCACGCATGTTCCAGCGTGACGTTGTGACAGCCGGCGTCGATCTTGCGCCATCCAGTGAAGCCCTTTTTCTCGAGCTGCTGAAGCTGCTATGCCAATAAAAGGCCAAAAGCTTTACACAGGAACTACTGATGGCAGTGCCAATTAGGCAATTGTTCTTTACAAGGCTTCGGAATTGGAATTACACGCTACCACACCGATAGTTGTAAGGTTGGATTTTAGTTAAATGTTATGCATGAATTTTGTTAAAGAATGAGCAAAATGCATTACTCTTACTTTATTGTAGATTGTGCAATTAAGCAAGTAGTAGATTTGTTAAGAACGAGAGTTTATAAATCAAGAAATCAGTTTGCAACAAGAAGCATTTAAAGTTTGAAATATCTAGATTTTTTTGGGGATTTTGTTAGTCTAACTCAAAACAACATGTATTTAATTTTTATTACTATCTATTATAAAAAAGTATCTTTATTAATGTATACGTTACACTTTTACAGATTATTCCGATACCCCTCCTTTACCTTTACTGAATTAAATACCAGAATATAATAAAAATACATTATCGAACTTCAGAAAATCGTTATTTTGTCCCACACTAGCCCCATAGTTCAAACATAGTTTTAGTGTTACTATTTAGTATTAGTAGTACGCTTCGAAGTATAATATGTATCTGAACCATTGTATTTTGTTAAAAATTATAACTTATCTCATGTGATCATTGAGCTAGACCAAAATAAACAGATAAGTTTGGAGAGGACTTTCTCAGGACACCAAAGACAAGGATTTAGCAATAAAATCATACGTCAAGAAGGTCTCACCAAGGAGGTCTAACGAATGCGTTAAGAAATGGGAACTTTAAAAATCAGACTTAAGGGGATCATAAACACCTTAAGTAAGAAATGCATGTGCAAATCATCTGGAAGCAATAAAAATTAAAATGTATTTGGGACGAAGGACGATATAACAGCAAAACAGACCTCTTTCAATGTGTTTGTTTAGGATGAAAATGGAGAAAGGAGAATAAGACCAACAAATATCACCATAATGCGTATGCGAATATGCACAAACACCATCAAACATTGTTAGTATATAAGGTAAAGAAATTTGTTTAATAAACTCAGATTCAATTCTGAAGCGAATGCAGCTACCCAGCTCAAAGCTTCTATAACGCAACAAGCGGATTCAGAATTCAGAACATCAATGGAGAACGTCTCGATTTTCATTGGAATTCTTGAGCTCTCCTTAGGATTTGCTTTGAATCTCACCCGAGTCTACTGAACTCATCCGAAATGTTACTGTTACTGGATTGTTCCACTTTTACGGGATACGTTCCCATATACCAAGAACACTAGCGGGAAGTTTAATGAACAATTTGCGAACAATTGAACTACAGACTCGGAAGTCCGATCCTTCACGCGGCCTGACCTGAGTTTGCCACATTGCAAAAACTTTCGTGAGTCCTAAAGATTGTTTTAAGAGTGAACCGTACAGCTTCAGCGCATAAAAATGAAGAAAAATAAACGAAAATGTTAAAACTTAATTATAAAATTAAGAGAAGTCACAATAAATGGGAAATTCAATTGCTACTATAAAATAAAACGGTGCAAAACAATAAACAAAACATGAGCAAATTGATTTGAAAACGGAAAGAAATAAAGTAGTGTAAATTAGTTAATAAAAATTGATACTTATTTTGTACGGAAAAATAATTTTACAAACTATGATTTAATTTTTCTATAATTCAAACTTAATCGACTTAAAAATAAATAAATAATATATATATAAATAAATAAAAAATAAAATAAATATTTTAGTCCGAAAATTGACATTTGTTTGTAAAACATGGTACACATAATATATGAAAAATAAAAATAAACATCATAATTCAAGCCATTTTCTTCCAATAAATAAACAAGAAAGCAAAATTAAAAACAACCCAAAAAAAAGAAGTGTACATCACTCATTAAACAAATTAATTTATTCAACCAACCACTACAAGCAAGTGTGAAACAAACGTGGCATCAGTTGAAACATTTTCCCGATCGTCACCAAACACAAACATCATCGCTCCACGCTTCATTACTAACCTCCAGCTGACAGGACCTCCTCGAGGTGGAAAAACGTTGCGTGTGGGAAAATTCTCCACTTTCCGTGCATTTTCCATCTGCCACCTTCCGCGCGGGGGCATAAAACCGGCAAATTGGTTTGCAACAAAACAAAGCACCCTCAAACGCACAAGAATGGTGGACCATTTTCCTTCCCCCCCCCCCCGGATTGCACTGTGCTGTAATTTCATTCTTTCACTTTATTTTTTGTTCTTTCCTTTTCTTTCTCCGGTTCGATTTCTCCCAGTAGAATCTTGGTCGGTGTCAAGGTTTCGTTGTACGTGAGCACAATGAGGAGAAGAGCAAAGAAAAAAAAAAGCCCGGTTGCACAGACGGGCAACACGCAAACGTAAAGTGAGAAATTGCATCGCTGTGTATGGACGATCCTCGGCATTTCGGTGTTGATCGTTCTGCTGCACATGCACTTCGCGCTGCACATGGCAACACGGCCTGGTAGCATAGGTTAGAGTGCGACCCAGACGCACACGTTTGTAATGCTTATGAAATGCGTTTTACGTTACATTTTACTTTTTTTCTCTATTTATTTTTCGGGCTGTACGATTTACGGTAAAGACGATCGAGGCGCGTACAGTTACAAAAGCAGGGGAGAAAAGAAAACCAAAAAACAAAAAAAGAGGATCACGAAAAGGACACTGGCGGGGAGTTTGGTAGTGGTAAAGGGCGGGAATTGGTTTTGGTTTCAACGTTGCACATGCTCAACGTTCCCACGCATGATCGTTTCAACCCGGCATAGGATGAGTTTGGTCTTACCATAAGGGAAAATGAAGGACACAC
>CM028118.1:23949075-23975205 GCA_016170025.1 Anopheles vaneedeni | reverse complement strand
GGGAATATCATTTGGATTAAGAATGGCAATAATTTAAGAATTTTCAATTAATCAACGATATTCTCTAATCGCCACTCTAATTATACCACACGAATCAAGATTGAGCACTCAAAATGTTAGCTTCAATTACAAAAGGCATGTTTTAGGGCAAAGCTAGGTTTGCCGGGTAAGCTAGTTCTTATTAACATTTGATATAAAATTTACTATTGGCTATTCGCGGGCCGCATAAAACCACTTCGAGGGCCGCATGCGGCCCGCGGGCCCTAGGTTGCTCATGCCTGATATACACAGTTTCCCAACAAAAAAAAATGCTCATCATACATTCATGCAAAACTTCAAACATACCTAATTATATGCATATTATCATTCACAAAACGTACAACTTCAAGCAATTGCATATGTGTTGCATACCCGCCAACCGGATGAAACCAATCCCTAAAATAGCGAGAAAAGAAAGCAAAAGCAAAAACAACAACCACTCATAAAAACCCAAAAATATTTGCATCCCACATATGGCACAAATATGTTTCACTATGTCAGCCCTATGTCCCCGGGTGTGTTACGACGGGACTTCCATCTTCAATTTATGCCGCACAAATTTTAACACATTTTACATTTGCCAAAAAACACAGTTCGGTTTTTTTTTGCTCCGTCCGAAATCATCTCATCCCGTACCCATCATCATCCATTTTATGACACAGCGGACCGGAAAAAGGGTCCGGCATCATCTGGTCCCCCGCCCCGCGTCATCGCAGCGGTTCAATGTGTAAAACGATGGCAAAAAAATATGGTAACTTAAAATTTGAAACAAAACCCCTTCTTGAGCGAAGGACAGACAGTCAGCCAAAAAAAAAAAATAAACAAAACAACAAAAAAACGCCTTGCAAAACGCCGCACATCATGGGTAACCCATGGCAGAAGAAAGAACAGGATCCCGCCAAGAGTAATCATACTTCATTCAAACAAAAACTGACGCCAGGAAATTGCAAATTACACATGCACACACTACACCCCCTCTCTGCCGCTGTGTTTCGTCATTTTTTGGTGTCGATTCGACGTTATTTTTGTTATGTTTTTGTTTTTTGNGAGTAATCATACTTCATTCAAACAAAAACTGACGCCAGGAAATTGCAAATTACACATGCACACACTACACCCCCTCTCTGCCGCTGTGTTTCGTCATTTTTTGGTGTCGATTCGACGTTATTTTTGTTTTGGTTTTGTTTTTTGCTCCGTTCGCTCCTATCTCGTTTCTCGTTTTAAGGGATTTTTGTTCCTTCGTTCGCTACGTCTACGCCTCGCAGGCGTTGCGGTTTGAACCTTAAGTTCTGAGCTGTGGTGCACGTGTTTTTATTGGTTTTCTCTCTCTCTCTCCCTCTTCCCTATCTTCCTTTGTTTTATCTCTCAACATCATCACCATAAATCTTGGTGCCAACATAGAAAGCCTCTTTACGGGACCCCAGCATCATGATCGGTACTGGGCTGGGTAAGACCAATTGCAGACCCTAGGCGACATGGCGAAAACTTAGCATCGTATAGCAAAACCTTAAGGGCCCTGTTTCCATAATGTACCGTAAAGTCGTCTGCCTTCTAGCGGCCAGAAACCGTACCCCGAAAAGGATGTGCGAGAAACTGGTGTTTGTGTTTTGTTTTAAAATTTTAATATTATTACGTTTCGGATTTTGCTTTCCGGGCCCTTTCGGTTGCTTTAAAATCTCGTACCCGTACCATAATCCAGACAGGAAGATGTTCTCGGACGTAGTTCCCAAAAAAAAACAAGAAAATGTTGTGCGGCCTCGTTCTAAACTTCCTTATCGAAGGTCGTACATCGAAACGGGGAAACAGATTTCACCGTAACGCCTTTCTGTCGCCGTTTTACCATGCTTCAATGGACCGCAACCTGAACGCGACCCTTAACGTCCTGCTGGCTATAATTTATAACATTTTTTTTTCGGTTATATACAGCAGCCTACTTCAAAATCCCTGGCATGGACATTCCGTGCCGAAACCACAGAAACGCACGTGCACGTGAAACGGGTCGATGTCAAAGGGTCATACCTGAATCTTGCACCGTATTTTTTTTGTTGAAGGGCAAAGGTCAAGCTGAGCACAAGGATGGTAGAGTAAGAGGCTGAACGCGTTCTGTCTGCAATAACCCTTGCTAAACCGGAAGTGCCGTCTTGTTTGTAACCGAGCGAAAAGTTCCAAAAATAAATACTTCAGTAAGGAATAATAGTGTTTCCGTATCACAAGTAATGATCGACAGGGCAACATTAAATTCACAATTTAAGTAAGATTGTTTTCTTTAAGCTAACGTATTTTTATATTGAGTCCACAAATTTCTATCAACTTTGATTTAGAGAAACAGAAATTTATTTCGAGATAGTTATTTTAAATTTTAATAATTTTTGTTACAAAAACGGTTCAATGAGCATTTACTCATGCTTATGCAAACTTACTAAATTTTTTAATTTTCCTAATAAAAAAACTGATAAAATACAACTTAATTAAGCTTAATAAACAAATCATATTTAAGACTTTAACGATTTAGAAACAGTAATTATGTTTTTAATACATCTCTAACAGTAACAAAGTATTTCATGCTTGAAATTTTATTTAAATTTTCGCGATTTCGTTTAAACATCTCAACTATTTTTGAAATAATCATCATTTTATTGATTATTTGTTTAACTATAAAATAATTACGATCTTTTAATATGATTCTAATAATTTATTACAATATTTAATGTTACAAAAGCTGTAAAGTAAAACAAGTAAAATTAAGTAAAATAAAATCTGTACCATAAACAGTAATTGGTTTTTTTATCCATAAACTATATTTCCCTTAAACATTCAAATCACAAATAAACACAAAAGGACCCTCCCCCGAGCGTTATTGAAACGCTTCAATTTAACTACTCCAAACAGACGGCTTAGAATGGGTCTCTCAATACCGATGGTGAGATAATAATGATTACTCATACGTAAGCTGTTTGTAAACAACCATTTTTCCAATCCATCTCCAGCAATACGGACGTACCGAAGCACTACTGGTGGAATTTATTTACCTCCCGGATGGGACAATATGACACTCCTTACCAAGACGTTAGGCGGGACTACGCTTATTCCCAAACCATTTTCCCATGGTTGTCGGGAAAAGGTTTTTCCCTCGCTTTTTCCCCGAAAAGCCAACCGTGGGGCTGAACACGTGGTCGATGATTCGTGGCCGCAACGAACGAAAAAAAAAAGCCGAACGGTTCTCCTGCAAAGCGATTTTTCCCTCTGAGAACCCTTCAACGCGACAAGTCGCAGGAGCGTACACGGTGGTATTTATTTTTAGTGCCGCTGCTACTCAAGAAGGAAACAGCTCTTCACGCATAACGATCATTCTTTAAGCCGAATGGTAAGCTTTTTTTTTGCTTTCATTTTCTCCCCGTCCCGTGACATGGTTGGAACCCCGGGTGAAGTTCCAGTATGCCTCGCATACCCTAAAAGGCTCACTAATTTATTGCGAGTGTAATTATTGGCCGGATGTTGGCACTTGCGTGCGTGAGGTTCTTATGTCAAGGTTAGCAGTTTGGATGGTTTTTTTTGTGTTGCTGTTCAATGTTCGTTGTTTTCGGGCTACTTGTGCGAAAGCCACAACGAGAAAAAGGAGTCATGAAAAATGAACACTTGTGAGAGCTATTTGTTTCTATACGGGGCAGGAACCATTTGACAGGCACCGGTTGGCATTTTGTTGGGCGATTTTTTTGTATTAATTTTTTTAGTTTTTTTTTCGCTTTAGGCAGTTGGTGAAATGAGGATTGTGTATTAAGATAACAAACAGTCAAGAAACTTACATCTTGGAAGAATATCGTAACAACATTACACGGTTTAATTGTTTCATGAAAATTTTATTCAATTCATATTTTAGGATAATGGCTATTCGCCATATTTTTAAACAAAATTTCTATGTAATTGCTTTCCATTTATTTATTTATTTTCATTTTCATCTCATCCTAGATTATTTTTTTAATTGATCAAATTAAGAAAAAAATGGGTTTGATTTAAATGCTACATACATGTCGGAAATACATGTTTTACAGGAATTTCGACTTGTTTTTAACTTTTAATTGAATATTCCATTTCGGTACAGGATTATTACAATAAATGATTAATACTTCATTCCTTGATTATCAAAAATACCGAAATGAAAAAATCTATACACTGTTAAAAAATTAGCCTGCAAACCCTGTATGAATTTTACTATAGTATAAATATTCGAACAGATTGTCGATAGAATATATTAAGAATAAATTAATGTAATAGAAAAACTGAAAGCGCCTATTAAAACGTAACAAATAGAGCACAAATAATAAACTGAACAATTAGAAAGTTCTGGTAAATTTTTGTAAAATACAAGCTTAACTTGCTAGTTTTTAATTCGTATCTGGATATGTAGATAACGAGAACAGAATGATATTTGAAATTTAAATTTATTTCTCAACCTATTACCAACAAACTTACTACAGATGCATTTAAATAAAAAAATTTTAAATATTGGTTTTAATAATGAATAATGAACGAGACCATTTAAATGAAAATGTTTCAGGATACTACTTATTACTTTAGACTACACCTCTTAAATGTTTTTTAAGTTAAATGTATTGATTGATTATTTCGACAATTCCGCATTTCTTAAATATTTCTTCAATTTCTTGAAGAAACGTTAAAAAGTAATTTTGTTATTCTTTACTTTAGTTAAATTCCATTAATTATTTAAAGTTAGATTTTGATGTTTTTGAAAAATTTGCTAGTAGTATTGCTAAATAGCGGTCATTGTGGAATGTAAAGAAAACGACATATTTACATTATAAAGAAACAAAATTACAACAAAATCATAGAGATACAAATTTAATTAAGATTGAAACATTCTCACTATACCACTCGATCACTTAATAAGTAGAGAGAAAACAAATGTATCAAACGAATTCTCGACTTACCCCCGTGGCATAGCACAGTAGATATTCATAAAATGTCTAATTTACCAAGCATTGTTGAAATAATAAGAAACTACAAATATAAGTATAGTTTAAGAAGTATAAATAACTGTCCAAGGCGACGGACTACCCAAATATGAAATGTTATTTGAATTGTTATTATTAAAATTAGCATTATTATTATTTCTTAAGTTCTATTTTTATTTTTTCACTAATCAAAATCTCTTTTCTTGTTCTAAATAGCACACGGTAAGGCTTTAGTGGCATAATATAGATTTATCATACTTTGTAGGTCATATTTATAAGATAGGTAAAGCACAGATTATTTAAAGTAAAATTGCAATACCAGGGTTTTTTTTTAATTTTTCCCAAAGGTGTCACCTTCAATAATTGGGCAATCTATATGCAATCTATCTATGCAATCTAGGTACACATGTAACACCTACGCCGCTACCAGAACCAATATCAAATATGTAATTGAACAGAAAAATGTAATCCATTAATAAATACTACTACTGCTACTACACTACTACTAATAAGTAGAAAACAAAGCAAAATTAGAGTCCACGTTAATTTTCATTTAATGGGGGATTGAAATTTTCGTGCCTCAACGATAGGTGTCTTCTACAAGGAAGATCGCGGATCAAATCTCGACTGGAACACTGTGGCTAGAACTTTTAAAATGTTGAGAAAAAACAATAAAACCCTTTATTTTTACAACCCATTCATACACTACATAAAACAAATGAAGATTTATGAAATAACAAAGCATTTCAAACAGGTTAAACTATCTTTACTGCCATCCATAGTGCAAAATATGGTCATCCTGGCAAGGTTTCTATCTATCCTTACTCAAGCAGATGCGCAATTTGAAAGCACCCACGGAATGATCATCCTCACCTCCCTCCCCAAAAACACCCCAACCGATCGTAATCGCTCTCCCTTGAAGAGGGTAGTAATACTCCATTAAAAACATCCCGGCGCCCGGTCCGTGTTGTGATGCGAGTTTTGTTTTCATACAAACACGATTCGTACCACGGCAACGACTTTCGTTCCCGGGCAGAATCATTCGAAGGGTGGTGAATCATCGTCACATCCACTGCACACACACACACACACACCGGATCAACGGGTCGTTGGGTTGTAACTGGTGTACCATTTAGCGTACCACCGTCGCGTATGGCGCAATTGCAATCAAAAGTGACATTCGCGCAGCGGCACGATGAAGAAGGGTGAAATTAAAAACAGGCAAACCAACTAATGCTAATGCTTAGTTCCAAAGGTTTCGCGGTGGGTGGGGGGAAGTGAGAAGAAGATCGTTTTGTAGTAGAGGTAGTTATTGTAGGTGGTAAAGCTGGTTCATCAAACGATCCCATCTCGCCCCTCGAAGTGCCCGATGATTGCGTTGAAGTTAATAAACTCATTCACTCGGTGCAATTGAAACTTCTTGCCCTATCGTTTTGCTAAATTAGTCAAGTTGCGGGCTATAATAATTTTGCTCTGGGAAGCTGTCTACCGACAGCTGACAGCCGTTGTTAAGTGGGACGAGAAAGTGAGCTATTGCTGCATTTTCAACAAAATGGATTTAGTAATCAGCGATGAAGGGAATATGATACGAGGCTTTACTTTTACTTCGTTTTTTAAATAAACAATTAAACAAACTTGCTCATATAAACAAAAATACTTTATTTGACAGTAGTCTCTTTTGCGCACATTCAATGCACTACTTGGCGTGAACCGATATGTTTACGGCTTGTGCCTCAATGAATGCATTGCATTGCAAGTTCGAGCAGATGCCAGATGCTGCTGCACTTCCTCATACACTTAATCCGAACCTAAATCTTATGCCTAATGTGATCCGGTTGTCCGATACAGTATGGCCGCTTAATTGCAACAGTGTCGTACAATGTTTTATCAATCGTATTCATTCATGTTCCCGAAGTTTTGTTATTTTGCTTAAGTTCGAACCGCTTTTTGCCTTTCGACGGTATGCCACGTTGCAATTAATGACTGCAGTGTAGTATTTTTTTGTTTTCTTCAAGTTAGGCAAACATGTTTCGTGCTGACTGAGTAATTCGCAAAACCAAACCTTGGGTCAACCCGCCAGTTGCTACTTCGCAATGTACAGAAATTTGAACCGAACTAAATCGATACCACACACACACACGAAACAAGCAGAACCAATTTTGTGCTGACTCGGCAGCAACATTCGACTGCCTGGAGGCTTAATCAGATACAAAGCTGGCCAATGTTTGGCCACCAAGTGCAAGTGATTGTTACTTTTTTTTCTTCTTTTGCGAAACAAATTTTAATTTTCACGAGCGTTAAATTTCGAAGTCAGCTTTGTGCAAAACCATTTTTCGCACAACATTCGCTGTGGTATAAACCATAATTACAAGTGCATAAATGTTGCCCATACACTGTTATGTTGGTTATGATTTGCACGTCTGGCTGAAACAAAACACGTAGCATGAAGAAGGGAAACATTGAGATAAATATGTTGTGTGTCTGCCCAGAACGAATAAAAACAATGCCATTTGCCAGACGAAAATATTCAACTTCAACTCTTCGTGCATTTCTTTTTCTTTTCTTTCCCTCTCTCTCTCTTTCTCTTTCCTTCTGTTATGTAGCCTTTCTTGTGTTGTTTGTGTTCTACTGTACGGTTCAGCTTGTTTTGGTTTTACGGAGGTTTGTTGCCGATTCCTCGAAAATTCGTGTCGATCGTTATCCGCATACAAATGATATAACTTTTAGCCAGCTTTTATGCTTCGTTTTTGGAAGGGGGTTTTACGCATCGTTCTTTAGAAGATGAGTTAGTTTTAACATTTAAACATTATACATTTTACGACACTTTCGAACAGACAAGAAAACAGACTCCAACTCAGATAATCAAGGATTCGGAAAAAAAACAAATTGGTTTCATAGAAGATTTCTAACGACCTTTATTTCGTATTTTCTTATTTCGTACCAGCTGTACGTCACAAGTTGGAACTTTAAGTGTAAACATTAATAAGCAGTAAAGTGAAGGGATTAATAACACTTGCTCTTCTTTTCACTCAGGATCACTCAGGTGATCTTTTGGCCTTCAGTATTCTGGTTTTCTATCACTATATTATGTACTGTACTATCCTTATAAATTTATTTGGCCTACCAACCGACCCAAGAACTAGTTGCACCGTGAACTAACATTTTTATTACTCATGTTTTCACAAAATTGATTTAAAGTAGTAGCCTAAATTTCAAAAGAGTCGAACCTAACCTAACCTTTGTTGGCTTATTCGTTAGTTGAGACCTCCACAGTTGGGTTGTATGTCAACTCACTAGGTTATCTATTTTTTTTTTCGTTTATTTATAGAGCCTTTAAGTCTACATTCGTCTCTTCAATTTTACTAATGAATGTGACATAAGCATTTTCTTCTATCTAATTTTTAATTCCAATTGTCAGTTTGACAGCTGTCAAACGACTTTATTAACGCTTTACTAACTGGTGATGGATTATAAGACACCCGAAAGACATATGACTCTACGTATTCGAAGTCTTCATTGAGAAAGTAAACCTATCATTGTGGGAATTTAAACAATAGCCTAAACTAACATAGTTTAGTTTCATCCTTTCTCGCTAAATAGTAGAAAAAGAAACTCACTGCTGTAAGATAATGCATGGATTTTAAACAAACCACATGTTTACTTGAAATAAATATTAGTACCTATTAGTATTAGTAGTTCCACACGACAGGACCTGGCATGGAATTCCATCTGGACCGTCTCCCCGTAGCATGGGATGACTATCCGGCTACCAGGTAAAAACAAGTCTAGTAAGTAAGAAATAGCCGGCATAACCTTAGAGGTTACTAAGCCAAGAAGAGTAGCAGTGAAAGTTAGCCTTCAAGTACATGTAAAACTGAGGGGGTTTAGAAAATTCACTTAGTTAAGAACTTTAGTAGTTATTTTTTTACCCTAACAAAGTGTTTTAAGGGGCTAGTTTATCGTATACTTTACCCAAAATACATAAGACTCTCCGAAAAAAAAAATAATACACACCGAAAAACGAAGCAGTGCTCCGAGCGAAGACTTAAAAAAACTTGAACGACAATTATCTCGCAAAGGTATTAAGGCAAGAAAGATAAGGCAATTATCACGAAACTCATTTTTCATGGTTAGTTGACATTTTAATTTCATACTGGTTTATTCGATTAGAAATAAACTTAAGTCTTTAAACTGTCATCTCTCATCTTATCTGTCATCTCTCAGTAACAAGAGTTGTTCTGTTCAAACTTTTATGTCAAGATTATATGACAATACACATCACACAAAAATAACGGCTTTATTAATCATCTTGACCAACCACCATCAATATCGAGTTAAAGAAAAATTAAACATCCTTTTATTTGTACAGCATTGAATGGATGCACCTTTTCGGGGATCCATATCGATCAGCAACGGAAGCACCAAAGTGACTGATGTTACTTTTCTTGTTCTTCTAAGCGTTAAAGAAACACAAAACACAAACAGATACATTGTACCTAATACAGTGTGTTATTGTCACCGTACTACTTGACGCTTTCCATTCGAGCGAACAATCGGGCAATTGAAATTTATGACCGTAGCACACGTATCGACAAGCGCTCACTTCATTTATGGTCGATTTCAAATCTATTGATTACATGTTTCCTCAACACCGTCCCGTACACCTTACCGCTCCTTGGGCGGGTAGGCATTTTGTTTGAATGTCTAGTTTTGGAACAGGCACATTTTTTTTCACCCAGTACATCCTTGTTTAGTAGCGTTTTAATCAAACGACTACCTCATGCGCACGTGTTTTAATGGTATTCATCATCATCGTCATCTTGCCTGTAGTTCGAGATGCCTTTCAACTGTTTGTAAACAAGCCTACCCAAAGTGTGCAAGGCTCGGGCTATCAATGCTGATATACAGGAAACTGAAGTACTCTGATGAAATTGGAACACAAAAACGAAAAAAGAAACCATTTTTACCGGGCCCGCTTATCGTTAGTGGAAGTGAACTGAGAGTGCAAAGAAGTAAAAAATACATACGGGTCAAGATGCGGCATGACTTAGGTTATGTAAACTTTTGTTCCAACCGTACTAACGGCACCGATGGTTGCAGTTTTGTCTGCCTGCGAGTGATTGTGGAATCGAAAAATATGGCAAGGAAATAAACAGGCACAATCATAACAAGGATTGCCAAACTGGCTTCGAATCGGGGAATGTGACCCGGAAAAAGATGTGAGCAGTTTGTTGAGTGTAGCAACACAACGCTTCTAAGGAAGCGATTATTTACTGCGCTTCTTATTGCTTTGCTGGAGCTGAGTCTGTTAATAAACCACGTTGTTTAGTTTGCTACTTTGCAACTTACTGTACAACTTACTTTGTCGTTGTGCTGCAGCGCCCGGGAGAGGAGAATCAATCAATACGAACGGTCCACATCTTCTGCAGCACCTCGTCTATGGGGCACCACCATCTAAATAGGCGCCGGTGTCATAATTCTAATTGACAACTTGTGCATTGCAATGACTGCAGTCACTAGCAGCGCATTGCAAACGCTGGCAATGCAATCTAGGTTGTACAAATATCGCTGACGGTTTTGTCGTAAATGGGCACACAGCTGCGCCGGCTGATTGATTGTGATTAGTGAAGTAGGAAATACACACGCTACACGCCTCAGCTCGGTCGGTGCTTTATGCTTTGCAGGGCAGGAGTGCGTGCCCACGGTGTGTAACCATGCACACCATGTTAATGGCGAACATGAACGCCATCGAAAGCGAAAACAGCTGATAAGCAACAACGCTGAACAGCACTCGTTTAGCGAAAGTTTGTCCATTCCGTTCAAGAACTTGATAAGACGGTTGACACAATGTAGCTGGGAGTTGTAAAAATCAAATGAGTGCGTCTAAATTGATTGCCCCGGACTGTTGCAGCTTGTACTCGATCGAGATACATGTAGATGGTGGGATTTCTTGAGAGGTTCTTAGCAATTTTGTTGCATTTCTGTGTCCTAGAAAGAGTAGAAATACTAGTAGTAGTCCTAGAAAATGGAGTAGTTATAGATCTTGAATGGTGTATTAGGTGTAGTGGAATGTTTTCAGTCTCGCATCATAAAACTCTTAAGACTGAGGGCTTAAAGTTTTCAGCTTGCATTCCAGCAGCAAAACTTAAGGTTTGAGATTGAAACACTCTCGAAGCTCCTGAAGTGTGAAGGTCGTAGTTTCAGCGAAACTATATCTGAACTAATGGACCTATACGAACCTGATCAATTAGGATCTTAATATGAGATAAGTCATAGCTCCACAAGTATACATTCGATACATTGTTGTCCTGAGACAGATTCTTTGGGAACTCCACATCATATTGTTGAGAACTCTCAACCAAAGAACTAATTTAGCAAATCTAGTGAGTACTGAATCTGAGGCAGCAGATGTCCCGGAAGTTTTTTAGAGAAGGAGTTGATTTAATTCAAATATTAAAGCGTCCGAACTGAACTGAGCAAAAATATTTCGACGTATATCACATACATATACTATGTACCGTATATCTTGGGGAATTGCTTCAAAGTATCATATTTGCGCTGACCAGCTAACGTTGGAGGTTTCGTTGTGTTATCAGGGAAGAATGAAAGAGAATAAACAAAAAGCAAAAAAACATTCCGTAAGAGTACATATTTTATTCTATATTTAAAAGCATTTACTGTCGTCTATTCATACTACATTTTACTTATGCTATTGCAGAAAACTCACTATATCAATCATAAAGCACTTCAACGGAATTTTTGCTACCACCAAACACAATACCTTCCCGCTTGTAAAACTCAATTCTTGCCTGCCGTATCGACATCTTGGACGTTTCCGGAAGCTTCCGGTACAGGATATACCCAATGGCCAGCAGTGGTAAACCAGCTACCAGAAGCGTTCCACCGTAGCGATCGTACACGGTAAAGTCCCACTTGTAGACGACCGAAAACACAATCACATGAAGCACGTTTTCCAGCACATGCACCGCTACAATCGAAAGTGCTTTCTTCTGCGTGTTGAACGCTTCCGAGCAGAGTACGTCCGGGATGAAGGTAAGGCCGAGGGAGGCACCCACTTCACATGCCAAGAAAATGGCCATCGCTATGTCGGGTGTGATCGTGTCGGTTGCTATGTAGGTGATACCCATCGCTATCATTATCATACCGGTCGATACGGTGGAGACCAGCTGTAATGCACGCCGTCCGAGCACATCTACTAGAAACATGGCACACAGCCCAACTACCATTCTGATCGACGTCACCATAACGATGGAAAGGCGCGCATTGGTATCGTTCACATTCAAAACTTCCTCGATCACGTTCACTTTGATGGTGTTGACGGCGTAGTTGAAGGAGAGCACGGATGCGATCTTCCCGAGCGCGAGAAGCACCAGTGGTCGTAGGTTTCCTTCCCGAAAGATCGATCGCGTTGTGGACGCATCCTCCGACAGCATCGTTTTGAATTCGGTCATTTCATTACGAATTTCCCACGTCTCGGTGGACTCGTTGCGCAGCTTGATCATGCTACGGATCGCATCCGAATCAAGGTTACGTTTCATCAGAAACACGGGGGACTCATAGCAGACGATTAGATTCAGAAAGAATGCTATTGGCATGTAAACTAATCCTATAATTCCCATAAACTGATACGGTGCCAGAGACTCTACCTCTACATTGTTGATAGCGCCACCGATTAGTATACCGGAAATGATGCAAAAGTTAACCGCCGCCATAATAACGCCGCGTAACTCCTTGATCAGTATTTCGCCACCGTGTATCAGCACTACCAGATAGGCCATACCGTGTGCGATTCCCATCAGGGCACGGGCAAACGCGATACCAATTAGGTTGTGCGGTAATGCAATGCTTACGGTGCAGCCAATTACCACAAGCGACATTATCACGAACTGGTGAAGAGAAAGAATCAATCGGATATATTGCGGAAGATTGAAGCACGGCAACACTTACATTGATCTGCTTCTTGGTGTAACGCTCGATTAGAAACCATCCTGTAAGGGAGCCCAAAATAGCCGCAATGTGGAAGAGTATCAGCGTTACTAGGATTGTCGAATCCGACCGGTCGTACGTCCATTCGTGGTTTTTATAGCCCGGATCGTAAAGCGTTCCAGCATGGTACATGCCAGTGGCAAGCAGCGTTGATACTCCTATTCGGATAAATTAATATGATTGAGTCAGATTTTTGATTTTTGATTTTCTTGGAGACGAGTTATTCATACAAATCTTCATACAATTCGAATCATGGGCTAAATCTCAAAAGATTCACGAATCTATGGTGATTTCTGATTATACAAGTGGCAGTAGCAATTCGACTTAAATGTTCGACGACACAAGCCAAGACATCATCGAGTTGTAGAATCACAGAATAATCTTTGGAGATTTATTGAGGATTCAAGAGTCTTTGACAAAATGATGATTCTTCAAAATTGAGTTTGCAAGTCATTCATTCGGTTTAAAAATTCATCATGATTCATGAATTCGGACACGGTCAGATCTGATTCACTTAGCACTTGTATCTTCACTTTTGTAATATAAAAACTTTTGCTATAAAGTTTTGTTTCTACTCGAAGTACTCAAAGAGTACGTATCAATCCGTTTTATTTATAGATAATGCGTGATACATCACAGCTACCAACACTAAACAAGGTGATGAGTAATAATTCAATTGTTTTGTCGTTTCAAACACACACACGAACACACACAACGAGCATCACTTTATCGCAAGTCGCTTATCATTGGGTTAAACCATAATGAATGAACCGCTATAAATTCAAGCAGCGCTTACAACCATGGAATCTTATCGTTGCACAGTAGTGCGATGCCGAAAAGGCTTCCTGTGGCTTGTAAAAACAAATTATCGCGTTGATTTGTTTTGATACCGCTCTTTCTGATCTCACCACTTGGTTGGGCATTTTCTTAGGCCCCCCCAACAGCACTTGCATCGTGTCTTACTATATGCACCACACATCAGCACACTTCACTGCATCGCTTCAAGGGTTCGTTTATCGATAGGGTGCTGCTCGTTGATAAGAAGGCGTATAAACGAAGAATAACACTTCTCGTTATACTACGCACCTGTGCCTATTGCGTTGCTTTGTGGTTTGTTCTTTTGGTTCGATTCCACCCATTCCGTACAGCCCATCGTTGCCTGTGGTGGAAGGTTAGAAAGTATGTAACACCGGATGGAAAACTATCCTGCCACAAGTGTCTCCAACGGAGTGTGGGTTTTTTGAAGGATGTTTTTGAAGAAGAAAAAAAACACACACAGAATCACAGGAACTCGTGAAGATTAGTTGCGTCCGGTGGAGCCTTCTCAGCTATACTAACGTACGCCTACAGTTGCAATTGTTTTTTGCGCGCTTCCCGCGTTCCACACTGTACCCATCTGATTGCAAACCGTTTCACACTCGAGGCACTGCCGTTATCAACGCATGACGATACGAATGACTGGTCCAACAGATATGATAAGTCACCAGAGCACAGCGCGCCTGGAGCAAATAATTGGGGATACATTTTGGGAGCTGCTACAGACAGCCAATGAGCACCAGCAGGGCGGACTCATTTCCGGTATGCATGATTTATCTGCTCTCATGCTGTAGTTTGTTTGTTCTGGTTCTTCGCACAGCGTCACATTGTTGTTTGAGAAGGCGCTGTCAAGCTATCGCGCAGGCCACGTAGTCAAAGGCGACTCTTATTTACAAATCAGATCATATACAGCTGATAAATAAGAATGTAAATATTGATTCATAACATTCAAGCAGGCGAAATGCTGCTTATCCAATGTTTCTGGTTTGATTTTTTATAGTTGATGTTATGTTTATCAGTTTAATTTTACAATTTTTTTTCTTTCTCTCTAACTTGACTTTATCAGTTTATTAATATTGTGTATTCATACACAACCGAGACTTGCCAAATGTCAAAAATGTCCGCTTGAACATCTCCGTTTTTTTTATTGCGGTTGTGTGTACTTCGTTCATTTACCCCATGTACTTGACGAATTGTACAAACAGAAGCAAAAACCCCTTTCGCACACACACACGCACACACTCTTTCATGGCACTAGACACTGACAAAGTACTGAGCGTCATCTTAACTACGGTGCAATCCCCCAACAGACGACCCTGACAGGGCTAAGTACACACAAGCGCGCTCGGTTCCATTTGCCTCTCGAATGGCGTTTGAGCGTCTGACAAGTTTGATTCGTTTTGTCGTGTCTTAAGATTTGCCTTAGGTTTTCGGTGAAGCGTTGCAGCTTATATTTGTACAAGAATCGTTTTTTTTTGTCTGTGTTGTGTTTCGAAATGTGAGATAATATGAATCTGTCTGTTGTATGAGAGGAGGTTTATCTGGGGAGTAGTAAATAAGTTTAAGTAAACATTTTGAAGAGAGAAGTTTCCGTTTTTTTTTCAGCTTCATAATTTTAGTTTTATTTCTCTCTTTTTTATAATTCATTTGTGTGTTTGTTTATTGTTTACGCAATATTCTTATGTGTGTTTGACAAGTCGCTATGAAAAAAATATATTTACATTCCTTTGGTAATCGCGTCTACCACCCCCAACATTACCGACTCGACGTCTGGCGAGTTTATTCGTCAACAAGAATTTCTTACCCAACCAACTACCCGCCTAGGTACAGTCAATGAACAACTCGACACAGTTGACACTGTCTCCATGAATTCCAAGACCCAATAATCCAAGTCTTGCAAGCTATCCGTACAAAACTATAGCCAGTTCCGGAATCTTACACCTACCCAGCTTCCAGCAAATCATGCAATTGCGAACATTGTCTGCATCTGTTTCTTCGGCAAACAAAACTTAAAAAAAACAGGCTTTTGTGTGCAAAAGGGAACTACATTACGCCACCGTGCGAACCCGTGTTGGAGTGGTGGCAAATGGAACCAAAAAACCAAAAACCCAAACCCCCAAGATAGCCTTTACCTGTCGTCGGTAAGGTAACTCACACGTAGGAACAACTCAGTGTGGTCGCAAGAGCTAGTGGTAACCCCTGTGGAAGCCCATCCACGAAATAAACTGGCAAATAAGCGGTTTGGCAATCGGATTATCATAAATCTGTCAAATTTTAATTTATTTGCTTACATGACCGCTTGTCGAATGGGCGCCGACACATGCAGACGGAACCAGCTCGTGGTTGGACAGTGGCAGTGTTCCGTTGGGTGTCGCTTTCGGTGGCCTGAGTGTGCGCGCATTCGCCCTTTCGATGGTGAAACATACTTTTCGTTCATTATTTCCTTCATCGCGGCACTGTTGCTGATGCATTTGCTCAAACGCGTTACACACATTCAGGTTCAGTTACCTTCGGAAGTTCTCGCGTGAACTGCAGAATGGGCCCGGTACGGTGGTACGGTAAGGTGCAGCAACATGTCGCTGACCGGTTTGTATGGGTGAGGAATTTTGAATGTTAATCGCCAATGTAAGAAATAGTTTATTATTCTATAACCGATCAGGCAATTGTTGATGGGTGAAATACCGAACGCATGGTAAACGCTCTGTTGAAGCGGCCATAAAGAATTTAAATGATCAATTAATGCAACAATGCAGTTCAATAAACGATATGAAGTCCCTTGATACGGCCTGGCTGTTCTTCAAATATAAGCAAGCAATAATGGATTGTACCATAATAACCATAATCCATAATTTTACCATACGACAAATCTTGAAGAAGATTTCCCGGTCAACCTTACCAGACTTTTGCTAATGCAAATGACCAACGTCAAATTTCAGGTGATGGTGGATGAAAAACTTTCAGAATCTTTTCTACCACCAAGGGTCTACGATAAGGAGATAGATTAGTTTGTCTATTCTTCAACCTAATGCTAGAAAGGCATAAATTTGAAAATTTCCTAAGGCCTTAGCTTTTTTCGGTAAATTTAGAAAAAAATATAAATTGATTTATTTTAATGCGAATTCGTTGAAATACGTTTCTTTTCACTAAAATAATACGTTAAAAAAAGAATAAAAAATAATTTAAAAAATCAAATAAATTCTATAAACTTGAAAATTTTCTAAGGCTATAGCCTTAGCTTTTTTTGAGTAATTTTGCAAAATTTTATAAATTGATTTATTTTAATGCCAATTGTTTGGAATAAGTTTGTTTTCACTCAAATAATGCTTTAAGTAAAAAAAGAATAAAAAGTAATAAAAAAATTTAAAAAAAAATCTATAAATTTGAAAATTTTCTAAGGCTAAAATCTTAGCTTTTTTTGAGAAATTTAGAAAAAAAATATAAATTGCTGTATTTTAATGCGGATTTGTTGAAATTGGTTTTTTTTTACTCAAATAATGCTTTCAATGAAAAAATAATAAAAAATAAAAAAAAATTAAAAAATTGTATAAATTTGAAAATTTCCTAAGGCTATAGCGTAAGCTTTTTTTAGGAAATTTAGAAAGTTTTATAAATTGCTGTATCTTGTTGAAATGAGTTTTTTTCACTCAAATATTGCTTTAATAATAAAAAACAAAAGAATAAAAAATCATTAAAAAAAATGAAAATTTGAAAATTTCATAAGTCTATAGCCTTACCTTTTTTTTGAGTAATTTTGCAAAATTTATAAATTGCTGTATTATAATGCGAATTTCTTTGAAATAAGTTTGTTTTCATTCAAAAAGTGCTTTAAATAAAAAAAAAGAAAATAATAAAAAAATAAATTCTATAAATTTGCCAATCTCTTAACCAGAGGCGGATCTAGTCAAGACCACTAAGCGGCTGAAGCAGCTAATAAGTATGTAAGTAAACTACATACTAGTATCTTGAAGAGTTTAATGCATGGAAGAAGCACCAGAGGAAAAACTATTCCATTAATTTTGAATTGGGATCAGAAGCAGATGAAATAAAATAAATAAATATAAACTACTAAATAGAAAGAAGCATTTGCTCTTTGTCGTTCATTATACGCTATAATTTATGTTTCTATAATTACAAATACAAAACAAATTTATCTATTACAAACGTCTTAACACCACGTTATGTTAGTTCTTATTAAAATTTCAACGATAATGTTGAAAAGTTAATATGCAACTATTGTTTTTTTAAAACATTAATAAGACTATTTTCCTCAACCTAAACTTCCAAAAAGCGAGATTTAAAATTGTTTGCTCAAAAAATCGCACTATCGCGTTGAAATACGTTTCATTTCACTTGCTAAATGACGTACAAGATGAAGCTGATACACAACAGCATGATTCCCCGCAAAAAGAAACACGATAATGCATAAAACACTACTAATCTAAATTAATTAGACCAATGTTTAAATCGCATCCTGGTACATTAGTCATGCGATTCTAAGGACTATCTATGCCATTTGCACACTATCTATTAATGGGCCAACCGTCCGAAGTTCATTATAATTTATCTACGCTAGTTTTTAACTGTCCGCTTTGCTCTCCGCATGCAATCGTGAGATTCACGGCGGGAAAAATTAATTTTAATGCAAATTGATATCGCTAAAGTTATGGGATTCGTTCCGTAACGGACCAGTTTTGGCTAGAGTTGATTCCTTTTTATTTCTTTTTTTTTTTTACTATAACTGTTTAGCATTTTAAGAGTCTTTCTCGACCTTTATCACAAACATACGCCCACCGGGTCCATGTAGCGAAGATATCAATGGACAAATGATTAGCATAAAGGCGAAGAATTTATCTATTCTAGGCGTGTGTTTCCAAATTATTTTTTTCNACATACTTTTCGTTCATTATTTCCTTCATCGCGGCACTGTTGCTGATGCATTTGCTCAAACGCGTTACACACATTCAGGTTCAGTTACCTTCGGAAGTTCTCGCGTGAACTGCAGAATGGGCCCGGTACGGTGGTACAGTAAGGTGCAGCAACATGTCGCTGACCGGTTTGTATGGGTGAGGAATTTTGAATGTTAATCGCCAATGTAAGAAATAGTTTATTATTCTATAACCGATCAGGCAATTGTTGATGGATGAAACACCGAACGCATGGTAATCGGTCTGTTGCAGAGGCAATAAAGAATTTAAATGATCAATTAATGCAACAATGCATTTCAATAAACGATATGAAGTCCCTTGATACGGCCTGGCTGTTCTTCAAATATGTGTTGGATGGATTGTACCATAATAACCATAATCCATAAGTTTAGCATACGACAAATCTTGAAGAAGATTTCCCGGTCAAACTGACAAATGACCAACCTCAAATTTCAGGTGATGGTGAATGAAAAACTTTCAGAATCTTTTCTACCACCAAGGGTCTACGATAAGGAGATAGATTAGTTTGTCTATTCTACAACCTAATGCTAGAAAGGCATAAATTTGAAAATTTCCTAAGGCTATAGCCTTAGCTTTTATTGGGAAATTTAGAAAAAAATATAAATTGATATATTTTAATGCGAATTCGTTGAAATACGTTTCTTTTCACTAAAACAATGCGTTGAAAAAAGAATAAAAAATAATTTAAAAAATTAAATAAATTCTATAAATTTGAAAATTTTCTAAGGTTGTAGCCTTAGATTTTTTTTGAGTAATTTTGCAAAATTTTATAAATTGATTTATTTTAATGCCAATTGTTCGGAATAAGTTTCTTTTCACTCAAATAATGCTTTAAGTAAAAAAAGAATAAAAATTAATAAAAAAAAATAAAAAATTCTATAAATTTGAAAATTTTCTAAGGCTAAAGCTTTTTTTTTGAGAAATTTAGAAAAAAAACATAAATTGCTGTGTTTTAACGCGGATTTCTTGAAATAAGTTTCATATCTCTCAAAAAGAATAAAAAATAATAAAAAAATTCTAAAAATTTGAAAATTTCGTAAGGCTATATCCCTTAGCTTTTTTTTGAGTAATTCAGCAACATTTTATAAATTGATGTATTTTAATGCGAATTCGTTGAAATAAGTTTGTTTTCACTCAAATAAAGCTTTAAATATAAAAAATAGAAAATAATAAAAAAAAATAAATTCTCTAAATTTGCCAATCTCCTAAGCAGAAGCGGATCTAGTCAAGACCGCGAAGCGGCTGAAGCATCTAATAAGTATATAAGTAAACTACATACTAGTATCTTGAAGAGTTTAATGCATGGAAGAAGCACCAGAGGACTTGTATGTAAAACTATTACATTAATTTTGATTTGGGATCAGAAGCAGATGAAATAAAATAAATAAATATAAATTACTAAATAGAAAGAAGCATTTGCTCTTTGTGTTTTATTATACGCTATAATTTATTTTTATATAATTACAATAACTCCATTATTTCATTCTTCATTCGATTTGGTTCAGCTGCACAATTACTTAATTTAGTTAACACCACGTTATGTTAGTTCTTATTAAAATTTAAACGATAATGTTGAAAAGTTAATATGCAACTATTGTTTTTTTAAAACATTAATAAGAATATTTTCCTCAATCTAAACTTCCAAAAAGCGAGATTTAAAATTGTTTGCACAAGAAATCGCACTATCGCGTTGAAATACGTTTCATTTCACTTGCTAAATGACGTACAAGATGAAGCTGATACACAACAGCATGATTCCCCGCAAAAGGAACACGATAATGCATAAAACACTACTAATCTAAATTAATTAGACCAATGTTTAAATCGCATCCTGGTACATTAGTCATGCGATTCTAAGGACTATCTATGCCATTTGCACACTATCTATTAATGAGCCAACCGTCCGAAGTTCATTATAATTTATCTACGCTAGTTTTTAACTGTCCGTTTAGCTCTCCGCATGCAATCGTGAGATTCACGGCGGGAAAAATTAATTTTAATGCAAATTGATATCGCTAAAGTTATGGGATTCGTTCCGTAACGGACCAGTTTTGGCTAGAGTTGATTCCTTTTTATTTCTTTTTTTTTTTACTATAACTGTTTAGCATTTTAAGAGTCTTTCTCGACCTTTATCACAAACATACGCCCACCGGGTCCATGTAGCGAAGATATCAATGGACAAATGATTAGCATAAAGGCGAAGAATTTATCTATTCTAGGCGTGTGTTTCCAAATTATTTTTTTCTGAGTGTTTTTTTTTGCATTCCTAATAAATGGTGATACAGCGCCGTACTGGAACACATGTGAGCTGCACATTTGCAAAGCTCGATCGATTATTGTACGCTGTCAATGAATGCCTTCTCCCGGGGCGGGTTTACTTTGCACGTGAGAATTTCATTAAAATTCGCTTAACCCGGATCGTTTCCCGTTTGCTTGATTCCACCAGCAAATTCAAATCTCCCCCCTTCAAACCATCATGCCCAGTTCCAGTGAATATCGTACCAAATAGGAGAAGGGTTGCATAAACAGCAAAACTGAAAAGCCCCTTCGTACGATCGACGCTGGTTGTGGTGCTGGTGGTCTTCCAGCAAACAGAACTGGTTCTTCCATCCCGTCACCAATAAGACTTCCACCCCTACTGCTAGGGACAGCTGAAACACGGCAGAACCTGTCGGCATGTTTCTCCCGAAAAAATCTCTCGAGAAGTTGTTCCTTTTCCTTCTACCCGGTACTTTTGGCTCCACGTGAATACATTAAGGTTCCGCTAGGCGTGTTGCGAACTTTTTCCCCGCCCCAGCACACTCTCCCGCTTCACTCGTTGCGCCTTATCGTTGCCAGGCCGTCATCGTTACCAGCGTCGGCAGGAACACTAAAGAACCTGCGGGCAAGTTGTGTTCTGAAAGCGACCCAAGTCCCGAAATGCTCCAAAAACCTGTCCACGGAACTTCGTGGAGAAGGTTCACGAATTAAGCCAAACATGGTAGAAGATAAAAATATCACCCATCAGCACCAAAAGAAAAAAAACAATCTCCCATTCGTCGGACCGTCTTCCTTTCCCTTCTGGTGGTTTTAAGAACAAAACTCTACCGGGCAAAAAAAAAACAACCCAAAGCAACTCCACAAATTCTAGAACCATTCGTGGAAGGAAAGTGCTGGAATGAACGGTCCACAGTGCTTGGGGTGCCGAAATGTGGTAATGGCTTTTCTTCAGAAACGAGCAGAAATTCCACCGAGAATTCGAACGTACCGGCGAAAAACTCTTGCAGAATCAGGCAAAGTTTGCTGGAATGAGAAATGAGCCGAAGAACATTAGAAGCCGCAATAACAACAGCATACACAGACACACACACACGCGAAAAGGCGCACCCGGAACATGAAATCATTAGCATTCGCGAGAATCATATATTTTATTCACGCATCATCCAATCGACGCAACAAACCAAAAAAAAACAACCTGCTCGCTGGGGGCTAGTGTATTGGTGTATTTTTATAGCACCATTATACGATTGTTTACCTCGCGAGCTCAAGGTAATTCCCATCCGCAAGGGAAAGCACCGGTTCCCCCATCGAAAGCAACGCTGGATGACGTTGGCCGGGAAGATCATTTGGAAGATCACGCAGACGGCGCGCTCACATTGCGTATGTTTTGCGCCTCGGGGAACGGATATGTGTGTGCACAAGTGTGTGTATTTGTTAACAATAAACATGGTGACACTGGTCATCTTAATCATGGCGTTAATTTGGCATGTCGAATCTTTTACTTACCACTGTCCTTCGGTCCATCACCCTCCCATATATGGTCCGGTGTTTAATGAGCAGCTTTAACCCGGCATTGAATGTTTTAGAATTCGTTTAGATGGGTACTGGGTAGAGTTTTAGATTCACAAAAAGGGGTGAGATAATGTTCTTGAGTATCTTATTTCTTATTGCAGACAGATGAGGAACATTAAAATAATGTTTTTGAACATGTTTTTTTTCACAACTGATGTAAATTTTCTTATTCCGCAAATTTTGAAAATTCTATTTAAAAAAAAGTTCATCAATTTAATTTCCAATATGACGGCATTTGCCATATTGTCATAACTCCTTATGCTGAATTCAGTAGATTGTAATAAAGGCATTTCCGTTTCTTGTTTTTTGCTTCTCTCGCGCATGCTCGATTGTGACTTTGTGTTTAACTGTTGTTCTAGTTGCAATTGTTCTATTGCTTTCAGTCCTATTGCTTTGTGTGTTTTGATCAAATCTAGCTATGTGTCATATCACCTATGATGTCCATGTTGTAGCTATTGCTTATTGTTAGTTGGTGAAGTGTTTTGAAAAACGCTCTTGCCGCTTGCTGATCGTGCCAGCACGGGACTGCAACAAAACAAACAACAAGTAGGTTTAAATAGACAAAACAGAACATTCTGATATGTCTGACTCCCTTTTGCATCTTTGGTACTGTCCTCGAAGGCGATTGATTCTTCAAATGGCTGTTATTTGGTACAACTTGAAACATTGACCGACGAAGACAACACCATCTATAAGAAATAATTCAAAGGAGTAGACAGTTGTCCCTGGCCAAGGGGAAGATGAAGACATCTCTGATAGATGTATCCGGCTTCGAATTCTACGCAGGACCACAGAAGGTGATCCACATCGTAAAATCCAATATCGCAGCCACACACTCGTTTGTCTGAGTCAGATTAATACGCTGTCGATGTGCATTCAGAGCGAGACCCATGATCATCCGTATGAAAGTACGTTCTACAGAGGAACTTGTGGAGAGACCTAGAAAATGAGCGATTGCTATGGGGAACTCTTGGGATAAGATAGATTGAGATAAGTTAAACATTTATTTAATTGTTTAAATAAACTTAAAAATACCATTTTTTTTTTCAAACTGTCATCTGTTCAACAGTCAAATGTCATCATCATAAACATCACAAGACCATTATACACTTGTATTCCGGACCTGTCATTAGGCATAAATACTCAAAGTTTTCAATTTTTCCCTTTCCGACTAGACGAGCTTGTTACTATGTTATACTTAACGTTTTTACAACAAATCCACAATTGTTGAAATATTTCTTAACATGGCTTACGATCTGATGACTCACGGTGAAATTCAATAACGTTCATTATCAGTGGCAAAACCAATAAAACACGTGCCCCGGGACCAGCTAGATGATTACAAACCAAAGCAAACAAACACGGAAAGCAACACCAACACAAAAATGTCTGATTTAATTATCAATAACAACAACGAACGAAAAAAAACCGAACTACTCACACTCCATGCAACACTAAACCCCCCCCCCGCCATTATCAAAACATTTCTCGGATGCTGCGTCACGACGTCATTCGGCACTTTGAAGGTCACCCTCAAGAAAATCATCCCCCTCCCCGAATCACTCTTTCCGCTCTTCCGCTTTCCTCAACCATCGTTTGCTGTTGATTCGCAAAATTCCAACCTGAGCGAACCATCTTCATGAAAATCCAACCTCCAAAAACACACTGTACCCTTATAGCCCACCGCTGCTTGAATCTCTGCCGAGTATTTCACTCTTTCGCGCTTATCAACCGTACACGATCATAATCCATCACGGCGCAGCCTTGCTGTCTTATGTTTGAAGTTGGAACGAATGAAGGAGAGAAGACGAAAAAAAAGATCACACACACTCAAACTCGTTGCTAATTCCTTTGAAATTCTAACCCTAAACCCTGAAACATATCGACTCTCCCAACAACACGCGTACTGTACACGGGTGCACGTGGTAGTGGGTTTTGTATGCACGTTAATTTTGCGAGATGATTTGCAGTATTTTACCGCCAGTGCGCCAGTGATTCCCTGGTAAACCAAGCCCCAAAAATGGGAAGATATCTCCTTGCCTACATCGGTACCAATTCTTGCAAACCTGACCAAAGAATGGCGAATGAGAATCCCCCCGCTTTGGAAAGATCCCAACGATCATGGTAAGATCTCGAAATAGCTCAAGAGCTCCACCACAACCAGTACCCACCACCGCACATCAAACGCGAGAAGGTCAAACGGCGCGCGCGAAGAGTATGAAATTTCAAACAGAATAAAAGTAATTGCACACCACACCAGAAAAAGGGAAGGAACAAACGAAGAAGTAAAAACACGACGCCTTCTCCAGTGATCTACTCACCTAATTTATGTTCGTTGCTGTTTTTTTCGCCTCTTTTACACTCCATTTTTTTTGCTGTTGTTGTTACGCCGTAAAAAGCGAGAGCACAATAATGATTGGGAACAATGTAGACGCTAATGGAAGGGAAGTTGCAATCGGTTTCATTTTTATTTTGATCGCGATGATAAATGAATGAAAGCGATTAGAATTCTTCCAGAACACCCCTTTACACATGGTTTTTTTGCCTCACCGTAGATTCACTGTAAGCTCCATTTCGCACGTAAAGCGTTTGATATCATTTATGATTAGCGAATATTTTTTTCTAAATCGATGAAAAAATGAAGTAATGCGTCAACAGTCCATTCAATAGGTGTACAATTCGTCATTAAGCTGCAGTTGGTGTAACGTTTAGCTTAGGTGTGGTAACACTATGTTTTTATGCTTGTGAAGTACGAGCGGAGTTTTTTTCTCTCTCTATCGCATTTTTGCAACATTTCAACAGTCAAACACTTCCTAGTTCCGTCAACCGTGAAAAAAAAACACACCCCTTAAACGTAACCCTAATCTGGTGGGATGCCGGCCTATCGTCAACCGAATGAAAATAAATCGTAAAGAAAGAAAAAAAAACGCCCGTTCGTCGCTTAGCGTTGAAAGTGACTTAAACGGTACATTAGTGAGAAGTGAGCGTTTTTTGCTTCCCTTTGGTGTGTTGTGCAAGAATCAGCGCTTGCGTCAGAGCGTATTATGGATTCGATTTGTTGGAAAGATTGGCATAGGAAATAGGTAGTATTAGAAGAGCGAAAGTAAATTTGGCCACAAGTGATTTTTTTTTGCTATTGTGCGAGTTTTTTTTATGAAACGTTTTTGCTACTAATGATTTTCTCTTGTTACCGCTTTTCTGTTGCTTCGAGATCTTGCTTTGAAGTTAGCAGCACTACGAAAAGCGTTTTTAGTTAAATGCATTTCAGTTGTTAGTTCAGTAGAGATATTATTATTTATTAAGGAGTATTGAAACACAGTGTCATACCGACCGACTTCTAGCCAAAACTTGGCGCAAAAATGAGCCTTATGAAATTTTCCAATTTTTATAATTTTTTATTTTTTTAAAGTTTTTCTGATTTTTCACTTTTTTTTTTAATTTAAAGTATTATATGAGTGAAAACAAACTTTTTTGAACCAATTGGCATTAAAATAAATCAATTTAATTTTTTTTGCAAAATT
>CM028118.1:23903824-23949044 GCA_016170025.1 Anopheles vaneedeni | reverse complement strand
TTTTTAATTTAAAGCATTATTTGAGTGAAAAGAAACTTATTGCAACAAATTCGCAATAAAATATATCACATTTAAACATTTTGCTGAATTGCAGAAAAATGAGGAAAGTTTTACATTAGGAAAGTAAGGAACTTGGTTCCTCGCATACCTTCTGGCACAGACATCTGAGGGCATGGCCATCCAAGAAGAAAATGTAGCCATTGATGCCATCTATCGACCACAGGTTAAAGATTGGCAATCCGTTAGATACCGACCGAGTTATAGGCAAAATTTGGTGCAAAAATAAGGAAAATTTTACATTTTATCAAACAGGGTAAGGAACTTGGTTCCTCGCATAACTTCTGGCACAGACATCTGAGGGCATGGCCGTCCAAGAAGAAAATGTAGCCATTGATGCCATCTATCGACCACAGGTTAAAGATTGGCGATCCGTTGGATACTGACCGAGTTTTAAGCAAAGTTGGTGCAAAAATGAGCCTTATGAAATTTTCAAATTTTCATATTTTTTTTTATTTTTTCTGATTTTTTACTCTTTTTTTAATTTAAAGTATTATTTGAGTGAAAACAAACTTTTTTCAACCAATTGGCATTAAAATAAATCAATATAATTTTTTTTGCAAAATTTCTCAAAAAAATGGCAAGGGGTACCCCTTATGAAATTTTCGAGTGGAAAATTTTTTTGAAATTTTTTTCTGATTTTTTATTCTTTTTTTAATTTAAAGCATTATTTGAGTGAAAAGAAACTTATTGCAACAAATTCGCAGTAAAATATAGCACATTTAAACATTTTGCTGAATTGCAGAAAAATGAGGAAAATTTTACATTTTATCAAACAGGGTAAGGAACTTGGTTCCTCGCATACCTTCTGGCACATACATCTGAGGGCATGGCCGTCCAAGAAGAAAATGTAGCCATTGATGCCATCTATCGACCACAGGTTAAAGATTGGCGATCCGTTGGATACCGACCGAGTTATAGGCAAAAATTGGTGCAAAAATGAGCCTTAGGAAACTTCAACTAATTCGCATTAAAATAAATCAATTTAAAAAATTTTGTTAAATTTCCCAAAAAATGGCTAAGGCCTTAGGAGAATTATGCCCAGGTTTTTTATGACTCTGAAATGAGACGTTAAGCGAGCTGACTCTTAATAAGGACTCATTAACTCTGAGTTGACTCACTAAAAAGAGTTGTTATTCGCATCTTTACTATATTTTACAGTTTGTATTAGAGATGTGCAAAGTGAGTAAGAGTAAGTTAGTGAGTTGAAACGTTGTATTGAACGAGTTTCGTTGGAGGAGTTTTACCGACTCTTTTTTCACTTACTCACTCATGCGTGTAAGCATGTAGCCGTGGTGAGTCGAGTTGCTAAAAGAGTAAATACGTGAGTTGAAACGAAAATGATTTGAAACAAAAACGAGTTGAAACCAATCGTTTCATATACATGAGTTGAAACGGAATACATATGTACCATACCCAAACTAGCCAAATGAATATACTGCTCGCTCGGCCTAACTATCAAACCTGCATTAGCGAACAAGCGGGCTAGTCTGATCGGCAAGGACATTAAACGGGACCCACCTCGACTTAGAAGATTTCCAAATTTATATCATTTTTTATTATTATTTTTTTAAAGCATTATTTGAGTGAAAACAAACTTATTCCAACCAATTGGCATTAAAATACATCAATTTATCAGCCTTAGGAGCGGTGGCGGATCAAGCTTCTCGGAGGCCCAAAGCGGAATGGTAGTTGGGCCCTAACCGGAATGGTAGTTGGGCCCAAAGTGGAATGGTAATACACTCATGAGTGAGTGAAATGACCAAACTTTTACTTACACGTTTATGCCGAGTTTTTTTATGACTCCGAAATGAGTCGTTAAACGAGCTGACTCCTAATAACGACTCATTCATTCTGAGTTGGTTCACTAAAAAGAGTTGTTATTCTCATCTCTAGTGTGTATGAGTAGAGCATGGTAGAAAAGAAAAATAAATCATAATCAGCGACTCATTCATCAGGGGACAAAGAGAAATACAAAGTGTTTGATAACCGGAACAATCGAAGATATCGACCGAAGATCAGTTGCCATTGCAGATGTAGGAATACTACCAGTATAATTTTATGCCATATGACGTTTAAGTGATCAACATTAAGTCTTCCAATGCTCACTACAAAAAAGCCAGTAACAGCAACTGCCAAAAAATAAACAATTCCAAATTTATGAAACTGCAATAAAGAGTAGTACCTGAAGATGATCAGAGAAGAGTGACTCTGAGGGGTTCAATTACCATTTTGAGTTTGATGTAATCATATCACAGATAGATAAACAAATCAATCCCTACTTTTATTCTATCAAGGAAGTTATTCTGTTTATTATTATCTTTCCACTTCAAACATTCCATAAGACTATATTTCAAAGATTCAGTTGCCTATTTAGTCCAGATGTGATTGACTGAAAATGGCGATCATAAGAACCGCATGTCCATATTCATGACAACAAAGTGGAGTAGAATCTATTTGTAGAGCTGCACAGGTTTCTATAATTAGGGTAATTCGCATTCGATCGGCTTTAAACACCATAACTCTGGTACAGATTCTGTTGTTTAGTTCTAAAAGTTGCAAAGACTCTCTTCAACACATGAAAAGTTTTACGAAAACATACAAAACACTCACCAACGAACACCATTACATTCGTGAAAACTATTTGAACCGTTTCAACCTCAAATGCACATGAATAATTGAAGCATTACTCATCCCTTTCATCAGTTTTGGATTGCACTAATGTAATCATAAATGTAGATAAAAAAATCTCTTCAATTCAACACATCTAACAACACCACCCGGAGCAAAGACATTGTTGTCACGAAATTAATATTCATTGAAATCATTTCCCTTTCGAGAAGTGTGCATTAGCTTCCAGTGGAAAGGCTCGGTACTCGTACTAAAACATGGCGTTTCAAGCATGAGACTCTATGAATGAGAGGTATTGTGTTGGAAGGTAAATTTATGCATAAAAGGCATAACCCAAGATAAAGGAGAATTATCGATAAATGCTTTACGTGGCGCTGTTTTGCTTTTTTTTTTTTTTTTTGAGGCGTTGTTCGCCTTCCCCGAGAACGTTCTTGGCCATTTGCATTTTCGTTGCGTTTTGCATTCTTGTGCGTGAAGAGAAAGATATTTCTTTTTCCTCTTATTTACTCGCCTTTTTTAAACCTTTGCATTAATAACCATCCGTTGTACACTTTTGAAACACAATCTCCGAGACTTATTACTTCGGTACGGTATGCACAACATCTTCCGTTCTCTGTCATATGTAAAAGCTACCTCGTTACTTCATTATTTTCGGTGGGACAAAAAAGAAGAAAAAAACATAATCAACAAGCGCTTCAATGGCGCTATTTATTCTACGTTCGACAACTTCACATTAAGCTGCCGGCGGTTGCAGCATCAACTACGTTTTGATTTATTGAGGGGAACCATTTTTTGATTCGCCGTCGAATGGTTTTGGCCGCCATGTGCAAATCACGGTGCAAATTGATTGCTCAAAAGTCCTGAACGATCGGTAAGCGGGAGGTTACCCGTTCGATTTGCGCGGCACACGGATACGCTGTTTGCTACCGGGGCATTGTACACGCATCGGCGGTTACCACCAATTGCGCAACAATGTTGCAGTCGGTCAGCTCAGCTTTTTTTTATATAAATCGTACGAAACTTAAACACATTTTATGCGGTTATGAAAAAAAAAATGTTACCCTCATGATGTATTGATACGCAATCGATCAAATTTAGTGCTGCTTTCGTAAAGGGAAGAGTGGCGAAAAAAAAATGCTCATGAATATGTGTGGAAATATTTCTTGAAGAATTTCATACAGCAGAAAGCATAAATTGAGAGTAATTTGTTAAATCAAGATATTGCAAAATAAGTAGAAACTATTTTCTTTAATATATTAAATAAATATATAAATAAATAAAACTGAACACAATTTAAGAGGTCCGATAAATGCTTTACGCAATCCTATACTTAACTCCAATCTTTTAAGCGCATCGATATGGGATAGTTGTTGGATATGGGAAGTTGTCGGAGCTACGTAGGTAACAACAAAATAATTGATTCGATTACTGTAGTAAGTGTGAATAAATCAGATGCAAATTGCCACTAATTCTGTGAAATCAAGCGCACTACAACACATCTGCCATCACCTCAACCGTAGTACTACACCGTATAAACTGCAACAGAGAGATAGAGAGATAGAGAGAGAGGGAGCAAGAATGTCACTGGATAGTGGCAAGATTTATGATCACCGGTTGTAGTGCTGCAGTACAACGTTTGCATCATCGGTACTTCAGTACCAAACGCCTACGGAGGTGCATCGGATCGCGGGGTGAGTGAGTAAGATGTCGCCGTGAGCGATCGTTGGCATATTGTTCCCGAGAATCTGCCCAGCTGAAACTCCCGGAGGTCGCGAATGGTAAATAGGCGACCATAAACCAGGGTGACAGACACTGTACGACCGCAGGTTCTCTATCTAAAACCCTCCCAACCCTTCATCCGGTGCCCATCGCAATTTCCCTTTCGCGTGGTACGCTAATTAACGATGCCATTTGCAGGTTATGAATCACTGAACCAGAACCGGTTCAGTTCATTGGGGCGGCGTGTACAACCCACCAACCGGGAGGTTAAATCAATCCTGGGCTGTGTGATGTTGGTAAGGTACAGGACAAACAATTTGCGACGGAACAGGCCATTTTTCAGCTTTACAGCAAAAGCTTCGGTCGTATTCGGTTTTTCATCAACGCTGTTATCATGGGAAGAAAAATTCTTTCCACACACGCTTGGCTAACTCAAAGCGATTTGTGTAAACGGGTTGATGAATAGGAGATGCACTGAACTAATCCCAGAATTAATTATTCAGTAATAAGTGTGCTGAAAGAATGGCAGGCTTGACCACGTGAGTGGGTTTTACCATTAGATTTGTATTTACATCCAAGGTATAATTATTTTTTATTACAGTGCAGCACCGTTTTATCCGAGATCAAACATTAGCCGGATAATGGACCAGCACGGATAAAAGGTACATCTTTGCCTCTGATCAATAATTGAAGCCTTTACCATTTGTTCATATAGACATTAAAGATGATCTGTCAAATTGCGTTTCGAACTGCCATTGGTGAGTAACACGGATAAACTGTCATCCGGTTAAAAGTGTACCCGAATAAACGAAATTCACTAAATGTTCATAAAATATGATGAAGTAGATAAAAGCAAAATGTTTTTATTTTGTTTTTTTTATGAAACATAATAAATGAGACTTTTTTCTTCTTCAACTCAAACAGAAAATAGAAACCTTCTTTTTACCCAACGTTAGCTCAGCAAATCAGCCAAGGTAATCCTTATGAAATAATCTACGCTTATTACAAAATCCTTACACTTGCACGTTGCATGATGTTTGCATTCACGTTAGGTCTCAGCGGTCATATATTTAAACCAGCACAAACAAACGTGACACACCAGATGATCGAGTTCTTTGCTAACGCACTACTAACAGCTCGATTCAATAAAGCTACGGGAGGAACATTAGAACGCATCCGATGATAGACATTTACGTTTCGTGATGAGTTTTATGGCGTTTGCTTGTTAGCGACAGTACGGGTAACCATGACGGAGGCCCCCACCGCTTGAACAGCAGTTCGTAGTTCAACCCCCATATCAACGGGATCGCAAGATGTTTGATGGCTTTTACCCTGGCAGCACAAAGAGATATTCGATCGTGTGGGTCATGATCGATACCGTACAGCCGCAGCGCAGCGTATGTATGCGTGTCTGTAATCGGAGATTTTGGGACAAAAATTCATAAGTTGGGGGGTGTAAAATCGTAAACTGTATGTAAAACATATTTTAACGAGTATGTTTTTATGGGTAACGCGTGTTGGAAAACGTAACGGTTGTCGACAATGTTTCGTTTTATGGTTGGACGAAATTATGAATTATGATCCATCCAGGCACCAGATTTGTTTGTTATGTATCCGTAATTACGATTTTGTGTTAAATTAAGACAATATTTAATGTTTCTTTTCGCTGTTGGATAAGCGTTTATCGCAAATGAATTATTATAGTTGAAGTTAATGACGGTGTTCTTCGTCATTTGGTCCAGCGTCTCCATTCTCATTGGTTTTGTTAGTTGAAATTGGATGCTCAGAAGAAGTAACCATTGAAAAATACAGTAATGTCAGATAGTCTCGGAGATATACGATACTTTATATAGGAAGATTTTAAAACTTGACAATTTAATGATTTTATAGCACAAAATTAGTAAAATATTGGATGATAATCCAATAATGATGACAATCCAGCTAATTTCTTATAAGTTTTTTATTTATTTATTTAGTTAGTTTTTATTACGAGCTTATTTAGTTTTTTTACGAGCAAAGAAAATCCTATAACTTTCGAGTATAAACGAATGAAGGATTTTTAAGGGAATTTCCGCAGTCCGCTCCAATAGCGTATATTGGGTACTTTCAGTATTATAAAATCACAAATAAAATAATATTGTGATACAATCATTTTTTCATTAATGTTTTATTCGTTCAGCCTTTTTGTACTTATCTTGCGTCGCCATAATAATTAAAGCAGAGCAAAGAAGCAATGGGACTCGTCCTGAAAATATAAGCTGATTAAATCCCGCGAAACTAAATTTGGTAAATATCACACTTCACTATTATATGCAAGAAGTTATTTTTTTGCTTGAAAATTAAGCAATAAACAGGAAAAAGTTGCCAACAATCTGTAATTGATTGAATTTTCAATGTGTACAGAATTTCAGAAGACGTCATTTAACATTTAATTAATATCAGATTGATTAAAAAATGTTAATCCTCATACATACATAATGTAAAAGTCAAACAAATAGCACACAGGTGCTAAAAACAGAGCAAAGCATTTTTCAGATGTAATAAAAGAATATTTCAATAGCCCACATGATTGCCACCGAAACGGCCCGTACGCCACTAGCTCAAAGGGAGGAAAAAAAACACTAAAAAGAATACGTGAGGTAGTGGCAACTATTTCGGCAGAATCTAATTAGATGAACATGGTTTCCAACAACCGCGAAAGAGGAAAAAAAAGACTCGCTTCAAGTACCTAAACGTTTATTTCCGCCGGCGCTTCTGACGGTATGGAAACGAGCTAAACAACGAGAAGAAGAAAAGAAAAAAAGTTACACACACAGCAGACAAGGATGTACAACAATAAACTCTGATACCATAAATCATTCACCATTATGGCAGTTTGAATAACCTCCGCAACAGTTCGGTACGCCAGCCAAAGCCTAGACGACGTGTACTGGGGCCCACCATTCGTGAGGATCAGCTTTTTGCGGACGTGTTGGCTTAAGGTAATACCTCCCAGCTCGTGTTACCCTGGGACGGAAACCCACACTGTAGCCCACCACCACCAGGTGACGAACCGGTCTCCAAGAATAGAACAGCTTCTGGCGGTGCGGTGAAGGGCTCCGCTTGTCGGACATGTGGTCCATGAAATGAGGAACTCATTCAGCAGACATGCGATTTCCTCATTTTATCACCACCTAATTGAATAGTCACGACACCGTCGACGAGAACTCTGGTTGCCTTGTACGGTAAAGCACGCCGAACGGTTGATGAGTGCGAATGTTGCCTGTTTTTTTTACCGCTAATGTGGTAATCTTGGCCGTCTTGAAGCTGAAAAGCGACTCGCACCTAGAGCGGTTGGTGTGGTACGGTGTGTAACATAATTATAGCTAGATTTTTTTCAACATACTCACACAGGTAGTATCAGCATCAGAGTTATGAAGATATTTCACCCGTTCATAAAGAATCTGATCTGTGATATTTGCAACCTGGACAGGTTTCAGGTCTGTACAAATTTTGTTTAGCCGGTGCGGTTTACGACGCTCTTCAATTCGATTTCTTGGGCAAAAAAAAAAACTTAACCGGATGGGCTCGAGCGTTATGATCTTGCCAAAAATATAAAAAAACACCCCGCCTGCAGCTTTTCCGAACGATTTATCATTGTGGCAAGCGCGACGTAATAATCGTAATCGATTCAATCGAATCTTCCTTTACTCCACCCCAGCGGTTAAATCCCGGTAATTGTGGGGACGTCTGCATCTTTGCTGCCCGGCTGAACCAATCTCATCTCTGCCCATCCTATGCCCCGGGATGTTCTATTCCGACCATCATGACCTTCAACTTGTCCGCAGTCGATCGAGAAACGAGCTCCAAACTACAAGCCGAACCGAACAACCGTCCTGCAAGACCAAAACCTGCGATAGCATTCCGGCCCGAAAAACAAAATTCAAGAAATAGCAGAAGGAGGTAGCACATAACAGCTATAAAAAAAAACCGCATCTGAAACATATCTGCCAAAAACGAGCCACACCATCGTGTGGAGTTTGCGATCGACGCGTTTCGGTCTGGGGCGATTGTTGGTCTTCTTCGAAATAATTATCTTCATCTTTTGCCGAAACTTCATCTGGCTGTGGAGGTTGATGAAGGGTGAGAAGGTGGTAGGAGGGGTCGACACCAGTAGAACCGATTCCGTACAGCCTCTCTTACCGTGGTTGGAACCGGTTCTGTGGCTTTTGTAATCACCTCCAGGCTCCGGCCGGTACGTCAAGTTTCCTGGTGTATACCTCGTTTCCTGGTTCTTGTCCAAAAAAGACTGTCTCGAGGATGCTTCTCAAGCGCCCTTTTCTAGTGGTTCTGCGGTAACAGAGCCACGTACCATTTCAAACCACATCGTGCACCCGCAGTGTACGTAAGGGTACGATGACAACAGCAAATCTTGCCTTCGAAAAACAACGGATCGGATGCACAAGTTGGATCACAGGTGAGGCAGATGCTTCAATGCGGATCTCAAGTCACACCGGTGACGATCCGGTGTGCACTATACGCTCAAGCACACCCTGTAGACATACGCACACAACCGCTGGACTCAACGTCACCTAGCCCCTTGAGTGTGGAATAAATTTATGGAATGATACTGGTGCGGCGATAAATAATGAACGATATTTATTCCGACGAGCCGGCGTCTGTTCTATCCACGGATATGGAGACCGGTTGGCATATTGGTACAACTCCACTCCACTCCACTCCAAAACACAGCAGCCCGCCCGCCCGCCTCTGCCCGGGGCCAGCGGCCGGCAAAATGCGGAAGAGTGTGTTAAGGTCAATCAGTACCAGCCCGGTGAAGACCGTACAACGGGCCGATACCGTGAGACGAAACCATTGAAACGAGCGTGAACCGTGCTGTGAAATCACGGAAATCCCAACCTATGTATACGCAACTGGATTGGTGGTGTAAAGGCCTGGTCTCAACTCTTTGTGATGCGATTGTACCGAATGGTGAACCATTTGATCGTGGTTAGTGTACGAGCTAAAGGCACGCGTACACGCGTAGATAAAAATAGTTAGCCGCCGTTCGTTCAGGGACGTTTTTTTTTTCTTCAACAAAGCCGCTAACAGGGATGAGGCCGTCGAACTCACCGACAATACAGACGTTGGTCAAACATTTTGACGGTAAATACAGATGGTCATAAAGAAAATGGCATGCGAGTTCAATACAGAGTTATTCTAGGTGTTAGATCTACAGTCCCAAGATCTCAATAGAGGCTGGAGTATTTTTTACTGTAGAAATACAGTAGCGTAAGAGGAATGACAGTAATCTTAAATGTCTTTTAAGTCTTCTTGGCTTAAATCTGTCTTTTTACACGCTTGAAAATAATAAGAAACTATGAAGATGTTCGTGTATAGACTGAAGCTATGTAGATGTATAAAAATAAAATATTGAGCTACCACAGTACTACCATAGTTATGGAAACGAAAAGAATACTGATGGCTTATAATGAAATCATCAAGTTATGCCAGAATTATGGAATCAGTAAATAACACAAGTTAAAGAATAATTTATGATCAGGATAAAGCATTGACTAACTCTGTCCAACAATGAACAACACACGCATTAAATAAATTTGCGTTAAGAACTCAACTAAGAGACGGAAACATGTTAGACATGTGTCTGTTTAGAGTAATGAAAAATGGATTAAGAAGCCACCTTAGTGACAAAATATGTATTTACGTGACATGTTTTAAGACTTTACTATTTAGAACACGGTTCCAAAGATTCTCATCTGGAGAAATTGAAACGCGATGGTTCGTCGAATATCTAGAAATCTGCTTAGTAAATTATTATTATAGTAAGCTAAAGTTAGAATGAATTATAGTACATAGTTATTGTAGGAGAGTCGTCAAGCGTTGTACTTATTAATGAAAATGCCATAAAAACGAAGTTATTTATAGGAGCGTTCTCCTTTATCGTTTTGATATTGATGAAGTGTCATCTGTTAATGATGACAAAATTCAAACATCAAGAGCAAAAACTATAATTACAAATTTATTATGTTCCACTAGAGACATGTTCAATGTGCTAAGTAAATAAAACTGTTATCGAATAAGGAACTCTAAGTCTTCCTTCTACACTGATACCTACATACGTGAGATAATTCTTATCAAACCCTTCTGCACAACCATAAACCTATTGTTTATGATCCGTTTTACGGTATTATAACTACTTCCTCGTTACGGTACGTGTTCTAAAGCGGTGTCCGTATGCAACCATTACAATCACACCGTCGATCGTTGTGTACTAAACTGATTTCATAATAACAACAACTTACAGCAGTGTGCCGTTTGCGATTTGTGTTTCCACCGTTGAGGCCCTTGCCAAACGCCAACGCATTACAGTTGAAACACAATTTCCTGCTGTACGACTTTCGTTTTTTCATGTTTTTTCTTTTCTTTTTCTTTTTAGGGTTAATTTTTTTTCATTTTGCAATTACAACGATCGGTAGCTAACGCAGCATGTTGCAATTCACTTCTGGCTTAATTATAGACACCCCACAACTCGAATGGATCCACACTTAGCATGGTGGAACAAATCTTATTATAAGGTTTTTTTTCGGGGCCCAGCTAACGCAACTCAAAAAAGCACCTTTGCAATAGCACAATTAATCCTCCATGACTCATCGGTGTGTGTGTCGTGCAGAAGGTGAGCAAACATCCCGAAAAATCCCACTCAACGTTCGTGTATGAATGGAGCGTAATTGAAGCACCCGTGTCGTGATGATGTGCTGGTGAACTTGGAAGGTAGCGGTGGAGTCATCGTCACAACATGAATTTGATTGATTGGTTAATTGAGGCATTATTCATCACCGTGTATACCTCGCCGGGATTGCATGTTTAACTTGATGGGATGTCCAGTACGGAGCTTCCACTTAATTAGCTCTCATGTCAGGGAAAATGAAGTGAAAAAAATGAATCATAAAAGCTCGTTTCAAAGATAAACAAAAAGATGGTTAAAGTACTCTATATTTGCGTATTTAGCCTAATCAGAGCACAAGTAATGTTACTAATATTGCAAAAAATTCCCAAAGATTTAATCACAAATCTTTTGAGACGTGCAATTCAAATTAATCATCATTGAAGATTCTTTCTAATTATTATGAAATAAGATTAAATCTCCATAGATTCTTGAGTCTCTGAAGAATCAATTTCTGAAGATTCTTGGATCTCTATAGATTCTTGAGTCTCTGAAGAATCCTGAATTTCTGAAGATTCTTGAGTCTCTGAAGATTCGTGAATCTCCTAAAACTCTTCAATAAAATTCATGAATCAGAATCAACTTCACTCAAACAGAAGTATAAATAGAAGTAAAAGTAAATAAAGTTCTACAAAATTTCTTCTTCTTCGTTAACCATTTACCAATTTTAAAATTAATTTAAGTTCCCAATTTCTCTTTACTTCAAAGCTTCTGCTTTAGCTTATTGTATAGCTTCTTCAAGCATATATTACTCAACGACATAGTTTTTGGGTAAATAATTGAAAACATACCCAAAACGCGTAACTTTAATTTCCCTTTCCCTTTTGCGGACGACATTAAACATGTTGACATGTGCGTATGATGAATGGATGACCAGCCATTGGTTTACCTCATCCATTCCCCGGGCCCGGGCCCTTTAAACCGTGACGAATTACATTACGGCCAGCGAAAGAGATAACTACCGATCAAGCGAATCCATCCTGTAACGGCATGCGCGGGGAAGGTTTTTTTTGCCATCGAAATCTCACGCACGCAATCATGAACACTAGACTGACCCCAAAGGAGCCAGAAAAATAAGGCAACTCTGCTGCAGACAAACAACTGACCAGTCGCAAGTTGCCACCACCAAGTGGGTGTGTGTGTGTGTGGTGTGTGAATCGTCACGGTGCATGGATTACGCCATATAAGTATGCACGTTAAGGCACACACGGCGGCGTTTGCTCACTGCACTGCACTGGGAAGAAGCATTTGCTGGCTAGCCGTGGCCAAGCAATTGGAAGCCGTGCAATGTTTTGCTACCATACACGTTACATTACCAGCTTCGGTAAAATATTTCACCTCCATTTTCCTTTACCTCACATACGCGGTAACGGTCGTGATCCTGCTGCTGTGACGTAACGGAGGCAGACTTTCGTGCAAATGGCTTTTTCCTCTGCGTTATTTCATCGAGGCAGCGGCTAGTTGCAAACGGCATGCCGCCAGATCGGAATCGGGGTAGTTTTTTTTTTTTTGGTTTTGCCTGCTTGTTTTGTGTTGGTAAAGCGTCTGCTGCCACGGTCAGCGCTACTGAATCGAAAGGAAAATCAACGCAGTTTTGGATAAATGCGGGCATTGTTTACTTTTAACACCTCGATGTGAAGCTGCGTACCGTACCAATGATCAACGACTTTGAGGCTTTCTTTTGACCATGGTCATGAGCTTTTCTCTGTCTCTCTCTCTCCCTCTTCTCCCCTTTTCCATCACTGTACGAAATGCACATTGCACAACACCATTGTGTGTCACTTGGTTTCAAATGCAAACGAGCAAATGCTGCGAATGCTCATTAAATCACGCCGGAAAAGTTGTTGCTAGTGCTTTTTACAAAGTCCACTACTAAGAGGAACTTAAGCCTGTAGCCGGCTGCTTATCGCCGATCTTTTAAAACTCGCGCACTAAGAGAGCACGTTGACTCTTTATGCAAGTGCGCTACAAAATAGCATCTTGATGGTATTTTATTTCATCATTATGCAAGTCCTAAACAATGAATTTCCACCAGCTTCACGTAAACGCTTCTCTTATGAGTGATTTTAAATTTAAATCTAATAAATTTATTTTTAAGCACTACTTATTTCCTATCTGAAATCACCCGTATTTAAATAGATCTCATCCCGATCGGCTTTAAAATGCAACGGATCATCTTAATTTTGCATCCCGCCTGATGAGTTGCAGCGTTTATATTTCATGCCCAGCAAGGAAAAGCCCGCTTGTCGCCGAAAAAAAAAACCCCCACACGTACGAAACAGTTCAACAGGGAAAACAATGGAAATGCTGCCAACTACCAGGTGCAGGTCAAATATTGCAACGAAATCGCTTACGAAAAGGTCATAAAAAATGAATACACGAAAAAAAAAAACAAATAAAATGAAATGCTCACTGAATTGGGAAAGAGGTGAAAGTGAAAGCAAAGCCGGCCCGCGGCCTGCGGTTTTAGTGGTCACGCTCTAATTATTGATGAAGGCGAGACACCTTACCGAACAGACCCGTCGAGTGTTATAAATATTATTTATTTATTGTATGCATGGGAATCGAAATTTTGACTAGCTTTTGGTGCAAATTCTCTTACCCTGGCCATACCCGGCAGTTCTTTCACTGTACTATTTAGTTCTTTTTGAATGGGGGTTTTCCGCAAACGGAATACTTTCCATTCCCGTGCAAAGGAACTTCTAGAGTAATAAAATTTATGTATGTGCGGAAGGCATTAAAAATTCTTTTTTTTAGAATTATGATTCTGGAAAGCATCTACTACGTGCCGCCATAAACATATGATACTTATCATATTGTTGTTACATTATTTAAGAGAATTTACAGAGTTTACTGCTATTCCTTAAAGAATCACGGGCAATCTTGACTCATTTGTCATGCCAAAATAGTTTTCATAAGCTTCGGAACCTCACATTAGGATTTTACTCCAATATACTGCAGCATTTTGTGATTCATGTCTTGTCTATGACATCATGGATATGAAATCCAATTCTCAGTTTTTTTGTGAAATAGAATTAGATATAGAAATATCACACACTAAATATGCTTATATGCAGTTTTTATGCGGATGAACTCAAAAATCAAGCATTGATATGTAATGCTATTGATTCTGCTCTCTCTCTGAAATAGATCTGCAGGAATTCACAGTACGCTGCAGCAGTAAGATCTTTGGCAAAACATGAAGATGTTAGTATCAGGAATTTCTTGAGATTAACACTGTAATAATGGTGGTGATTTTTTTGTGTTTATAGAGGATGAAAGTTGAGGAGTCGGAATCCATAACGCTACATGCTCAAGAAATTATCAGAATATTGGTTTAATCTCATGAACTTGACAACAGTTATCCTATATTACATCAGAACTCTTCATTTGGACTCGTACCACATTAAAACATCCATTCGAGTTGCTAGTTTGGAGATTTCTAGGCATTATGATTTGGACGGATTTGACTCAACATTGGCAGTCCATCGCTAATGTCCTCAAGAACCTCCAAGCTACTCCCATTAAATGAATAATATATCCTCAGCCGGAAGAATACTCTGGAGCACAAATCTGAGTTAACTTTTAAATTAAGTCTTTAAGTTCACTAAATTTAAACTATAAAGTCAATGTCAACGCATTCGTTTCACCGTTTCACTTCATATCGCTAGTAGTAGCTCCATTTGAGGATGCACAAAAATGTTCTATAGTTATTCTGGTCTGTTTCGAATCAATCAATGTGATGCTTTTTTAAAAACCCACACCAACTGATTCGTCACTAAAATGCTTGGAATTTGATGAAACACATTTATTATTGAATATCTTTTGTTTATCTGTCTTGCATCAGATTCCGAAAAAAATGTTATGTTTGGTTTATTTTCTTCACATTAATAATTCATTGGAAAAAAAATAAAGATAAGTTAAATCAAANCCAACTGATTCGTCACTAAAATGCTTGGAATTTGATGAAACACATTTATTATTGAATATCTTTTGTTTATCTGTCTTGCATCAGATTCCGAAAAAAATGTTATGTTTGGTTTATTTTCTTCACATTAATAATTCATTGGAAAAAAAATAAAGAGAAGTTATAAAATGTTTTTTGTATAACTATAACTTTTGTATAACCGGATTATAAAATGTTTTTGTAATAAACCAACATTTTCAATCAAGCCTGTTAACATGATAAACATTCTTATTTTGGCCTTCATGCTGTTTGTTTGTATAAACCAGCGTGTGTTGGGTTTTTCTCTTCTTAACCCGGACTTATCTTCCATTCGTTGCCAAATAGTATCACAGTGTTTTTTTTTTCATGCCACTTTGTGGTTTAAACGCACGAATCCAAATATGTATAAAAACACCTAAGCAAACAGACCAATCTTCTTTCGTAGGGTTCTACTCGCTCCATACATCATTCTGTGCCGATGGACCGCTTCATGTTGATACCGCGCGACGACGCACTTCCTGTGCGAGGACAACGGGGTCGGTAAACCATTTTGTGGCCCCATGCTGCACGGAGCGATAATGCGAACGATCGATACGGCAGTTTATTAACTCTGCAATACATATATTATGCATTCGTTGTGGCCTAATGTTTGCACAATTTGCGTCCCCGGAATCTTACAATCTCCGTGGGTCTGGGATGAGGTTTCGTTTTTATTGCTGTTTGGTTTTTCTTGCTTTACTTGCTCAATCTTCCCCCCATCGTGCAGTAGACCCTGAACCTAACCAAACTCGAACTCGAAGCGATCGCATCGTTCGACGACGTTTGGGTAATGTTTGAACAAGTTTTTTCGCACACAAAAAAAGGAAGAAAAAAAAACGAAACAACCGTCAACTTGTCCAAACACTGTGAGGCTTTCCTCAATGTCCAAACAACCAGCCACAACCTTTCGTGCAAGACCCGCAGGAACAGACGAACCGATGTGTGGAACGGTGTGCGTCGAATCAAACAGATACCGGAGCAAGGCCCCGTAGGACCGAGACTTCAGCCTAGCGGGGGAATAGCACGAGGCTGCCACGCGTATGACACCCAAATCTAATGTTCGAGGTCAGTCTCGAAACGCACACCTTCCTTCGCTAGCCGCCCCGAAATTAACACACGCAAGTTGGACTATTTTTTCGTCCAGTTTTTTGTTTTTTGACATCTGATGCCGGGCACCTCCACGTGCGTCGAACTTTGACAGTTACGAGCGACGATCATCCGGCGGTTTGGTTTGGGTTTTTTTTTTGTTTCTTCAGCAATCGTATTCCAGCTTCAACTTTCAACGGAACGCAAATGTGTGTTGTTTGGGACGCTCTTCAAGCGATCATTATTCATGTGACGCGCGAGTCGCCTTGACTTCTGTAAGATGGTGCGATGGAGGCAAAAGTGGTGCGGCTGTTTCTTAACATTGTGCTGCATTCTAGACGATCGTGTTTGTTTTGTTTTTACGATCACCAACCGGCACACACATTAGTAGTAAAACATACAGTTTGTAAATTATCACTTATACATTCTGAGCCATACCATCTTCGCGCCCCCCGGTGGGGCAACCTTTTGCAACAAACTCTTTCCTTCTCGTTTTACTTTGCACTCAAGCGATCACCGTTCCTGTGTAATGCTTTTCACTCCTTGAAATTAATTCAACACCGATCCAGACTGAACTCAGATCCGGTCGGTGGGATTAGACCACAGCAGTCGCGTTTGATGTGTCGCGATATGTTTGTCTCCTCACGTATTCAGCATTATTCATTTCTCTCACCAACTGCCCGATCTCTGATGGTCATCCTCCAGCTGTGGGATACATGAATGGGGATGTTCATCTCCAATTCTACCGTGCAGGACAAGTTACAACTGTACCGCACCGTGACGTTGACTGTTCGCATATGTATAAAGGTGTCGGTTTGCTTGCAATTGCCCTTTTACCGGTTGTCTGAAGCGTATTACCGTGATGTGACATCCAACAACAAGAGAAGGACAGGAGGACTGACTGCCATACTGACTGTGACTTCTGCAAGGACTGTCTATCTTGTTTAAGGTGTATGTAAACTGCTGGAATAGTTTAAGAGGCGGTTCAGATCGACAAAGATCATAGAACCAATGTAGGAACAATTATTGAAAAAGTTTGATTGGAGTAAGGCTTTTGCTGGAAATTTGTTTGTTCTCCTGGACATTTAGATTTATGAAGATCTTACGATTTACAAGATTTGCATGTTAGATACTGAGAACTTCAGTTTAAAGTCTAATGATGTAGATGTACAAAACATTCGACGCCATAATTTGCAATTAGATTTAGGAATTTCTTCAATAAAAACTTGAATATTGGAATAATGAAAGTCTGTCCTACATGTTTGGGGTATCGTACAAGAGACTTCTTGAACTTTGATTTTTTTAAGGATCCTCAAAGGAACCTGCCTCAATAGCAACAACTCTTCATGCCTACGTACGACAAAGCAGTGCTTCTTCAGATGATAACTTTAATCTCAAATCATCCAGAGCAACTTTTCGCGATGTCGTGATGTTTGGTTTTACTGGAGGGAATCACAATCAGTTCAACTTCTATTATACTACGACGCAACAGAGATTACGAAGAAGAGTTTAATCCTCCAGGGATATTAGATTTATTCAACTTTCCCAAATTCCCCGTCACTCATATAGTCTCTACGAAGATCTCCAAAATACTATTATAGGCTGTTCCAAGTGTTTATCGGAAAATATTTTGTTTAAATGAAACTAGTCTGGTGACTTAAAGCTTATCTGTTAAAGATAGTTGAGACATTTTTGATCTATTAGAACACTAACACTAAAAACAAACAAAATAAAGGAAAATATGAAAATAAATTAAAATTGTATACATATCTTCGTAGTAATAAAAAAGCAATCAATTAAAAAGTGACCAAAAAACCTAGAATACCTAGAATGCTAATGAAGCGAAAAGCTGTTTTCTTGTCGCACAGTAAAGAAATATGTTTCAAAAAGAAAACGAATCTAAACGCCAGGCGACAGCCTAATTGAGGATAATTAAAACCCATAGCGTACAAGCGAACGATAAAACGGTCCACACGATCTGTTCGCTGTTAGTCGAACTGTTGCCATAAGCAAGGCAAGCGGGGAGGAATTTCCCAACCGATACCGAGAGGTACCATGAAAAAACAAAGCAAACAAAAAATGGCAAGCAACGAAACAGTTCGAATAGCCACAGACAGTTAGTGCTATTATTGTTTCATATTTTTAAATTAGTCTAAATTGGTCCCGAAGAAGCAAACGAATAAACCACGATCTTCGGGACCTGATGGGCTAATTTAGTCATTCAGTGTGTTTCTCCCCCTGCGAACATCGTATCGCACAAGGGGTGTGCGGTTCTGCCAATAAAAAAAGGGGTTAAAGCCGTCGAACGAATGTGGATCACCCGGTTCGGTTGTCGGACTTTGATTACCTCAAACGACCAGAACGCAGATCGTTCGTGTGGCCCATGAGCGGGTGTCGAACCGCGGTAAGAATCATTTCCACCCGAAGGCGGATGGAGCCGGGTGTTTGTGGGGCAGTAGCTTAAAGTCCCATGCAGGACGTTTTTCTCCAAACTATACAACACGGGTAAACCGCAAATGCAGCATAACTTCCTTGCAAAAGCGTAACCATGGATGGTGTGTGGTGGTACGAATTTAAAATAAATTGATCTTTATTTAACACCAGCCGTCTCTACCGGTCGGTACAACGTTGGAGGTTTGGTGCCGCATCTCTTGGACAAAACCGACCCAACTGCACATCACACAACATCAGTGTGCAATCATTCATCCACCAAACTCGGGGCACATAGCACGTCGATTTTATATTCATTTGCACGGGTTATGCGCTTGATTAATTCGTCAATTGAAGATCGGATCAGAGATGATGGTACGCTTTTATTTGGTAACCCCTACACTTCAAAACCGTTATTTGATTTACATTCACCGATTCTGTAAGTTATTAACATGACAAAAGATAGCACCAGTGGTTGACGAGCTTGTTTGTGTATTTGTATTTTTTTTTATTCGAACAATTCTTTTTACAGTCAGAAAGACGCCGGGAGAAAAAGGCGATCATTCATTTCGGGAACAATCATTCGACACAGGATGTGTGCATTTTGCTTGATTTTGTTGTTCGTGCCGAGGTTCGTGATGGAGGACCCCTTTCGTGACGAAAATGATGGTTCACTCCTTTGTTGCTGCTGCCAGTATTCTGCAGGCCTTGATTAATCATAATTATTTATGCATTCTTTTCCCACTGAACCGACTCTTGTCGGCGATGCAAGAACTTTCGGCTGCGGATGCATTCTTCGACAATATCTTTTTTCACAACCTGTCATGTTTGTGGGTTCAAAGATTGTTTTAATTTGAAAGTATGGCTTTCAAATTTTACGCCAGAAGCTAATGAAAAAAGTTCTACAATGTTTTGTAATTGAGATGCAAATAACAAAAATTATAAATAAATAATATTAAAAGTAAGAAAAAGGAAGGATCACATACATATGTGTGGCGAGTGTACAAGTAAACAAGAAAACAAACAAGTACACTGAAAGAGCATGTACCAAGGAATGTTTAAAAGTAAACGAAAGTATTAACAACGCACTATTAAAATGTTTCCCTTTTTTATTCTAATGAGTATTACCACACTATTCTCGTTTCAGCTAAACTCCCCGTACATTCGGTGGGGAATATTTTTCACCGAACACTTTGAAGAAACATTTGCTCAAACAGAACCTTTCAGAACAGCCCTGGCATTAACTGTGTAACGCTGGCAAAGACGGAACTCGTTAGGAACTCTCTTCATCTTCTGTTTATTTTCAGGAGAACAGCTTTACCCAACCCATAAATACACATTCTTTAGCGTTCTCGCACACATCAGAAAAAGCAAGCAGAGACAACCGTGCAAGCAAACGGACGATCGTCAAAACCTTTCAAAGAAGCAAGATGGAAAATAAATACAACGCTCTCCTGCCGCGTCACAAACGATTCCGAGCCATTCCGAGCCAAGTGAAGATGTGAGTGAGCAAAAAAAAAACCTTTGAGCAAATAAATGCGACAAACGAGACGCGTTCTTCAAGCGGCTTGTTTTCATGAATGACGGACTCAAACGGAAGACTGCGTTGACAGCTCATGAAGGGACATATTTGCCGCCCGATCGACAGAAGAGACCCCCACAAAGCAGAAATCCGCCACAAAGAAGAACGATGGATATGTTTTTTTCTTTTCATTATACTCTCGCTGCCAGTTCCGTGTGTCGTTATACATTGCTAACATCCAAAGCTGGAAAATCCTGAATACTTTTCCTTGATGAATCGTGGCCAATTCTTAAAAAGTATGTCTGACATACTAAATTAAACAAGCAAATTCATACTCTGGAATCTGGAAATGCTTTCATAACACTTATCACGAAAATTGTCTTCAGCAACAACATTGCTACCTTTGCTATAAAATATCGAGGGCTCAACCGGGATTTGAACCCGGGACCTCTCGCACCCAAAGCGAGAATCATACCCCTAGACCATTGAGCCGACAGAAACAATAGAAGACACACACATACGCAGACTACATGGAAAGGAATCCTTCACAATAAAGTAATCTTTCTTCTACAACAACATTTCTACCTTTGCTATAAAATATCGAGGGCTCAACCGGGATTTGAACCCGGGACCTCTCGCACCCAAAGCGAGAATCATACCCCTAGACCATTGAGCCGACAGAAACAATAGAAGACACACACATACGCAGACTACATGGAAAGGAATCCTTCACAATAAAGTAATCTTTCTTCTACAACAACATTTCTACCTTTGCTATAAAATATCGAGGGCTCAACCGGGATTTGAACCCGGGACCTCTCGCACCCNTGTCTCCTCACGTATTCAGCATTATTCATTTCTCTCACCAACTGCCCGATCTCTGATGGTCATCCTCCAGCTGTGGGATACATGAATGGGGATGTTCATCTCCAATTCTACCGTGCAGGACAAGTTACAACTGTACCGCACCGTGACGTTGACTGTTCGCATATGTATAAAGGTGTCGGTTTGCTTGCAATTGCCCTTTTACCGGTTGTCTGAAGCGTATTACCGTGATGTGACATCCAACAACAAGAGAAGGACAGGAGGACTGACTTCCATACTGATTGTGACTTCTGCAAGGACTGTCTATCTTGTTTAAGGTGTATGTAAACTGCTGGAATAGTTTAAGAGGCGATTCAGATCGACAAAGATCATAGAACCTATGTAGGAACAATTATTGAAAAAGTTTGATTGGAGTAAGGCTTTTGCTGAAAATTTGTTTGTACTCCTGGACATTTAGATTTATGAAGATCTTACGATTTGCAAGATTTGGATGTTAGATACTGAGAACTTAAGATTAAAGTCTAATGATGTAGATGTACAAAACATTCGACGCCATAATTTGCAGTTAGATTTAGGAATTTCTTCAATAAAAACTTGAATATTGAAATATTGGAATACTTGAAATATTGAAAATCTGTCCGATACGTTTGGGGTATCGTACAAGAGACTTCTTGAACTTTAAATTTTTTTAAGGATCCTCAAAGGAACCTGCCTCAATAGCAACAACTCTTCATGCTTACGGACGACAAAGCAATGCTTCTTCAGATGATAACTTTAATCTCAAAAGATCAAGGGAAACTTTCCATCGTGATCTTTGGTTTTACTGGAGGGAATCAAAATCAATTTCCGGCTGATCTTCCGAAAACGACGAAGAGTTTAATCCTCCAGGGATATTAGATTTATTCAACTTTCCCAAATTCCCCGTCACTCATATAGTCTCTGCGAAGATCGCCAAAATACTATTATAGGCTGTTCCAAGTGTTTATCGAAAAATATTTTGTTTAAATGAAACTAGTCTGGTGACTCAAAGCTTATCTGTCAAAAATGTTTAAAGCAACTTTGATCTATTAGAACACTAATCAAAAACAAACAAAATAAAGAAAATTTTGAAAAATTTTACATTTCTTCGTAGTAATAAAAAAGCAATCAATTAAAAAGTGACCAAAAGACCTAGAATACCTAGAATGCTAATGAAGCGAAAAGCTGTTTTCTGGTCGCACAGTAAAGAAATATGTTTCAAAAAGAAAACGAATCTAAACGCCAGGCGACAGCCTAATTGAGGATAATTAAAACCCATACAAGCGTACAAGCGAACGATAAAACGGTCCACACGATCTGTTCGCTGTTAGTCGAACCGTTGTCATAAGCAAGGCAAGCGTGGAGGAATTTCCCAACCGATACCGAGAGGTAACATGAAAAAACAAACCAAACAAAAAATGGCAAGCAACGAAACAGTTCGAATAGCCACAGACAGTTAGTGCTATTATTGTTTCATATTTTTAAATTAGTCTAAATTGGTCCCGAAGAAGCAAACGAATAAACCACGATCTTCGGGACCTGATGGGCTAATTTAGTCATTCAGTGTGTTTCTCCCCCTGCGAACATCGTATCGTACAAGGGGTGTGCGCTTCTACCAATAAAAGAGGGGTTAAAGCCGTCGAACGAATGTGGATCACCCGGTTCGGTTGTCGGACTTTGATTACCTCAAACGACCAGAACGCAGATCGTTCATGTGACCCATGAGCGGGTGTCGAACCGCGGTAAGAACCATTTCCACCCGAAGTCGGATGGAGTCGGGTGTCTGTGGGGAAGTAGCTTAAAGTCCCATGCAGGACGTTTTCCTCCAAACTATACAGCACGGGTAAACAGCAAATGCAGCATAACTTCCTTGCAAAAGCGTAACCATGGATGGTACGAATTTAAAATAAATTGATCTTTATTTAACACCAGCCGTCTCTACCGGTCGGTACGACGTCGGAGGTTTGGAACCGCATCTCTTGGACAAAACCGACCCAACTGCACATCACACAACATCAGTGTGCAATCATTCATCCACCAAACTCGGGGCACACAGCACGTCGATTTTATATTCATTTGCACGGGTTATGCGCTTGATTAATTCGTCAATTGAAGATCGGATCAGAGATGATGGTACGCTTTTATTTGGTAACCCCTACACTTCAAACCCGTTATTTGATTTACATTCACTGTTTCTGTAAGTTATTAACATGACAAAAGATAGCACCAGCGGTTGACGAGCGGTTGTTTGTGTATTTGTATTTTTTTTTTATTCGAACAATTCTTTTTACAGTCAGAAAGACGCCGGGAGAAAAAGGCGATCATTCATTTTGGGGAACAATCATTCGACACAGGATGTGTGCATTTTGCTTGATTTTGTTGTTCGTGCCGAGGTTCGTGATGGAGGACCCCTTTCGTGACGAAAATGATGGTTCACTCCTTTGTTGCTGCTGCCAGTATTCTGCAGGCCTTGATTAATCATAATTATTTATGCATTCTTTTCCCACTGAACCGACTCTTGTCGGCGATGCAAGAACTTTCGGCTGCGGATGCATTCTTCGACAATATCTTTTTTCACAACCTGCCATGTTTGTGGGTTCAAAGATTGTTTTAATTTGAAAGTATGGCTTTCAAATTCGTAACAAATTTTACGCCAGAAGCTAATGAAAAAAAGTTCTACAATGTTTTGTAATTGAGATACAAATAACAGAAATTATAAATAAATAATATTAAAAGTAAGAAAAAGGAAGGATCACATATGTGTGGCAAGTGTTTGTACAAGTAAACAAGGAAACAAACAAGTACACCGAAAGAGCACGTACCAAGGAATGTTTAAAAGTAAACGAAAGTATTAACAACGCACTATTAAAATGTTTCCCTTTTTTTATTCTAATGAGTATTACCACACTATTCTCGTTTCAGCTAAACTCCCCGTACAGTCGGTGGGGAATATTTTTCACCGAACACTTTGAAGAAACATTTGCTCAAACAGAACCTTTCAGAACAGCCCTGGCATTAACTGTGTAACGCTGGCAAAGACGGAACTCGTTAGGAACTCTCTTCATCTTCTGTTTATTTTCAGGAGAACAGCTTTACCCAACCCATAAATACACATTCTTTAGCGTTCTCGCACACATCAGAAAAAGCAAGCAGAGACAACCGTGCAAGCAAACGGACGATCGTCAAAACCTTTCAAAGAAGCAAGATGGAAAATAAATACAACGCTCTCCTGCCGCGTCACAAACGATTCCGAGCCATTGGTGAAGTGAAGATGTGAGTGAGCAAAAAAAACCTTTGGGCACATAAATGCGACAAACGAGACGCGTTCTTCAAGCGGCTTGTTTTCATGAATGACGGACTCAAACGGAAGACTGCGTTGACAGCTCATGAAGGGACATATTTGCCGCCCGATCGACAGAAAAGACCCCCACAAAGCAGAAATCCGCCACAAAGAAGAACGATGGATATGTTTTTTTCCTTTCTTTTCATTTTACTCTCGCTGGCAGTTCCGTGTGTCGATATACATTGCTAACATCCAGAGCTGGTAAATCGTGAAAACTTTTCCTTGATGAATCGTGGCCAATTTCTGACAAATAATGTCTGACATACTAAATAAAACAAGCAAAGGATCGAAAGGAATCCTTCACAATAAAGTATTCTTTCTTCTACAACAACATTTCTACCTTTGCTATAAAATATCGAGGGCTCAACCGGGATTTGAACCCGGGACCTCTTGCACCCAAAGCGAGAATCATACCCCTAGACCATTGAGCCGACAGAAACAATAGAAGACACACACATACGCAGAGTACATGGAAAGGATTCATTCACAATAAAGTAATCTTTCTTCTACAACAACATTTCTACCTTTGCTATAAAATATCGAGGGCTCAACCGGGATTTGAACCCGGGACCTCTCGCACCCAAAGCGAGAATCATACCCCTAGACCATTGAGCCGACAGAAACAATAGAAGACACACACATACGCAGACTACATGGAAAGGAATCCTTCACAATAAAGTAATCTTTCTTCTACAACAACATTTCTACCTTTGCTATAAAATATCGAGGGCTCAACCGGGATTTGAACCCGGGACCTCTCGCACCCAAAGCGAGAATCATACCCCTAGACCATTGAGCCGACAGAAACAATAGAAGACACACACATACGCAGACTACATGGAAAGGAATCCTTCACAATAAAGTAATCTTTCTTCTACAACAACATTTCTACCTTTGCTATAAAATATCGAGGGCTCAACCGGGATTTGAACCCGGGACCTCTCGCACCCAAAGCGAGAATCATACCCCTAGACCATTGAGCCAACAGAAACAATAGAAGAAAACCACAGTAGGCAGAAAAAAATCAAGTAAAACTACTTACAATAAAGCAAATCATTCTGAAAGTGACAAAGCTAACATAAAATACCTTACAGTAGTATTTCGTTCGTAATTACAGCATTTGCTTTTTTGTTTTCATTTAATTTTGCTTCTTCCAATTATTATTGCATTAGTAAATCCTTTGCCCAGGTATATATTGGTTTTATAATCAGTGATTAATGGTATGATTTTATTGCAAAAACATTCAGCTTTAGTTCCCCCTTTTACCGATCACACAAAGCAATGTAAAAAAAATGAACTATGTAAAATAATACGATCGTCCATGGATCATGTTATGCTTTCGATTATGTAGGAAACACACCTAAAACCTTTTAAAAATAGATGGAAAAAATTACGATTAAACCAAACGGTGACACGAAACAGGAAAACCATTACCGATTCCAGCGGTGCCAGTGTGGTGCAGTGCGTGGCAAAGCGGGCGTTATAAATAAATGCTGGCCCATAAATTGCCGTACCTAAAAACGCACATGCAGTTACACTTTCGCTTTTTGCTAACGTAATGGCACCAACGGGAGTGCATGTTTCATGTACGGCAGGAAATAGCCCAATGCACCGCAGAGCCCGTAACGGCTGGTGTCCGGGGGCCGAGGCTGCTGTTGCTGCAGAAATGCATTCAAGCGGTGAGCAGCGATCGATTCAATCGAGGCACAATCTGTAAGCTTGATTTGCGCCTTGTACAACGCGACCAATGTTACCAAGCGCAGCGCTACGGGAGAGCTCAATGGGGCTGACGGGAGCTGGACAGCTGGACAACGGCATATGCATAACGTCGGCGAACCGGTATGGCAAAAACCAGAAATTCTATTCCCAAGAGGTAAAAACATAATTCTTATCCCACTGAGCTTACAGTCAGCTCCAGCATAGCGATCAATGCAGTAGAACAAGAGCAGTTTTTTTTCCTGGATGTTTGATTATTTATCCAATCGATGTAGCAAAAAAAAACCTAGATCCACAAAATTAGACACCACATCTGAGCACCCGCATTGTGCCCGAACGAAAGGAAAAACATGGCGGCAAAATTATAGACCTAACAACGCAGCTGCAAAGACTTGCCTGTTCCCATACGAATTGCTAGTATGCTTCAAGCGAAAGCCTCCGACCGATGACTATTTTTGTGCAAAAACGACTCTGTTGCATTGTCCAGCTGCACGATTCGACGACTTCTGGGGCCAGCTTTTTTTATGGAACAGTACAACTTGATTGAAGTATGATGTTGTTTTTCATACATTTACAAAGATTATAGATTCAAAGTATAAATGGTAAATCCCTTTCTGTAGAAATGATGCATGACTTGAGTATGTCCAGAGAAGTGCCCGATTCAAGCGAACAATTCATTAACCTGACTGAGCTGTAGATGATCAGAACAGTTGTGATCTCTGTCAACCTTCCAAATCTTTTGATCATACCTCGAAAAACCCGTTACGCTAACCATAGTACAAGCGTAACCAAACATTAAACCGCACACACGCGGTATATTCCACGACTTTAACATGTCGAAGAGAAGCGGAACAGAAGGTTTTTGCTAAAAAACACACACACACCTCATACGAACCTCACGAGCCAACGGCAATCTTGGACCTGTTCCATGAGTGACTTATCTACAATCGAGTTCGCACCGGAGCGACGGCGCAAAAGGCTTCCGCGATCGTGACTTTAAGGCGCAAACCGGCTAAACTAGCGATTGGGTGGATTGCGCACTCGAACAGGTCCAGTAATTAATATGATCATTTCAGCGGTGTTAATCAACGCGTACGGCCGGCTGGTTATGGACGACGATGGATCGAAACGAGAGTGGTCGTCCAACGTGGTCCAGCTGGTTGATTGGAGCGCTAGCACACGAATGACAACGTCAACATAACATATACCATGCATGTGGGTGTCTTGGAAGGTTGCTGGTGGCGGTAAAAAAAGAAACCGGTAGATTATCTACAAATTCGGTTGTATTACCCTTTTCCTGATTATTAACGATTATGGTGGTACCGAGTAGAAGTTGTGGTAAAGCTGTCTATGAAAGCAATTTTAAGTAATTAAAAATTGTTAAATAAAAAGAATCTACATGATTTTCCTTGTAACAATGCAACCAAGCAGTAACTTTAATTTTTTAAATATTATTCTGAAATATATTATACTTCTGCTATATCCGACAGCTTTGCAAAAATGTGAATTGAGAAAGCTTTAAACAGAATCGATTTTCACTTGCAAAAGTTTGAATAGCTTTCAAACGAGGGGATATTCCAGATATACTTCTACACATGTTCCACTTCATCTTGAAAATAGCTTAGAAGTAATTCTAACATTAGCTACTAGAGAGGGCTATAAGCGACTTTGAGATGGACAATTTGGGTACCATCTTCTCTAAGTCAATCCAGATCCTGATATAGACATCAATGGTTTACAGATCTCCTATGTTACAGTCGCCTACCAGAGAATGAAGCAGGCGGAAGAAAATCTCAGATTGGAGATCAACGAGGCAAAAACCAAAGACCACATATCCTAACCTACGCAGGGTGATGAACTTTTAAAGTCGTCCGAAATTTCACTCTATCTTAGGTCAAAGGGAATTATTGGGAAAACAACAATGAACTTGATAAAGGGTGCTGTCTGAGAAAACTTCTTCACTCAAAGCACCTTTCGTGAAGATCGAATCTGGGATTTATATCAAACTAATACAGTTCCACAACTCATATACGCCTTTAAGACATGGACTCCGTCCAAAAACTGACGAAATCTTCTCAGCCACGTTCGAGAAGAAGATGGTCAAAAGGATTTTTGGGCAAAAGGATTTCGTATGTGTGGAAGGACTATGGAGGAGAAGCCGTTATGATGACGAACTCTATGAGATGCATGATGAACTCACTATCATACAGCGAATTAGACTCGCCAAGCACCTGTGAGCACAAACTCCTGCGATCCAGAAGGCTCCAGCAACACACGAAATGGACTCTGCTAACGGAGGATACCAATGCACTCGCTATTTTCGAACGGCGGGTGCTAAGGACTATCTTTGGCGGTGTGTGCGAGCAGGGCGTGTGGAGAAGGAGAATGAACTACGAGCTAGCTGAGCTGTTTGGCGGTGCAGATATCCTGACGGTGGTCAAAGCCGGAAGGATACGAAGGCTGGGGCATGTGATGAGGATGCCGGACTCATGCCCCACCAGGAAGGTGCTCATCAGCGATCCGTTCGGCACGAGGTGGAGAGGAGCACAGCGAGCTCGTTGGCAGGATCAGATGCAGTCAAACCTGTCGGAGATCGGATGCAGCCGTGGATAGAGGACTGCAGCCCTGGACCGACTTTCCTGGAAACGGATTGGCGACCAGGCCATGTCTACACGACGTGCTCGACCGTGAGCAGGCCAGACAAGAAGAAGAAGAGAAGAAGCACCTGTGAGCTGGTCATGTCATACGAATGACACCGGACGATCCAACCCGCAAAGTCTTCTTAGGTCGTCTACATGGGCAGAAAGGTCGGGCTAATAGATCAGCAGACGGCGGCCTTCGACTATGCGGGGCTCAGAGAACTCTTGCAAGAGACTAAGGACGCCTGAATAGTAATAACGCCTGATAAGTAAGTAAGTAATGTTTACTTTATCATTTAATTTTTGAAAACCCTGAATAATTTCAAAGCAGTTTATGCTGAAATGTTTACAAATATGGAAAACCCTGTGCGCTATAAAATCGCTCAAAATGCTATAAATTTATGCTTTGAAAGTAAATAAAGACATGCAAAGACTCTCACAATGAATGTTCCGTTTACAGATGTAAATCCTATTTTAATCACATAAAGACTGTGATGAAACGAACAAAAACCCAAGATGTGTCGCTTGTCATGATAATCGTTCGTAAGCCAACATTCACATTAAACAAATTTATTGATAAATATGAAACGAAACATATGATTCCCGCACAACCAAGCAGGGATTGGTTGGCCCAAACCCGAGCGATAATTTCAACAAACAAGTAAAGCTATTTCATAGTGCCCATCAACGATAGCGAGAGAGAAAAAAGCCAATCGACCCACTGTCATAAATTTCCGCACCATCCTGCAGAGATTAGGGAAAATAAACGCTGTAAGAAAATATATCCCTCTGCAATGGAAGAAAAAATACCATGCTCCACAGTTGCGACCACTTGTCTACCGGGTAATTCGTGATGTCGTAAATAATCGCTAAAGAAACGATTACAAATACGCGGAACGAAGAAAAAAAACACAAAACGAACACGACCCGGAGTGCAAGTGCATCGACAAGTAAGGGTACGTACCGGCAGCTAAAACCTAAAGCCAGTACCCGAAATTGAAGGGATCAAAACAACCTTACATCCTAACGCAGTGTGTTTTTCCTGCTTTTTTCTGCTCCTTTCTCTTCTTTACTATCATCATCCTACTTGCTTCCCCTTTGCGTCGTGGGTTCCCGTTTAAATTACCGAAATCCCTTACAACACGTCAAGTGTTTCGAAGCGGAACCATTCCTTTGCTCCTTCCACGCACAGAGAAAAATAAATCTAAAGCCCCATCTATCGAGTGATCTCGAGGATCTATGTTCAGATCCTTTCGGGGTTGGTTTTTTTTTTGCTCCCAGATACACCTCACTTCTTCACCCCCTGGGCGTTGTTTTTGTTCCTCCTCGTTTTTTGTCCCGTGTTGGTTTTTTCTTTCAAGTTGCGTTTGTCCTCAACGAAAAAAGGGTCCCTTACGGATCTCGCCTTACGCTTGCCACAAAATTCATTATCCATCCATCTCCGATTACCCGAACGTGACGAGGATAAAGTGTATACAAGTTGAAACGATCCTACGGTAAACTGTCCCAGGGAGACCCTTTACCATTTCGTGGGTCTTCCGAGACGAGATTTCGACATTACGACCCCCTTAATATTATTTTACTCAATATTTTACTTCGTTTTGTTTTTTTTTTTCTTGGTTGTTGCTTCATCTCGTACACAAAACTCAACCCGAGCTATCGCTTCCTGCGTTAACGCTCCTTGAAGATATTTGATTTCATGTGTGCGTGTGTGCGGGTCTTTTTTCCTTCTTCAACGTTAAATGATCTTGAAGTGGATTTCGACCCACCAACAAAAAAAAAACAATCCTTCCCCAGCTTAGATTTGAGAAAGATTTTTCCATTGGCCTTATTTGTTTATTTACTCTTGCTCTTTCGCTCTATTCTCCATCCTCAACCTATCCTTTCGCGTAAAAGCTCGTTTTCAACTCACCAACCGTTCGCCGTCGTTACCAGGCATCAATTTTTCGTCTTTTCCTAATTACGAAAGATTTCAACGCTCGATAAAGCCTAAACATGGCCACGATCACTGGAACCGGTTTGTGGAGTTTTGTGGCGTAGGACATCGCGCTACGCTTCGATCGAGGATACCGCCGCATGACGAAGCTCCTTTCGAAGGAGCAAGCGCGGTGTGTCTGTGCAAACGAAAGTAGGCAATGAAGCAGAACAACAACGGCAGCTAAATATAAAAAAAAGGATTAAATTGACTGACCGTACGATCGGTTAATGGATCGTTTGAATGGTTTTACAAGGACATGAATAATATTTGAAGATCTCTTCATCAGTTTTATTCTTTCTTGCTTCCTTTTTTTTGTTGACTGTTGACCGATCGATACGTTACCGCCCGGAGGTTTAAATTAAAACAGGGCCAACATTTTTTTTTTGAACGGTTTTTTTCTTTCTTTTTGGGTGCATTTTTTATGTAGCGGAGGAAAAAAAAGTATGATGGCTCACATTACAAGCGACGCACGTTTAATCAAATCGATCTTATCGAAATGATCGATAATGCAGATAGATAAAGCCCTGATGCTTAGGCGCTTATTGTGGCTTTGCCGGATTTATATCCTTTTTTCATGTGTTTCTTTATTCGATTTGCAACTCTTCAAGCTCATTATCACAATAATGTGATTCAATTTAAAAAAGTAAATAATTCAAATAAACAAGATTTATTTAAACATGAAAAAAGACAAATATTAATTTCTGTTCATTAAAATTCCTAAACTAGGGAAAATAAAATATATTTTTTAAAATAAATTATTAATATGAGAAGAAAAACATTTTGCCTCCCGTATGGACATTATGTCCCGTGTAGCTTTGCCAATTTATTGCATCTTCGCAAACTTCACGGTAGTCACAACATTTCACCCCGATTGGTTCATTATGCAACAACATCCCCAAAATGAGAACCATACCAAGCAGATGAAAACATGATAAGCGTACCCGACATGGGCCGACGCTGGGCCATATGTTTCACCTTTCATACAGTGGACACCAGAAGAGACAGAGCCGAGAGCAAAAAAAAATGCACAAACCATGTCTGTTTATCATCAATGACACTCCATCTGCACTCTGGGCCACGATACGGGAGCAGCATATGAGCCACCACCTCTCGCCAGTGTCTTTTTTGTCCATGTCACGAAACGTCCTTTAGCTCGTAAAGGAACCAGTTTTGCAACAGATCGCACTGCCGTTCTGCTGTGACCGGTTCGTGTTGATGCGTGTTTTTTTTTCGTTCACTTCTTTGTGCCAAAAATGGTCCGACGGCCCATAACAGCATAAGCAGAACCAAAACTCTGTGGCATAATTGAGTGGAAAAGATAACATTTCGGGGGTTTGGAACGTCGCATATGACCGTACCACGACGACGCATTGGATTCCTTTTGGATTGGATGCGAACGAAAGAAAATAATAAAAGCGGAAAACCACCAGGGATGGAGAACACACACTGCAAAGGCGTCCCGCGGAATCATTCGCGGACGAAAACGATCGTATTGCTTATCTAAATTAAAAACATTCATAAAACCAGTCACCAGACTTGTTGTCGGGCTCTTACGGGCTCGCTCGGTAAAGATGACGGTTAACAGCATCGCAATCATCATCGTTCCGAGACATTTGTCGCTGCTGCTGTCGTCATTCTCGCGCTGAGGATCGCGTTTTTTTGGTTTTTCGTGTGGTATTTGCATTTTTTGGTAATAATTTCCTCCATCTCCCGGGTTTGCTCCCGGGTGCTTTTACGATGCTGAGCGCATAACTCTTCCACTGTTGCGCCATTTTGTGTCGGCTTCGATAATGAGAATGTTGTTGCTTATTTGCCTCAACTTCATCCTGAACACCGGAAAAAATGATGAGAACAATTTAATGTTTCAGTTCGTCTTTATCGGTGGTTTCGGTAGTATCCGGGCAGGATCTTCAGAACATCCAAGTACGCAAGTGAACACGACCGCAACAGGCGTCCAGTAAAACATCACCACCGTTCAGCGAATCAATTACCCTTCCGAAATGGCTCATTCAGAGCGTCCATTGAAAGTGGACTAGCTCCCCTTTTACAACAAAACTAAAAAAAAAACTCCCCTTCTCGGAGAAGGGCGAACCGATACGATCTCGACCCGCAGACTTCCTTAAAGCATAATAAAGCTCTTTTAAATTGATCGTGCTGCGTCACGCTGAATGAGTGGTGGTATTCCTGTGTGCCAAAGTATTCGCTAAATGTTTTCGCCTAAATTTGTTTGATGAGTCAGTCAAAACAAGCACCAACAGGCGCGTAGGGACGCACTATTAGGCGCTGTGTCAATGATGTCAATTATATTATGAGCATACGAAATTATTTAAATTGGTCCATTTACATGAATAGAAAGCTAATGGAGCTTCAACATAATATTGAGAATGTGGATTTATGCCTATGTGTTCCATGTGTTGACTGTGAAATCTTGTAAAATCTATTACTACTAATATTAAGTACGTTAAGTAATAAAGGTGTTGAATAAACTGAAACAACTTCTTACTGAGCTTAATCTCCGGGCTTAATCAATATTTACAAAACGCAAGCTTTAAAACTCTATTAAAACCCTCAAGTGTGACATGATCGCCATTAAACAAATCAGGTTTTTTTATCTCCTCTGAAAAATGAGCCATAACAGGTCGCATCAAACAAACACGAATGTTGCAAAACACACAGTCGACAGACCGGACGGCCCTGCACCGTACAACCTGTCCCAACCTTCGGTCGCATCCGTGCCAACACTAGCCTCGAACCAAAGTAAGCCTCAATTATAGTAATTATGTGCAAAAAAAAACCTACGGGTACCAAAATTATGCAACAACTCCCTTTCCGATGCCTTACAGAGGCCCCGCGGTATGCTCATCGCTCATAAGACAATCCTTTAACACACGATGGCAGCTCTGCTGCAGGACGATCGTGACGAACGGGACGCGATCTTTTGCAGACGGCACAAATACCCTTCCCGATAATGTATTCCAACCATTGTCTGTAGATTATACAACGCAATGGCGGCGTTTTTTTTCTTCTCCCAATCGAGTGAATTTTGAAACTGTTCTGTAACCACAAAGCATCAAATTTAAGCACATTTAATTTAGGTCTTTTTGTTGCTCTTTTTTGACATCCAACTGACTGGAATGACTTAAGGAAATTGGAAGATACTTCCAATAAGTACAATATATTATTTTTTATACTAAATTTCTTCTTTGAAAAGGCTTTAATCACAATTCTATATCTCCTTCATTTAGCTATAATTTTATGGTAAAACATCTCAATTACTTTTCTTAGTGTAATCCAAATCCTTGGTAAGAATGTGTCTTATCACACTTAAGTGATGCACTCATGTACCTTTATAGTGCAACATTGTTGTTGACGTAGTTTTTTTTTGTGTTTCGAGTGCTTCCACAAACAAACTGGAACGTAGCCGTAATCGAAAGTGGTTTCTGTCGATTGCTTACGTACGCTTCAGGCTGCAATAGGAGAAGGATTCGATGTAACTCGAAACATCCCGCTCATGTCAAAGATTATCTGCAGGAAAAAGCGGCCTTATCGCGCTGTTTAAACTAGAAGCATTGTAAAAAAAAAACGATGTAAAATTATAAACATTGGACGGATTGATACTATGGGAGAATGTTTTCCTTTTTTATGGTCAAACATTGTCGAATAACTTGAAAAAAGATTTGTTCCCTAAGAAAAACTTAACTTCAAAAATAGCTTCATGAAAGCATCATCCTTGACTTTTGTTTTATAATTAATGCATTACATGAAAATAATTCTACACTTAAAATATAAACAGCTCCGAAAGGTACCACTCACTCACATGCACCTCGGAATTGAACCTAGTCGAACTTCGCATGCAAAAACCACTTAGATTGATAGTGTGCGGGACCGGAATCACTTCAAAGGTTCTAGCGTTAAAGCAATGGTGAACAATATTTGCTCGTGCCGGGTACACCAACCCGGGGTCTCGCTTGACGGTTTGTTGACAAAACGTTTTGCTGCACGTCTGCGTCAATGGTAAAACAACGGCGTACAAGGCGAATGTTATCGCCCATCATCCGGGCAGCGGTTGATAACTTCTGACATATTCAGCTCAACATCCGCATCTGACGGTGCTGCCCCGGTGCTGTGCTGTTGATGTGCACCCCATTTGATGCCGGGATGGTAGTATGCAAAGTGCTGAGATCACCAATACTAAAGNTGTTTTCCTTTTTTATGGTCAAACATTGTCGAATAACTTGAAAAAAGATTTGTTCCCTAAGAAAAACTCAACTTCAAAAATAGCTTCATGAAAGCATCATCCTTGGCTTTTGTTTTATAATTAATGCATTACATAAAAATAATTCTACACTTAAAACATAAACAGCTCCGAAAGGTACCACTCACTCACATGCACCTCGGAATTGAACCTAGTCGAACTTCGCATGCAAAAACCACTTAGATTGATAGTGTGCGGGACCGGAATCACTTCAAAGGTTCTAGCGTTAAAGCAATGGTGAACAATATTTGCTCGTGCCGGGTACACCAACCCGGGGTCTCGCTTGACGGTTTGTTGACAAAACGTTTTGCTGCACGTCTGCGTCAATGGTAAAACAACGGCGTACAAGGCGAATGTTATCGCCCATCATCCGGGCAGCGGTTGATAACTTCTGACATATTCAGCTCAACATCCGCATCTGACGGTGCTGCCCCGGTGCTGTGCTGTTGATGTGCACCCCATTTGATGCCGGGATGGTAGTATGCAAAGTGCTGAGATCACCAATACTAAAGGGAAAAAGTAACGCAAATCAAATTTGAATCGTGTCTAGTGATAAAATCGTATAATTATATATGATACTTTCATGTTTGTGAATAACGTGAATAATTTAAGATAGAAATCAAATTTTCGCTTAAATAAATTAAACATGAAATTGGTTCTTAGTTAAGTTGACAGAAATTAAGCAGATAAATTTTCAAAAACCTAATACTAAAATACACTTATCGGATTTCTTGTGCCTAAGACCGAAATGTACATTTATACGAAGATTCTCGAAGATTGAAGTCTGAAGATGGAGCTTCTTCTTGGCTTAACGACCTTACAGGTCACGCCGGCCATTTCTGGCTTACTAGACTTATTTTATCACGTAGCCGGATAGTCAGTCCTTGCTACGGGGGAACGGTCCGGATGGGATTTGAACCCGGTCCGGCCGTGTGGACTGGCGCCGTTTATCACATGCACCACCGGACCGCCCCCTGAAGATGGAGCTAAATGCTCTAAATACTCGTTTGTTTGATGAACGCAAACTTGGACTAACGTCCGGCTAAAACAGCCAAGTTGATAAAACTTGGAAGTTGATGGAGCTTCATCATCAGTAAAAGACTTCGTAGAAAGTTCCAAAAATTCGCGGTGGCGATAGGTTGACCCTGAATCTCTATTAGGAAGATTCATGAATCTTTAACGATTCATAGGCTGGAACTTCATCCTCAATGAAGTACTTTGCCGAAAATTCCAAGATTCACGAATCTTCAACGCTTCGTAGGCTTTAATAGCTTCTTAAACTCTTGAAAACAAATGAATCTCTAAAGATTCATGTAGCTCTCTCTCTAGGAAATTCATCAATCTTTAGTCAGTCGAATCATGACACGAGTGATTCTGCTCAAAAGATTCATTATCCACAACGCTAACTTACAATGGAAAACGTTATTCAATCTATATAGTTAAATCAATAATCGATTATAACAATTATGTATGGTTATATTCCTTCAATTTCCTTTGCCAATACCTTAAATCAAAAGAAAAGTAACAATCTTCATCACCGTACGATTCTGATCGCAGTTAAACCGTTACCAATATATTTTCCTTACCAAAAATTCGCCATCCGCAAATTTATAAGCACGTTCTTTGTCTTTGACCGTTTCCTTATGATGTAGTTCCAGTTTTGTTGTTAATACTATGTTTTCCCGTTTTTTTTTTCATTAATCTTTCCATCAAGCTGCAGCAGAAAGATTGGTTTTGTCTTCCCTGGTTTCTGCTGTTGTTACGCCTCCTTTTGCATTCTCAAGGTTGAAAAATGATCGTACCAGCAGCAGCCCTAAAGCGATAGAGAATTCGGTACCGGGGCGTTCCACCGCGGTACATTATAAACCCGGTTGCATCATCTTCATCAACATTATCGTCCACACCGTCGTAATCAGGCGGTGCCTGCTGGCATGGCTGCGGTTTTTTAAGTGATGGATCGACACATTGTTGCTTCAATTTCGTTGCTCCTCACGGCCAAAAACTAAACCTCTCTGGATACCGATACGCTCTTCCAAATGCACTTTTCAATGGTGCCGTGCCCGGTCCACTTATCGGAGTGGCTGTGCGTTCGTTAAGACGTGTCGCCCCAAAAATCGTTCAGGTTTCCCAGGAGTGCCGATCAAAAATTACCCGTCCCGTGTATGCTCACGTGAGGAAAGGGTTTCGGCCGGAGGGACTAAGGTAGGAGAGAGGATGTTCGCGAATTCACAACCCTTGCCGTTGAGTAACGAACCGCATCATTGTCCTTTTTGGAGTTGTACTGTGAGACAGGATCACCTCGTATTACATGTAGCGCAAGCAAAAAAAAAAGCTCCCTCAGCGTACAATTCCCTGAATGGAATGTCATCGTCCTGCCTATGTTGTCCTTTCTCCGGATTGGGCAAACAATCCTGTTCTTGCCCTGCAAAACCTGCCTTTGCGTTCCATTCGTGCAGAATCAGACAAAAATCACCGTTCCCTTGCATCAGAGCACATCCGTTTGCAGCATAAAATCGACGAATCCTGGAATAATTGTGAAAGAGAATGAAACCAACTTCCATCCATTTTTTGGCGATGTGAAAGAAGGGTAGTACGGGAGGGCTTTGTTTTAATTTTATCAACGTTCTTTCTCTTGGGTAGCGAAAATTTTGCAAACCCATTCCCTCGCACGAAGTTTGTCGTTCTCCTTCATGCGTCCTGTGACTGCACATACGTGTCGACAAATCATGCGATCGAATAATAAAAAAGCAGCTCTTCGGTAACAAAACCTTAAACGCGATCCAACGAAACCGGGCTTGTCCTGCTCCTTCTCCTCCTACTCCTCCACAAAGGATCACTCCACCATCCATCTCGAACGACGGCAAAACTGGATCCTGGAGGTTCCCAATTCTTCTCCCGGGACCGGTTCGCTGAAAAATATCGGTTTACTTAACCGGTGTTTGTGCTTCGTTTGTGTGCCCCGTTGGCGACCTCTGCCTTCCATCGGTTTCGGTGGCACGTTTTGGCAATTTTCATGCTGGGTTCTTGGACGTCTTGTCTTGCGCACCGTTCGTTCTCTCTTCACTTGCACATTCGAGGGGTTGCGGGTTGTATCATCTCCTGTGCGCGGTCCTTCGTTTTTTTTTTGTGTGTGTACAATTTACGAACGTAAACAAGTTAGCATTTGCGACGTTGCTTGTCGCGTTATTTATTTTAAGCAGTTGTTATTGCTGAGTTTGACTCGTTTTATTTTTTGGTCCTTCTCCTCTTGGGATTGTTTCCACATTTATTCGATCGAACCAAACTTCACTCTGGCAACTTTGGCAAGAGAGTATAATGCGAGTGGGGGTGAGGGAAGAAAAGGGTAGGAATAACTGCGTGAATCGTTTTTGTTTTATTCTCCTTTTTTGTTGTTGCTTAAACTATCTGTGAGTATTTACCGATGCGTCAACCAAGAATGGAACAGGTTTCAAAAGACAGCTCCGGCAGGGGTTTCAACCATTCAATTCATTAATAACATGTCAACATCCCGCCGATGGACAGGCCACTACTGGAAAGGCTCTCGCACACCGCTGGGGCTACACATTGAATGATGAAACACTACGCGCTGTGTGACGTGTTTCAACCATTCTGGACTCTCCTGGGAGTTCCAATTTAAACAGTGCAACAACTGTACTTCAATTGTATCCCTGCATGTAGCAACGTGCTTTTGGACATCCAAGGTGAATATTTTATCAGATTTTCAGTTTGGAAGAAAAAGCTACCATAATTAACCAAACAATCAACGTGCTCTATATTTGGTGGGACCAACTCGACGTCGTATATTATGAGCTGCTGTAATTTAATGCAAAGGAAACGAAAATATCTCACTTTATATATGCGTTTGAGGTAAACTGAGGGGGTGACCCAGTGGTGTATGTGATAAACGGCGCCTGTTCCACACGACAGGACTGGGGATCAAATCACATCCGGACCGTGCCCACCTGTAGCGAGGACTAACTATCCGGCTACGCGGTAAAAAAAAGGTCTAGCAAGCCCGACGTGATCTTAGGTTGTTAAGCCAAAAAGAGAGAGATCTTCGGTATCTTTTCTACCCTATTATCAGTACTTCCTCGCTTAAAGAAAGCTAAAATACATTTATGTAGGAGATTGCTGAAAATAGCTAGAGGTTTTTCGACTGAAATCCTTGTGCTGTTAGAAGACTAGGAAAAAGTTGGTACTCACGATTGATAAGTTGGAGCCTCCCAATGGTTTGATGGTAGTGGTGGAGCCGGTCTTCAAACGACAGGACTGGTAACGATCCTGTTTTTCTTATTATTCAGCATCCCATATATTAATAGCAATATTATTCAGCATCCCATCCACGAGTGAATAAACTAAAGGAACACCTGCAATGATAGAGCAAAAACTTTTCATCCTATAGTTCCTTTAATTAATTAACTAATATACAGTATTTTGAAGCAATTTTACTTCGTATTAAGTCTAATTAAAACTAATTTTAGTACTTGAAATCACCATACTACATGTTTTCAAAATTTTGTCAGTTTAATTTGCAATAATTGTAATCAATATTGTAACAATTTATGGAGATTTTTTGTGACGTTTCATACGCGGAGATACAACTCGATTTCAATATGGAACTCAGTCAAACCCAACATGCAAACACAGTTTCTTCGATATCCGACGAGAGAAATCGTCTTAAGCCACCGTTGTGAAGATGAACCATTCGCATTTCCAATGCCGCGCTTCCACCCTGTTCTTGACCCGGTTCTCAGCATAGCGTAAAATTTCATATTCCATCCAAACAAAACATTACAACGAATGAAAACTTCTTCCGTTACCCCTGTGTGTGTGTGTGTGTGGTTGACCCTCGACCGATATCACGTAGCAACCGATAACCGCGCCTCGCTGGAATCCTCACATTTGTTCGCCCTTCGCAGTCCAACTCGCTGCTCGGAAAGTGAAAACCCATCCACCTTCAGCCATCGGGCAAGCGTCTTCAGTGGTGGCCGTGTGCTGTTGCACCACTGCCCCAACCTCCAGTACGCAAAGTGCGCACGGCGAAACCGTAGCCTTCGAGTAATAAAAACGAAATTAAATAACGCCCGCCAGAAACGTAAAAGCACCGGCAAACTGTTGGGGCAGATGGGACGAATAAGACATGGTGCGAGGGGCGGAGAGAGTTGCACGAGAGGAGTCTACGCACCGTACCGATGCTTCTATGCCTAATAATAATAATGCTGCAAAGTCTGCGGGGTTCAAAGATGAATGTTCAAAATTTATTGCGCGGACCAGACCAACCTTGCCTATGCCGGTCCTGCACTCGGATCGGCAAAACTGACCATTATATTTATAGATTAGGCTCGTAGATCAAACCGCTCGGCGAACTTTGCGTCCGTGGGCGAACAAATACTCTGTGTGGACCCCGCTTTCTGACAGGGCACGGTTCAGGTCTTACCGGTCTAGACCCCTATAATTTTTTGGAGGTCTGTGAGTGGATCTCGTCTAGGACCATTACCAAACCGTTAGTGGATACATATATTTTTTTGTTCACATCAAACTATAAATGTGCGGTACACGTATCGTATCGACCAAAAAAAAAAAAACCTCCCGCCTATGAACCTTATTTCTTAGTCCTTTCGGACTTCTGGAGGTTCTTCGCATTGTCTAGACCTTCTGCCACAGGAACATGCCGCGTCGGTTACGTGACTTCGCACTCAAACGAATGCCGTCCCGAGTCCAAAAATCGAACGAGTATTGGCGATTCGTGAAAAAAAAACATACTCACTTTGGACCGTTTCATCTCCCGTCCGATCGTTTAACTGCGACAAGAAGCCGACCCCCGTTCTTCACCCGAGACCGAGCATCCAGTGCTCCACACCCTTGCCACCCTATCGTAACCGGCCCCGGTCGCACTATCTTATCGTGTGGAAGAAACCCTGGCAAACCCATTCAACATGTACCCCATGTCTGCAACATGTGGACTTTAGTGTGGTGGATTTTTTTGTCGTATTTCTTCCTATTTCTCGTGGTTACGTTTGCTTTTGTTTTATCCACAGTTTTCGCGGGGCACGGACGGAATGGTTTGAAAATTCATTTCATTTTGTTTTCACCGTCTCGTTGCGTCCGCAGACACCCCTTCCGGGCTTACCCGGGTGTGCGTGTTAGTTGTTTTTTTTTTTGCGTGGCCATGTTGCGTGAATCGTGCGACGAAACTTAAAAATTTTAAATTGAATATCGCACATTGTGAAAGAGAGACGCACGGAGGGGCCGGAAAGCCTGCCGGCGGCGGGTTGGGAAAGGTGCAGCAGCAGGAGAAGCAACAAAAAAGTGTTTATGAATAAATTAACCTTGAATCGTACGATACAATAACGACGAAAAAACTGGCGAAAAATGGTCAAAACTAAAGTTGGCAAAGCGGGCAAATAAAACAAGCTTTACGATCGCATATATTGAACGGACGCATTTATTTGATTGGGAAAGCAAGTCGTCACGGTGTCGTATAAAATCTGAAAAATGAATTTTTGTATTAGAAAGAGATTCGACTTTTTTCGAAAAAGTATAAAAAGATTTAACACAAACAGAATATCGCTTAGAAAAATTAAAAACATTCTTAAAATAAATTTTAAACTCCTTCAACCGTTCCCCAATGTTGTGGCACACTCAGCTTGTTGGGTTCATGTTTTGAATTCTTTCCATAACATTACCTGTAACCATCCGTACAACCGTACATGATTTAATCAGCCATGGATTCTTGCAGCCAAAGCCCAACCAAGACGAACCAAAAAACAAAACTTCAAGCGAGCGAATTTTGGGCAAGCGAAAAAAGAACACGTTTGCCAAAGGAGATATACCAAGGTGGCAGACGGGTGGATTTTTATTATTATTGTTTTCTTCTTTTTTCTGCTTGATTGGAACGTATCGAACGCACAGGGTTGCCGCAATCAGCAGGGCGAAAAACCGCACCGAACGATGCGCGTTCGAACCGTCCATGAAATTATGCTGGCAAATAAATTGAACGGCGACTATCAACCGTTATCGTGTGATCGTCATTTGCCACGGCACAGAATCGTATCGAAACATCGAAACAATCGTTCATTGGTGTGCTCTAATTTTTTTTGTTTGGTTCAGCTTCTGAATCAATAACGATTATTATTTTCATGGAACGATGGAACCCGCATTTAAAAACATTTTACATCGAGATGAAACATAATTCGACGGTGAGGTTTAGATATCAATAACTGTTGAGCCTACAAATGAGTTCCCAGTGTTTGATTATATATTTTTACACAAAGTAATGTCCATTCCTATGATCTTTAAGATAAAAGTGTAGAGCATTCTTCAGAATCGTCGACTAAGCTATAATTTATAATCTCCTATCAAGTAAGAAGTTTTTTTAAATGAATTGTAATGAGTAGCCGAGCATTACTCTAACGATATATTACTGACTTCATTTCTAAGCTAGAGAATTGTTTGGTGTACTCTATTTGTCAACTCTCATTTCGAATTCTGACTCCTCAGAAGCTGCACTTCTTATACCACAGTATGCAGAGTATCTCCCTACTCTACCTGTGACCAGACGATGCAAAAACGACTTCTTAGTATGCTGCTCCATCAAAATTTCCAACATAACATTTCGTCTTACAACATCTATCAACTTGTATCAACATATTTTGAGGTCTTGTGTCAATTCGACGACTTTACAAAAATAATAGTCGGCTCCTATAAAAAGCGCCAAATTGTATTGATGTTAAGGCCAGATTTCCAAACTTTCAATATGTCACATAAGATCAAACATTTCTGCTCCAATATATCTAACCCTGGGGTATCATACGTTATAAATCGTTCCTCCCATTGGCACATTCGTAAAGATCATCGCATTAGCGCTACTAATGAACAAATCACGAATGAGACAGTTATTCAAATTGCCACATGTTTGGTGCGCCATTTGATACGCTCTTTGCTTTTCGACCGCCTTAATCAGCTGATGCATAATAATAGCATACACACCTCATATCAGTCCCACCAAGAGTGGCCAGAGTTATTCACGAATTCAAACTTATTAAACTGTGATAGTGAATGCAAATCGTTCAGCTTTCGATATCCTTGAAGGTTTCCATTTCATCATCTCGTCATCAAGGTCAGTTTCGGTATGTCAAGGATGGTAAGACATACATTTCTTAATGTCGGCTCGACATTCAAACGTCCAACAAAGAAAACGGCACAGTACGATGAACGTGTATAATCATGACTTTGCGCGTTTAATATGCATGAAATTATCATAACATAATTTATATTCAAACACCTGCCACATCCTATCGGAATGTCGACACAATGCAATAGTTATAAGAGAAACCAAAGCAAAACTACGGGACGGATTCGCATATAATCTACGAATGTCCGTCATCTTATCGGTACGGAAAAAACAACGCACCTGAAACGTAGTGCGCGCTCGTTGACCACAGTCCAGCACACAAACAAACGATGGGAAATGAATTGTATCAGTTTGTTGTAGTAGCAGCGCAGAACAGACATTTGTTCATTTGTTGCCGCGCACTATGGCACGAGCACGTGGAAGCGAATCGCGCCTGTCTCACGTACACCGCGCGGGTATTACGGTTCGTGACTCCAGGAAGAACTTATAACGCCTGCCGAGTGTCGACACCCCGGTCGACACAATCGGTCTTTGGCCCCTGAGAGCGTGTACGCGTCGGTTTGCGTATCTAATCGACTATTCTTCAAACGCACCCCGTCAGCCTTCTGGGCCCAATGGGGTGTTAATTAAAATGTACTGACTCTGACAAAACTGCCCACCATCCGGGACAGGTCCCGCAGGGGGTGAAACAATAAATGTGGGCATGTGTTTACATATTTGCAATATCTGGTGCGTTACGCGATAAGAATCCGTGACCGCACCCTGCGTGTCCACCCTTGCGGTCGTTCTTTAGCAAGACAACGACGCGTCGGAGTTACAAGTAGACAAGTACATCCAACACGAAGCAGCTCACCGAACGATGGACGGGTGGCTGACAGTTACTTTGCTACTTACTGATTGCTTGTGAGGATGCGCCGATTGTGTTGTCATGCGTACACACATATCGGGACAGTGATACACTCGTCGTGTGCTGGCGCTTCTCATTTGACGAATGTGCAATGTTTCACTTGGTTTGTTTTAAAGGATCTGAAAAGAAAAGTGAGAATTGTAATATATTGTATTGGATTTTTAACTTAACCATTATTAATCATAAGCCAAACTACCAATTTTGGTATAATAAAGCATAAATATTTATACAAAATATAGCTATACCTCTCATAACGATTCCATTACAAAGCTTTAGTCTCCATGTGGGAGAATCTTTTCCACATAATTTATTTGAAAAGTTAAATAATCCGTTCCATACCAAAGTAATGATCAATCAAAGCGTATATATTTGTTATCACCTGATTACATTTACAATAAGTTATACAAATAATACATTCTTTATTTATTCTTTTCATCTGCTGCGTTTAAATCTGATGCAATTGTTTTAAAACTTTCACCCCTAAACTATTGTCCAACGCCTCCAGTTCGCCAACGACTGGTTCTTTTACAGAAGCAGCATTAATTTGAGTAGCTTCTGACCATTCTATATCAGTTCCAAGTTTCTTCAATGTCTCAACTGCGGCAACGAACACCAAAAAAAAGTATTTAGCTCGTTGAAATGTACATTTATTAATCATTTAGATTTGTTCGTTACACGAAAAATTCGCTAAAAACGTTACTCGTTATGAGGGGTTTGACAGTAGAAAAAATTTAATTGTTCAAAATTATCTCGCTAAACAAACTTTACATGCTGCTATACTTTCCCGCTTTACACTGCGTTTTCTTAACGCCCAAAGAAGTTTTATTGTACAGTCTGAACTCTCAACCCCACCACACCACATCATCCTTGACTTCCAGCACACCAACACCGTGTATGCCATACGAGTGATAAGAAACCCTCGTCGTACGCAGGGGTATGCTTCTATCAACCCGTCCTGCATGACCTGAAAATGTCCAGTACGCGCCTAGTCACGGCTGTTGTATAACAAGCGAGTTAATGACGCGTCCCGGCTGATAAGACCGATTCCAACAACGGACCATTCGGACACAACGGGGCGAACGGAATCATTCTACGCTTTTTGATCTGGCTCACATGTGAAACTCTGGAGAGCAGCCTGTCACGGGGGACCGCCGGTCCGCTAGTAGCCCAACCATCCGTCCGAAAAGATAAGGGTAAGTTTGTTTAAGTTTTGTAACGTCAACGTTCCGAACGAGCCGGGAACAGGGGAAA
>CM028118.1:23875188-23892956 GCA_016170025.1 Anopheles vaneedeni | reverse complement strand
AAAATCATTATTTAAAAACGGCCAAATAGTGCATTTTCCGGAGTCGAGAAAAAACGAAATCGCTATTATACACGCGCGCTCGGTTGTCTCTCCGCCATATCAATTTCGTTTGCTGCACCAGAAAAGAAAAAGGAAGGAAAAAAGCAAAGTGTTCTGCGGAAGGAATTCCTCTGCCGTAATAGTTCCCCGGAAAAGCGAATGAGTGTTGGTCGATATTTTAATATTTTGAGCTTTTGTTTTACTACTATTGTTTTTCCACCCTAACAAAAGTGGCGGTGGTGTGATTCTCTCTGTGGTGCGGTTCTTTTTATTCGCTGATACAACAAAAAAGTGATCTTTGGTGTGCGCCCCGAGAGTAAAAGCGCGGCCTCCTGAGTGTGATACAAAAGTGAGCTTTTGTGTTTGTGTTAAGTGTGTGGTATTGTGCCTCTTAGTGTGTGCATTCGCCCAAACAAGATCGGGCAAAAGCTAATCGATCAGCGCGAATCGGCGAGATATTCTAGCTCGTCGTCATCCGCAGGCTTTTTGCGTGTTTTTTAGCAGCAAAAGTGTGCGTTAAAGTGCGTATGTGCTACCTGTGTTAGTAGTGCGTGCGGTACCAACAAGTAAAATTCGTGCCTCGTGTGGAAGCGGCTGGAATAAAAATCTCCATTAGCAAAAAAAAAGCCTGAAAAACGAGCGCATCCTCCGTAGCAACAACATGTCTACTGCGATAATGCACAGCGCGTCACTCTACGATTTTGGAGAGTATCCACGCAAGGTAAGGATTCGTTTGGGGAAGGGAGAAGAAATATTTAACTCTACACAACACGCACCACACATTCAAGTCGAGTGCCATTTTATCGTTGCGTTTTATGGAAAGATAACCTCACTGGTTTTTTTTGAGAAGAGAGGTACAAATGGCGCCAAGTGGCGTCACTACAGAGCCAAAAGAGGCCCAGGGTTTGTAAAATAAAAGTCTGTGTTTCTCGTGTAGCCTCTTTACCCTGCGCTTGATAGTTTCTCTCGTTGGGTAGTACAAATGATGGTTTTGTGTTTTTTTTTTTTGCAAACCAAATTTCGTCTCGCTCCTTGTGGAAAGGACCCTTCTCTCTTTCCACTTACGATTCCACACAGCCAATATATTTTTTTTTTGATTCGAGGACCCAAGAGTGAAATTGTCATTTGCATAAGGTTTATAGTTGTGTGTGACGTTTTTGTGGAGACACCGGTATTGATGGTGGGTGCTGTTTTGCTTTATTTTGTTTCCATTGGTTACAAAAAAAAGCACTCGGGATTTTGAGGGGGAAGGGAGGGTTAAGGCCTGGTGAACGAGAAGTGGACACTACGCCGGAAGTGTGCCCGCGCCCTCCCGAAGTTCGATCGATCGACAGCAGCCGCAAAAAAACCACCAATAGCAGCAAATAAGTCATAACTTTCACTGCTCTCCAACGCGCCGTTATGGTGGTACCGGGAAGTTTTATTATTTTTTTTTTGTTGTTGTTACGGTTGGCTAAGAAGGAGGAGAACAACTCCGTGGCCACCTTTCTTCTCCTTGCGCCTTGAGTTTTTCGAATGATCTTTCCATCAGAGTCGTCGTCGTCACCGTGCAAACGCCGGTGTCCTACGAAGTCTTTCTGCTACCACAATTCCGTATTCATGCGGAACTAAAGGGACCCCCACATACAGCGAGAGAGCTGGAGAGAGAAGCACATCGATTCGGTCTTAAAATTCGCAATCACCTTCTACAAGATGAAGGGTGCAAGTTATATATTGTTAGGTTTAATGATTTACTGCTACCGTTTTGTTTGCAAACGATCGTACGATGAAATAATACGAAGACAAATGCAAGCTAAATATGGGTGCCCAAGCTTCTCTTTACGATTCTCAGAGGTCTCATTAATAGGATTAGTTCTTATTTTGAATAAAAAGACTTTATCTTTACTCTAGAACTTATCAAATCAAACTTGCTCCTCAAGTCGAATATCTAAGAGCACTTTGTGAGATGGATTTGTGTCATTCTCATGACGTGACTACAGTGGTGTAGTGGTGAATCACCAGAATAAACAAATCATCTAAAAGGACGCATTATAACGCAGAAGAAAACGCATACAACATCGATTTAAATTATAGCAATAAAGAGATCTTCCAACTAAGGCAGGTTCTGACCACAAACTCCAAGGGTGTATCAACCTCAACCTTGATGCGGTGTGGTGTTGTATATACATTTCAAGATGAATCAGTCCACCACCCGGAGGTGGATTTGTGTCACATGATATCACCAAGAGACAACGGTTTTAGAACACAAACTTATCTAGAACACTCAGTCCTGGAGGTGATCGATATCTTCCTGGAAAATGCATCTCCTTCTCGATGAGACTTATTGCGTACAAAATCCAATGTTTTTAGTGTTAAGCTCTTTGCTAATAAATACGCACTCTTATGGTCCATTTATATACGCATCTGGTTAGAGTGATCAACTCGCAGAATTAGACGTAGAACGAGCGAGAGATTCAAGGAGTTCCTCAGGGGAGGAGGGAAGACGAGGAGTAGTTTACTTCATATATTCTTCCTTTCCCATATCTGGTGCCGTACGGCGGGGTCTTCTCGTTTGACGCAATGTACGGCGTTCTTTCGCTGCACAAATTGGCTTCAATGAGAAGAAATTGAATACACCCAATTGAGTGTGTGTCCGTCTCCATCCCTCAGGAGGAGAAACATGATGGTAAGAAAACTATGATGTCGTGTCCGCCCGTCCAGATGTGTGGAGTTCACATCCTCGGTTTTTTCGCTGCTTGGGGGGATGATGTCTGTCTCTTTGGTGTCTTCCCCCATGATAAACAATAAACTACACACACATGCGCAATGGACTGAAAAACTGATGCTCACATGGGGAAGAGCGGCAGGAGAGGAGGTCATGTTGTATTTAATTGCTCTTGATTTAAAATCACCACAAATCATTCTTTGGCTTATGTGGTGTGTGTGTGTCTGTGACATCTTTTTGTGATGATCTTGATTGTCTATTGCTCAAAATTCTATTACTTTGGCGCCATTGTCGCGCCGCAATCGTAAAGGAAAGTGTCTCGCGCATAGAATGTTTATCGCGACTTCGCGACTTCTTGGCCGCGACCACAGTGTGAGACTCATTCATATACAAGCAGAATGTGTGGAGTCGTCGTAGTTGTGTGGTGCGTCGTTCGACCGGTTCTTTTGTACGGTTCTCTCATTAGCATTGATTAGATTGCTTTTTGTGTTGCTATTACTAGCGTCGCCTTATTCCTATCATGCATCCACAAACTCTCTGCTGCGGCCGGTGTATGATGACGACGTGTGGGTTTCACCACCATGTTTTTTACGGAAGTTTTGCCGATTTTTTTTTGCATTCTTAATGCTTTTTTTCGTAACATTTCGCTTCCTCTCTCCCTCTGTTGTCCGTCCGGAGGAGGTTTGTGTTTTGTAAATGCCAATCGTGGTGGTTCTTGTTGAAGTTTGCTCTATATCAAGCGTAAAGTGTGTGTTGTTGCTGGCCGTAACAGGTGAATCACCAAAGTGATCCACGTAATATAAACCTGACCCCCGACGATGGTGAGTAATGAATTTTTCAAATCATTAACGCTACGAATACACAGGAAAGAGGGACTGATGGGCAGAAAAGAAAAAAAAACGGAAAACAGAACGCAGAGAAGGGTTTGTTTTTGCGTACCTATACTACTTCCTTCACGCATCGTTAACGTTCTTTTCCTCCCCACCCGGGCCTCAAGTACACAACAAACGGCCCCGCGTATCGTTGGTGTTTTTTTCTGCAAAAAATTCTGCAATAATATGCCCCATCATGATGATGACCCAGGCGGTGAGAGGAAGAGACCCAGCAGAAGAGCGCAGAGTGCACACAGGGTTCGTCATTGCAGCATTTTTCCGGGAGCAAAAACAAAAAAAAAGGAACCATACACAAGGTCGTCACGGTCGTGTGTGTCCACACCGGTTTTCCCCTTTGTGTGTTTGGTTCCGTTCCGATAGTAATTCGGGTACGTCTCATCCTAACCGTTTGTGTATATATATATATCTTGGTTCCCTTTCGTAAAAGGTCACATTTCGATAGGGCGGATATGATGAGAATGGGTGGGAAAAATAATCATGCGGGTGTGTGCGCATTGTTGTGCAGGTCCCCTTCCCTTTGTTCAGAACGTTTTCGAATTCTTTCGAACTTTCGAAAAGATAAAGCTCCTTTTTATTAGGGCAGGAAGAGAACGAAGGTGGAGGGGTCCCATTGCAACGGAACATTTTTATATGCTGGTAGTGCGTTTTTCGGATCTCCGGTGTTGTTACCCTTCGACACGAATAACTTCCCTGTTGCATCGTGCTAACTGTTGTTTTGTCCGCCATTTAGCCTGCCGTAGCTTTAAAAACCTTGGACAACCGTTTTCCCCCTTCTGGCTTGTGTTGCAACAAACTGCAAATGCAACAACCACTGATGGTACATATTTGATTTTTCCCTCATTTTTTCCGTGTGTGTATATGGAGCAGGGAAAGTCCCCCAGTGGAGTGTGACGTTTTCCGGATTTTGTCATACCGAAATATCGAAGTTGACGTTGGGAAGAAGGGAGAAGGGACTGCAATGTCTGTTTCCTATAACCTCTCCAAACCGTTCCGTTTTTGAAATGTGACTACAAATGTCACAAGAGGGCGGAATCAGACAGATGTTTGATAAGGTGTGGCTCTCTCTCAACCCACACTGTAGAGACACACGCACTGTTATGACCTTGTGCGATAGCGATCCTCTTGCCTTTTCGTGGGAAAAGTGCTGCTCTGGATATGGGGGGGCAGTGGTTGCAATAATGGGAGATAAATATATCTAAGTTCCCGAATGGTTGGGTTAATAGCTGGCATCGAAAATTTTAAAGGGAATTTGAAACAAAACGTATGTAGCATACATTTTTAAATCTTTGACATATTCAAACTTTGACAGCAAAATAATCATTAAATGACAGTAAAAGAAGGGATTGTGTCAAACTTCTTTTTTGAGTCCTGATTAAAATAAAATTTGTCAGTGACAATATCCATTCAAAATTTCTCACCAAAGTTGTTGAAATTAAAGTTTTAAACATTAGTTTTTTATTAAACTCTGGCGAGATAAATTAAAAACTTCATTGCTATCTTGAGCTAATTAATTTTTGAAGAAAAAAAAATCCAAAAGAAAAAGAATTATTTAATTCAACTCTTGAACCATACGTTATACACAAAATTTTAAAAACAAAATGTTTTGACAACCCCAAAAGTGTTACTGATTTTCTTTAGTAACCCTGCAAAAACAAAAAATTGACACCCGTCAACGTGTTTAAATATTCCGCTTGCATCGAAAGGCATGACGATATAATAAAACATGTGTTGTTGCGCGAGCCTAGCGAAGAATGTGGGTTAAATTCACCGGAAGAAAGCTTTTTTTTTTTATTCCGCATTGGTCTTGTGCGAAGAATGATTCCATCTTCCTCCCGCGACCTAATGATGGGTATTGTTGTTAATGAACGAAAGGAAAATTGTTAAAGCAAAGAAAGTGAGAGAAAAGCAAAAAAACACCCTGTGGGGGGTGGCGGCGTTTGAAGGGGAGGAGGAACCAGGAGGGGTGAAATTAAGTTGCACAACTCCTCATCATCATCATCGCCATCCCAATCACGCCGGAAGAGTCGGAAGCAGATTATCTAAGAGTGAGAGAGACTGGTCTGTCTGGTGCAGGTTTTTTGCTGCTGTTGCTGCTGCTGGTGTGCCTATGTTCAAAACTTCCTGAACTTTATTCCACAGACCCCCATGCATATACACAGACAGCAGGCACATTCCTCTTCCTTCACATGAAGAGGAGCTATTTGCTATAGGCCGCGCCAACAGAGTAACTTCAACGTTGGTTGTGTTTTTTTTTCGCCAGTCGCGGGAGTTTTTCATTTCAACATCTCATCACCCGCCTAAAAGTGATGAACAATTCGATTGTGTGTTGTGTGTTACGTCTCTCGGTCTATTCTCCACTACCACTACTGACTCTCGGGCGAATTTCTTTCCTCCTTTTTTCACCCGGCGTGTGCTTTTTTTTCTCCACTTCTTCAGTCTTATGGTGTGTAAACCTTTTGTGGAGTTGAATATACGACGCGTTTCGCGTTTAGCGGTTGTAGCTTTTGTTTTCTCGGTTTGGAAGTGGTCCATAACTTCCTCTATCGCGGTTGGTATAATTAAAAAGTAAGAGTTTTTGTTGTTGTTAATGTTCCTATTTTTTGGTTTCCTTTACTTCTTGCCTTTAATCGAACCATTTAAGGCACGTTGGAAGTTTGGCAAAGTCTTAGACGTTGTCGTCGTCAATCACACGCCGGGAGGGGGGGTAGTTACTATACCGGAAACACAACCCAGGGCAGTGGCCAAAACACACAAACACACTTCCAAAAGAACGTGGTAGAATAATTGCATAAATTAATCGTTTTCAATTTCGCTTAACCAACCCCATCAGGCGAGTGTTACGCGTGAGTGTGCTTTTTTCCTTTATTTTTTGCTCTGTTCCTTTCCCTTTTTTTTCGATGTTCTCCATGTTCTTTTCCGCTTTTTTTGTTGTTGTTGTGTGTGTATGTCTGTTCTCGTTGAATGAATTCTTTTTTTTCCTCCCTTCATCAGCAAAACAACGCAAGAGAAAACAACAAACAGTTCTTATTTTTAACGTTATGATAAGTGGTAATTCCTCTACATGTGGAGCCACAAACAAAGACTGAAAGACACTGGGGAAAACAACAAATGAGGAAGGCACGCAAAAGTGGATGGACGCATTTTTTTTCTGCATGTGCCGCGCGTGTCATGAAAACCGAAGGGGGGGCCGTATGTGTGTGTTATCAATTCCAAAAGCGCGTAAGCATTTTACTCCCCAATTGTAACATGTGTGTGCACGCTTGCATAAATAGCGTGTGTTACCATTTAGATAGATAAGTTCAAAATATGAACCATTTTGCGTCACCAACTCTGGTGTGTGCCCCCTGATGGCTGAAGTGTAAAGAGCGTAAAGGATATACTTGAGTGATTCAAACCACCACGAATCCCCCCTCCCCCCCTCCTTGAAGCGGGAAGGGAGTAGTTTATAGCAACAGCAAGTACGAAAGCACTCTAAAGAAGCTTCACTTTATGTGGCAACTTTGTTTCGAACAGAGGTAGAATACTCCATATTTTATGGACAACAATTTATGTGGCCCGGGCTCCATGGAAGCATGTCGAGCATATCAGCCAACGTAATATAGTAGGGTTATTAGTATGCTAGAAAAGATAGGGAGAGAGAGAGAGAGCGTGAGAGAGATCGAGGGAAGAAGAGTTGACCATAAACCACAATTGTTGCGTTTCGTTGATTTAAACATCGTATATTCCCGGCTTAAAATGGTAATGGTTTGTAAGCGGTCAATTGCCCTAGGGGGGAAGGTGAATCACTAATTGCTCTTCATTTTTTTTTTATTTTTGGTTTTTATTTCTCAAGTGTCGAGCTCTTCAACCATCTTGTACTGAAGGAGAGAAAAAAATTTGTTGAATAAAAAAAAAGCTACTCCATCAAGTCTTAGTTTTCTTGTTGAAAGAGTCCCAAAGTTTTGTATTAACCAAAAACAATTTTAGGCTTTTAGTATGCAAATTCATGCTGCTTTCAGTTGCTGCAAATGTGTTCAGTTATTTTTTTTTTTGCACACCCACGTACAAAAACAGGTTCCAGTTCGGTGGTATCGCGCAAGTTACCGGTGTGACTTGGTGGAGTGGGAGCATTTTTTCAATGTAATGTAGCCTGTTTCTTTACATGCTATTCTACATATTGCCATCCTGCACCACACACTGGATGATGATTATGCAGCATGTTTAATATTAATGGTTAGCTCTGTGGGGGTGTGGAAAAAGATTGAAACTCCCCTATTCGCGCGGGCCCCCCGTCTCAGCGCTTGTTGTCTGGAAGTTCCTCAGCGTTTTTTGAAGTCAAAAGATTCGGTCTTGGGCACATATGGGTCGTGTGTGTCTGTAAGCGCCAAGAACACTACCAAATTGAATTCTTGATAGTATTTGCTTAAATTTTCCAACAACTTTAGGCACTTGCCAGAAATGACTTCATGATCTAATATCATTCTCCAACACGCATAATGGAGGAACTTCTCTCTCTGCGATCAACCACCAACTCCCCATTTATTTTCTCTCTTCTCCATTTTGCGCTTTTCCGCCAATTATACAACTTTCCTCTTCTCCTCTCCTTCATCTGCACGGGGCGAGGAGAGGATCGCGCATATTGAAAGCGAAAACCCCTTTACCAACAAACGAAGATGATCGTGATGATGATGCTCCGTCGCTCTATTATGGAACACGCACTCCCTTTCTCGGTGTGTTACGAGTGCGGAACCAACCACCATCACAACCACAACCGGTGATGTTGTAGTGCCGTGTGTGTACGATGGTAGTAGAAAATAAACTCATCAAAAAAAAAGTGGCAGTAGCAGTAGTTGTTACGTATTTCTTCCGTGGTGGTTTGGTTTTTCTTTCTCCCTCTTCCTGTTTAATTCCCAGGGAAAAGAGAGGAAAGAGAGAAGAGGGTGGAAATGTGTCCCGCTTTTGTCATCTTGTTTGCCGGTTTGAAGTTGAAGCTGGAGTCGCTTCTTCGCACGACATCATGCGAGATCTCTGAAGAAAGAAGTGGACAAGATCCCAGGGCAAGTTGGTCCGGGAGTTGAGTGTCCAACGGGGGGTGAGTCTGTGCGTATTTTAGTACGTGTGTGTGCAGGTTGTCTTGCAGACACGAATTATGAGGAAGGGGGAGAGGGTTGGTCTAGTCGACCACCACATGGTTTTCTCATTGTGGTTTAGTGTTGCCATTGCGTACACAGGTTGGTTGTATAATAGTGCGTGAGTGAAGAGATCTACTTTTTTTTCTCCATTTCTTCAATTGCTTTCCAAAGTGAAGCACTTTTTCTTACAATTATTTCCCCGCAATTCACTTTGTGTCTGATTCGACGCAAATTTTGAAATTAGACACCTTTACTGAGCTTTTTCTTTTACTAATTATAGTGGCGACTCTATAACTGTCAAGTATAAACGATATCGTTTTTGAATTCCCTGGATATACTCCATGGATATTCGAGACCCACGGAACTCCTTGGTTTGCTATAATAATAATAATTTTGTTTTATGCTATAATTCGCTCAGATGTCCAATTGTGCTATAAAATAATTTACCATAAAATCTGAGTTTTCGTAAATAAAAAAAAAAGAAAATTACTCCCTCAAATGCAAATTAATGTTGTAAATTGCACACTTTTGCTTTCATTTCATATACATTGCAAAACTTTTCTTCTCCGTTTTCGGTGGTGACGGCAAACAGAGCAAGTTTTCTCTCACACCCCAAACAGCCACCTACCTACCTAATTTTAAACCACTTCAAAATCGCGTGGTGGCGCAAACTCCTTTTTGGCGTGAAAAAAAAGGCGCGAAAGCCGCCACCCTTCTCTCAGGAGGTGAGCAAAACCCCTCTTTTAAAAACCCACACCCCATCCCCCATACTACAACACACCGAAACGGATGTAAGCATTTGGTGACCAAACCTTAAAAATTGGCAAACCAAAACACACGGCGGCGGTGGTGGTCAACAAAATGAAGCAAGAAAAAAAACTCCGGGGATGAAAGGAACCTAGGGTTGAAGTTTTGTTGAGGGTGACTTTTACATAATCAGTGGAACGTTTTGTGATTGTTTCGCACCTCCTCTCTCCTCCCTTTCCAGGTTTTCTGGTTGGTCCGTTGTTTCCGTATTTGGACTTTTATCCCAGTTTCTCGGGTGTGAAATGTAAAATCAATTGAGGGAGAGAGAGAGAGAGCGAGAGTCAGTAGCCATTGTTTTGCGGGGGAAACTTTGCAAAAGGATAGGAAAAAATATTTTTGGTTGTTCAAATCAGTTGACGAAACACGAGGGACGGGAAAAAATCGAATTAATATGCATATCCGGTTGTCGGTCTTTGATCGTTACCAGCTCTAGCTGTCAATTAGCAAAATAAGCACTGACAGATTAGCTCATTAGCGGTGACGCAAAAAATGAGTAACTGTAGAGTCTCATTATGGAGCATCGGGCTTTAAATTGAAACAAAAAGTACTTTATCATCTTGTACCGAAAGAGTAGCAATTTTACCGGAAGCCGTTGGGCAGCATAATAACGTCTTTCTCGGGTGTTTGTCGTGAGTAACAGTAGGAGGGAACCAGATAGTGTCATGTTGCATGGTCCCACCAACAATCATGCGCCTTTTTTATAATCCGCATCTCACAAACAAAAACACAATCTGTTTTTTTGTTTTGTTCGCCCCTGTGTGGGAGGATTTTTGCGCGGAAATGTGTGTGCAGATTGTGTTCATAATTAAGTCGGCAGGCGGCCACCGGTTTCCCTTCGTACGAAACGCGCAGCCCAGGCAAAAGCCCTTTCACAGTGCGCGCGACGGGCGCATGTTTGGCCCACGCAACATTTTTATTATACTTGGTTGCATTTTAGTGCACAGCCCACGATCATCGTTCATGGTAACGAGATGAAAATTTATCACGATATTCAATTGCTGATGCTTCTGTGCCAACCGCCTTATGATAGGCGCGATTTCAATTTCCCTCATTTCCTTGCTGTCAATTTCTGTGGATCTTTCTCTCCGTTTGTGTAGGTGGTTTTGGCGAAAAGTAGACAGTCATTGCACTCGGTGTACTTTCTTTTGCATCCGCCATAACCACATGCCCTTATCGGGGGGAAAAGAAGAATTTATTATACCGTGTGTTGTAATTCAATCATCCTAACGCGGTCTGAGTAACGTTGAATAATATGATAATGATTTTACCTTTGCTTTGTAATGAACATTTCCAATTCCGGGCACGTCCGGTACATAACTTAATCCTTGTAGAGATGTAATGAATTTATATCTTAATGACAACAACTTTAATATAAGGTGTTCATATCACATGCCATCCCACTTAGTATTTTTTTTTTGTTTATAAAAATGATTAAAAAGGCAATAGTCTTGGTTAATAAATAAATACTAACAGAAGCATGTTTACAAAGATGATTTTTTTTGTAAACGAAGTTAAAAATTTGGATTATGCTATAATTTAGCAGTATTTATTTTAATAGCTATAATTTTACGAACAGTATTTCTAGCGCTATAATTTTCGATTAGTAGCTTTTTAGTATTATAATTTTGCCATAATTTTCCAAATAGTATCTTTAATGCTATAATTTTGCAAATAGTATCTTCAATGCCATAATTTTGCAAATAGTATCTTCAATGCTATAATTTTGCAAATAGTATCTTCAATGCTATAATTTTGCAAATAGTATCTTCAATGCTATAATTTTGCAAATAGTATCTTCAATGCTATAATTTTGCAAATAGTAACTTCAATGGTATAATTTTTGTTATGCTTATAATTTATTCTAAAAAGCAATATTGTATACCATTAATTGCATTTAATCTCCCCACACGTAAGAATATTTCGTTGACGGTGGTGTGTGTTATATTTATTGGAGGGAGGTTGTCGTCTTGTTGATTGATTTTGTTTTACAGGTGTTTTTGAAATCGGTCATATTTTGTTGAAACTTTTCCAAGTCGCACCGTGGGGACGTGTTTTATATGAAGAAACAGCTGGCCTGTTTGATTATATTTTCGAATATTGTTACACTCCTCCACTGGAGCGTGTATTGGAGAGCGTTAAGAGGAAGACGGTTTGGTGAAGGTTTAGTACTCCCCGAAAATAATTAACCGTAGACACGCAACAAACTTGTTGCTGTGTGATGACGGTAAAACCCAAGTGAGCACTTTCAGTGTGTGTGGTGTGCAAACGACACTCCAACAAAAGCCTCTTGAGACAAGATGCTATAACAATGAGGAGGAGATTCATTTTATATACGAGATATAGTAGATAGTCATAATTGTCGCTGGTCCGAGTAAAGTGAGGTTGTTGTGGGAAAATGGCGAAATTATAATGCTAACCGAATTTATAGATAAAAATTAATTATGGCACTATTTTAATACTCCTCATAGGAAACTGATCGTTGATGATCGGTTCACATTTCAAGTAGTCGTATCAAATCGCAATAAACAAAAACTTTGTGCCCACAAAACACACCACCTTGCAAAACGGAACTTAAGGTCTCATCGGCTCTGTTACACACGCTGTGTTTCCGCCCCAAAATGTTTCATTCATTATTCAGCAACAAGCTTATGCGATCGCACGATTAGTCGCACGAAATCAACAACAACAAAAAACGCCCAGTGTGTGAAGTGTAACACACAAGTTTCAGGCGCGCGAGGTATAGTGTCGGTGGCCTAAATCACACTCACTTCAAACAAACGATTTTCCTTCCCTTCCAAGTGCCTGCCGAGGTTCACACAACACCCCTGGAGATTGATTGTGAATCGAGACAAGCATACGCGCACATTGTGGGGAGAGGTGCTGGCAGTGGACTGCTCTAACATATTGTCGGAAGGTTGTCTTGAAGATCGAACTCTACCACCTTTTGTCTTGGCTTGGCTTGAAACAGTTCGTGTGTTGCGACGGTTTCTTGCCGTTTTTCCTGCCTCTTTTCGAGTGCTTTGCGCCGCCGTGTTGACCTTGACGAAAGTAAAAGCGTATCAGAAGAAGCGCCCGCTTACGCGCTCGTATTCGGACACACACATCGTGAACGGGGGCCGGAATACGAAACCTAATTCCTTCTCCAGCTTTTGGAACGCAACGCACAGCACACGGGGACGACACCAATCGCGCTCTCTCGTACGCGCCCAACTTAACTGACATTGACCAAGCCATTCAATTGTGAATTAAAACAGCGCGTGCGCGCGCACGTTCGTCGCTCTATTATGTGTGGTGATCGTGCTTTAGGTGTGTATCATGTTGGAATAGTACACAACACCGGTCTTCCTGGTTTTTGCACGAAAATATGGGACACATGGCGATGGACGGGGGACATACTATACTATACGCGGACAAGTGTCAACGTGTGCCGTGCTCTTGCAGTAAAATGTAACGGATGATTTGCCATGACACGCGTCGCGAATTGCACACTCTGTGGTTAAAAGAGCGTGTTGGGTGCCAATTCCAAGGTTTGCCGACGCGCGATTGTGAAACGCAAAGTTTGGACTTCCCAACATCCGGGAGTACTGAAGAAAGTCGTTGAGATGTGTGGACAATTTATTGAGGAGAGCCTATCGGAGGATTATTGAGCAATCAAAAATTATTTTAATTTACAGAATACAGAGCTTATTTTATTTACTTCGTGTTACCTTTTAGTACAAAGCAATCAGCGCAGAAGACAAATATTTTGAGGTTGAAACTTTCAGCTCCTCAAAAGTAGATACTGGGGCAAATAAGGTATACATTAGTTTTGTCTTACTTAATCAAAAGTGAAAATTCACCTGAAGCGTAATTGCTTTTTGCCCTTATTTTCGCTCTCTATTGCGACCTTCTGCTTATCCGCGAGATCGAAACTGATAAAAGCGTGGAGAAATCTACTGCGAAACTGTAACATAAACGGCCCAGGGCTTTGCAAAGTGTTGCACTTGCACCTCGCGCATTTGCACTTGTGCTGCTGCACATCCAGGAAACGAGAAAGGGCACTGATTTCTTTAGCCACTGCCGACCAACCAATACGCCCTTCCACTCCCACACCGTGAGTACATGTGCGCAGTCTAGCGCAAAAAAAGTGAAGGTAAGAAAAATCGATCCTCCACCCTTAGTCTGGTTGGAAGTGGAGGATGTCACGAAGACGTTAAGTTGTTACGGTTTTTACCTTTTCACTTTCATTTTCACTGCACCGGGGACATGGAGCCCCCGAGAAGGATGTGAGGGGAGCTAAACCACCGGAAGAGTCGTCGGGACGTCAGTTAGTTGTGTTCCCCACTCTCGCTTCCAACAATTTATATTGAAAATTGAAAACTAGAGCTTGTTTTGCATGGAAATGATAAAAGAGAATGGGAATGGGGGATGCAAGAAAAATGTGAGGTTAACTCTTTTTTTTTTGCTAGTTATCTAGTCGACATCACATCTCTTGGGTGATGGAGAGGCGTCAATTGTTGAGGTTTTTGGTGTTGGGGATGGGAAGTTAGCCAGGTACTCTGAATTCTTCACAGTTTCTATTAGCCTTAGGCTAAACTGACCACGAACGGGGGAGAACCTGAAAGGACACCTCTTGCAACCAACGGTAGAGCCCAAATCATGGGCATATCTTTCTAATGCGCGTAGTAGTAATTGCAGATCGCGTAAATTACCCTACAACTCCTCCGGGCAATTGATAGCCCGTCGGTCGTGTGGTCGTCAACCACTAACTTCCTTGTTGCCACTAAGTGGTGTTCAGAGAGATAGAGAGAGAGGGAGAGAGACAAGAGGTTTAATGCTGCATTTGACCACCCCATCGGTCGGAAAGTGCACTCTCAGTGTGTTTGCTGGGGGTTTTCCTTACCAAGATCTTCGATTACCCTCAGGGGGCGGGTGTGCAGTACAGCCAACTAAAGCGTGCCAAATGAAATGGAAAGGTGTGGTGTTGCGGTACAATTATTAGCATGTTGCACGTCGTCTCCTTAATCCATTTGTAGGTGCACAGAGATCTCCTGAAGAAACTCTGCTAAGCGGAGGGAGAGAGAGAGAGAGCGGCCGGTGTCACAATCAGATTCGCCTTGATCGATTCGGTCAGGTCTCTGGCCTCGGTCGTACAGAGACCGGTTTTGGATCGTGTGTAGCCCTAAGCCGGGGGGAGTTTCATTTGCACGATTTAACGGTCTCTTGCATTGCATCCCTTCCACGATACAGTTACTGTTAGAGCTGTCATCCTAACGTGTGGCACGATCGTGGCTAATAAACAAGCCCTAGGAAACTGTGGACAGTGAGGTCTCAAGGTAAGATCCACTGTCTGCATACAGTTGACATTCGAAAGCATCGAATAAATGTGGGTAACTTTAAGAAAAAAGAAAGATTTATTGAAGAATTGCATTGAACCAATAATTATAGCATGAAGAATTACGAATAGACGAGATCAGGAATATTCCCAACAAAATCCCAGAAATAGACGAACAAAATTACATACATCAAAGAATACGATCATACGATTAAAAGTCACAACTCCTACGTTCACTTTCGAAACGGAAGCTTTGCATTACACACGCTTTATGCTTGGTGAACCGGTAGGCTACTGGTCTGTCGTGTATGTATATGTATAAGCTATCAGACAATCCATTCCGTCTGGGAGAGGCACCGTTACCATTGTGCTGTAGCTGTTCTTTCGTGTGTTGTACTGCTGCAAAACTTCATGAAACCTTCACTCCCACCAAAGCGAGGAAAGAGCAAAAGAAGGAAGGTTTTTGGAACCGGTTTTCGTGAAACGGTGTTTTCTTCTGTTTCCTTCCAAAAGCCTCTTCCACGTGTGTCTAGCCCTTATATCTTTAGGTGCATATATTTAAAGTAAAGAGGTGTGTATCTTGGACTGTGGAAATACACCAACTTCTCGCCCATGATATTCTCTATTCTCAAGCGTTTCTATTCATATGGTGGTGAAATAACTCACCTCTGCTCTCAGTGCTACGGAAATCTTGAAGATCACACTAGGGTTTTGTAGCGATTGTGGTGTTGAAGTGTGTCATTTCAGTCAACAAGTTCCATAATGCAGGAAACATAATTCTAATGATCATGTGCCACTGAGAGTTGAAGGACAAAGCTTGAAGAGACAATGCATGTCTCTTACGTCTGGGCACAGAGCTCCCCAAACATGCGTGGGAAATGTGAACCGAAAAGCTGAAAACAATGCCCCGTTACGGATGACATTTTGCTTGCTGCAAAAACAAAACACACAACGGTAGAACAGAACGGAAAAATGCAGCCCAAGTTTTCGCTCCCACACACTTCGTTTCGTTCCCTTGAAAACTTCCTTGTTGGTCGCTGTTCCGATGTGTAGTTTTACTGCACAAAGGTAGTTGGTGGCACTTGACAAATTTTCCCATACTCTGTCAAAAGACTTATGTCTCATAGAACTCCGAAGAAGGTTCGCAGATTGTTGTCCCATTGGGGGTGTTTTTGCTTAGTTGTTTGGGTACGGAAGTTCCGTAGATATATTTTCACACGCAAATAATGCTTTTTAAAGTAAAGGAAGTTTTAGGTTAAGAAAAATATATTGTTTTAAAACCCAAGGCACATAATTGTGTGAAGTTTTTCCACCACCTACAAAAGGGAGAGAGAGAGAAAGACGGTCGGAAATTCAAAAGTATTCACTTTCATTTTTTTCCTGGAATGAAGCTTCGCCTGGAATATGCTGCGCTGCTCACGCAATCTTTAGACGAAGAAGAGATCCCCAATCGGAACGGATACAACAGAGCCCGCGCGCACCGTGTTTTGTAACGGTTATTTTGTTCGTTTTGTGTTTTTTTTTCCTTCCTTTCCACATCCTTTCCATTTCGATGGCATTCTTCTCCAATAATACGATGATAGCGTTACATCATCCCTCATCGGACACCTTTCCAAGATATCCACTGCATGCGCTCATGCCGCGCGCGTCACGTGTTTTTGCTGCCCCCGGTATGTGTACCACATGTGCCTGTGTCCGCATGTCTAGCAGGGAGAAGAGCGTGTGATGCGAGTAAGGAATAGCCAACATAGATTATCATACGGGGTTCGACTCTTGTGTGCCCCCGTCTTCGGTTATGCTACATTGCGGAAAATCGTCTTCATGAATTATAATTTCCATTTTTTTGTATTTGATCAATTTATTACTTATCGTAGCGTTTGTAATGTTGGGCAGGAGTAATAAAAAGTGCAATTTATAGTTCACAAAAAACACTAAGAATATATTTTTAACATTAGACTTCAATTATAGCGAAGATAGTAACCCCAAGGAACTTAAGAGATCCAAAACAACCAACAGGCTGGCGAAAGTGGGATCCAATGTGGCGCCAACTGCTATTCCTTCTTAAATATAAGCACAAGCTGTGTTTTGTTTTCCTTTTGCTTCTTCAACTTGAACACCGGGCTTGAGAAATTAGGACACTTTCACTTTGGTTTTGACCGTATGCAACATTTACGCGAACCATTCGGCGTGTGCGCAGCTTGTTTGTGGAGGATTGGCTGTTGTTGCTTGCGTGATCAGACAGGTAGAGGGGAGGAGAGGAATTATGACACAACCAAAACTTGGCCCATTCGAAAACCCGACCCAGTGACGGCACAAGAAGAAGGTGTGTAAAACCCAGTCCTCGTTGTGGTTGGGTGAGTGGTGATGAAGTGTGGCCCACGACGACGATGATGGTTGTCTCATATGTTCAATCATCGTGATACAGGGTGGAGCAGGGATGAAGGATTGTATCAAAACAGACTCATACACACACACATGAACGCACATTTTCCTAAATGAAACAATACGAACAAAACCAACGTGTCATACACGCCGTACGGATGTCCGAATAATGCGTCTGTCGTTTTGGCCCTGTCTCTAGTTGACGTCCTTCGGCAAGGTTGTGAAAGTTTTGTCTGCCCAGACAACAGAAGGTGGTTGAGGTGCTCGTTTTTTATGTTTTGGCGCGCGAAAGCTGCTCTTTTACAGCGCCAGATGGATTCGAAGTTGTTAGGTTATGCAACGAGAGAAAGAAGGAGACCTCTGTGGTGCGAAAGGGTGTTGAAGTATGCGTCTCCCAGTTTTTTTTCTTGTGCAGTCATTTATTTCCTGGCCCGGTCTCTGACATTACGATACACGAAGTCGTCCCCTATTTCCAAGGGGATTTTCTTCCCTTACACGTGGGGTTCTCCCGTTATCGA
>CM028118.1:23831097-23875166 GCA_016170025.1 Anopheles vaneedeni | reverse complement strand
TTTTCTTGTGCAGTCATTTATTTCCTGGCCCGGTCTCTGACATTACGATACACGAAGTCGTCCCCTATTTCCAAGGGGATTTTCTTCCCTTACACGTGGGGTTCTCCCGTTATCGATCAGCACGAAAATGGGGGGGAGTTTGTTACGATGAGACGGGCATTCCGCTATCAACATTCCGACAAGGTTTTGCACAAATTGTTCGCACAACAACAAAAACCACGTCACGACACGTCGGGCTGTCTCTGTGTGTCAGGTCCTTATCGCAATGCGGCCTGTTTTGCCATTTTGCCGCTCTATAGATGGGCGAGAACTGCGCTGCACAGTGTTGATAAGATAGAGCGTATTGCAAAAACGTGTGTAGGGTGTAACAGATACTATTTTCTGGTGCCTGTACTTAATGAACGTTTTAAGACGAGTTATTCATATAAAGCTTAAATGAAGAATCATTCGTATCCTGAGGGCACTCCCAAAAATATCGTGGATTCATGATATATCGCATTTAAAATTTTGAAAATTTGGGTTTTAGTAATAAAATTTTGAACACAGATGAAATATGCAAAGTAGCTGTTAGGCTACGAATGCATGAAGTGATTCTGTGGGTTTTCTATATAAATCTTTAGAGATCCATAAATCTTTAGGAATTTGTCTGAATTTCATCAAACTTTGATGACAATTTAGATTTTTTGTTTTAACTTCATGCATTTCTAGATAGCTGTGGATAGCTCCAACGTTTCTGGATGGCAGAAGGAGCATTGCGAACTGATTGATCTTGAGTTATTCAAACTTATGGATCTTAAGCTATTTAGACTTATGGATCTTGAGCTATTCAGACTTCAGGAACTTTAGGAATTCAAAGAATAATGAATCTTCAGGATTTCAAAGTTTCAATAATCTTCAGGATTCATCTGACAGGTCTTCACGAATTCATAGACAATCGAGTATTGTTTTCAGAGGCAGATAGATAAATCTGAATCAGATTTCATCAGCACTGCTATTTTCATTACATGTTTTTATAGACATTCTCCTCAGAATATTAATTTGTGACGTTTTGCTTTTCCTTTTTTGATTCCAGAATCAGACGAACACTTCACGGAGCAGCACACAGATGATTGTTGGCGGTGGTGGTGTTGGTGGCGGCAACGTGCACAACATCACCCCTGCCGGTGGTGCGTCGAACACTAGCAACGCGTTCGTGTTTTCGCCCACCTTCAATGTTACCGCTGCGTTGGTCGCTACCAATGGCAGTGGCAACGCTCAGCAAACGCTTAACGGCAACCATCATATTGAGCAGCAGCAGCAGCAGCATCAGCAGCAATCTCAGCAATCGCCACACTTTCNTGGCGGCAACGTGCACAACATCACCCCTGCCGGTGGTGCGTCGAACACTAGCAACGCGTTCGTGTTTTCGCCCACCTTCAATGTTACCGCTGCGTTGGTCGCTACCAATGGCAGTGGCAACGCTCAGCAAACGCTTAACGGAAACCATCATATTGAGCAGCAGCAGCAGCATCAGCAGCAATCTCAGCAATCGCCACACTTTCACCGTAAGATCCCGCTGAGTCGGCTGCTGCTGGATCTGGACGATGCTTCAACCCAGCACAAGCAGCAACAGCAGGGCAATAATAATGGTGGCAGTGGAGCGACACACCATCATCCCCTGTTCCGTACCGCTTCCCAACCAGCGACCCGCCAGATGGTGGGAAATCTGTTGGAGATGATCGCGCTCAACGGTATCAAGCTGTCCCAGGACATGAGTTTCGGCAGCACCGGCAGCAACAGTGCTAACTCCATTAGCAGCAACAATGGCAACAACAACAACCAGCTCGCTACTACTAGCAACACCACTTCCTCCTCCTCCGGTCACCGGAAGTTGGAACGAACGCAGTCCGAACCGCTGCCACAGCAAGTAAATACCTCGAGGTAAGTGTTGATGTTATTTATTTTAATGTTACGGCCTTTAAGTTTTTCGAATCGTTTGCACATTTTTTTTTGCTAATGTTGACATTTGTCCTAAATTCACATTTTTTCGCTTCTGCTTCTTCCGACTTTAGATACAAAACCGAGCTCTGCCGACCGTACGAGGAGGCGGGAGAGTGCAAGTACGGTGACAAGTGTCAGTTCGCGCACGGCATGCAGGAGCTGCGTAATCTGCAGCGCCACCCGAAGTACAAGACCGAACTGTGCCGCACGTTCCACAGCGTCGGTTTCTGCCCGTACGGGCCACGCTGTCACTTCGTGCACAATGCGGAGGAAGCGCGCAACCACAACCGCAACGTGGCGGCTTATCATGCACGGTTGGCCGCGGCTGCTGCAGCCGCTGCCGGCAACAACTCATCGTCCCAGTCGTCGTCGCAGGGTGCGGCCCGAAACGGCAACAACGGTCCCAGTATGCTTAACGGCAACAATCAGCAGCATCATCATGGACACGGTCATCACCACAGTCAGCAGCACAAGGCACTGTCGATGGCACAGCTGCAAACGGCCATTCTGCAGCAATCATCCATGGCCCATGCGCAGCAGCAACAGCAGCTTCATCATCATCAGCAACAACACCATCATCATCATCAGCTGCCACTCAGCCCGGCACTGTCGATGTCCACCGGGTCTGACCGCGCTTCACCGATCGGCTCACTGTCCCTGAGCCCAACCACATCGATGGCGAACTTTTTCCCGGAAGCGATCAGTCCCACGCTGCAGCAGGGTGGTGCCATTCCGCAGCCGTTCCTCTTCCCGACCAGCCCACCGGCCAGCCCGATCGAGGGCCTGTCGCCAATGGCCACACCACCGCCGTCATCACCCTCACTAGTCGCCATGAAGATGGGTGGTTCAGGAGGAGCAGGTGGATCGATGGGTCACGCGGGTGTTAATAATATGGCCACCACGGTTGGCATTGGGCAGGAGGAACGCCTTCCGGTGTTTAATATGTTGAGCTCCGTCGTCGAACCGTACGCTCAACTCTCACTGTAAAAACACCCTCCCTATACATATATATATGTCAATATATAGAGTCAGCGACAGTAGCAGAAGCAGCAGCAGCAGTAGCAGCAGAGCACACACACCTTAGGTACGCTAGAAAGCATAACTTTTTGTTCTAAAATTTTGACGTCCTTCTGTTTGATGTGTGATATGTGGAAAGGAGGAACTATTTTTTCGGATGGGATTTTTTTTTGTTGGGTTTTTGTAACACACCGCGGGCGCCCGTTGGTGTTTTCTTCTGAAAAGAGAGAGAGAGAGGGAGGGAGAGCTTCTCTCTGTTTTGCTAATTGTGTAAAGAATTTAACAAACTTGTATAACGCAGGTTTTTTGTGTGTGCATCCTTTTCCATCTGTATTGTATGGAGCTCGTGAATTAAATGGATGACTCCCCGATACAGATATACGCAACACCAGCTGATAGTGTTGCAAGCTAATATGCTACCGAGAGAAGAAAAACAATAGGTCTCAGTAATGGTGAGCTTTTTTTTGGGGGTGAGGGAATTTACAGAACTATTTTGACGTATTTATATTTAAACCTTATTCGAACGAAAGATCGAGAGATAGCGAGAAAAGTACATTGCCTTTTTTCTGAAGGGATAGAATGAAATGAAAATATGCGCGCCACGAGAAAAAAGGAACCATATGCGCAGGAAATAACTACTAAACGAAACACAAGAACTAACGGATAGAAGGAAATATTTATTGATTTTTGCACTATATTTACATACACCCTTATTTGTCGTCTGATTCAGTTTCTTATGTGATGTAATACGGTACGCTAGTAATAATATTATTGGAATATTTCTTTTAATTATTGTCTCCCCTTTATAGATGTATAATTGTCATATAGCTATTTGACTTTTTTTTCATTCGCTAACGGTATAAACGAATGAAGTGATTAAAAACACGGGGGGGCTGTGTGTGTGTGTGAAATTGATTAAAAGTAAATCTATATCAGGTGTTGCGAATTTTGCCTGAAACGTTAAAACAAAACGCAAATAGCAGGAAGATAGATAAACCGATATCAAAAAGCTATTGATAGTAAACACACACGCACCCCTATTCAGCCATCTTCCATATGGGAGGGGTACGCACCAGGAAGCGCATCTGTCGGTGTGTGCACTTAACTGCAGATAAAGCAAATGCGCTTAGAAGAGAATGAAACAGAGGAGAACGAAGAGAGAGAAAGAGAGAGAGAGAGTGAGTTTGCCAAATAGAAGACAGAACGTATATATAATCCGTTTGATATGACGAGAATGAGAGCGACAGCACAAATATGCCACCATTTTTTTTTTTTAAAAAGCTCATAATGTACAATCCGCTTTCGCTCCCATCGAAAAGACTACCTGTTGATATCGACTACTTCTAACACTGTTTCTTCAACTTTTCCAACTATACAGCACTTACGCGCATCGTTGTTGCTTGTTTTTTTCTTCATAATATTATTGTACGAATGGAAAACCACATTTATAGTCACTAAACTCAGATTTATTTAATTATTATTTATTACATCTACCCAAACACACATTTCTTGTTGGTAATACAGAGAGACAGGAGCAAAGACTACGCCAGTGTTTGGTGTGTTTCGTTTTATCACTCTTACACTGATAATATCTAACCTACACACATTTATTATACGCTGTCACGAGCCGCCTTTCATACTTTTGTACTTTTTCTCACCGAATTCAATTTCTTTTTATTGTATTCCATTTTGTTTCATGAACTGAAAAAAACGTCATTGTTGCAACCTTGTTATGTATCTCTGCCTCTCTCTCTCTTTCTTCCTCAATTTCCCCTGACCCCCGAACCCAGGCAGTCATATTATTAAACTGATTTCGTATTTTTTATACAACCTATATATTAATGTGCTATATTACACATACATTATAAACCGTACGACTATATATATTTCTTTTTGCGTGTGTGAAATATGGGTGATGATAACGAAACTATAGATAGACAGTAAACCAACGAATTGTTTCTGCGCACCGATAGAATCCCTTTTTTTAATTTATTTTATTTATTCTCAACTTTGAAGCAAAAGAAAAACGGTTAGAAATACTAATGCACTCACACCCACACACGAATATAGATGGTGGAAAGAATTAAACGAAAAAAAACCTGAAGTAAATTCGATTATGTTGTTGCATATTGTGTTGTATATTGCTGAAAATGTAAAACCGCTCATAAATTATATGCATTAGGCAGCAAAACAGCACCACAATATGTCAACGCGTCGCACCCTGATCATTTACTTGCCACAATAGCTTGAACTGTGTAAACGTCACCTAATAATCCACTTTTTTATTTGTACTTTTTTTTTTACAATAGTTGGCATGCAATTTTGCGTTTTTGGTGTTGTAATAAGATTCGTCCTTTTGGGATAATAATAATAATTTAAAAAATGGCCCAAAATAAGACATGAAACATTTGAGCCAAATTAGACACTCTCTGGGACCTCGACTCACCCACCTATAATTCCCTAGATTATAATAAAGGCAATGTAAAAGACCACTCACTATCCGCTGTTGTAAGCCACATATGGGGATTTTTCGTTTGTTTGTTTTTTTTTTGCGATGAGAGATTATTTATCAGCAGAAATGTGATGTTTTCTGGTGCGTGCAGCAAAGATGTGTGTTTGTGTTTGAATCACTAATTTATACTTACATTAATCTTCCAAAAAAGACGAATTAAAATGTACGAAGAAAAAGAGGGCACAAGCAAAACAAAAGGCACAACAACAACAACAACAAAAAGTGATCACTAAGCTAAAGCACGTTTAGATGTTTAGAAAATAAGCAGCAAAAACCACCTCACACACACACACACGCTCTGCTTTATAAAGGAGCCTCCCATAACGCAGCAGCAGCAGCAGAAGACACAAACAGCCACCGTTACTTTCAGCAGGAAATTGTTTAGCAGAGAGAAAGGTCCTACCGTCATCAATAGCTAGAATCAAGAACAGTGAACGGTGAACCACAAGAGAACAATGTGTAAAGCGCATAAAAAGACGATCATTTAGATGGAAAAGGAAAATAATGGAACCAAGTGGAGGGGTGAGACAGGAACTAAAATCAAAAGCACAGGTTAATCTTTGTAGTTTTTTTTTCTTTATTTTCTTATTTTTTTGTTTGTCTATACGTACGATTGCTATTACTATTTTGTAATTATTATTATTATTATAATTATTATTTTATTACTATTTTATTATCATCGATTTATATGTAATTAAAAAAAAGAATAATTATTAATTTTCTATACTGCGCTATTTACCCTATATATATACACATTGTACATTTGTAGTAATTTATATTTTCCGCGGTAAGGTCCGTGTTTTTTTTTACTCTGCATGTTTATATTTTTTTTTATATATACATATCTTATATATGTGGAACACTGCAAAACCTTTTTATGTTGTGTGTACATGCATATGTAATATTATGATTTTGGATTCACCAAGCGAGTGCCTTATGAGAATCGAATCGAATCATACCATCTCGTGTGTGTAAGCGCTTCTAAACCCAACCAACAGATCAGCACACGCAGACCGGACAGCTTTGCGTGCTATATGGGATGTTGGAGCGGCTGTGACATTACTCTGTGGTAAAGTGAGTTGAGTTTGGTCCGCCATGGAAATGGAACTGTGCGCGTCTGCCTGCCGTCACTCGGCTGTGGCTCTGTGAGCGTGCGTTGATTATTATTGTCTTCCTTCTAAATACACTCTTAATAAAACAGCATGCAGCGAGCGCCGTTGAACATCAAGCGTGTGAGCTGTAGTGTAGTGCTTTAAAATGTGCTTCCAAAAGTAAATCGTACGCAAAATAGAGCCAAACCGTAAAACCGGCCCCAGACACCCAGTTTATCATTCAGCGGACAAATCTTACCCCACAAACCGTTTGAGCATAGTCTGCTTACAAAGCTCCCAACACGGAAGGTGCGATCTGTTCTGTGCGTGCGTAAGCTTAGCTGGGTTAGTTCCGTGTGATACGCGAATTGCGTGTGTGGTAGATTTTCTTTCCAATTGTTCATGTGTAAAATGTAGCATTAAGGTAAGGGAAAATGCGTGTGTGAAGACGGCATATGTGAAGGTGGATATGTTTGTCCAGCAACTATATACAAATATATGATAAAAAAGTGTATCGATGTAAGCGTTTCAGTTAAAAAAAAAAATAAAATCTGTTTACATCGAGATGTAAAACAGTGGGCAACAAGCAGAAAAAAAACTAAATACAAGAAAACACAAAACCCAATCGTGATCATAAACGTTAAACTGTGTAAACACAAACCATTACACAAACACACTTCGAACAGGTTGAAGAGGAATTGTATGATGCTGTCTCTGCGTAAAGGACAAGTTTAAGCATTAAAATGAAAACGAAGAAAAAAATACAATACACAAAATTATATAAAAACAAAAACTAACCCATCAAAAGTGGGGTTTGTGTCGTGTTTTTTTTTGTTTCGCTACTGTTAGAAAGAAAAGTAGATTTTCTCTCGGACATATTTTCTTCTCTCTTTTTTCAGTGTCAAGAGTCCTCCCCTCCCACCGCCCGTACCTTATGAATATTATCCTCCTTTATGATGATAATATTAAAATATCCCGGTTTTACTCTTTTTGTACTCAATTTCTTATGCTCTTTTGCTAATTCAAAAACTTGGTATGATTATTCGAGTTCGAGGCGAGTCGAGATCGTCCTCCTAATGGGATTTGAAACCTGGGCCTGTCGCGTGAAAGACCGACACCACTACCACTGCGCCACCGGGAGTTCTGCATTGCGTGTATTTAAATCTGGTATAAAAGACATGTTTGTTCAAAAACACAAAGGTAAATTTATTATCTTCTTATTGCACAATATTTACGCTTAGAAACTCGCCCTTAGCTAAGTTAAATAGCAAGGAAAATCGCAGGTATTGCAAATGTGACAAACCTGTCAGTGATCTGTGAAAGACAATAAAACTTCCCTTTGCCGTTTGACGCCTGTTTGTTTGCCGATTGAGTTTTACACAACAAAATCTTTATACAATGTTTGTTTAACAATTAATGAATTTCGTGCCAGAAAGGTTTTCCATGCAAAAGTGCAAACGATCTCCTTAAACAAACAGTAAATTTTATTTTGCTTTCAATGTTTCTGATTTCTGTTATATAAATTATTTTATTTATTACAAAATACCAACTCCAAGTTCGCAATAAATAAAGGTCAAAAACGAAGTTCTTCTTCACACAGCCTTGTAGGATGAGTGGTGTGTTCTGATATTAAAGTATGGCTGCTATCACAAATAACTACACGGCACAACGTAAAAGGTAGATAAATGAGTCACGTGGAGGGGATGCAACCAGATGGAATAAAATGTCGATGTTGAATCACACCCGAAAGGTGATAGAGTGGGGGCGCGATGAAGTGTTAAGAGTTAAGAGAACAAATATCAACACAGTCTTCCATGTAAACAGCAAAACCTACAACGTCGTGTCGCTCGAAAGTGTAAAAATAATAGTAAAAACACATTGATAAACAACCCAGACAGTTGATTTTCCCTACCAAAGCCAGGTGAAAAGCCAGGAGAATGGTTAGAAGTTTTTGTTAAGAGCAAATAAAATATTTTGAAATTAAAATGTACTTCTGTTGTGTTATTTTGTTTTTTTTTCTTATTATGTTACACGTTATCATTCATTCATTATGTGTAGTGTTTTGATTTGTAATGTATGTGCTCCTGTGTGCAACTTTATCTACTTCGTTTCGGCTGCTTTGTTTGTTTTTTTTATGTTTTTTTTTGCTGCTCCCACTACACCCCAACCTTCTCATTACATCAATCCGGGTTTGTTGAACACTTTCACAATCTTTAGCTGTTCGCGTCGTGGGTTTAAGGTTATCGCAGAAAGCACAAAAAAAAACCCACCATCCAACACGCGATCCGACGCGCATCGATCCAGTGCGCTGGGAAGTGAACGGAACTGTGCACAGTTCCGGTTCGGGTGAGGAATGTTTTCTGCTTCAACATCGAAGACCAGTGTCCTAGTAGGTTTGCCTTCATTTTGTTGGAAATGACACAACAATCGTGTAAATTGAAATTGTGAAAATAAGTCAACGGGGCACGCAGGTTTATACCATAATCAGGAAATTGGCTTTGGTAAGAGTTGACACCTTAGTATGTACATAGTTTTTATAGTTTATTTTTGTTTTGTCTCTGATTTATTGTATATGCAAAGTAATCATACGTTTTTCGATGTATTTATCTTTTCTTTCTTGTAATCGTTGAGTTTCTCTATATGTTATCCTTGTTGTCGAATTTTGTGCAATTTTATACTTTTTGTTGTGCTTTCTTCTTGGCTGTTTAACTTATATTACTCTTTTGTATTATTTTTTCGTGTTTTTTTTTTGTTTTTATCAATTTATTACATAGTTTTTATATTTTTTTCAAATTATTCTCGGTGACTTATGCTAATTTTTTTTTCAATATTTAAATTTTCTCGGTGTTCCTGTTTCTTCTATTCATATTTTTTTATTTACTTTGCTTTCCATTGCTGCAGTTGTGTTGTTTTTTTATTTAATTTCGTTACCTTTTTCTTTTTGTCTGACTTGATATTATTATTTTGCTTTTTAACTGTTTTCCGGACAGATTTTGTTAGATTCACCATTATTTTGTTAGACGTATTCATCATACGTCCAAATCTTCATACTCTCATATCACCTAGCTTGTGTGCCGTAAAGGAGGGGTAACCAACTTCGATTAATCCTGATGACATGGACATTTGCTCAGCCATAAGTATAGTTATAATTTCAATATAATGTTGCGAGTGAGCTCGTCCTGTAACGAGTATGACTTAAGACAACACAACGCACTGTCTTAAGGACAATTTTCACAACAGCTTCCGCTATCCAGACACTACTATCACAAAAAAAAACAAACAAATAAGTTCCGAAAACTAAAAAAAGCTGATTACATCACGTTCGCCGCCGGTGTACAAACAGCACAATTATGATTGACGACCCTGTTATGTCTTCATCGGTTGCAACAGTTGAATGAAAAGTGTCTATTAGCGCGACACGGTTAGTCATAATCGCACATGTGTATTCGCTCGTCGCTTTCCACGGCTCTAAGCTGAATAAGGGAATCGTATCAATATAGGCGCCTTCGTTGAAACATTGGATAAGAATATCTCCGTTAAACGTGTCCCCATGATAGACCAAGAAAGGTAGCCACACATGAAAGTCGATCCAGCAGCAGCACGTGAATCAACTGTCATGCATGTCTTCCTTACTTAAAGCTAGCTCAATCGTCGTTAGGTGAAGCCGAGCGATCCAACTCCTCTATGGTTTTGTACCAGAAATCGGGAGGACGCTGTTAGTTAGTTCTCATTTAGTCACGTACAGCGGGTACAACAGTTGGCACATGAGTTCGGTTGGTCCACTGTCCACTCTGTTCGTGCTGATGGGCAGTTTGCTTTGTGTTTGTTGAGTCACTCAACTGTTTGCGGTGTAATGGATAGTTAGGGCACACTTCGCCTAGACAATTGGTAGGTCTCTTATGGAGAGACTTATGGCTAACCGGTAGAAGAGGACAACACTTGAGGGAATAGACTGTGTCATGCTTCCCGAAGTATGGGGCTAGTTCAAGCCTTTGTTAGTGGTTGGTGAGATTAGGTAAGCTACTGACAAACAAACTCGTTTGAACGTACTCATCTTCTATGAAGAAAGTTTAAGACTTTCCCCTTTTTGTAATATTTCCAATTTTAAATTTAATCCGTATAATTATACATCCAATCGAATCTATAGTCACTGTAGAAAATAATTTTAATTTTCGAATTAAATTACCTTCCATGTTGAATAAAACACACAAGATTCTTTTCCTGGAAATTAACGGCCTAATAATGATCGAAGGTCCTCCATCGGGACTTTATACATTTTCAGTTGAGGTTTGAACTCAGGCCGAGCGCGTCGTTACACCATGCGTTACGTCCTACACTATTCCACCACACGTGGTGACCAAGTGGTAAAAAGCGGTTTAGTGCTTGCAGCTTCATGCTAACCGTAACTAAAATTTCAAAGTATATGCTTTTGGCAATTAAAAAAACTTGTGTAAAGTATTAATTTTCATCACGACTGCAGATTAATGGTTTATAAAATTTGTGTTTTGAAAATAAAAAAAATTAAAAATTAATTCTTTAAATTGGAAGACAATCAAGGCGCATCGTTACCATGCCATAAATGTATAATTCATTAAAACTTCCTGCTTTACCAGCAGAGCCGCATGATTTGTAAGGCTCCATCCATGCTGACGATGCAGGCACGGTTACCAATCAAGGCATTGGTGCATTTGTTAGTCTTACCGTTTAGGAAACCCATTATCGTGTGTCGTCAGAATTCAATAACTGAAAAGGAATATATCAAAACCGTCCAAGGATTGATTTCATTACGCAACGAGGCATACGATCTTGCTGGTTTTTTTTTTGTTATTCATCTTCAATCATCGAAGACGCTAAATGATTCTGTCCGAACCATCGAAATGGGGCTGCTAAATTGTTAGCTAAATAGATCCGCCATCAACGTTATGGTTCTTTTTTCTTTTTGACACGGCCAACCCAGCCTCGGGTAAGCTGAGTTGAGTAATCGAGCGTGAAAGGATGGAAGGGCTGAAGGGGGGGGGCGGGTGAATGCAATGCATTTACCAATCGAACGTTTCGATGATTGCGTGACGCACGTGGGCACGGTAATTGGTGAGGAAGCTACTGTTGTACGGTGTTTACAAAACGTTTACACCATAGCGCTAGGCCTAGTGAAGGAACCGCCGGTGCGTTAGCAATAGTATACCGCACCATACAAAGAGTTATTTCTTTCCAATGCGCTCAGCTGTCGGTAAAAGTTTGTTGAAATTGTTCCATTGTGGTACAAGCAATTTATATTTCTAAACTTGTAACAATTAATTTCGTTTTTAAAACTCACCAATTTCCCATAGAATCATATTGTGCGCTATTAAACGTATTCTTCAGATACATAATTCCTTATTGTAATGAAATACATAATCTTCTTTTCGTAAGCTCATCAAAATGCCGTTTAAAAATAATCAACCGGTTTTTATGTGATTATCCGTTGGTGTGGAAATATTTAAAAAAGCATCACCATTTTTAAGACCTTTTGCGTTTCTGCATCCGTATCAGTGGTTAACCTTGAGCATACGAACGGCACTGATGAACTCACCCTGATAGCCCGATGGTTTGAGATTTTCTTCTACTTTTGAAACGACTTTAGATAATAATACGATCAATAAAATGTAAATATTTAGATAGCATAGCACATAAAAGTGTTTATTTTTACTCAATTAAATAAGAAAACAGCTACATTCTTTTCGCTGACGACTGTTCATAATCAACACAGCACACCGGAACGCGGAAAGATGCTACGGCTGTCAACAACAACTTCACCCCAAGGACTACCGCTAAACAAAACCATCGTTGGAAACCGGATCCGGTTCGCAAAACCCGAAATCCGGGTACGGAAACGAAACGAACTCCTCGACGAATCAATGCTCCATCAGAAGCGCTTGGTGCTTTATTTGGTGTTGAGAGATGAACAAATCAACTTCTTCCAAAAAAATAAATAAAATACGAATGCTTGTTGTAAAATATACCATTTATTACTTACTCGGTTCTTTCCTTCCATTAGTTTCTTTTAGGTACATTTTTTGGTTCATTTTAAACATTTAAATGTGAATAAAAATTAGAATTAAAATCATCGGGAACTCAATTCGTAGTTCACCACGTCACCCTGGATGCTGGCAATAATTGTGTTGTATATAATCAAAGCACCAATAAACCAATCGATGCACAATTTTATTCCCTTTTCGGTGACTTGCGGTTGTTGGACGCTAATCAAAACCTCACGCCAGTATGGTGGTGGTAACGAAGCGAGATCGATTAATTGATCGACGTTGACAGTCAATTGGCTTTCCACCCCGCAGCTACTCCAACGATCTATTAAGCGCAACAAAAAAAAACCTAAAAAAGAGCCTTAGACAAATAAAAAAAAACCTTTTTCGTTAGATTTGTCAATATTTGCAGCATTGGGGAATGATGAAGCACCAAATTGGTTACACTACGATCACTAAACCATAAAGGGTCTGCAATGTTTTTATGCGGGACCACAGTTTCTTCGGAGGTGTGTACCACCACAGAAAGATTGGTGTTTGATTGTTGATTTAATTTCGATGCTAAGAATAGTGGTATGCAGCGTACGGGATTGATTTGCATCTTTGACAGAGAAATTCCAGCCGGTCCCTTGTTTACATGGCTCTATTCAAACGAGTTTCATGCACATATTCATTCGCGGTTTGACGAATGCATCCCATACTTTTGGGGTGACAATGGTGGTGGCTAGACGGAAGATTGTTTTCAATACTTGTACTACACAGTTGCTTACAACATTTGCCATAACGATGCTGTACACGATGGATACAGTTGTTGCAAAATTTATGTACTAAGCAATGTGTCAACAAACAAAATTTTTACTGTATTCGATTAACCTGAAGCTGCGGAACATATAAGAATTGATATGTTCAATTGTTTGTCTATATATACATCCGATTAGTACATTAAGCGTGATTGTCTGTGTGTATAAAACATTAATAACTTTTAGGATATTACACAATGTTTCTTTATATCAAATAATAAATTATAGCAAACTAAATATACTTAGTGAATTATGGTAAAAATTAAATTTATTCGGATCCTGAACCATCTACTTAAAACCTACTAATAGACTTCACTGCTCGCCACTATTATAGCGGACCTTACGGATTCTTTCATAGAATGCTTCCAACATTCCGAATGAAAACAATAATTGAGAAAATACCAAATTTACTGGATTGAATAATTCTACGTTCTAATTAACGGAGTTGTTTTATTTGCCTGAACTATGCGCTATAAATTTATTGAGAAAATTCAAAATCTAAGGCATCTGAAACCTTGGGCGAAATATCTGAATTTCATTTACCAAATGATATTAAAATGATTTGTAATGAGTTAGGCAATTTATTCTTAGTTTGTTATTATTTAATTTTTGTATCTGCTATAATAATTACTAAGATATAGTAATAGACATCGTTTATCCAGGCATAAACGGATATTGGTTTATCCGTGGAACAACTGGATATTGGTTTATCCGTGCTTGTTGATATGACAGTACTAAGCTATTGAGCTGTCATTTTCATTTTGAAAGATACTCGTCTAAAGTAAAACTCAAACTCATCACTTTGAGCAATGTTTTTCTCTAATTTCTGAATTTTTCAAAATTCAAAAAAAAAAATATAAGGTGTAATCCTCGTCTAAGGCATCATCGTAATGTCTATATTTGTCACTAAATTGATAATATTACAGTTACAAAGCAAGTACGCTCCTTGAAAGAAATAAATCAAGAATTAATCTATTTTTTCTAATTTCCTTTTATATTTTTTTATTGTAAATAACTCCTGTGAATTAGTGTCTTTTGTCAAGTCCTGTGGTTATAGGAATGAAAAATACCATTTATTCAAAATATTTAGAATAACACATTAATTCAACAGCCTCCACTATCAATCATGCTTTATCTGTCTGTATCCGCACGGCAAACCTGTATGCAGATCATTCTCATCCGCTTTTTTTACAATGTAGTCTGGCCCTAATCCCTCATACCATCGCTGATAAACTCATACCGTAAGGGTCGCTTCGAGTGAACGATTGCTTTTGATTTAACATTTAAATGTTACTTTGTGCAAATGTATGACGAGCCACGAGGTTTCAATCGTGCCACAGTACTTGCTTGCGATAGGGAGGGCGAGAACGTTGTACACCGTGACGTCATTCGCTTGTTGCAAAACGATCATCAAGCTTTCGAAGGACGTTTTGCTTGTTTTTATTTATCTTGCCCGGATGTTTGCATTTATTTTCATACCGTTCAAGTTGCAATGTTTACGGTGTGTTTTAATGGTACATTTAACTGGTTCTATTGCATTTTTCAAGATCGATCGTTTAACGGTAGAATGTAATATCTTCTAGGAAAAAAAGGAACGAGTTTCAGTTAATAGCGAACAAGAACGATCATTTCGATTACTCCGATGCCTTTTATAGCATCACAACAAGTTTGAATATTCAAATCGAAGGTTCCATTTCTTGAACCGCCCGTTTTTTTGTTGTTGGACCTTTAAACGAAGGTCAACGGTCTCCGAGACAACATCAGCAACGCCTCAAGCGAGAAGACCAACCAGTATTAACCATCAAATGCCATTTCAGTTTATTCTAACGGATTTCTCATGATCGAAAGATTAATGGAAACGACCAGAATGCCCCTGGGATCCGATTCGGGGCAGGAGGGAGAAACACCCAAAATATCCCCACGCACCTCTGCACGTTCGACCATGCAGTGTGACGCGCCTTCAAATTTGTAAATCCGATAAGCATCTCCCCATTCGTCGTTGGTTTACCGGCGTAGACGACGTTAAGAACGCTCCAAGCATACTCAAACGCCAAGCACACCAAAGCGACTTGAGAGTGTTGTGCTGTGGCTTCGATCAACACTCCAAAATGGCCAAAGATCGATTGTCGATTTGTCGAACATCCATGATCGATCGATTGGTGAAACAAAAAGGTTTCCCCGGCTTTTTTCCAAAACTGCTCAAGGTTGTATTTTTTCCGAAGCCCTTCTCGTATTATGCCAGAATTTTTAGGAAAGCTTGAGCTTCAACAAAGCTTCCGCACTTACGGCGGAGTCTCTACATCTTGCTCAAGGAAGGACATCCTGATGAACTTCCTGCGCATGCAAAAAAATATAAATTGGGAAGAAACCACCCGCAGTGTGAAGGCAATAAAAACACCATAAATGCCCTCGTGCGCCGAATGACCCTGAATGTTAGTTCCTCGGGTCATCTCCCATCATTGGGCATGGGACACAGCCTAAACCGAGATGGAAGCGAGAACCATTAACGGTTTTCAACCTGAACCTGAGCAACCTGTGGACGGCGGATGGTGGACGAAACATGAAATGAGATCTTGGCACGAACCTTCCAAGAATCGCCACTACCTGCATGCTGTTGCCTGTGCCTGGGACAGGTATACATACACCCCACGGTACGGATGGATGATCCATCCATCTCTTCCATCTTCTGCGCACCGGGGCACAAATTATAAAGGTATCTTAGGGTAGCTTTAAAAACAATGGTTAGAAGACAAAATTTCAAACCTTCAAGGAACCATAACTAATGGTGGAAGGAACGAACTGCCGGAAAGGACAAACACAGGACGAGAGAGAGGTTTCGCGTTAGTGAAACTTGCCCATTCTTAGAAACTTCCAAAAACCAGGCAAAATCGGGTCGTTAAGCTTTCTGTTTTTTGGTCTCAGTTTTAGGTTTCGATATTAAACGATGATGTACTGAAAAAGTTTTTATGAAAATAGGAGTATTATATTTTTACACGCGATATATGCAAGAGGATTGTTGGTAAAGATGAAACATCCTTTGTTACATAGATATTACTAAGCTATACATTATTTATGAAAGCTATGTACATAAATTAAAAATAGCGAAACATCAAAGATTATAAATCCAATGAAAACTAAAAATAAAAACAAACAAAGGTAGGACATTCAATAATTTATTAAAAAAGATCGCTATAAAAAAATAATTTATACAATATCTTTTCTTCTACTCCATTATTTTAAATACTTTGTAAAACAACGATTGTTTAGTTAAGTAGCTAACGGATGCATGAAAAAATAATTTGAAATAATTTTTTTTGAAATGTTACTAGTGTCATCGTAACGACGACTTTTAAGTATTGCCTAAAACTTAAGTATAGACTAAATACTAAAGTACAAGATGTTAGGTCTTTTTTGTGTACTAATAGCCGCCATTAGTATTAGTCGTCTTATTAATATTAACTTAAGAAGTAAATAAATGTTCAAGTACTCTTTTCCTTTTTGCTCAATTGAGTCTTCTCTGTTAAGTGTTATGTACTTACTCGATGACTTATCAGACACTACGGCCGATTATTCCAGAAGTGTCCTAAAACACTTCTGATCTTGGTTCTTCTGAAAGATACATTTACGTTTCGTATACTGTCCTCATGTCTAACAAATTGCACAACATTAGATACTTGCTATGAAACTTCGTTTAAGTCATGGATTAGAATTAAGGACTTTGAGACCTCGAGGTTTTTGGGACCAAACTATTCTTAATTACTGGAAAATAAATGTCTCTTCAGTGAAAATATTATAATATTTTAATTTTTTTTCGCAATTTCAAATTACACATACAAAATAGACCAATTTGCTATTGAACGCCCGAATGGCGAATTGACAAATTCTTAAAAGCGATAGTTTTTGGTACTGTTGAATAAAGCGCACTGTTTACTAATTAAAACCTCTCATCTCATAGAAAAAAAAACCAAATGGTCAATCGGTCATAAATGTAATAAAAATAAAACCCACCCAAAACACACATCAAACTCTATCGATAAGCACAGTACAACGTTTAAATACAATCATCCGATTGCACCAGAAGCATCCATAAAACTTGAGCCCTCCACAAAACGCCACAAGAACTTGTCTACACAAAACGCGCTGCCTTGGGGTGGGAGGGGAGTGGGAGGGGAGGGACACGCAACTAATCAAAGCCCATCAAACTGGTGTCGAACGCCAGTGCCGTACGTAACCATTTCTTTTCCTTTTGTTTTTTGGGTCACTTACGATAGCGGCTTATCTTATCGCAAGGAGGGACCCTGCACTGATGCTTACACTCAACGCACTCTATCGTTATCGGTCGGTTGCTGATTAGAAGCGCGCGTAGGGCCAGCAAATCCGGAGCCAAGCGCGTGCTTAAAGGGTGATTCGTTGTCGTTGCCATAGACGGACTGATTTTTCCACCAACTTCACCAACTACACCGCTGCCTTTACGTTTCGGCCACAGTTTTCGCTGAACCATTAGGTGCGACACGTTCTAGGGCTGATATTTTTTTCCTTCATTAGCTGTAGATGGTTTACACTCAACAAATGGCCAGTCGCAGACGTCAATATCTTCTCACGTTTTGCAAGGGGGGGTATGGTTAGTAAGGTAGCGATATTGTTTCTCATCAGCTTAAAGTACCGTGTGTCCACGGTTTAGCCTGTCTATGGCGTTTAGTGTCATTTACAGTGAAGCAAACGATAACTATTGCTGCTGTGGCAATGAACTTTGGTTGCCAGCAGCATATCAAGTCATGGCTCTGACACACGTAAGGGTAATTAAAAGGTTTTTGAAAAATGATGCAACCGGAACTGAAGCAATTGTAGCTTAAATGATCATAAGCAAAGGTGAATAACTACAACACGAAAATGACTGAATGAATTGTTATTCAAGTTACAAGGAATCTTGTAAATAGAGCCTGGTCCATCCTACCGGAAAAGAAGATATGCTAAGCTGTTGAATGTTGCTCAAAATATATTATTTTCATACAACAAGTTTTGGAAGTTGGAAGTTAGAAGAAGCGATCAATGGGTTACTATAAGAGGAGTTCTGGAGAAACTATTAAATCAAGTCCTCCTGTAATCCTGCTAGGCTAATGTTGGAGAGAAAATTCTCTGTCACTTTTTCATCAAACACTCAAGGAGTACAATATCAAAACTAGCCAAAAGAATATACTGCTCGCTCGGCCTAACTATCACACCTGTATAAGCGCGCAAGCGGCTAGTCTGATCGTTCAGGTGTAGCACGCAACGGTATTCGCCTCTGCTTAGAAGATTGGCAAATTTGTAGCATTTTTTATTTTCTTATTATTTTTTATTCTGTTTTTCATTTAAAGCATTATTTGAGTGAATAGAAACTTATTTCAACCAATTCGCATTAAAATACATCGATTTATAAAATATTGCTCAATTACTCTAAAACAAAGCTAAGGCTATAGCCTTAGCAAATTTTCAAATTTGCCAATCAATAATTTAATCAATTCAATTAGAATTGTTTTAATTTTTTTATTATTTTTAATTCTTTTTTTGCTTTAAGCATTATTTGAGTGAAAAGAAACTTATTCCAAACAATTGGCATTAAAATAAATCAATTTAATTTTTTTTTGCAAAACTACTCAAAAAAAAATGGCAAGGGGTAAGCCTTATGAAATTTTCGAGTTGAAAATGTTTTTTAAATTTTTTCTGATTTTTTATTCTTTTTTTAATTTAAAGCATTATTTCAGTGAAAAGAAACTTATTGCAACAAAATTCGCATTAAAATATATCATATTTATAAATTTTGCTAAATTACTCAAAAATGAAAAAAAAATTACATTTTCTCAAACAGGGTAAGGAACTTGGTTCCTCGGACAACTTCTGGCACAGACATCTGAAGGCATGGCCGTCCAAGAAGAAAATGTAGCCATTGGTGCCATCTATCGACCACAGGTTAAAGATTGGCGATCCGTTGGGTACCGACCGAGTAATAGGCAAAATTTGTATCAAAAATGAGGAAAATTTTACATTTTATCAAACAGGGTAAGGAACTTGGTTCCTCGCATAACTTCTGGCACAGACATCTGAGGGCATGGCCGTCCAAGAAGAAAATGTAGTCATTGGTGCCATCTACCGACCAGAGGTTAAAGATTGGCGGTCCGTTGGATACCGACCGAGTTATAGGCAAAACTTGGTGCAAAAATGAGCCTTATGAAATTTTCAATTTTTTTAATTTTTTTCTGATTTTTTATTCTTTTTTTAATGTAAAGCATTACTTGAGCAAAAATAAACTTATTTCAACGAATTCGCATTAAAATACAGCAATTTATAAATTTTTCTAAATTTCCCAAAAAAAAGCTAAGGCTATCGCCTTAAGAAATTATTATTATATAACTAGCTCATCCGGCAAACCTAGCTTTGCCCTTAAACATGCGTTTTGTAATTAAAGCAAACATTTTGAGAGTTCTATCTTGATTCGCGATTAGAGAATATTGTTGATTATTTGAAAATTCTTTAATTATGACCATTCTTAATCCAAATGATATTCCCGATCAAAGCAATGTTTCTTTTACTTTTGTGGCTCTTCTTCTTCTTTTGTGCTACCTCAGGGGGCATTTCTGGCTTTCCTTGACGATTGGGATTTAATACCTGGTCCTTCCGTGTAAGGCGCCGATTCTACATGTACCACCGAGCCGCAAATCACTAAATAGCATTTTTTTAATTATTCACACACTTGCTTTATACTTATTTATCACTCACTTTACGCTTTACGCGTTGGTCTACAGTCACTGAACATTCAACAAACATTCAATGAGCAAAACTGGACCTGGTCTACGCGCTCATTGAACAACGAGCAAGCGAACGAGCTTTCAAATCGACAGAATGGCGGTTGGTATAGATTCAAAACAGCCGTAGAAGAAAATGGAACTGCATCATCAATGTATGACCGTTTTAGTTGTTATAGGGCACTTCTGCTGTTGATCTTGTTTGAAAAGTCCCCGAAAATACACAATTCTGGAAGAAAATTCAATAACTAATGAGGATTAAAGCACTAATGTTGTTTACTGTTGCAAACTTTGGAGTATTTTGACAGTTGCTATTCATCTTTTTCTTTTTGTTTTCCATCTTCGAAATGTTCAATGAGCAAACCGAATCGAAACAAACTGGTTTGTTTTTCATTGATCAAAAATGTTTATCGAAAACATTTTCCATACGATTTGACACTGTTTGTTGAATGTTCAGTGACTGTAGACCAACGCGTTAATGAATAAAATTGCACAAATAAATCGTCATGTGTACCTACTTTGATTGATTTATTCGTTAGAACTTTTTTGTTTCAGAAATGTTCAACATTATTCGTGATGAAAAAATGGCTATGTCTACTTGATAACTACCGTAGGAAAAAACGAAAGAACTCATAATATTGGCCAGAGGCCACCTAGCGAAACGAAAAGTAGCGGTAAACCTATTCTCATATCTAACGAACGTTCAGCGAAAATTTCATACAAATCGGTTCAGCCGTTTAAGAGGAGTTTGCACACTAACACCGCGACACGAGAATTTTATATATATAGATATTATTATTATTTTATATTATTATATAATATATAAACTATATTATTTTTTATTCTTTTTTTTACTTAAAGCTGTATTTGAGAGATAAGAAACTTATTTCAACAAAATAGCACGAGCAGGGGGGGATCAAGCATCTCGGAGGCCCTAAGCGGAATGGGGCCCCAAAACTCGATCGCACTGTCGATAAACTTAAATCAATGAGGTTTATTTTGCATTGATCCACTCTGACCGATCGGAGGAAGTCAAATTATGAAAATATTGACCGGGGTGTGAACTGATTTCAAAAGTGTTGACCGGGAAGGGAGTCATTTTTGGAGGCCCTAATTGAGAATCCTCGGGGCCTCTAAAACTCTTTTTACGACGACGGAATGAGTAAAGCATTACTATATTGTAAGACATGCATATTGATATCTACTAGCGCCAAAAATTTCGAGGCCCTTTTAGCCTTGAAGTCTCCCGTGGCCGCTTAGTTTGTGTGGTGGATGATCCGCCTCTGAGTAGGATAATAAATATCATAAAAGTATCCCTTTACACTCATGAGTAAGTAAGTGAAAAAAGAGTCGTTAACACTCATCGTGGTGTGTGAACGAAAATCTTTACAATACAACGTTTCAACTCACTTTCTCACTATTACTCACTTTGCACATCTCTAGTATGGAGTAGCCCACTGCTACGAGGTAATCTCGAAGGTATTTGAGGACTTGATCCGAGGATCAGACATCCGGCCTCAAGTATCTACGGAGTACTGAGAGCCATAGGAATTCTTGAAAAAAAACTAGTAGATCACCAATCTGCTTCGAAAAATGTTGAAAGAGGAGGAGAAGGATTTTGGCTCCCAACCAGTTACATTATATCCTGAAGTAGCTTCTTCACTCAAAACAAAGAAGCCTGCTGAGAGAGTAGCAGCTAGTAATAACAGACGTCTCCGAGACTTTGAAGTTTGTTGATTGCTTTCCAGTACAATGAAGAAGCCCCTACATTCCAGTAGGATGGTCATGCCATTAGAATGATACCTAACGATCCACGATTTGTTCATCTTTAAAAGCGGCTCAGAGTAATATGTAAACCTCCAGAATAAGTCGTTAATAAATGATCTTCATTCTTATCTCCCTTTTATCACTATTCAACATTGAATTGATTTATATCCTTCCATTCAGCGGGTATCGTCGAATATCTTTTATGACCACCACGAGTAAAGTGACAATGCCGTCCGGGCAGATTATGTGCATTTATTTGCTTTATCATATTTCCACCATCCGTACGATTATACGACCAAAATCAGTTGCCCAAATGGAAATGTGATCATGTGAGGGAAAGACAACACACATAGTAGTCAAAACAGGAGGGCATGAACATAAAGAGATTAGGTAACACCGAAGCCATCACTTTTTGAACCATCGCAATTTACATCGCACGGCAAACAGATGAGGCGCAGCTTTAGTGGCTGGTGTATTAAAAATGTCTTCCCCCGGGGTAGACGGTGACACGGTCATCCTTTCGAAAGATTGGCTACACAACATCAATAAAAAGAAAAAACGCTGAACCTCTTCACAACGCGAAACCGAAGCTACTACCAGAGTCGGGATCCCCTGTAGGATACACATCGCGCTTTTCTAAATATGTGCCATAAAGTTGCAGTTTTATCATGCATCCTTAATCGTGCGGATGGTACGGCGCTAAACTTCTCCGTTTGCCTTCGAGGATGGCTGGAGACAGCTGGTGGAAGGCAAACCCAATAAAATGCAAATTTCACCACCGCCTGGACCGGACGCTTGCGCAGCAGCAATCGAAACTTGCTCGACGGCTTATTGGATTAGCATAAAAAAAGAGTCAGCTGTATTTATTAACCGACCAGGCCGAGCCGGGTATGTTGTTGATGCGATGGGAGCATTTTTCTTCCCATTCGTTTCGCTCGCGTAATCGCCATCGAAAGCTTCAGAGCCCCCCAGGTGCAAATCAGTTATCCGGCGATTGGATTCGCGAGGACTAGCGAACGTTTTTGGTGATGTGTGAAATGGATCGAAGAGAAAAAAAAATTTAAAAGTAGACAGATCACGCAGAAGAAAAAAAACGCCATAGATCTGGTTTAAAAATTTGTTTGATAGATGATTTTTTCTATTAATTAAAAAAAATCTATTTCTCTACCCCAATTGCACAACAAAACTGACAAACACGTAAGGCTTTCATGTAAGGGGATTGTGAACAGTTGAACAGTGAACCAAGAAGTAGTTAAACTTTAAATGTTAAGAATGTTTCTAAAAACACTAATTAACACTTCAAACAAGTTCAAATCATTAACAACCGCGATCTATCCGTTTAGCTGCGCTGAACAATCTTGGTATGAGATTTTCGAACCGCTTTCACACGAGTTAGGCAATCGATTTCGTGCAAGGGTAACATGGGAATAGATTTCAATGAAATATGGATGCAGATAGTGATGAAATGTGCGAATCGAAATCGAACACTAGCAAAACGCCATTAACAAATGAAATATTGAAAACAGGCCACCCGTTTACGCACCGGCATAGATGTCTTTTGCTTAAGGGATGTAAGAAACCATATAAATGAGTAAAAATTAATCTTTTTTAACTAGGTGAAGCTGATTTGCCTGAAGAAGCTGAAGCTTGTTAGAGCATTTTATTTGGAAACCGAAGCTTAATTAGCACGAAAAAAATAAAATTTGCATTCTTGATGTTTATTTTTCTTTACTCATTGTTTCGTTGTTTTACTGAACTAAATATCATTTACAGGCTTTTAATTTAATTTTATCTATCTAAAACTATTTTACTGAGCTTAAAAATTTAAGTTAAATTCTGGTATTCTGGTAGAGCATCTGGTAGGTATTTTTTAGTTAAACTTTACATTTTAGAATAAATTTTAAAGCAACGAGAAGGTTGCTTTTGTTTATATATTTTTACATTATTGGTTTCCTTTTATTTTTACTTGTTTTTACTCTCATTCAATTTCGTACATTTTTATAGTTCATTCATAATTGTTTCTGTTTGTTTTAATAATATACTAAATTAAACAGTATTTTACTAAAAAAAATTGTTTTCTTATTGCTTACATTCTGTCTTACCTAGTCCATATTTCCGTTTTAAACTGTTAATCGTATATTTTTTAAATGTTGAACTGAAATGTTGAAATGTTAATTTTGATTTTTTTTATTTTGTTTTCATTATTTTTGTTATTATATTATTATAGTTAGTTTTTATTTATTATATATTATTTATTACATTATGTTATGATTAAGTTATTATTTTGTTATTATTTTTACAAATTAAGACGTATTAAAAAAGATTGTTATAGAAAATTTTCTTACATAGAATAATCCGACGTATTACATGCCATTCGTTGTATTTTATGACATGAAGATAAATTATGATTATGATGATTTTATTTGAAGTTAAAATAGGGTATTAAAATAAATTAATGTTTATTTTTAAATAATTATTATTATAATAAAATTATATTTTATTTTATCAAAACCCTTTAAATTTTTGCTGTACTTTGTGTTTGTAAAATAAAATACTATAACAGTAAATAATCTTCTAACTCAATAAATGTTCACATTGTTTTCACATGCTGTAATAAGTTTGTGCTACAACCATCATTCACTACTTCACTCCATGTCCACGACATGCCAGCTACCGGTCCTAATATAGCAATCAGCGTAAACGCGTTGAGCGTAAAGTGCAAATAGAAAATGTTTGAGGCGTGAAAATAGCTGCTCGCAACTGCATCACCTATGCAATCTTCTCATCATCCTCAATTTCCCAAGCAGCTTCTAAAACACACAACGGCTACAGCGAAACGAAAAAAATGCGAAACAAAATGTTCAAGCAAGTGTAGTTCGGTTAATTACTTGCGCATTCCTGAGTTATGCTGGCCAGTCAGAGGGCGTTTAAAGTTTTTGACGCCCGCTAGTGCCCCACGGGCCCATTGGTCGAGGCTGTCCATTTTTGCCCGGTGGGGCATCGGACAGTATCGGTTCGATCTTTTACCGTGCCTGCGGAGAGCCGGGTGTGTGAGGCTGTTTGCTGCCAGCCAGCTGCAAGCTAGTGTTTGTATAATAAGCAAATCATTTGGAGGGCAGTGGCGTTTGACTTGCCCCGATCGTAAATATCGCACAAAGATCACACACTTCACTCGGCGTACGGGAGACGTTCGGGTGCTAGAGGAAAAAAAAGCCAACATGACGTCATTTGGGAAAAAAGCCGATGGAGACTTCATTACCATTTAATTAAGCGGTTTGCGATGATTTGCATTCTGTGGTGCCTGTATGAACGGGGATCCAGCATACCTCAAACCGTAGTATCGTTCTCTTAGTGCGGCTCGTTCCCTTTTGTAGGAGTGTGACCCACACCGCGGTACGGTGTGCAACACAAGTTCATGGTGCATAGGTGGGCAATAGGAAAGGGGCGAAGAAAGAAGAAAAAAAAGTAATCCATCACGAAACATGAGTAGCAAACTGCACGATACAAGTAAGGTTTGTTCACATCCTCAATCATTAGATGTGCAATAATAATAAAATTTGCTAAGCATCGTTTGAATAAACCAATAAAATGGTTAATCCCCATTGCCATCGGTACCGTTCGCTGCAGTTCTACGGGGTGCCAGATGGGAAAGACAAGCTCATGACTAGATAAACTTTAAGGTGATAAATAATTCACGCGATTACTCGATTAGCTCCGAGGCGCCATTCATGTTCCCATTTGCATACTACAAACCTACACAGCCTACATTCCATTTGCTGTTCCGATAATTTGATCGCAACTGGAGTGAATGTGAAATAGAAATTACTAACTTGAAGATAAAAATGTGGAATTTTGCAGCGATTCTTAGTAAACGTAGTTGCTATAATCTCATTTGCACCTGTGCATCATCTATCTCATTTCTTTTTTTTTTTTGTTTGCTGTCGTTAATGGTTCTTTTAGTTGGCTACTTATCACTCGGCTAAGTATCAGAAACACAATTTCAATTGTTGTATTTTGTTCATGTTTTTTATTCTGCCATAGTTCATATTAGTGATGGGAACTACGAACTCCGAGTTGTAAAACCGGATTCGACTCTGACAGAATCGGGATTCAACTCCGAAGTAAACTCCGTATTATTGGAGATTATTCGAATTCGTAGTTTCCCACAGTTTTCCTCAATGTTTCGAACTTTTGGTGTTTAAAACATTTTTAGTTGGTCTATTTCATTCTGCTGTTTCGTATCATCTTGTTGATATCCTCCAAATTTCGGAGTTGATCCGGAAACGACTGCATTCTGCACTAGAGTAGAGACTAGAGACTAGACTAGAGTACAGGCGTCCCCCGAATTACGATTGTATTTGGGACCGAAAAAAGAGCCCGAAGCAAGGCGTTAGTCGAAATCGTCGAAAGTCGAGAATACATCGTTTATAACCATACGTAGAGAGTCGAAAGCTTTATTCAAATATTTTAGAGGAAAAAATAATCTAGAAATCGTTTTGAATAGTATATTAAACGATCTTTTCAATATTTCCTTAAAATATTTAACAAGAATGTATAAGTTTATTCCAACAATTTAATTTTTAAATTCAGTAAAGACCATTATTTTTCAACGGTTGCCGGTGAAAATTAAATAAACTGAAAATTTGAGCAAAATAACAACTGTCAACTGTCAAGATCAAAATCGTCGTATCTGCGAATCGTCGTATCTCGAGTGGGTCGTAACTTGGGGGACGCCTGTACTCCGACTCCTTATAAATTTGGATTTTTCCCATCTAGTAATGGCCACGTGGTGCACAGTTCACGAACGTAAGGACTAGGTTGTCCGGTGTCTTTCATATTACATGTCCAGCGTGAATCTGCCTGGTTTCATTCGTTAAATTCAATTTAAAGGCTAAAATTGGAAAATAATTTACCTTTGTAGATGTTAAAAAATATGGAAACATTTGGTATTCTGTAACAAAGGTTCCTGTAGATCAGCTGAACATGATGCTAGAAGAGCATACAAATAGACGACATATTTATAGCCTGTTTCCCAGGAATATTAATCTACCTTAGCTGAGAGATTCGGAGATTCTGAGATGAGCTCAGATGAGCTTAAGGAACAGAGGACCTGTAACCTAGACTGATGTACAACCGTAATTTTTGCCTATTAAACAATGGAAAGAGGGAAAAAAGTTTCAACTCCTCTCAAACTATTCTCAATTTCGTCGAATAGGTTAATATTGAAAATAAATGTATAGGAAAATATTAGTTTTATCATAAAACCAAATAATTGAAAAAAAAACATTCCCAAGTATCCTGAAGAAATGGACATCTAGAATAGTAACATTTAACTACTCAACTAAATACTGCCTGGTATTATAATATTTATTCGAATAATTAAAAATTTATTTATTTAAACTATCCATTACTAGTTCTAAATTTCCCGAATATTTCGTTTTCTTCATTCGTTTCCTTACTTAAGTAAAAATAATTCTGCAACAAATTGAAGATAAGGCCCACTTCTTGGCAAAGCACAAATCTGCTAATAATTCTAACTAATTTGTCCCTTAGTTTTATTTAGTAAATATTAAACATCTTTCTCCAAAAGGCTATTTTTGCCACACATTTGCCCGACTGAATGAGCAGTGCGGAAAAAAAGTGGAAACCTTTCCATTTTCGCTCCATAAACCGTACATCAAATGCAAGGAAAACACGCTTGGGTGTGAATTTACGGCCCATCGGTTACTTCCTGCATTTTTCCACACTCTCTGTCGGGCGGGGAAAAACCGGAATTACTCCATTTTCTGCGATACGATATCGACCACAAATGGTTTCGGTGCACAAAACCCGACCAGGTGTTGCATGTGCGTGTACCTTAAGCGATTAATTGGAGATGTGTTTTCGCTATGCCAGCGTGTTTTGCACCTTTTTTTCTGTTAAACATTCACTCTTTAACGCTTCTGGAGTGAGAGGGTTGGAAAACTGCTTCGACCGGAAGCAACCGCGGGTGGAGCTTTTGCAGTAGTTCCGTTTTGCGAAGGAACGGTCCGAACGAGTTGGATCGTAAATGGGGTGGGTGATTCGGTGTGTCCGGTTTTGTTTGGTCAAACACTTCCTGCTGGAAGAAGATCGCCCGAGCGGGTTTTTCCTGCCCGTTCGGAACGTGTCTTCCTTTGTGTGCGTACCGGTACGAGGCCGGAAGTACCGGTGATGTGGCCATATTTAGCGACGCGACAACACAGACACGGCACGTGAGTAATGAGCGACATCACATTGACATTGAACGCCATTGAGGGTGAGTTGAGCAGTGAACAGTTATGAACGGGTTGAACGGCATCGAAGGACTTCCTTCACCCCGAGGGAGAAGGTAAGATTGACAAAGATCGCACAGGTTATGACCGGGTGGCCCTTCGCATGCAACGACCGAGGTCGTTCACGTGGAGACCATCGGTTCATGGTGTTGGCTTTTGTCGGCCTGGAGCCAAACGTGAACGGCGTGGAAGGCCGTGAAAATAGTCTCTAGACAAACGGCCAAAGGAAAGCCGATTCACGAAAATAAACAGTTTTTCCACCGGATCGGTTGCGGCTGCGGATGCTAAAATTAGTCAAATGCTGCATCGTCCCGGCATGGTGCGAGACGGTCGACAAGCACACGACGCACTGGGAGACGAAGTCTGCAGTTTATTTTGATGTTTCTATCCATGACTAGAATAATAACAGTGTGTGAGCAGCAGCTAGAGCACCAGGCATTATCCAGTTGTCAGTGTACGCTGAACTGATGGAAGTATCTATGGTTCAAATGAATGTATTATAGCACTCACTGTGGTTTTTGTATTTTAGTAATTTTATTTCATATTTGTTTCCTTTCTGCTTGATTTTAATTTTCTTTCTTTAATTACTAACCATTTAAACAGTTTTTAACAGAATTTTTGTTTTCTCTTAATTTCATATTTATTCGCAAGCGGGCTATTTTATTTATTTATCAATTTTTTGAACTATTAATTTTTGCGTTTTTATGATTCTTTGAAATGTTCATGGAACTTTATCAGTTAAGTTGTATGGAAAATTTGTTTACATATTTCTAATCAAAAGAACAAATGCCATTATGATTCTTTTTTCTATTATGTTAAATTGTATATTGATTTATCCGTTTTATTACTATTTTTACAATAAACGAAGGCAAATTAGGGTATAGTAGGGTATAGTTTATTTCATAGTTTATGTTTATTAACTGTTTGTGTCTTATCTTTCTACTTATTTACAGATATACACTTATTATACGGTTATGTATCTTTTATTATTTTATTATTATTGTTATATGTCGTAAAGATATACTGCATCATTATTAATTAATAACTGTAATATTAAATGGTTTGTTGTTTTTACTTTTAAGTTTCATTTGCTTGCTTTCGTATGTTTTATCAATGCTTATTGTCTTAATTTAACTATATTTTTTGAATGTTTCATTTTAATTTATTTTTTATTTAAAGTACTATGTGTAACATTCGACTAATAATATTTTATATTATAATATTGACTTTATTTTACATTTGAAACTTAATTCTAAGTTAACAGATGTTTGTTACCTGTTTTTAATTTCTATTTCTATGAATTATGAATCAATTATACGTGACCCCCTTTTGCAGAATATGTTTGTATAACAGTTTACTATAATTGTATGTGACTTGTGTAACTAGTTATAAAACATCGCAAATTTGTGAATAAAAGTTTTTTTTCTAACATATTAGAGATTCTTAAAGGATTATTATATTTTTAAATTATCATAGTAGCTATAATTGAACAGCATGTATGAATAACTTGATGAATAAAATGGATTAAAACGAATGAAAAAAAAAACTCTTTTCTTTCCAATGCCAAAACCGTTGTTACCGAACTTTGTGTAACTTTGTTCGATCGGTCATTGATATTTTCTCCTCGTTCCTCGAAACAAATGGGAAATGAACGAAGGTAAACAAAAAAAAACGACCTCTGCTACCAACAAAATGCATACAATCCACCCGTCCATACGTGTGAAGAATCAGATGCAACAGGAAGCCCTCCATTGCACCGGCTCCAATTGACCTCCAGCCCATCTTCCGCACGGCCGGCCAAGTAAAACGCGCGTCGCATCGTTTCGGCTGCATTATTTACAATAAATCACACGACCCGCTAAAAATATTCCTAGTTTACCGTCGCAAGAAGCGGCGTTACACCGATCGTGCTATAAAGATGGAACATCTATTTTCGTACTCTATCATTACGGTGGGTCTCTTTCGCTCTGTCTCTCTCTCCTTTGGTTTTGTTGTTTTCTCGACAGTGTGTACCCAGACCAAGCTGGTTCACAGATTGGTCTCTGTTTGGAGCACATCATCATTCCCCACTGCCACCACCCGAAAATCCAAACCGTCTGACCGTGAAATGGACTTGCTCGCCTTTTTCCCATTTCCGATGCTTTGTTCGTCGATGGCCGGCATCGGCGGTGTTACAAATTTCCCCACATTGCACCGAAGGAAACGAGCTTCCCGACGGCTGCGTCTTTTGTTTGGTAAACAGTTCGGTCAAGGCGTTACTGCTTGCCTCCATTCCACCGCACGCGAGGTGGAAAGTTTCATTCACGTTCGTAGCTGTACCGGTTGCATGTGGTAGGTTATGCTGTCCCATGGCTAGCATACCACAGCGCATCGGAACGCATCTGCCGATCCACGTTTCGGTTAGTATGACGCGAAAGTATTCGCTGATGCTGCCAGCTGCAGGTGATGACGAAGATGTTATTTGTTTTTTCTTCACATTTCCATCTCGATGGCCAGATTTTTCTTTGTCATCGTGTATTGTCAAACGGTGGCATCCGCATCGCTGTGCACCGTATTGGCGTGGATCAGTTTTCGCCAATCGGCAAAAACTTAAACTGGGTCAGGGACGATGGTTTCGTATGATTGAATCGATCTCGGAAGAAACTGGGGACGATCTGTGGTTGGAACACTGTTGATATTTTCATGATCTACTTCCATGGGCAGATGTGTTGTTATTCGATTCACGTTTCAATCAAATGTGTCATGCATAATAAGAGTGGAAATAAAGGGTAAAGAGCTATAAGCTGACAGAAACAGGATTGCCTCAAAATGTCCAGTTTTTTTATTGATAATAAAAGATCCTCCTCAAGTTTTTTATATTGTTTGATTATGACTAGAATTTAACTATTTCCTGATTGTTTTAAACTAAAATCTCATATCTAGATCTTTTGGAAATTGGATCATTTTTTTAAGGTTAGTTAAAAACACTTTAAATTTGTGATGAAGTTGTTTTCCTTTGGATCAAAATCTGTAAAATTTTGCTTCATAAATCTTACAGAAAAATGTTTATGAAGAATCCTAACCTCAACATTCCATGATCTCTAACTATGGAGAATTCATCCATCATTATATCATGTTCCTCTTTACGCCATTACACCGATAACGAAATGCTCGTTCAGCAAATTCTTCCCAGGTTCTCAGAAAGAACTAGACTATCTTATCATAATTGTGGAGATGCGTACGAAACTAACCAAAAAGTGTCCGGATAAATTATGTTTTAGGACGGCTTTGTTTGTTCGTTATTCTGCAAGCAATCAGAACTCTAAAGGTATAACAGGAAAACAACTATCACACGATCATGTAACACATAAGAAATAGATGAAGTAAGTTCTAAGTTGACGACAACAAATGGGACACTTTTCTTCAACACTTTTGAAAGACATACATACATTAAGTAGGACTTTTGACCGTGTATGTGTGTAGAATCGATGGGCAACACTTCAATGACTTCAGATCACCTCAATGTAGAAAGTAATTCTGAAAACATTCTCTTGATTTATGAGCTTACAGGGGTTTCGAACTCGAATATAGAGCAGAAATTGTCAAACAAAAACTGGTGACTAGTTTGGGCAAACATCAGCACTCGGTGGCTGGCATCCGTACAGAGATCCGTTATGTACCTGGTGGCCCACAACAAGATAGCTTATGGAGAGCTAATGGCGAAAATGAACTGAGAATCATCAGCTTTTACAGAGTGCTCTGTGGTGGAGTACCCGGAGTCTTTGGAGTATTCTGCTTCAAGCAATCCACAACATCGATCCCACCATTACTCCTTCATTCCAGTCCCTCCACTTCCCTGTACTAACGAATATTAGTGAAAGTAAGCGGATCCAAATCCTATCCTCCAATTGTTTACAAACTACATCATCCAAATTGTTGGAAACGACAATGCTGTGGTAGATGAAGAAGTCCTCAAATGTTTATTGTACCCCGTTTTCTTGTTTTTTCGTCTTCTTTTATATTTTACCTTTTTCTTTTGTTGTTTCTTTTCCTTCAATAAAATTTATTTAAAAAAATGGTAGAATTTGAATTTAATAAGTATTTTCTGTAGTAAGTCTAATCGCGAATTTCTCTAAAGTATAAATTGAAATTATATTGAAGCTGTAATGGTAGATACAATTTAACACTTTTAAAATTGGTGACTTAATAAGAAATCTGCTAACAGTTGTTCTTTAAAGTATAATGTAAGTTGCTAAATGGCTAGCATTAGATAGTCAAATTAACACACTAAAACATTCCAACGCCCATCTAAGCTACACCCATTTCACAGCTTACACATGATCGATGATCCTCACCCAGTACGCAAGCAGTCAAGGCATCAATGGTATCAATCAGCTAACAGGAGTGGCGCCCTTAAGGGATCATTTACCAGATATTATATGCAAAAATAGGGGAGCGATGAACAATTTCTTCAATTGTGTTGCGGGTAAGAAACGAACTGCACCTCTGTTAAACGCTGAAAACCCGCTTTGCCGTGCACACGCGCAATGTAAAGAAAAAGTGGTCCAATGAAACGATTCTATTTTGAAGAAAGTGAAACGCATGGCAGATGGGTGTGGGTATGATGGATTGAAAAGGGGGGAAAAAACCTTCTTTTACAAAAATACAATCACCCATCTATCATGCTGGCTTCGCCCGATAAGCGTACCACCACACGGGGAACGAATCGCGGTGCGAATAAGGAACGATTCTAAATCAACGCCCGATAAGACGTCGACGCGCGGGGTTTTGTAATAAGTGGCTTTGGTGGTTGGCTACGCATACACGCTTTATGGCACCTTCAGCCTATCTCGCCCTCGGTCGCACATACTTTCCAGCCCGGTATCACTTGGCACTAAATAATATTATGAGGTCTTCCGTGTAAGCCTTCCGGTGACTTAAATATTGACCCACCGATAGCACCACGGGTTGTGTGTTTGCTCGATGGAAGAAGAGCCCGAACCGCGTCGTTCGTTCGGAACGGAAGAGAAAACACTAAAGAACGGTGGATGGAAGTAAGAATAAAAAAATCTGTTGACTTATTTACTTCAAGATGCTTGACACAACTTCAAGCGAGAAAGACGTTTTTTTCTGTCGTGACGTGATCCTTCGGTGTCGTATCAGTCCGTTGGTTGGGTCCGGTGGGAATGTTGTTGACATTTTTTTTTTGCGTCTTATCGAAAGCACAACCAAAGCGTCGAACCACAGTTGACGATGAGAAACGGATTTTTTTCTTCTGGCTTTCCTTTCGATTTTTCACGATTGTGTTACAAACCGTCTTTTTTTCGCCCCTTTCGTCGTATGCTTTACGTTTGCTTAAGTGTGAACCTTTACCGGGCGCGATATCTCGTGCAGGACCGATTCGAACAAATAAAACCTTATGGGACCTTAGCGTCGGGAGACGCATCGGAACGTCATTGTGACGATACGATGGGGGGAAAGTGGGAGAAAGAGAGAAGCCGAAGGGAGGAAAATATAATCCGGAGCAATATTTTCGGTCTGTTATCATCGGCGTTACTGCCGATAACGTCGCGCTCAAGAATGGGTAGGCATTCATTTCCAACACAGCTGACACTGCACAAAGATAGTAGTGGTCAGCACGAACCACTCGGATCCCTAAGCTTCTCTCCCGCCACCTCTCTGGCTATCCGTTTTACGATTCAAGCTGGCATACAATTATTGTTTGGCGTTGGGATTTTGATAGTGTGAAACGATCGGCTTTATCGTCCTGGTAACTGCGCCGTTCCGTTTCGCATTGGTGGTCTCCCAAAGGGTCCGGACAGCTGAGCAGCTTTGCTGACATGATTGCACAACTTTTGCGTTCACAGATTGTATGAGAAATTACGCATCGCATTAAAAAGAAACGTGATTCAAGCAGTGTAAGCATTGCTGCCTGACCATTCATCTTTCTTTGGAGACTTGTTTTAGCAACAAGTTATAGCTGCTATAGCTGCCGGAAGTTCAATGTTTGTATTTTTTCATATTTTGTAATAATATTCTTTAAAAATATAATTACAAAATACAGTCAATCCACACGAGTTATAAGTCGATTCTTTCGAGAGGATCCCATTTATATAATATGCTGAATAATGCGTTTCACGGTGACATATTGACAGTTAGATGAGCATGTAACATTTTTTACTAATTTCAATACTTGAAAAAGTTATGAAAATTATATATTCAAAATCGTTGAAAAAAAAATAGTTGAAAAACTTGCTAGAAAGGGAATTCGTTGTGAGAGATTAGACTGCATTCAGCCAGTTGCTTGGCTACAAACGCCTAGATCTATACAATATATATATGTTTAAGTCATCCTTGGGTCTAAAAATATCTAAACTGTCATAATTTAGGTACCATCAGATAAACAAAATCACAAATTGCATACTTTTTGGCGCAGATAATTCCAATCATATTTCTTCGTACTTTATCACATGAGGAATGTAGAGAGACGTAGAAAAAATAGGAAACAATGCAACATGCGTTAAATAGAATCGATTTTAATAACTTTTCTGGATATATAATAAATTTATAACCAATCTTCAAAAGGTAAATAATTGTCGTTTATTGCCATCTTCGATACCGCAATGATAAAGCCCCGCAAATGATAAAAGAACAGCAAAACCCAAAACTGCTGATCGCATCACATTTCCATCCACTCAGTGGTGGCACATGGGTGCCTAGTTTAGCCAGATGTAAGACATTTTATCCGCTGTTCTGAATAAACAGGACCAACCAAACCGAATCCCAAAATGCATCGATAAGCAAAAACCGTCACATGCGCGTGAGTGTGAAAAGTGCAACAGAATTCCGTCGCCTGGCACGAAAGGAAAAAAACCAAAATTTGAATTCCGATATGCAACGGGCCTCCGTTTTTCTTGGGAATGGAATCATCGTGCATGGTTGGCCATTCGAACCATCTTACCATGCGTTATGCGATACCATTGCTCCAGTGGACGGCTGCGATACCGACCATCGGGTTCGTATCTTTTCTCTTTTTTCTGCTGAATCTTAACTTTTATCACCTTCGAAGGACACAACATGGGCTGGTTTTGCTATTGCTTGTGGACAAATATTGCGCTGCATGTGGGGCATGAAGATGTTTGAGATTATGCAGCGAAATGAAGTGTTTCGTGTTGTGTTGGCCTACTTTTGTGTGTGTGTGTTTACTTAGGTGATAGTTAGCTGAGCAAGCTGGATACACCAACAATTTGATAAATGTTGAATAGAAACCAGAGAAATATGTTTGATAAACGACACTGGCAATAGTAAAGCTAACAGAATGATTTGTTTTCAAGATTTATCAGAATGCAACAAATAGTACAGATTACAGCATAAATAGTAAAATGCCTATAAATGTCAATATATTCATTTTTGGTTTTAAAGTTTATTTACTTTAAAGCTTCTACATACTTCCGTATCTTTTCATTAATTTATTTAGCTGTTGCTTATGTTTTGTTTAATTTCTTGATTTTTTATATTCTTTCATTTCATTATTTGTAAAGCTTAGTAAATTGTTTGAAAACCGAAAAGAAAATTCATAAGACAAAATATCTGATCATAGAATAATATTAGTAATGAGATGAGATAAAAATATTAGTAAAACGATGAAAATAGATAAAGACGAAAGATTAGTAATGAGGAATGATGAAGATGAAAGTAAAAACAAAAAAAACTAGAGATAAGGACATAAAAATAATGCAGCAGAAGAGGAAAACATGATCGATTTATAATGATTTACTGTTGAAAATGTCTTCTAATTGATCACATTTTTCACATTTTTCATATTTCACACACATTCAACACATTCTTCACATTTTTTTACATATTTTTTTGTTAAATATTTCCTTCAGAAAATCGCCTTAAAAGCGTAATAAATTACGAGCAGATAATGAAGTTAATTCTGTAACTATTAATTTGAAACGAAATTGCACCGTAACTCGACATACAGGGAAATTCGAGATACTATAATATAATACTATACTATACAGCTATAATATAATACTATAAAAACAGTATATATATCACAGTGGTTAGGGGACAGCCAAGTGGCATATATGTTAAACGGCGCTAGTTCCACACGACGGGACCGTGTATCAAATCCCATCCGAACCGTGTCCTCCGTAATAAGGATTGACTATCCGGCTAGGTGGTAAAAAAAAATCTAGTAAGCCAGACCTTGGAGATCGTTAAGCTAAGAAAGAAGAAGTTATCACAGTATAAATATTTAAGAGATTAACAGTATAGATATTCCAGAATTAGATCAAAGATCTAAGATTGTTAGTGGAAGATTTAGTTTGGACCAAACTACTGAAAGAAGTCCTCCAATCGGTACTCCTTTTGTGTACAATCAACATAAATCATCAAATTGATCATTTCGCTACGGAATGTTTTATTGATTAATGGCAAGCAGTTAAGACCATGAAAGTGAATGATAATATATTTGCCAATCCCTAGCAAATGCAATGCTAGAAATCGAATCAATCACATGACTTCTTCCAGTGTAGATAGATGTATGCTTTTTGCTTCTTGATAGCTACATCGATCAGTTTAATTGCCAACCATATTGATCAGCTAAACACGTTAAAGATATTTTGTACCGACATCCTAAAATGAGCTTCTGCTCATTTCTGCTTCATTTGCCTGAGTGCAACCACTCACTACTTCAGCCGATTCATTCAACACCGACCGCAACGATCAGCTAGCCAAGGATCATTGCGCCGTTTTGCAACCGCAAACCGTACCGTAGCCTTAGCTCGATCATCAGTCGCTTCAAACACACCTACCCTTAGGTTGTCTGCAGTTGTTGTTGCACGTAAAGCAGCGTACATTAAGCTACAGCTTCGTCTGAGAGGACGCAAGGGTTAGGAAGTTAAGTATCATAAAGTAAATAAATAACAGTGCGCAAGATAATGTACTTCTGCTCTCCACACTTGGTCCGCCCGGCACTGGGGTGGTTTTGTAGATGCGAAAAAAAAGAAAAGCTTCATCGTCCATTTGTTGCCACCGGGTCGTCCACCGTCGCCCATTGCCGCAACAGTATCTGCGCAGGTTGAGGTGGAGCTTGACATTAGGCAGCAACACTAGAAGACCTCGATAAATCAGTCAAACCGTGCCGAAGGCAGTGGTGAGACCGAGTGAGTCATTCTCACCACCCGATCACCACCATCATCTTGCGCTAATATGCTGTTGTACGATCGAACATTTACGGTAGAAAATGGCAGATTCACCACAGCCCCACCATACCAGCTGAGGGACAAACACTCTCACTTTCACAACGGTCCGTTTCATGCGTGCTCTAGGCGTACACTCTTGACTTTTGACCAGGGGCAAACAAACCACATCTCGTACACATCGATGACCGTTCGGATCCGATCTAATTTGTGGGCACTTTTGAGGGGGTTAGTCATGAAGGTGAAGAAAATTAGTGGCCCCCTTAAGTGGTTCAGGCAACCGGCTTTTGTTCTCCACCATTGCGGCTCCACTGTTGCCAGCACCCGCTTATCGGAACTTTTCAATTAAATCTGCTGAAGTGGTGCTTAAGACATTGCGGAATGTGGAAAATGTCTGCTTCGATGTGTGTGTGCCGAACAAATAAGCTTTCAGCTTATACACTTGTGATGCGGTTTTTCCACCTAAAATTAGCCTATTGATTAGCCGAAATGGAATCAGCTTCAAATTGCAATTCGCATCGATTTGTGACGAGTGCAAGTAGTGAAAAGCAATCAGTCACAATTGAATTAAAAAATATAACAAAAGCCTAAGGCACTTTAAGTTTAGCTTATGACATTTGAAAAACTTGTTTGTGTGAAAATGTTTAAACAGATGAATTTTAGTATAAGCAGTTCAACCAGAAGTTAAAGTTTAAGAATTACAATGAAGAAATCCGAAATGGTCAAAATTGCTTCTCGAATAACAAAAAAAAAAAAAATAAACAAATAAATAAATAAATAAATCAAAATATAAATAAAAACGCTGCAACATTAAATAAAACGACAATTAGATAAAGCAACATGTAGAAATTAAAAACAATCAAAAGATTGTATTTTTGTAAAACATGATAAGTATAAAACAGCTGTAGTTTTTGGTGTCTGCAAATAATAGAAGGAAATTATTAAAGATCAAATAAGCAACTAAAGTAAAGAAATGAGTTCAACAAAAAATAAATAACCATCAACTGTTATAACATAAATGTTAGATAAAGTACAGGAAATAGCGTATTTACCATTAAAATAATTATAAAGCAAACATAAAACACTCAATCGCTAATTAGTAAATGGAACATCAAAATTCACTTACAACACTTGACAGCAATTAGGCAGTGTCTAATGCAAGACCGGTACAAAGTTTTCTCCATCTTGCTTTTGTATGGCTTTAGGCAATTCTTGTAATGTTCCACAATCGAAGCTCGGTGGAAGAACGTTAGCTCTAGCAAACTTCGACTGTTAGTGCTCAAGTGCATCAGCATTAGCGGACAGCGGACCTCATTCGCCAGCCTGCATGACCATTCGGTGCGCATCGGTTGTTTCATCCAGCGTGTGCAGACATTATAAGGCTAAGTCTTCATAAGCTACCCTGCCTAGGGCTTACGAGCCCCGGTGCACACCGGTGAAAAGCAATCAGCCTTACCACCGCGGTGGCAGCAATGCGCTAACGGTTGGTAAAGGGCACACGGCAGGGCGGCACTCTTTAGACGCCGGTCCCGTAGCCCTTGTAGCGGCACCCCCTGATAGTGGAGGCCAAGGCAAACTGAGGGTGGCCAGTTTATTGTCCCTCCCAAAAAGTGTCCATCGCGCAGGCCATCCGTTGCCTGCGCTTTGCGGTGTGCATTCACACTGCTGTGCAGCGTGCAGTAGCGCGTCCCAACGTCATCAATCTTCCATCAGTGCGCCACAGGTTTAATGTTTCGTCTAGCGTGCGCTCACCAAAGCAAGACACCAAAAGCAGTACAATGATGTAGATGGGAAAGAGGTACCGAGAGGCACCCAGCTGTAGCTGTCTGTAGTGTGATGGGCAATCGGACAAAAGCGATGGCTTCGGTTGGAGACGTAACATCTTTAGCATAATCAACGTAATAGTGTACCGCGGCAGCTGCTGTGGAACCACGTTCAATGACAACGACTCAAGCGAACCGGATGATGGACAAAAATTGGAAGGGACAAAGGGTGATTCGGTATGTGGAAGGGGGGTGCAAGATGGGAGAGGGCAAAGAGATGGAATTTCCTAGTGTTTCGCTACTGTTGCTGAATTTCCGTACCTCGAACTCGCACTGATTGGTGGTTGAGCATCAATGTCACACCGGTGCGGTATTGAAAGATAGAAAGAAAAATAAAAGTTGATGGGAAAAATGAGAAAATTCGTTTTTAATAACAATGTTTAACAGTTTCTCATAAAATGTTAAAACACAAAGACAATCTGTGAGTGAATAAAAAAAAACTTTGTTGATAGTTGCTATAATTTTGTTTTGCTTTTTCTTCATAATTCATAGTGTTCGCAGAATTGTTAGTAAAAATTTAAAATATAAGTTGCTATAAAATTCAGTTTCCTATAATTTTTTTTATTGCTTAGTAATTTATGTTACTGTCATACTGTCATAGCATGAGCCTGAAACATACAAAAATAGACTCTTTTGTCAGTTTATTTTATTTTAAAACCACCAAGATATAAAATATAAAGCATATAAATATAATCAATTATCTTTAACCTATCTAATTTAGTATATGTGTTTTAGCATAAGCGTAATTATTAAAAGCATTGCTATATAATAACATTGTAATCATTAGTTAAACATTCAACTTGAATTTTGCTTTACAGATATACTTATGCTGACTAAGCAACAGCAACCTTTAAGTGTCGCAGATGTAGAGCAACACTTGAATTGATTCTTGCTGTGTAGTCATGTACAGTAGAGTGCAAAAAAAACACCGCTCAATACCATTACTCCATTTTTGAGCTCCCCATTTGCAGCACAAAAAAGCATGGAACAGCAGCTGACTCAATGGAAAGTGAAACAACGGCCCGGCGTGGTACAGTTCGCTGCACTAAGCAAAAAAAAAAAAGCACTCAGGGCGACACCAACAAAGCGGTTGATGCAAATTATCGTACCACCCACCGGGCGTATGGTGCAGTTTGGCCATCGAACCAACCGCACAACGCTAAGGCCACACAAAATGTACAGTTTATTCACATCGTTCATCTTGACGGCTTAGTAACGGGTCACTCGGCAGAGTCAGTCATTGTTGCTGCCACTGCCAAGGGGGAGGTAGTTCCGTTGTTCGGTTACGAGACACATTTCGTTGCTTTACATTCGGATGCACATTTGCATCCTTTTTAAGTCGGAGAGCCGGAGCGGCATTTAGCTGTCAGTGTCATATTTTTCGGAGATACAAACACACATCAACATTGAATAGCTTGTCGTGATTGTACCGGACGAGATGGAATGGAAAGAGTTGGGCTGTCACATTGTGCATGCGCTGCGAAAGAAAACTATTGTTTGTAGGATTTTTCTTCTGTCTTGGAAACTAGCCATAATGTCAGCTTTTTCCCAAAACGGTGTATGCGAGCGAGATATGAACGTTTATGTGACATTTATATTGGATTGAAAAGTTGCTAAAAGTGCTTAAGTACTAATAATATACTAACAGAAAAATGTTACTATAAAAGCCCCTTAATGGAACTTTCTTGTTTTTATAGCATACTTCAATTTGTAAATCAGCTTAATATTTAATAGATAAATTGATTTTCTTTTAAATAATAATTTTCTTTTAACTTATTCTGTACGTTCATTCAATTTAGAGCTTATCTACGTTTTTATATTTCTGTTAGGAAAAATTATTTGCATCTATAATGACATTATTTTTCCAATTGTATGATAACATAGTCTATAACAGTTATCAATCATCTAGCATGAATCTGTAAGCTTTGATGCTGTTATCCGACAACATGTTCCACCAACTGTTCATGCAACCGTAAATCTCATCTTGTGCAATAAAGCCTTCTTTTCACTTCAACCGTCAGCTCGTGATGACACAATAGAGATCTCTCGGCACACTTGACTTCCGAAAAATCACACACACACACACACCCGTTCGTCCGTCCAGCTTGGATGCCACTCACTGCTGATCAGTCGTCCCTTCATGTTACCCTTCGTGCGTGCGTGCCACGGAATGTCGCTGCCCTGTATGTGCGCGAATTCGACCGTGCAAGTGTGGTGTGTGTATGTTGGTGGAGTGCAGATTTCAAAATTTATGCGGCTTCCGAGTGTCATATTTCGAACGATTTCTGTTGCACCACAATTGGTGGCCGTTGACAGCTGGTAAGGTTTTGGGGTTCGTTAACCGGGTGGGGGCAAGATGCAGGACCACAGTTGACTCGGTGGAATGTGACAACTCTGGTGATTGTTATGCTTTAACATGCGACCGAAACCGAACGGATGTAATCAATCTGATGCTGGAGTTGTACCGGCATCGCCAGCATGAATGGACGGTGGCCGGTCGGAGGACTGTTGGGCACCGTTGACATTCCAACGCTGGAATCAGCTTCCGAAGCTAACGGTTATTGGAGCCGTAAAAAAAACACAGTAATGAAGCATTAAAGTACAGCGACGCTTTGCCACGGGAGGTCTAAATAAAGTGAGGCAAGAAAAGAAATAAACATACTGCTTAAGCTATTTTATAACCGCACCGATGTGATTAGTGGGCACCCCATTTGCATTGCTGAATGTGTGGCGTAATATTGGTGAAGAGGGAGTTTTAATTGTTTTACAAGGGAGTTTTAACGTGGTCGAACCATAGAGAACTTTAAGTTATTTGTGATTGATTTGCTAATGAATTGTTGCAGAACTACTTCGAAGAGTTCCCAAAATGTAGTATGAGAGAGTAATAATAATACATACATCATTCTGAACAGAAGTGGGAAGGATATGGAAAAGCATATGAATGCGAGGACGTCATGAATCGTTTGTCCAAGGTTTTTTGGATGAAGAAACAATAGCTTACATATAGCTCTTTTTAATGTTAGGTTATCCGGTCAGTTCGGGGTCAGTTTAATGATTAGACCACGAAATAAATCTGTTTCTTTGAATGATAGTGAGTTCTTCGGACGGTAAGTAGTCATACAGCTTCAAAAGTTCAGTAATATAGCAATTTCTTCGGTATCCTTTTCCACATACATGAGGAAGATGTCTTTTCCATCTTTTGGACAGAGTATTTGTCTCAGATCATTTGTCGATATGAAGAGTTTCGCAGTTTCTCGTACGTCGTTTGTATATATGTATTGAGTTCACCTATGCTAAAATGAGTCCATTTTTTAGTCAAAAATCCTGAAAATGTCTATCAAGTTGTTGGTAACTAACTTCTTCTTCTTCTTGGCTTAACGACCTTACAAGGTCACGCCGGCCATTTCTGGCTTACTAGACTTATTTTACCACGTAGCCGGATAGTCAGTTCTTGCTACGGGGGGACGGTCCGGATGGGATTTGAACCCGGTCCGGCCGTGTGGACTGGCGCCGTTTATCACAAGCACCACCGAGTCGCCCCAACTACTAACTATTATACTTGGTAACTAACTATTTAAACTGAAAAAAAAGTTCTGCACGAACTCCAAGGTACGCGATCAGTTGGTATTGTAGTCTCGTTACTGTTGTACCAGTCATCAGAGAGTTTCGGGATCTAGCTAAACTAATCGAAAGTTATACACGGAGTATAATCAGTAGAACCTAAACCTTCTTGCTATAAATCTAAAATAGCATACAATTTTCAAAGTTTTCCGAGTAATTACGGAATGCTTCTTCGTCGGTCAAGCTGAATATCCTGTAATAGATGTATAAACCGAACAGTAAATCCTTAAGCTTATGAGTGATCTATTGGTGGAGTTCTTGGTAGTTCTGCGATTACATAGATACAAATACTCTTCTACATAGCAGTTTTATATGTGTTTATAAAAACTACAAAAGAATTTGCAAAGAATATCCCAAGGAGTTCACAGTTCAGCCAAACTGAAATTTCCAAGTCAAATGACACATACTTAATTATCAACTTAAAACCCTAAAATAATAGGATAAATAAGTAAAGATGCAATGCAATTAAATTGGCTTTGATTAACCTTCCTTTAATGATAAATGTTGAGTGTAAAGCTCCCGATCCATACTTATAAACGCTAACACGTCCTAGAGCGTGTGACGGTTAAGAGCCAACGGGCTCAAGGGTTAATGAGAATAAAGAGTTCAGTGTTACATGAAAGATTCGAAGAACACGCGGTTTCAATCCTTCCTTAGAAACTTAAGTGCAAGTTACATTTTTAAGTAACTTAAGTTACATTTTTTGAGAAACCAGTGTTCTACACTACAATTAACAACACTCAAATGTATTAGGTATCTATTGATCAACTAATAAAAAAAATCATCGTAAATATTCGTTAGTATAGTTTCACAACCTATCGCGACAGTCTTTTATATTGTTGAACAAAAAAAGATCATAAATCGATTAAACATAAAATGGGCCGACAAAAACCATTCATGGGAGCCCATACCGAAAGGGTGCATCATGCTGCTTTAAGGCAGCACAATAGATTTAGGGAACTTTACGACCCAAAAACCCGTCCAGGTCCGGGCATCACTATTAGCTTAAGCGTTTAATGTCACATCGCTAAATGTCAACTGTTACCTCATCGCGAAAACGGGGAAGACACGGGTTTGCTCGTAAATTCCGAAACCCATTTCCTCGGGCAAGATCGCACCCCAAAAACAAAGACTGCGCCTTGTTACAGCGTTGGTGTTGAAAAAATGAACGATCTTCG